>JAHHFK020001972.1:0-1200000 GCA_024533555.2 Aedes koreicus | reverse complement strand
TTGAGTCGACCAAGGTTTGACCGTTCCATCCTTTACTACGGAAGCTAGAGTAATTAAATACCTAGAGCCAAAAAATGGATCTATCTCTATCATGTTAAGGGGGTAGTACACTCTGCAAGTTTAAAAAGTGTGTTTTTTTTTATCGTCAATTTTACCCGAAGTTCATGAGACACTCCGTTCCACAGTAATAGGCCACAAAGCGATGCAATGTCGCAGCGCTGAGATCGCTCGGGCGAGCGCCTGGAAAACTCGACCATTATCGACGAAACGGATGATCTTTTTAGTTCCAATTATTACCGCGTATTAACAGACGGCTCTGGTATCGTATTAACTCAGTTTTGTTTGTTTTCCTTCACATTTCATACAGTGTGTGACAACCTGTCATTTGATAAACACGTTTCTCGGGCACGCAGGTAGTTCTTCGGCAGAAATGACAAATAAACGGCTAATACTAAGGCAGAAAGGGTGGAAGGATAATCAGTTTCGGTCACAACGCAGTTCTTTGAAAGGCCGCCGTCCACTCAACCGGTATTTATTTATTTATTAATACGGGTATATGCCCTTGTAAACAACCGAATTAGGACAGCTAAAACACGTGCGCGTAAGCTTTACACACAAATGTTGACGAAACCACACTGCTGCATCATGGACAATGAAACACACGTAAAAGCACGTTAAACAATTTCCCGGCAGCCAGTATGTGACTGCGAAAGACAAGTTCGATGTTTCAGAGTCTCTCAGGAAACAGCAAGTGTCAAAGTTCCCCAAGAAATTCATGATTTGGCAGGGGATTTGTTCGTTTGGTAAACGGAGCAAGCCTTTCGTGATAATTTCAACTGTACCTTGTGATCAAAAAGTTCCGGTAATTTTCAATTTAAAAAGGCCGCCTTTATTTTTTCGGTAAAATCTTTTTAGTGTAAGATGGCAACACTAGTTCTGATATTCTGTCAAAGTGTGAGAGCAAATTATCCATTAGTTTTGTTTTGACAACTGCTTTTGTTAGTCGAAAAATAGACGCTCGGCGATTTTTACCATGGATAAAAAATTGGAACAACGCGTTTGTGTGAAATTTTGTGTTGCAAACGGATTTTCTGCAGCGGAAACGCTCAGAATGTTGCAAAAAGCCTTTGGTGAGGACTCTATGTCACAAAATCGTACATTTGTTTGGCACAAAGACTTTAAAGAAGGCCGTGAAAGCGTGAGTGACATGCCGCGTTCTGGACGACCATCGACCTCAACTACCGATGAAAACATCGCTTCCGTGAAGAATTTAGTTATGGAAAACCGCTCAATTAGCATTCGGGAGATAGCTGCACTCCTTGATATCTCATTTGGATCGACCGAACACATTTTGACGGAAATTCTGGGCATGAAACGCATTGAAGCACGACTTGTTCCAAAAGAGCTGAATTTTTTGCAAAAACAGCATCGAGTTGAGGTCGCTAAACAGATGATTGCGAACGCAGATAGCGATCCCACATTCATGGAACGCATCATAACTGGTGATGAAACGTGGGTATATGAATTTGATATGCTCACAAGTCAACAATCGTCCGAATGGCGCGCCGAAGATGAGCCGAAACCAAAAAAATCACGACAAAGTCGCTCCAAAATTAAAGTTTTACTGACCGTTTTCTTTGATTTTCGCGGTGTCGTCCATTCTGAATTCCTTCCAGAAGGTCGAACGGTTAACAAAGAGTATTATTTACAAGTTATGAGAAGTTTGCGTGAGGCAATTCGAAAGAAGAGGCCAGAATTGTGGCGCAATAATTCGTGGATTTTACACCACGATAACGCTCCATCACACACCGCGCTCACTATTTGTGAATTTTTGGCCAAGAACTCCACCAATACCATCAAACAAGCACCATATTCACCAGACCTTGCCCCGTGCGACTTCTTTCTCTTCCCAAAACTGAAAATTCCGCTCAGAGGTAGGCATTTTGAATCGATTGATGCGATAAAAAAGAATTCGCTGGAAGAACTGAAAGCCATACATTCATCGGCCTATAAAAAATGTATGGATGATTGGATAAAGCGCTGGCATATGTGTGTTGCCTCTAATGGCGAGTACTTTGAAGGCGATAATAAAGATATCAATTAAAAATTGAAATAAATGCGTTTTTTTTCAAATTACCGGAACTTTTTGATCACAAGGTAAATAGTGAAGTATACATGAATGAATGCCTGAAAAAACGACTGCTTCCGTTTCTCAAAACACACAACGTTCCTACAATTTTTTGGCTGGACCTACCCTTTTGTCACTACTCCAAGGATGTTCTGGAGTGGTACAAGACGAATGGTGTCAATTTCAACCCGAAGGATCTTAATCCCCCAAACTCTCCAGAGTTGCGGCCAATTGAAAAATATTGGGCTATAATGAAGCACAAACTTCGTAAGCATCCTAAAGTTGTCACTACAGAACAGGAAATGTTGAAATCATGGTTGAAAACGGAAAAAATGTCGGTTCAAGCGTTGTACAAAATCTTATGCGTTGTTTTAAGAGGAAAGTTCGGGCTTTTGGATTTGGTAAAGAAACACAGTGAAATAAAAATACTCAACCAAGATTATACATTGTATTTTATTCTCTAAATATTTCATGAAAATCGGTTGAGAGACTTGTTTTAGAGGACGAGTTTAAAGTGATGCAATTAAGCTGTGGACACTCTTTAGGTATTGCTTGGAAGCAAAAAACTTCGATCATCGAAGGAGATGAGATCATTGTGAATGACAGTTTTGGGTACCGGCTCGTGGAATTCCTCAGCGTTTTCACTGCCCTGGCCAATTTAGAAGTGTGCAAAAAATGCGGCTCCGATGTCAGATTTCAAGAAACGTATCCTCGTGGTATGCGCGGCCTGGGGTTTTAAATCGCAGTGTGCTGTGCGACTTGCGATCCGCACTACATATGTTCCAGTCCGTTTCGACGGTTTCGACATCAATCGTCGTACCTATCATTCTCGTAGAGGTTACTTGGAATTGGATACAACGGGCTAGCAAAGTTTTGCGCTTTTATGTGCCTACCAAACCCCATTGTTAAGACCGCATACTACAAAGTCACTAACGCTATGCATACGTCCTTCACAGCCGTACGAGATATCATCACGAAGAAAGCAACACAGAGAGAGAAGGAACTATCTGAGGAGGACAACGACTTCAGTGAATTGACGGTTTCCGGCGACGGCTCTTGGAAAAAGAGAGGACTTACAGGGTGTTTCTAAACTTATTGGCTGACGTACCTGGACGTAAAGTGTATAGTCTGCAAAGCATGCGATCAGTGGAAAGAAAAGAAAGGCACCGCGGAATTTGAAGAATGGTACGAGGATCTCAAGAGCAGCTGTCACCGAAACCATGAGAGACCTTCTGAGAATATGGAAGTGGATTCGATCATTAAAATTTTTCCTAGACGATTTGCACGGTGTGAAATATAGTCAGTATATCGGAGACGGTAATACTAAAACCTTCAAGATGAGCCTGGATTCACAGCCATACGACGACTTGGTCGTGCACAAAAAGAGGAGTGCGTCGATCATGTCCAAAAGAGAATGGGCAGCCGATTTCGTCAGCTAGTAAAGTATACCAAAGTACTCAGCGGCAAGGGAAAATTGACCTGAAAATTAATAGACGAGCTCACCATCTATTATGAACTTGCTATCAGGAGGAACTCGGCATCGACAGCGAATATGAAGAGGGAACTGATCCACGGGTGAGGAACCATAACATGATGGCTGCCCGGAAGGAGCGGATGCCTGGTGCACATGGTTGGAATTGCTTAAAATTTTACGGCCTGCAATTTCAATGAGGGACTGAACAAGATTTTTAAAGTTATAAGAGTGATGCAGCTGGACATTGGGATGACCTGCCATTCTTTTTGCGCGAGGGCCGACAGCGGCCGGGTTGTCGAAAAGTGTGAAGGAGGCCAGGAGGAGGATTTTTAACGTTCCCGGCATAGCAGACTGAAGGAATTTCGTCAAATTTGATGTAAAACTGGACTCATAACGTCAAACCCGATTATCTCGAAACCATGTTTTGAAAGTTGGTGGACATCATTACTCAAAAATGGCTCGTCCAATTTGAATGCGGGCCCTTCTCTATTTTTTTCTGTCATCGTATGCAGCCAATTTTTTTTATTTTAAATAAATGGCTTTTCGGTGCACGCTTTAACTCAAATCGTTGTCAATTTTTCATTTTTCAACATAATCAAAAAATCCTACGTACGATGACAGGAAAATTATCGAAGATTGACGAATAAATATTGATTTTGTTCTAGCTTCAACGATGCGGACTCTATGATGTCCAGCGATCATCAGGTTGCCGTTGGAGGTGCCACGCTGCACCTGGTTTAGCGGCCGAAGGTGTTGCCCAATGTACTTCTTGTACACTGTACACTTCTTCAACTTATTTTTGGCACCTGCCCAATATTTTTCAATTGGCCGTAATTGAGGGCAGTTGGGTGGATTGATGTCCTTTTTGAAGAAATCCTACCCGTTGTCTCGATACCACACACTTAGAAATTTTGAATTTTACACGAGACGTAATTCATGTTTGTAAAAAGCCGGGAAACGTAAAGAAAGATTTCGTGTAAAATTATGTCTCCTGAGACTGACACATACGCATTTCAGCGAAACATGTGTTTGATTGAATTTATTTTCGCATCTCTTTCAACTCGTTCTTATGTGCTAAAAGACGCTTGCATGTGTCGGTCTCAGGGGACAGAAATTTACATGACATTTTGGTAGTGTGCAGCTTTTCTTCGCTCTGGTGGCAACTTGCCAAATCAGGCCAAACCATTACAAGTGCATTGTGAGCTTTAATGTAACGAAGAATACGTTTTTTCAGGCACACCTGCTTGTTCCATTTTGGAATCCATAGTCTTGTTTGTCACGAAAAGTTGGATCTTTTGTCCGCAGCAGCCAATAACTTGCCAGATCATAAGCTTTCTTGCAAATTTATCGGCAAAAACTAATTTGAACTTGCTAAAGAAATGACCGGGACAAGTTGCTTTACTGAACTTTTGTCCATGAAGCTACCATAATCCATCTTCACGTACGTTTCGTCATCCATGAAGTTATCATTCGCATTTCGTAAGAACCTCGTTGCACGACTTCCGGGCACGTCTTATGGCCACTAGATTCTGCTTCAGTGTCCTGATATTATATTTTTTCGTAAATTTGTCTCTCTCTGTTCTTTAAACTTTGGCTCCAGGATTCGTCGGTCCTTCGTAGTGTTGAAACAATTAACTTGGAATTGTGAAAAGTCAGCCTTCACGTATGTTTCATCGTTCAGTACGATGCAACCTGTATGTTTGGTATCAACAAATCATATAGCTTTCGGGCCCGACTTTTCACTTTTCCAAGCTTTTTATCATTTCGGCGAGGTTTCTTCTGGACTGCGAATGACCTCAGTGCACATCTCACTTTAATGTCCTGCACAGTTGACTTAGCTACATCCACTTTTTTGGCAACATATGTTGTGCTTCCTCATGTATGCTTTCATCACTTATTGCTCATCTTGTTTATTGCGTGTTCCCCTTTTCGATTGCTTGGTTGGCTTCCTCTGAACCGTTGGTTCTGGTTTTGGTTTGTAGAAATTTGCTGATGACATTCGACACCCTTTGTTGCGTCACGAAGTCGTGATTGTTTTCTGAGAACGATTAGGATTTCCAAACCAGTTCGACAAAACTTTTTCATTAGGGCCTAACTGACAAACGTAAACAATGGCTTCTTCCGTTAATTTCTCGTGGCATAAAAGCTACTCATGTAAGCCTCCAATTCTATCGGATAGATGAACTCTTCCTCTTCGAAACGAGCGCAGTGGATTGATTAGGGGAGTTTTCAATGACGAGAAATTCGCGGAAAAAGCCATTGTTTACGTTTGTCAGTTAGGTCCTAATGAAAAATGTTTGTCGAGTTGTCCAAAATAAGATTTCGCAGCTTTGAATGTCATAAACAGGATGACATAATGGTAAACGGAATTGTATATCACAGTCGCTGAAATGTTCCGAAGGACGTAGCAAATGTCTGTTCTAGAATGTAAAAAATCGCCTTCCGACAAATTTCTCTAGGTTCCAGATGGACACCACAGTGTTCGGTTTCCTCAGGTGGAATACTATCTACGCAATTGGTTTGGCTTCCAATGCAGTTCAGTTTCAACACAGCTTCTCGAATGGTAGCCTGGTGTCGTAGTGCCACATAACCAAAACAAACGTCAACACATTACGAGACACTAGGTTTTCCGGAACCATTTTGATTGCACAGTAACTTTCGGTTCATTTCCAATCAATGAAAATTGGTTTGACGATGAAGAGTTATGAACTTGGATAAAAACTAGCAGATTTAAAAGGGTAAAAAAAAAACTCCACTCCAAATATTCCGGAAGATAGCGCAGGAAGTTATCTAACAAGCACAGGTTCACACATATAATTCATATTTTTTAAAAATGGATCCACCCAAACGGCAGGGGAACGAAATATTAAACCGACTTTCGCCAACTACGGACCACCAAACATAAAAAGTAAAACCACTAGGGAACTACCCAAAAAAAAAAGAATTGCAGCAATCACACATATCACATGGGATAGGACTCGCTGTACAATACGATTGTATAGTATGGCACTCGGATGATATATTTTCATGTTATTCTGCTTCTATTTCGCATGTTTGATCATATGTTGGATTGTTGGATTTCGCAAAAACGACACAGCAAAAAAACACGTCATTTTCGAAGCACGGGTTAACAGCCGAAAATATGTCTGCTTCAAATGAAAGCTCTCTGTTTAATTTCTCTGGTTACATGGAGTACTTATGCAAACTCGAGAAATACAACCTATTAAACAAATCAACATTTTGAAAACTGCTCTGCGAAGAAAATTGCAATCCCCATTTTGCACCACTTTTGAACAATCAATCGTAAATGTTTATATTTTTAATGGCCTTGTTGCTGACTAGTTGAATGAGGAGTTATTGTGAACATACCTAGTTTGTTTGAAGCCTGAGGCACAGTTTCGTCTGGCCTTTGCAGGTTATCTATTAATATATTAAGTTCAAACAACTCGAATGATATGGAAGAACCGTCATTAATTAAAAAGCCACTTTCGGATGGTACTCCCACAAACTTTATCTATGAACCTTACCCAAAATCTGGCACCATTCATATTTCTTTGATCTAAGTTTGATGAACTAAGATGAATGGCTCACCTTTCGGCTACTTTGTTAGTTTTAATCGAATTTCTCAGGCTACTGGCTACAATTTAAAATTACAGACATATACATCTGAAGCACTTTTCGCATTCAACGGAATTTCATGAATACATATTCCACCACGACTGGCTTGTTGCAGCGATATGAAAAAATATCCCAATGCATATTAAAATATGTGTATTTTTTTTTATATCAGACCAAAAAAGAACCGTTCCAAAACAGGACAACCGAATGTTCGGAACACATTTCTCTCTACACCAATTCAAATTCAATTAACTTTCACGTCCCGGCTCTCTGTCTGCCTTCGCCCTGGGTTATAGACACGTATCGAGATGGAATCCTCCGCTTATGTTGGTTTTGGTCTTCAGTTTTGCATTTGCGTCTCTCTTTCTAGCTATTGGTCAAGTCACGAAGACTGGCTTTGACAGGTAGTTCTGAGCTGGATACAGTTCGAAGAAGTATTTGTGCAATTTTTATTTTGCACCCATGTCTTCTGATTTGACTAGTGAGGCTGGAGGTGAAAACAGATTGAGCAAAACTCTGCTCGTTTTCTGATCCATCCGTTTCATATCTAATAAATCACATAAACTCATCAATCTGCACGATTGGACACCCCGCAGGTATTTATTATCGTTTGTATCCTTGAACAGGTTGGAAATTAGAAATAGGACTTTTTTCCTAGATATACGTTTCATTCATTCTATTGATTCTTCAGCAGATTGCATTTCTGAAATATGATTGAAATTTGATGCTATAGAATTCTATTTAAAAAAAACGGGTCGAAAAATGTTTTTTTTTCCGTTTTTTTTTAAATTCATGTCATTATTTGTTTTCGATGAAAAATGTTGTAGAAACGATCTTTACCAGGTTAACAGATTCGGACAATGATCAAATCTTGTAGCGAAAATTATGGTTGAAATCACTAATGCCGTTTACATAAATTTCCATTTTAGTTTAATTAATTCTCATCTCAGGACAGCCAACGTTTCATTATCTCTATGGCACAAAAAGCGCCAACAATTTTTAAGCACCAAAGCTATTATTACTCCTGCTGCTGGGGCAAATGTTGGCTATATAAACGTTCTTGCCATCCGTCGTTGCCAATCTTGAGCCATGGGAAGTAATTATTCCGCGATTATGAACCGGTAGCCAACGCAGGTCTCGTTCCGTTCCATCCTAATTAAAACCACGAACTGGTACGGAACTTAGGCCATTGTCTTGACTTTAGCTCTATAGGATGTAATCGGAAGTTTAGCATTTCTCTATCCATAGTCAAATGTCGTATTGCCCCACAGGTACAATAAACGGACTGTTAAGACATTAAGTTTTTGTATCTTCACTTTTGCGAGATAACGAAAAAAAAACATTAATCGGCACGATTGAGCTTTAATTCTTCAGATGTACTCCTTTATCATTAATCTCACCTAAGAATGTACGGTTCATCGTAAAATTCTGTTTATTATGTTCGGTGGAATTTCACATGATAATTATTATGTAGCAAATATAAATCGCAGCAAGCTGTTTTGAAACTTACGTGTTTTGCTTTTGCTGCGTCGTTTTCGAAAATAAAAAGACTAACAGTATTTAGTTACTCTATATAAATAAAACCCGAATTAATACACCGGTGGTGTGACTGAACCCTTCTTTCTTTTCACCAGAATTATAAACTGAAATGTGGCCAATATGGTACTGGATACATAATTTCATCAGAAATTCAAGGAAAATCCAGGAATATACGATATGTCATACATTCAGTTTAAAAACTGAACTATTTGTCTGTTCACAAACGGCTGAGAAACCGATGTGACATAATTTGTAACACACACCCACACCCACACACACACACCCACACACACACACACACACCCACCCACACACACACACACACACACACACACACACACACACACACACACACACACACACACACACACACACACACACACACACACACACACACACATGTGCTCAGTTCGTTGAGCTGAGTCGAATGGTATGACACTCGGTCCTCTGGGCCTCGGAAAAAAGTCGACTTTTCAAACGATTTTAACACCTTTCTTTTGGTGTGAGAATGGTAAAAAGGGAAATTGCCAAACTTTCGTGTACTTTGCGTAATACTTAGCGAATGTTATCGATTCCCTCTCAAAATGTGTTTTGATCGAGAGGAGCTTTTTTGCATCAGATAAAGCATTTGGTGAGGTTTTATATTATCGAAAGTTATAACTAAATACACGCCAGGATCAAGAATGTCCTTCATGATTCTGGAAGTATGGAAATTCTTCACATATCCATTTCGGATAGTATTACTTATTTATGTGTCCAATACAGATTTACCAAGACGTAAATCATTAAACGTTTTTATTATTTATTAGATATGTTTTCTTGGTCAAAATAAATTATACATTTCAAATTCTCTATGATGATGGATTTCTCTGTGATATTATTTAAGACAGTTTTAATATTTTGGCAGCACTGCATTCTTTGATAGTTGTAGGAAGTGTTTTCCCGCCGAGGTTGGTTTCGTGTGTATTCAAAAGGTTTAAAATATCCGGGAAATAGATTTCGCTTGATGGCAGAAAATTTGTGAATCGCGATCGTGAAAACGGCCTTTCTCTCCGAAATATTGCTAAGCATACTCAGTTTCACTTGGGGCTGTCCGGAGGAAGTATGGAAGCTAAGGAATAGTGAAACATTTTTCCGGGCAAGGACGCTCTCGTTCGACAACATACGGTGAGCATGTCATGGTTGTTCTATTTGCTAAGCAAAAACCGAAATTTACCTTGAGAAAGATTGCTGTATCACTAAAGCTAGGAGTTGATCTACGTATTCTTCGTCGATAACTCAACGACAGTGGACTGAAGAGCTGTTTGGCGTCCAAGCGACCTATCATTAGCAAGTGGAACTAGAAGAAGCGGCTGGAGTTTGTCAAAAATACACTGGTATGTCAGTAGACTTATAAAAACGGGTCTTATGGACGGAACAGACTAAGTTTGAGCTATTCTGACAAAAACGGCGCTCGAAGGGTTGAGAGAGCTTCTGGTGAAGCACTTAAGGATCGATACATCCAGAAGACAATGAAGCATGGAGGTGGGAATATCATGGATCGCTCACATGGTCTGGAGTAGAAAGTTTGGCACATATCAAAGGGATCAAGACTGTGGATATATACATCGACTTGTTCTGCGAAAATTTGGAGGTGCATCTTTTGAAAACTAGCCTGAAAATCAACAGGATAACGATCTAAAACAAACTGCGAAGAAAACTACTGTGTTTTTCAAGTCAAACCGAATCAAAATGATCAAATGGTCTTCTCAATTCCCTGATTTGAATCAGATTGAAAATCTGTGAGGTTATCTGGACGATAATGTGGACAAGACATCGGTAACCAATAAAAATAACTATTTTGAAGCTCTCGAAACAGCCTGGGAACATATTGATCCGGAATACCTCAAAAAAGTCGAAAGTATGCCACGTCGACTGTAAGCAGTGGTGAAGGCTAAGGGGGTCATACACTGAGAAAAAAGATTGGTAAGCGCAAACATATTCTAGTTTCATTGGACCGGAATTTCACGTTGAATTTGGCACAAATATCTTGTTGTTTTGACTACCTACGGTGGTTGAAGGAAACTAATATTTTGAGTAACTGTTTGGGAATTAAGCAGTTAAGTTCAACTGACATCCGTTTGAATTTACCATTATGTTGGTTGTTTCATTATTTGTTGGTACAGATTTGTTGGTTGATTCTGCCAACGCTTATGGTTTATTTCGAATAAATTTTAGTGTGATTTAAACTGAACTGCTGTTTGAAACAAATAAACGAAAACGGTTGAAACAACAAACAATTCCGTTTGCAATCACCAACATTTCTTCTGAAATTCCAATTATTTGAATAAAATGCTAACAAACATTAGAAAAGTGCACATTTACATTTATAGACTTTTCTCAGTCAAAGGGAAAGCTACAAATGTTAATGCGAGCCTTTCTACTATTTTCAGGTTTTTTTCAAAATAAAATATTAAATTTTCACCTATTGTTGAGTGACAGCGATGCAGAGGGACCGGATGACGGAAAATGTAATAACTCAAAAAAATAGTTTGTTTCATAGTTCAACTCAAAAAACAGTTTGATTTTTTTTTTCTCCAAAAAAAATATAAGGTTGATTTAACCGCCGCTTTGGTTGAATCAATCTAAAATTTTAATTTGTTTCCCTGAGTCAACGCATCCTGTGTGTTGGTAATAATAAATCCCTTTCAAGGTGGAAACAACAAAAATATTTGTTTAGAACAACCATAATCTGTGTTGTATCGCGGTAATATCTTTAGGTAGAAACAACCAACCTGCCTGTTTGTTTCGAAACAAAATCGTTAGTTTAAAACAGCAAAACGGATTTTTGAAACAACAAGACTTTTAGTTTGGATGGGGCTTCAAATGGTGAGTTGACAACTTCGAAGGGGGGTGCAACCAACCTCTCGTCCTCACAAGTTCCTACCTCACGCCTCCACGAGTCATATGATCACAAAAGACTGCCAGCTGAAACATGGAGACGCTGGTTGGCGTAGCCTGGGCAATGTTGTCATTTTGACAATAGCGAAGTGAGGGGGTGCGACCTGTAAATCATATCATATAATTTTCCATTCTCATATCAATTAATGATTTCAGCAGGCTTTGGAATCGTCGTGCATTCCAAAACCATTTATCTCAGGAGCCTGGAGCAACATGACATGGATAAAAAGCTGAATTGGTTTTTCAGCATTTCAGCATAACATTTACATTGAATTTTCACTTCTGAACATTAACTACTATATTACTGGCATGCGCTTATGGACAGTATAGGATTATATTTTAATATTGTGTTTAGTGGTATTAGGATTAGATAAGCCATTTATTTCAGAAAGCATCACACTGAGCTCTGCGATCGCTCCAATTGCTATCATAGAAATGTAACTAGAACAATATAAAGACATGTTTTAACAACATGTATTATAAAATAATATCTCTCATTGAAATTATAATTTTGATATTTGGAATGATATTTTCTGTTTTCAGCATTTCCAGGACTAGTGGGATATTAATACATATCTAATTATATTTTTTCAGTAACAATCCAGTGGATGTCAGATATGTTTTGTACATACGCATATTATGTACTCGTATTGACTTACTGTAGCCGCTTTTTACATGGTCAAGTAATTTAATTGTCTCTTAAAATGCCAGGTACAGCATTCAAGTTGGAAGTTTGTATTAATAGCATTTTTGTCTTCTATGATACTTTAATTGTTTATGGGGTCTGCTGTCTGTTCGTTCAAAATGAACGGCATGATAGCTGCTGCTGCTTGCATCGAAACTGAGCTGGCAATTGCTACGTTTGAGGAAGAATATTGACGACGGAAAATCTGAGCAGAAATAAAGTGCCAATATCTAGAACTAGATTTTAGAACAAAATACCAAAACCTTGCCAAAGTGAATTTTGATTCGGTGTGCAGGCTTAGTTTGTAAATGAATCGGTGTAAGAAGAGTGTATTAGACGCAGATATCCGACACGTCGGTGACGGCCGGCTTGATGTGGACGAGTGCCGACTGCAGCAGCTGCGGGTCCAGCAGAACTTGACCGAGATCTAGGATATCGAGGAGAGCTGGTTTGCAAAGCAACAAATAATTTACTTCTACCCAATTTTGAAGACAATATCTAATATCCTGTTTTGACATACTTGATAAAAAAAAAGAAGTGAAAAAAACTACTAAGAAGTTGATGCAGGATCGAACTAAATACAAATATTCTCATTACAGCGGAAGATACGAAAAAAAAATATGAAAAGTGGAACAAAAGGAGCAGGATCAGCAAGGAAACATCAAATATTACTGGTGAGATCTAAGCAATTATAAACAAATACAAAATACATACTACTAAATACGTGCCATGATCGTAACAGAACATGTTGCGATAATGGAAGTGTAAATATAGTACAAATATCCAATTGATATAAGTATTGTGTTTATGCGGGGCTTGTTGTAAGTGAAAGTGAGTGACCAGGCATTCTGAAATGGGTCACTGGATCTCAACAGAGCTATCACCTTTCAACACCCGGACTAAAAATGTTTACAGTTTGGGATTAGGATAAAAGCATGATAGCTGCAGACATTTTTCTTCCATAAAAGCACTGCCGGACAGTGGGAGTTGGATTATACACACACACACACACACACACACACACACACACACACACACACACACACACACACACACACACACACACACACACACACACACACACACACACACACACACACACACACACACACACACACACACACACACACACCCCCCCCCCCCCCCCCCCCCCCCCCCCCCCCCCCCCCCCCCCCCCCCACACACAACAAAATTTTTTTTTTTATGGGAACAAAAAAGATTTTTTTTTTTAAACGGAGTTGTTTTTTTTTTTGTGTAAGAAAAAAAAAAAAATTTGGGTTTTTTTTTTTTGTGTACATGTGCTTTTTAGTTTTCATTATTCATTGATGTGGACATATCAAACTGATTCGGCTGAATTTGAGTTATCGTGGGTGTGAAGCAGTCCAGTTATCGGGTGTACAATTCGGAACACCGATAAAGATAGAAGTCTCGTGTAACATATGAAAAAGGCCTATCTTCGTTGATCGATTCTTGTCAACGACTTTATCTTCTGTAAAAAAAAAACTCGGCTGCAGAATAGCATTTATTGTTCAGTGTATGTACAAGCTTACCACGTCCAGTCACAAACTCAATGATGTAATCGTGATAGTGATAGTGATATGATAGTGATAGTAATTTTTAACCGAATATGAAATAGCTGAACATTCGGTAATCGATTCGGAAGTTTTTTAGTTTTACAGTACGTTCAATAAATTTAACTTTGTTCAAGTTCAGTATGTAAAAATTTATCGAAACGTGCTGTACATTTTTCTGGCTTTTTTTTTGGTTACGCACGCTGTAACATTTTCAACGAAAATGATGTAAAAAATGTACAGTTGCTCAGCAAAATCTACAGATTCGTTTGTAAACGGGTTTTTAGTGATTTAACTTCTTGCTTTTAATATTGAGGATAATTAATGAGATAAATTATTATAATATGATTTTCGCATTCATTTGCGGTTAATTGGTTTTAGATCATGTGTTTAAAACGTACACTCTAAAAAATAACGAATGTTACGAGTGATGTAATCCTTGTTGCAAGTAAATACTTCGAGGCTCAAAGATCAACATGACTCAATTGTAAGTAATATTTGATCTATTGTTAAACCCTAATATGAAACCGGAAATAGTACGCAAAAGGTTGAAAAACAGCCCCTCGACTGAAAGCGGTGATTTGCAAGCAATGATGGTAAAAATCAATTCATCTGCACTCAAATGAGCGGAAAATGAAGACAACTTTAACGGACAGACCAACTGTCTTCGTGAATTTGAATTTTGAAATGACAGTATTCTCTTGACCAGAGCAACCGCTGAGTTTTGAAGTCATTATTTGGTTTTGTTTATTCGTCGATGGATGTTCATTATCGTTTGTGCTGTTGTCAATATCAATATTCATTTTCATCGAGGTGGAGATGTTTATGAGTATCAAATGAAGAAACAATGTTTATTTCTTTTGTTGTAGCACATGATGTGCAATTGTTTAGGCTCATATCTATAGGTTATAAATTACTATAAGTTGTAATTATGATAATAAAGGGCAGTTAGACTCTGCAAAGGCACTATTCAAAATAATCATTTTGGTTTAATTGAAAATGACTTCTTAATGTTTGATGATCACTTGAGATTTAAACAAAGCTGGGCTGGAAACTCAAATTCTAATGAGTAATACAAAATTGGGTGTTCATATAAGCATAATGAGCTGATTTGTTCATCGGCAGTGCTCATCTCATCGTTTTGACAAATGAGATTTTTCAATACAAGTACAATTCATCTACACTGACTCGAAATGCTTAGTAAGTGATAAAATCATACATTGTTTGCAACAACAGACTTATTTTCATGGCATTCTTCCGTAATAGATTACAAAACGATTACCTCATTACTTCGATTACTTGAAAATTAATATTGCAGATTTGAGATAATTAAAATTTGAGGTCTAGGGGAAATAAAACGAAATGTTTTCAAACTAAACTTTTTCATTGATGCACCGCTGCGTAATACACGGAATTCATTCGCTTATAAAGTTCAGTAATCTTAACATGGCGACAACTTCTAGCATCCTTAAAATATTGTTTGACGAAGGCCAACGATCGGGTTTAGCGACAACTTCTAGCATCCTTAAAATATTGTTTGACGAAGGCCAACGATCGAGTTTAGCGCTATTTTGATTTAAATGTTCCCAAGCATTTGGAGATTACGCAACAAACCCTACATACTTAGTTTTTTTTAGCCGCGAATCCAACAGCTGACCGGCATTTAAATTTACTGAGATTCAGTGAATAAATTACCGAGATTCAGCTAACAAATTAAAATTATTCCGATACTCAGCTAACAAACAAACATTAAACAGGGATATCAGCAAAAGTAACTGCCGAGTTGATCGGCTGTTGGACATTTTGCCGAGTTAAATTGAGTGTATACAAGATAAGATTGAGCTAATGTTTATCACTACAACCCATGGTTTTGATGAAGTTATATTTTAAATTAAATTTCTTTACCGAATTTTGATTTTTTTATTTATTTTTCACAATTTGAGGTAGTTTTCTGTAAATAACAGAAATTTAGTAATTGTATTAGCTGGAATATTGTAAAAAGTAATTTTGGCAATTTAATGTGTATAACAGAGTAAGACGATGAAGATAATTTATCAACGAAGGTCGTCCTTTTCAAAACGCATGATGTGTCCGATGGAAAGTTGATACGACAACCTACCGTAGTTACGTGGCAAATCATTATCGGGACCAAATTCCAGCCGATACGTTCCGTCGTTACCCCCCCCCCCCCCACACACACATACACAGTATTACACACACGCACACAAATTATTAATTTTACACGAGATGTAATTCATGTTTGTAAAGAGTCGGGGAACGTAAAAAGAGGCGGCTTACGCAACCCTCGACCTTTTTCCTCACCAACATGGCCCACAACATCGCTCAGCCAAAGTTGGCCGAAGTTGGCTCCTTCGTCAATCGGCACCCTATCACCAGGCGCAACTATCACCGAGTCCACTGGGAACTGTTACAGCAATGCGTCGACTATTCTGTCGATTACGATGCACTCCCCGAGACGCCCGAAGACTGCGTGCCATCGAGGAATCAATCTCTCCGGGTCCGAGAGCAGCATGTTCCTTCAGTAAACCAGGTGAGTAATTTTATGAACCTTGACAGGGCTACCAAGTACATTATCGGAATCCATAACTAAATCCGGTCACAATTTCAACGCACCGGTCTACCTCACCTTAAGACCAATTCAAACCGCCTTACTAAAATCATTCAAGCCAGGATGATGGATCTCAGAAATAGGCATTTCGTAGTTAAAATTCACTCTCTAGCAGATTGAGCAAAACCCTTTTGGAAGTTGTCCGAAATTCTGAAAAATAAGCCAAGACCAATTCCGCCGCTTAGTTCCCTCGTCCAGAATTCAGTCTCATCTCAACTAATCACCACCCCTGTTGAAAAGGCAATGTATTAGGTCAACATTTTGTGAACTCATACAACCTTGGTCAATCTTTTGTGAGCCCACATGAGCCTACTGTTATGGAGGCAATGTCTAGAGTCGCTGAAACACCCATAGTTGTCCCTGACGATAATAGTATATCGGCTGATGAGGTGATAGCTGCCATCAAGCGAACCAAGAACATGAAAGCCGCTGGTGTCAGCGGAGTCATCAACTTCGAGTTGAAAAACTAGAGTGTTGGTTCCATCCGACACCTTGAAGTGGTTTTTAACAGATGTTGAGAGCTTGGTTACTTTCCTTTCTTGCTTAAAAATAGCCAAAGTAATCTCTATTCGCAAGCCTGGCAAAGATTTTCCCAGCGATAAAAGCTATCAACCCATCTGCCTTTTGTCCTCCATCTCGAAGTTTTTTCGAATAGCTGATGCTCAACCGTTTACTGGAGTTCGCAAATCAGAATAATATCTTCAATTTTGAAAGGTCACTCTACCATCCACCAATGACGTGAGTAACTAACATTCTCAAACAGAACAGGTCCGTTGGAAAGACATCTGCCATGGCATTGTTGGACGTCGAAAAGGCGTTCAACAATGTCTGGCACGATGGTTTGGTGTTTAAACTGCATCGATACAACTTCCCGATCTATCTTGTTAAGATCATCAAAAACTCTCTGTTGGACAGATCATTCCAGGTCTTCATGAACAATGCAGGAGCACCTAGGATAATATATGAATGTAAAATAATGTAAACTTTGGAATAAATAAAGAGTTAAAAAAAGTTAAACGAACTGTCAAAAGAGCAGCAAAACAAACATCGCTAGCTTGGCTATGACAGAAGGAAAGAGATAAGGATCAAGCATGTTTTGTTTCATTGTTCATGCAGTGGCCAGTCTATATACTATACAGTGTTTTTAGTATGAACCATTACGGTTTTGCAGAGGCCGCTTTAACCTTCGATGAGAAAGCTGGTGCCCGTATCCCTTTCTAGCTGGCTGCAATGATGAAATAGCTTGCCACTGAAATCGTTAAGGAAATGAAACCTGATGTCTAGAATACCACAATCTTTCCACTGCAGTATACTATTTGCCACAACAGGATCCAACAGGAGTTGGATAAACTATTATACGGAGTGAATTAAGCACATGATAGTGCCCTGCTTCCCAAGAAAAACGGAAAGAGATATTAGTTACTAATCGTGCCCATCGTCCTTTTTCAACGACCAACTCTATTTTCCAACCAAAGAGTTTGTCATCAACTGACATTTTCATGATCGAACCTGATTTACCGTTGCACATTCTGAATTATTTGAGGCATGCAATCGAGAGCGGTAATTTGTGTTTCCAAGAAAATACAAATATTGCATACAAAGTCAACTAACTAAGTCGATGATCTTTAACAATGCAAGTGCATAGTGCTCTAGAATGCAACAAACGGTTTAACGTAGGGCCTAAACGTCAACCGTGCGATCGTGTCTCGCACTCATACTTCTTTATAGAATTTTCTCGGCTACCATTTCGCGCTAAATTTTAATAAATTTCTTCATCACTGACACATGAATTGGTTTTGATGTTCCAAATTTCTTCTCCCAAAATACCGTGATTTTTACTCCGATTTATGTTGTTATTTAAATCACACTATAATTTCCATGAAATCAAATTCTAAAATCTCCGTTTGGACATACGTTTAAACATCCAATACCTGTAGATCTTTTTTTGCCACTTATACGAGTGCCAAAAACATGTATACTAAAAGCTGAATATGGAATAATTTATTTATTCTGCAGCCAAAATAAAAAATAAAAAAAAAACACTGGAAGTTGTCTGCCACGATTCTTTGAAATGCCACTCAAAATTTTCGAATTTTTATTTCATGTCAGAAGTTAAGTGAAATTATTTCCCTTCATCATTTTGTGATCAATTGCAGTTTTAAGCATACTTTGCCCTAATTTATGTTTGCTTGTGTGCCGGTTTTTAGTTATAATGCATGTTCTTTTATGCGGCACCCTGATAAAAAAAACGCTTCATCACACAATAGAGTTTATCACGTTTCGATTATGAAAAAAGCAACCCATTGAACGCCCTCGCTTTCGTTCAGACCGCTTTAAATGGATCATCGCTTGAACACATACAATCAATTTGTGACACCGACCTGCCGGCAACTGAAAAAGTGTAGTCAAGAGCAAATGACAAGAAAATGAACGTTAACAAGGAAAAAAGGACAGCGGCGATGTCCTGAGATGAAGATGGAAAGGTGAAAAGACGAGAAAGGAAAAATCAAGATTTCATCACGTGATAGGAGCGGGTCATTACGTAATTGCCTTTTCCATAGGCTACCATCATGGCGTGACGACAGAGATCTTCTGTACGTTACGTACCCATAACATCGTGTCTTGAAATAGGTGCCTAATAAAGTCATTTCTTGGTACAGACCCGAGGGATGACAGGCGGTAGCCGTAAAGTTCGAATATCAAAGTAATCTATATGATAAAATGTGTCTTTCAACTCATGTCTAAGACAGCCACACTCCTTTCACTTTGATCATGGTATTTATTACTGAGTACTGCGATCCCAAACTATGAAACACTTACCCTGCTATGAAGCACTTATCCCTACCCATTGTGTAGACATTTTTTTTTTAATTGAACGTCAATCCAAATTGAAATTAGTCAAAGACTGCCAAATTAGCTGTCTATCAAGAATAAACGGAACCTCCTACACTGGATTTAATCAAATTGATGAAATGAGTTATAGGTCTTCCCCGAAAGACGTGACTCAACTGTAATTTAAAATGTAAGATCCTAGAAAGGATTATCGAAATAAAAGTCCAACCCGGCTGGAATGAAATCATGCTTGGATTGTTTCTGTGATAGCAGTTCAAGTCCACTGGGGCATTGTTATATCTGAATTTCAATTGCGCATCACTTGTTGCATACATATCTGTCATCATGGCAGCGTCTGTCAATTTATCCTAGTCACAATGACATTATGGAATGTACATTGCAATGAGAAAATTTCCTATCCAAGTCGGTATTGAAATCCAATCCAACAAAACACAATTAACGCAAACAACATTTTCTTCTTTTTCAATCAAAATTCTCATCCAGTGGGCCTTACGCAACCAGATTACGGTCAACCAACACTCATTCTTCCATGATTGTTAGGCTTATGTAACCAAGGACCACAAAGATTGCTACTTTGTTCCGTCTTAGTATTGCAACGCACACACCAAAAACAAATTTATCTGCAATGTTATCATTACCTTAATTAGCATATGTTGCAGCTTATCTACCACAAAGGTAGGATCCATTATTTGAAAATTTGCACAAATTTCCGGTTCCCTTAATTCTATGTCCTATTGTTGGTTGTTGCGGTTTCGTGTTTCAACCATATGCTGCTTCGTTTCAACACCACCACAACATCATTTCCACCGCGGAATAATAGCATAGCAAAGATGGTTCTTCATCTTACATCACGTTTCGGTTAGAAGTAAATCAGGATGTGGCTATCAAGTGCATTGCTCTTGCGAAGTGTATTGTTCAGCTGGTAGAAACATCCGAAAAACATTCCAACCTTTGACCGTCAATTGTTCGGTCATTTCATGGAATTTTTGTTGTGAGAATTTGTATCTGACGGTCAAGGACCTTCGGATAATAAAATGTATAGAACGATAAATAAGAAATCATCTGAATAATAGCATGCATATATAATCTTAAATTTTGAATCGTTTATAAATCTAGGGGAAACAATAGTGGAAGCATTAACTGGAAATACCGCCACATATAAACATATACTAAATTGTCTTCCATAATCCTAAAACGTGATCATCGGGTAGAATCTTGTGCTAAACATGCATAAATCTCAATAACTAAAATGTCTCAATCTGCTCCCATTGCAAGGAAGTGTTGCATAAATTTCTACTTCCTTACCTATGAGACTAACAAAATACGCACTTATGTTTACAATCATTATTGTTCTAGAACGTTTCGATTAAAATATTTCTCTAATCATAATGTATCCTTAGCAGCCGCTTCCACTATACCCATTTTCAATTGAATTATCTCTAATCTAACAATAACATCAATGGTACCATTTAATAAACACTCATCCTAGGAATCGAAAAAGATACATAAATTAACAAATCCTAGATTAAATCCAATTACACAATGGTGAATGAACGATCAACGTGTCATGAAAAAATAACGAAAGTGATAAGGAAACAGTTAAAAACGAACAAAAGTCGAAAGTGATGCAATCATAATGTTATAAATTAACCGCTCCCGAGAGCAATTATTTGAAGCGTGAAGATATCCTCTTCTTTCGGCAGGTCCTAGTTCCATAACGTAAGCGCTCGCAAATAGGGTCCCGTCCGTGGTTTAAATCTGTTTAGATTTATCGAAATCGAAGGAAAAGGATGAGCTCTTCGTCAGTGACAGGACATACGGTGTCAGAATGACCGGCAGCTTGTTGTACGTCTTCAGCTCCGGCAGTGGAATGTTCAGCTAAAGAGGTGAATGGGATTGACTTAGTTGTCCTTTCATCGTGATTGATTGAAATGAAGTGGTGTTTCTACTTACGAGCTCGGTGGAAGTTATTGATGGCTCCTTTTCGGTCGGGATCGGCTCGTTGGACCAGATCGGATCAATCCAATATGGGATATTCTGGGAAGACATGAATAGAATTTTGTTTTAAGATTACTGTTATGTAGATACTTTTCACCGAATACAGAGTTGTAATATGTTATAACGACTATAGAAAATAATGTCATCAAGATATCCTTAGGCCGGGTGCCCACTTGAGTGGTGGAGGTGTGACCTCGATATCGTGTCAAACATTATGTCGAAGTATTGTTGCAGACATCAGTATATTGTTTTGACATGCTAGCAGATGTCACTCCTGTGGGCGTCTCGACTTATATCGTGTGGTGGTTTTCCTTACAAAAAAAAAAGTTTCACGGTTTGAATACTGACGCTCGTTACCAGTTCGTCCTATAGCACAAATCAGCAAATCGAGAAGAACGGATTTTAAGTTTCTTAGCACCCTTGCTTCAGCAATCAAATCAAATGAAATCAATCAAATCTAATATTGCCATCTTTGAATTATTTACTGCATGTACCCATCAATACAAAGCATTTCTATTAAAATAATAAGAAAAATAACTAACAAGTTAAATTAGAGTTTTAATTTCGGGTTGCAAAAAAACATTTTTGAAGAGTAGAAAATTAATTTGTTTTACACGGTGTTCAATAAGTTCGAATACAAGTTTTCATCATTGCGTAGGTATGCGCCATGTACATATTCTGCATTGGTATTGGTGTCAGCTTTAGCTTCATTCATACGCTACCGAATGTGCGCGGTGTTGACATTCTGTTAGTTGTTGTTTGTTTGTTACGCGCGATGAAAGAGTATCGGGACTTCGTAATTAAGCGTTTTTTGAACGGTGAGCGACCCGGCGATATATTCCGGCTGCTGAAATCGCATGGGGTCAAGCGGAACTTTGTCTACACGACCATCAGGCGATACCGGGAGACGTCCTCGACCAATGACCGTGCGAGATCCGGTCGGCCGCGTTCAGCGAAGACGCCACGGGTCATCAAGATCGTGAGGGAGCGAATTCGGCGCAAAAAGAACCGCTCAATCCGGAAAACGGCTGCAGATCTCAACGTTTCCATTGGAACCGCTCACACCATACTCACCAAGGACCTTGGTTTCAGGCCTTACAAAAAACGTAAGGTCCATGGCGTTTCGGAGGCTACCAGCAAAAAGCGGTTGGATCGAGCTAAGAGGATCCTCTCTCGGCACGCTGGTCAGGAGTTTGTTTTTTCGGACGAGAAACTGTTCGTGCTGCAGCAGCCGCACAATGTGCAAAATGACCGGGTGTGGGCGCCATCGAGGGACAGCATTCCTGAATCCAATATAAACATCCCTCGGTTCCAAAGTGCCGCGTCGGTGATGGTTTGGGGGGCAGTATGCAAACGTGGTAAGCTACCCTTGGTGTTTATTGAAAAAAAAAACGTCAAAATCAACGCGGCGTACTACAAAACTGAGGTTTTGGAAAAGGTTGTTGCCCCCAGTCTCCGAAGCCTCTACGGCGATGAGCACTACGTGTTCCAGCAGGACGGTGCACCAGCCCATACGGCAAATGTGGTTCAAGCCTGGTGTCGGGACAATTTAACCGACTTTCTGGACAAAACTTTGTGGCCTCCCAGCTCCCCGGACTTGAATCCTCTCGACTTTTTTGTTTGGTCCTATATGATGGCGAAGCTGAACGAATACAAGGTCAGCACTTTGAATCATTTCAAGACGGTAATTCTCAAAATCTGGGACGAAATGCCCATGCAGTCCGTGCGTGCCGCCTGCGACGCGTTCGAGAAACGTTTGAAGCTCGTTAAGGAGTACAAAGGGGGGGTCATTCCAAAATTTAATGTCCTTTTTTATAAATATTTCTTTAAAAAAAAACCAAAAAAAAAAAAAACATGTTTTCATTTTTTTAACAAATTTTGAAAGTGTATCCGAACTTATTGAACACCGTGTAGATGAATGCATGTTACTTTATCAATATATATAAAAATGGATTTCTGTCTGTCAGTCTGTCTGAACCTTATAGACTCCGACACTACTGAGCCGATTGGCGTGAAATTTTGTATGCAGGGGTTTCTGGGGACGGGAAACGTTCTTATGATTGTAAGAGACCTCACCCTTCTCTGAGGGGGGGGTTCCCCGTACAAATGAAACACATATTTTTGCATTACTCGAGAACTAATCAAGCAAAGGAAAACAAATTTGGCATGTGAAAATTTTAAGAAGCAAGAAATGTTTTTATGGTAGTTTGAAACCCCTCCTCTCTCTGAAAGTGGAGGCTCCCATAAAAATGAAACAGAAGTTTCTGCATAACTCAAGAACTCATCAAGTAAATACAATTAAATTTAACATGTAGAATTTTCTGGAAGCAAGAAATGTTTCTATGGTGATTCTAGACCCCTTCTCGCTCTGGAAGGGGGGCTCTTATACAAATGAAACTGAAATTTCTGCATAACTCGAAAATTAATAAAGCAAATGGATCCAAATTTGGCATGTGGGGATTTTGAAGGTAATAAATGTTTCTATGGTAGTTCGAGACCCCTCCTCTCTCTGTTGGGGGGGGGGGGGGGGCTCCCATACAAATGAAACACAAATTTCTGCATAACTCGAGAACTAACCAAGCATATGGAACCAAATTTGGCAAGTGAAGGTTTTTGAAGGAGATAAATGTTTCTATGGTAGTTTGAGACTCCTACACCCTCTAGAAGGAGGGGTGGGGGGTGGTTTCATACCAATGAAACACACTTTTCTATATAAGTCGATAACTAATCAAGTTAATGGAACCTTTCTGAAAGGAGGGCTCATATACAAAGAAACACAAATTTCTGAATAACTCGAGAACTTATCAGGTTACTGGAACCAAATTTGGCATGTGGAGCTTTTTGTAGTCAAGAAATGTTGCATGTACAAATGAAACACGAACCTCTGCATAACTCGAGAACAAATCAAGCAAATGGAACCAAATTTGGCATGTGGAGATTTTCAAAAGCAATTAATGTTTCTAAGGTGACTTGAAACCCCTCCTCTTTCTGAAAAGGGGGCTCCCATACAAATGAAACACAAATTTCTGGCTAACTCGAGAGCTAATCAAGCATATGAAACCAAGTTTAGCAGGTGGAGGTTTTTGAAGGAGAGAAATATTTCTATGGTGGTTTGAGACCTCTTCGCCTTCTGGAAGGGGAGACTCCCATACAAATGAAACACAATTTTTAGCATAACTCGAGAGCCAATGAAGCAAATGAGACCAAATTTGGCATGTTGAGATTTTTGGATTTGGAGGCAAGAAATGTTTCTATGGCAGTTCAAGACCCCTCCCCATATTGAGGGGGGGGGGGGGTCCCATACAAATTAAACACAAATTTCTGCATAACTCGAACTAATCAAGCAGGCCTTTTTTAGGGCTGAGGAAGGTTTTTATGATGGTTTAAGACCCCTATCCTCTATATAATGAAATACAAATCCTCTCATACAAATGCAACATAAATTTCTTAATAACTCAAAAACTAATCAAGCAAATGGAACCAAACGTGGCATGTGGGGGTTTTTAAGGCAGTGTTTGAATGCGGGCATTTCATTTTTAATCATTTAGCTGATGTAAAACATTTAAAACCTATATAACAGTTGTTACCTGTGATAAAAGCTTCTGGACTACGATAATCAACCAATTGTTCAGATTCATGGACAAAGTGTCTGGATGTTCATGCAGTACGGAACAACTCGATCTAACTAACGCAGCTGTTAGTCCGAGTAATAAGTTGTAAGTACTTCTTGGCTCTCTATCCGATCAAAGGATTATACCAAATTGATAACAAGTTCTAATACCAGGTTATCATTTTTCGATCACTGAATATGTTTTCATTGAGGCTGAAGAGACAGCCAAAATAGCAGGATGAATAAAAAAAAATACTCGTTGAAAATCATAATAATAGCTTATTTTGTTATCACTGCGAGCAACTTGATAACAAATCCTGTATTGTAAGCACATTTATTGAAATAGTTTCA
This sequence comes from Aedes koreicus, assembly GCA_024533555.2. NCBI lineage: Eukaryota > Metazoa > Arthropoda > Insecta > Diptera > Culicidae > Aedes > Aedes koreicus. The sequence goes on along the minus strand of JAHHFK020001972.1, from coordinate 1,174,604 downwards.
AATTATGTTATCAATTTGAAATCAAATTCTCATGCTTATAACTAAAAAAAATATTTTGATTAAAAGCAAAATTTCTGGTTCAAATATGCTGAAAATATTTATAGTTTTACAATTCAACTTATTACGTTCATAAAAAAACAGTGTGTTCAAAATGATAACACATGATAACAAAAATTGCCAATGGTGATAACTAAATTTGTTATCCGATAACAGCGGAAATCTAACCGATAACTGGGATAACAGAACTTGTTACTTATATGATATCAGCTTGTTATTTTCCTTTGCTAGGGAAGCTATTCAATATCAAGGCAAAATTTTCGAATGAAAGATGTTGAGGCAAGTTTTTAACGTGGACTATATCTGTGTTTTCAATACTGGGGTTAACGCTGCGAGTGCGAAAAGTTGGAACGCTACTTGGCACCACAGTCTGGGTTCAATCCCAGTCGAGGTCGGTGGGATTTTTCTGAGGCGAAAAAATCCCTTCGGAAGGGAAGTAAGGCCCTTTGGTCCCGGCTCATGAGTTGATGAATGATGTGTAGGGTTCAGGTGGTGGAGTCATCATCCTCCGAATCGCTGGACTGACCTGGCCGACCAGCAACGAATTAACGGTTTCGAGAGAACTTTCGTCGTCTGGGAAATTCTCTGTCAGAGTAGGCTAGGGCTACCGCCAGGGGCTAGTTCGAGTTGTTCGCGAATAAGCACCGGCAAATGGTCATCGGGGCACCTGTGAACCAGAAGTCTAGATCCACCGGAATCAAAGGACCAACCTCGGCACACTACCGGCCAACATCGGTGTAAGAACAACGCCTAACGTTATAGGTGTCGGGAGATATTCTTTCGTTGAACTCTTCGCCGGAGCTCCACCGTCGGGGACTAAGCCTAGTAGTATTGACCGTAATAAACCACTGGGTTCGGGTGATTAGGGCGCCAGCAAACCGGAAGACATTCCAACTGAAATCACAAAACCGACCTCGGACCGACCTCTTCCAGAGGGAAGAGGGGTCTCAAACCACCGTAGAAACATTTCTCGCCTTCAAAAACTTCCACATGCCAAATTTGCTTCCATTTGCTTGATTAGTTCTTGAGTTATGCAGAAATTTTTGTTTCATTTGTATGGGAGCCCCCCCCCCTCCCTTCCAGACGAGGGATGAGTCGCGAACCATTATAAGTACCATCTCCGATCCCAAAAACCCCTGCATACAAATTTTCATAACAGTAAGGATGTTTCATGTGTATGGAACCCCTCCCCCCTTCCAGAGAAGGGATGGGTCTCGAACCATCATAATAAGGGGCTATTCATAAACCACGTAGACTTTTTTGGTGGAAGGGGGGGGGGGGCTGGTTTGACCAAGGTCTACGCTCCATACAAAATTTCAAAAAATTGTATGGAGAAAAGTCTACGAGGGGGGAGGGGGGGTCTGAGATTTTCAAAAATAAGTCTACGTGGTTTATGAACAGGCCCTAACCTTTTCCGGTCCCAAAAACCCCTCCATACAAAATTTCACGCCGATCGGTTCAGCCGCTTTCGAGTCTATAAGGTTCAGACAGATGGGTCCTCCCTTAACTCAGTCGGTAAAGGCGTGGCTACAAAGCAGCACCATGCTGGAGGTGGCTGGGTTCGATTCCCGGTCTGGTCTAAGAATTTTTCATAAAGAAAATTGTCTCGACTCCCAGGGCAATAGGATATGATTGTACTTGCCACACAATCAGACTAATGCAAAAAAGGTACTTGACATCGCAAGCTCTCAATTAATAACTGTGGAAGTTCATTTATATAGAACACTAAGTTGAGAGCAAGCAATAAGCTAATTGTAATAGCAATAAGCTTGAAATGCTGAAGAAGAAGAATAAGGTCCAGACAGACAAACAGACAGACATTCATTTTTATATAGGTATATAGATAAATTTGCAAGAGTTCGTAGAACAAAAGTTGTTGCATGTATACAAAAATTAAGAAATCCATCGATAGTTTTGTTTGTTCTAAAATCCATAGTTTGCCATTAAACCTTGTACTTTAATTGTTACTTGATTGGACTATTAAGGCCTCATATCGATGATAAAAATGAATACCCGGAGAAGCCTGACTAGATTGACTAAAAAATGGTAGTTAGACAAACGAGATTCGGATAAGAAAGTTGCGGATCTCTTGTGCTACCATGGGAATGGTAGGGTTAAGGAACTATCTTTTGAATCTATTTAGATTCTCTATGTCTTTGCTGATAATCGTACTTATTTTACGCGCCGTGCAGATCCAGACGTCTCGTATTTGCGGGGTAAGAATTGTCACTTTGGCTGTCCGTGTAAATCAAATGGAGAGCCGAGGTTGAACACGGCGCGTTGAATAGGCACAAATGGGTTGTTCTGTTTTTCACAACAACACAACAAAATATGTAAACACATTGATACATTACAATTATGAAATCATATGATATAACATCTAACTCACCCTCGATGGTGGCGTGTCCGGCTTCGGTGGCTCATAAAACTCCGACAAAAGTCCATATCCAAAACTGTTACAATTGAGATATTGTAAACCCAATGAAAGCTGCTGTTGTCTACGTTCGTAAAGTTTGGTTGCGGAGATTTGTGAGGCACCTGTCTCTATTTCTGCTGCTTCTGTTGCTGCTCTAGTGGACGCCAGAGAATTGGCAACTGATGTCTGTATCTGTCCAGCTGCACGATTTACGGATGTTGTTGAAACATTTGAGGCACAACCACTGATGCTGCTCACATTAGAGCACACGTTTGTGTTCAACGATGAAAATTTGGTCTGTGAAACTGAAATCTGCTGCAGCTGTTGTGGTTGTTGTTGCTGCTGTTGATGTTGCAACTGTTGAACCTGTTGCTGCTGGAGCGCTATGCCACCATAACAGTGATAAAAGTTTTCCTTGTTTTGGTTTTTCATAATCATAGCCTGATTATTAGTGCCCATCTTATCGGCTAAAATAGCAGTTGACGATAAAGTTGAATTGGACAGACTGTAGTTGCTGTTTAACATTGGATTGTTGTTGAAACGATTATTAGTGTAGTAAGGAGTCGGCTGCTGTTGATTTATCTGTTGGGATTGTTGCAGCGGTTGTGGTTGTTGTTGTTTTTGATGCTGCTGCTGCTGCTGCTGTTGCTGTTGCTGCAACAAATGATGTTGAGCAATGGCTTCTTGCCGACTATAGAACAAATTTCTAAAATCATTAGTCATCGAAACGTGGGAATGCTTATTTTCGTCAGCGGGCGCCTTCGCTTTTACAGGGGTTGTGTTAGCATTATTGGTGGTCGAAAGAGCTGCCGGTGTGGAATTTTCCTCGCTTCCGAAGCAAGCCTTACCCACTGAAAGGAAATGAAAAATTATGTCACGAAGACAGGCCAACTCAATTATTAATGTATTTGTTGTCGTTGCTTACAAATGCAGTCACGGTTGAGTTCAATGTCAGCTCGCTCATGGAAATAGCTGTTGGTGGTAAAAATATCCGGAAAAGCGGCAATGAGCGACGAAATATTAGGATATCCTGCGGAGAAAAACGAGTATATAAAAACCCATTAATTACGACAAAATTGCTTCCTCATAAACAGAAGGATAGTAAAACTTCTGTGATTACTGGAATCTATTACTAGCGAAAAAATGGAGATTATTTCCTTCGAAAACTTACCAAACTCAAAACATGATGAAACCGACAAATTAAGAGCCTGCTTCAGATCAAACAAATTGATCGGGCTCTTCTGTTTGAGAACCTGTATGATTCGAAAGACAAACTTCATCAAAGGTGTCATCGTGACAGTTTGGTTTCCCTTATCAAGCTCAATCTGGAAGCATAAAGTTTGATATCTCAAATTGAATTTCCATGTTGAATCATGTCATTCGCTAATGCCTACCGTTATAGCGTGTTTCATATTGAACATTTGCTTTTCAGTTAAATTCTCTTTGAATTTGGCTAGGTAGCTTCTCAGAAAATCACTGATAGGCATACGTTCCTTGTTCGAGTCCAGTAGGCAGAGACAAACAGCATACGATCGTAGCCGGAAAGCAGGATCTTCCAACCGTGAAACGACTACGAAATCATTGCCTGATTCGAATATCTCCATGTACGGAAGAGCTTTGATAGCGTCGAACAAATTGATATACCCAAGGCTATACGGTTGAATTTGATATCCGTACTTGTTTTTATGGAAATTCAGTATTTCACTCATGAGAATCATCGACACACTGTTGCCAGTAAAATGCTTAATAATATCCTGCACTTGTTCTGCGAAAATGCGAATTGCCACTCTGTGATTGAGATAGATTTTTCGGTCTTCATCGTTGGATTGTTCCATCTGCAAGAATATAAAAATAAGTAATTTCAAATAGTACGATAAATTACCAACAATCCTTACTTCTACTATTCCAGAAATGGCTTCCAACAAATCAGCCAACTTCATCAGGCCATAATCACTCAAACGGCACTGATATCCAAAGTGATAGTGATACGATCGAACAAACTTCTTAAATAGTATAGAATACTGCGGTGCATTCTTGAACAGCTCAACTACCTCTCCGGCAAAGATGCTCGTTTTCTCCAGCTCAGTTGCAGATTGCTTCCGTTTCACCATCGAAATCAATACATCCGTCTCATTGAACACCTTCGTGACGATCGAATTGTTGTAAACCAACCCGTCGATGATGTCGAAGATATCGCAGACGCCATAGTCCGTTACGTCAAACATTTTGTTCTGGGCTTGCGAAAAGATGATTGGCAACTGCGAGAGCATAATTGATTTATTCGCTTGGCCGCGTAAAATTTTCAGCAAGTCACCGGTAAATCGACGGATCTGGGTCCGATGCGTCAGGGTGATGTGGCGATTCTCACCGTCGCCCATCACTTGCACCACCGGTGAAAGCGCCTCGAAAAGTTCAATCAGCCGAGTGTATCCATAATCGGCCACGCGACATTGTTTTCCAAAGTGATTGTGATAGGCCGGAATGAAGCGTGTGAACTTCATTGATGATTTCGGTGACATCTTTATCAGCTCCACCACTTCGCGGGAAATCTGTTGGAGGAAGTCATTGTTTGGGCTCTTGGGCATGTAACGCAAGTTAACTGAAGAGGTATCTGCAAGTGGGAAGAAGAACAGGATGTTTTTAATTTACTAAGATTCAAAATATTTTAACCGTGCGTAAACTTTGGCTTGTTCCTGGTTTGAGTAAACAATTATGTATAAACTTTTCAAAAATCACATGGATTGTTTATGGTAATGCAAACTTGCATTCGTAGTTGTTAAATTATTAGAGTATTATGAATACCTCAAAAAAAATTTATTGACATTTTTTTAAATCTCAGCCTTTTGCAATAACAAACCTATTTCGATGTTGTACAGTTATACGTAGACATAACGTGTTATTTATTACTTACGTTTCATGGAAGTTGCGATGCAACGAATTAGAAAAATCAAAATATTTTAATTATTGAAAAAAAAACACATACATACTATACTTCTAAAAGAACTTGAAGAATGGGGTGAAACACCCTCCTTTATATTTTTCTTCATTTTGTTGTAATTTATATTATTTTAACTTTTAAATTCTTTTTTTTTTTAATTTCATTGAGTTTTTCTTTTGTTCCAAAAATATATAACTACATATTCTATACACACCAAAATTCAAGGAAAAAAACAATAAACGATCTCGCAGAATCTCACAATCTTTGGAGATAAGAATAAGAAAGAATATGAAGCATGTTCTTTTCACATTAGACTGGTTAAAAAAATCGTGGTTTTTCAACATTTTCTTTTTTTTTTCAAACTTTATATCGTCTGGATCAACAATTAGTTTTTCTTGATTTTCACTGAGATTTGTGCTTTGCTGTTTGATTTTTATTATATTGACTCCTTGTTCTTAGATACTATTTCAAAGAACAAATAATTTGACATAATACAGAAAAAAAAGTCAGGTCCTGATTCTTTTCCCAAAACTGCCTCTTTGAAGTTTATAGGAGAATAGCTAAAGAAAAACGAAACATTTTGTTCACATCCTTTTTGGTCTTCGTATCATAACATACGGATATGTTTGCTACATGTGAAAACGAAAAATTTATGCAGCTTCAGTTTTGCTGATGATTACATTTCAATTGAATATAAATTAATAAAAGATATGATATTCCTATGATATGTTGGTATATGATATTCTCCAAAATATAAAAAAAGCAAGACCGTATGGATCGTAACTTGGAGAAAAAATGCAACATTGGTTGTGGGCAAAAATTCAACAGATCAATTCGCTTTGGAACATTCAATGAGCGTAAGGTTGTACAATGTGTTAGCTTTTGAGTATGAGATTGGAGTCCGAAAGATCAATGGCACACAAAAAAAACTATCTGGATTCTTAATCGAGATTCGAACCGTGGCCGCCAACGTGACGGCCTCTTTAACAAGTTGTCCTCGATTGTTGATTGTCTCGATTGCCCAGGCACTCAACGGTACAGCAATGAAGCAAATCGATATGTTTTCCACCAAGCTGTGCTCAACCTGTCGCTCGCACACACTTGCCTGGCTTCGTTTATTTCATAAAACGCTTTGTCGATCAAGAAGGGAAAACTTGATGAGAGGGAGATTGGAGTCTGATAATAAGAAAAACAAAAAACACTTAACGGTGGAGTTCCAACAGTGGGCAATAGCGGCATTCTATGGTGTCCACTCACCTATATTGAAAAGTTGTTGATAAATGAACAAAAACCCTACGGTTGTTTCGACTGTCGAGGCATTAAGTGGCACAGCGATAAATGTGTTCCAAGCAATCTGTGTGCTGCCAATCACTTGCACATACTTGCATGGTTTCATTTATAAAATAAAACTCTTTGTGGATCAAGATGGACAAAATCGCCTTTGCTGAATCATGTGGATTCCTCAAGATCAAAATTGCATTTTTTGCCACCTTGTTAACTTTTGGGTGTACACTGCTCCGTCAAATGCTCAGCAATTAATATTGGTGTGACTGGTACGACGAAGAATAGAATCTTAAATCAAGGTTACTATATCCTTCAATGTTGCAGCATGAAAAATTGCGAAAATGTTTTAACTTTAATATTGGGTTAATTTGTGTAACTAATGACTTATTTCAGTTGACAGTGTATTTGTTTTTCTTTATACTTAAGAGCTGCATTAGCACATCTGCGTTGATTTATTGCACAATAGATCATTGCACGATGGCGTCATCAATGCATTTTTGACAGTTCAGGGAGCTTGTTTACGTGGACTTAGAATATTTCCGGTAATATCGGTTTGAGATTTTGTGCTCAGAATTCATTTCGATTGAAGTAAAATTGCCGGAAAACAGACACCAGTGCTTATTTTCACATCATTTCCTGAATCTAATCGTACAGAATCTGGAAAAAGCCAATGAAAAATTTAGTTTTAACGGTTCAAATTCTAACACCTTGTAAACAAGCTCCCTAAACTGTCAAAATAGTGAGGTTAATACATTCCGTGCAATGATCTATTGTGAAAACGTACGTTACAGAAGTGATTACGAGTTTTCCACTCACCGAGAAGGTGGATGTCATTTGACTACAGTTTATCACATCAAAAAGTTTCTACAGGTTGGTCCTCCCTTGCGCTGAACTGGCCCGGCTTGTAGTGCCGCAAGCAGGGGGTCAACGTCGCTGTCAACCACATATAGATGCACCATAGCTCACATGATTTGGACAATTTTGGACATCTGACAGTTTTGGACATCTGACAGTTTTGGACATCTGACAACTGAAATCGACAGCGATTTTTCATGTGGGCCCAACTGACAAACGTACACAGTTGCTTCTTCCTTGAATTTGACGACCTTGGAAGCTTGCTTCATTAATCTACCACAGCCATTTCTAAGAACAAGAGTCCTTCTATTCGATTGAATTGGAAGATTTTGTATTACGAGAAATTTACGGAGGAAGCCATTGTTTACGTTTGTCAGTTAGGCCCTTTGAAAGATCTTTGTCGGAATATCTCCCATAAAAAAAAAATCGATCAATGCCAACTCGCATGACGAAAAACAATTTGCTATATAGTCAAAACTATATTTCGAATGTAAGATATATGATCACATTTTATGATATTGTTATTAAATAGTTTGATCCCATTTTCACCATACAATCACTACATTAACACATATTGTTAATGTGTGCCATATTTTCATTGAAAGGTTTTTTGTTGTCTGCATTCGGTCTGAATTATATACCAACTTCTTGGCATAGAGTGCAGCAAAAATTTTGTTCGTAAAAATTGCCATATGCCTATTTAGTATATTGTTGTTTGGCCTCTTACCATCTGACATATTGTTAAAACTATATAAGAGATTGTTAGTTTATAGTTGTCAACTATAAGAGTAAGTGTCGTAACAATAACGGAAACAATCGTCAACAATAAGGGAAATGGTCCAGGAATGGTTTGTGATTATGCGGGAAGGCACGACAAACATGACAGAACAAATCAACTATCTCTTTCACACTCGCATCGCATCCTATAATGACGTGACGATGCGCACATATGAAAGTGTTGAATGTTAGAAAGAACAGGTTGATGCATTCATCCTAACCATATATTCATCACATTGATACTGAAATCCATGTGAGGTACAGAGAAATCCTTAATGATTGCCCCCTGGCCGCAAGGGCTCAGTAGGGATTCTTGGCCAAGACCCGAAGCTAAGAGTCAGTGTTATTGTGGATATATCACATCGGAGAATCTTACTATTCACATCAGGTTCGCTGTTGCAGCGCGCTTGGGGATCATCCTTGCCTTAGATCCATCCTGATAACATGGAAGGACATTATGTGAAATAGAGGCAAAATATATTTTTCATCTTTTTTGATGATATGGTATGATAGTATATTATGGGCTTCAAATGGTGAGTTGACAGCATTAAAGAAGGATACGACAGACCTTTAGTCCTCACAAGTTCCTACCTCACGCCTCCACGAGTCATATGATCACAAGACTGCCAGCTGAAACATGGAAACGCTGGTTGGCGTAGCCTGGGCAATCATCGATCATCTACATTAAATTTATAAATTCACTACGCTTTGGGATCATCTTTTCGTTCTAAAATCACTTATCTTATGAGCATGGAGCAACATTACAAGCATTAAAGGCTCAATTTGTTTTTCATTATTTCAGCATAACGTTCACATTAGATGTGCTTGTATCGTTTTTGTACATTAATAAATTATATTCTCTTATTATTATTATGGATACAAATATTAATCTTACTTGACATTAATGCTAGCTGAAAAAAGTGAAGTCTATCGACGAGAGGATGAACAGCTTAGTCACAGATACCTTGTGATCAAAAAGTTCCGGTAATTTTCAATTTAAAAAGGCCGCCTTTATTTTTTCGGTAAAATCTTTTTAGTGTAAGATGGCAACACTAGTTCTGATATTCTGTCAAAGTGTGAGAGCAAATTATCCATTAGTTTTGTTTTGACAACTGCTTTTGTTAGTCGAAAAATAGACGCTCGGCGATTTTTACCATGGATAAAAAATTGGAACAACGCGTTTGTGTGAAATTTTGTGTTGCAAACGGATTTTCTGCAGCGGAAACGCTCAGAATGTTGCAAAAAGCCTTTGGTGAGGACTCTATGTCACAAAATCGTACATTTGTTTGGCACAAAGACTTTAAAGAAGGCCGTGAAAGCGTGAGTGACATGCCGCATTCTGGACGACCATCGACCTCAACTACCGATGAAAACATCGCTTCCGTGAAGAATTTAGTTATGGAAAACCGCTCAATTAGCATTCGGGAGATAGCTGCACTCCTTGATATCTCATTTGGATCGACCGAACACATTTTGACGGAAATTCTGGGCATGAAACGCATTGAAGCACGACTTGTTCCAAAAGAGCTGAATTTTTTGCAAAAACAGCATCGAGTTGAGGTCGCTAAACAGATGATTGCGAACGCAGATAGCGATCCCACATTCATGGAACGCATCATAACTGGTGATGAAACGTGGGTATATGAATTTGATATGCTCACAAGTCAACAATCGTCCGAATGGCGCGCCGAAGATGAGCCGAAACCAAAAAAATCACGACAAAGTCGCTCCAAAATTAAAGTTTTACTGACCGTTTTCTTTGATTTTCGCGGTGTCGTCCATTCTGAATTCCTTCCAGAAGGTCGAACGGTTAACAAAGAGTATTATTTACAAGTTATGAGACGTTTGCGTGAGGCAATTCGAAAGAAGAGGCCAGAATTGTGGCGCAATAATTCGTGGATTTTACACCACGATAACGCTCCATCACACACCGCGCTCACTATTTGTGAATTTTTGGCCAAGAACTCCACCAATACCATCAAACAAGCACCATATTCACCAGACCTTGCCCCGTGCGATTTCTTTCTCTTCCCAAAACTGAAAATTCCGCTCAGAGATAGGCGTTTTGAATCGATTGATGCGATAAAAAAGAATTCGCTGGAAGAACTGAAAGCCATACATTCATCGGCCTATAAAAAATGTATGGATGATTGGATAAAGCGCTGGCATATGTGTGTTGCCTCTAATGGCGAGTACTTTGAAGGCGATAATAAAGATATCAATTAAAAATTGAAATAAATGCGTTTTTTTTTTCAAATTACCGGAACTTTTTGATCACAAGGTTGTCCATCGTACAACTCGCGCGAAGCCGTGCTGGGGACCAAAGTTCCAGGGACCAAAATTGTGCTGTTAATTGGTTAAAAATGAGTTGGTATTTGTTAGCATGATCTGTAGCGTTTGAAGATCTTATTCTCAAAGGATAGGTAAAAGGTATTTTTTTTAGCATTAATTCTGCTCTCCGTCTTAGGTATATAATGGGTATATAAGCTTTATTACTTATTTTTTGACATGACAAGAGTATTGCTTATCACAACTAGTATAATCGAACAGAGCAGAACAACAAAAACCAACCTCGATATCAAAGTGAAGTTAGACAGCTGCGGGCTTGGCCTCATACTGGTTTTCATGGCAGCCAATAGGTTTTATGAAGGTTCTCAAGTTGTCATAACATCTTTCACTAGAACATTTTCAAAAATCTTTATGGTTTTATAAAGGTTTTATTAACTTGTTTTCACAACCGTCTATAGAGTGGGCCACTTTGTACAAATTTCGGGCTTTAAAGCTGCAACCACATATAGATGCACCAAAGTTCACATGATTTTGACAATGTTGGACATCTGACAATTTTGGACATCTGACAAATGAAAACGACAAAGATTTTTCATTAAGACCTAACTAACGCTTGGTAAACAATGGCGACTTCCTTGAATTTGTTGAACTTGCCTAATTAATCTACCACAGCCATTTCGAAAAACAAGACTCCTTCTATTCGAAAGAATTGGAAGCTTACATAAGTAGATTTTGTGTAACGAGAAATTTACGGAAGAAGCCATTGTTTACGTTTGTCAATTAGGCCCTAATGAAACATCTTTGTCGAAATATGGCCCATCAAAACAAATCGATCAATGCCAAGGAATCACAGGCATGATAGAACAAATCAACTAGCCCTTTCACACTCGCTTCGTATCCTATAATGACGTGACGATGCGCACATATGAAAGTTTTGAATGTTAGGAAGAACAGGTTGATGCATTCATCCTAACCATGTATTCATCACATTGATACTGAAATCCATGTGAGCTACAGCGAAATCCTTAATGATTGCGCTTGCTCTGAGGCAGAGCAGGCGAAGCCATGCTTCCAAAGTTAGCAGCAACTATTCAGCTTGTGATGCCTCAAAGAGGTAGTGAGCACTTTTTCTACTACTTCACTTTCTCTTGATCGATGTTGAAATGGACCCCCAAATGTTTTATGATATGAGATACTTGTAGATCATGTGAATTTGCTACATCTTTCTGATGGCTCTTTGCGAAAGAAGTGGTTAGTTTAGAAAAAAATGTAAAATGTTCTCGTGTTTCTATCTGAATTTGGTTTCCTGAAACTATGATATATTTGTAAATGAAAAGCTGGCGTTATAAAAAATGGTCGTTGAGGTCATTTCACCCATTTTGTTAAAATCAACTCATGTAAGAAAGAAATGTTGCAGCTTATTGAAAGTGATGCAATCTAAATGTGGATAATTTCTTTATTGATTATCTCATAATATGTCTAGTGTTTTGTTATGAATTTTGTCGAGTCTTTTCACTGGTATTCTCGAATCTTCATGTACTATATCACAAAAACATTGCATTTCGGCTGAGCGCATGCGTGGTAATGAAATCAGCTGGGTGGAGGATTCTTGGGCTGAGGTGTTCACAGATGAAATTAACGCGGTTTTTTTTTTTTTTTTTTTTTTTTTCCATCTTGCAGTTGTTCTAGATGGAGTGACGAACATCATTATTGTCATGAGTAATGTTTCTGTTTAATAGATCGTTTCTTCTGTTCATCAGTGGTTATCTCTTGAATTTCAGGGAAGCTCTTCTATGATCTTCTATAAAAAATTTCTTGTATAAATTCTGGGAAGTTTCTTCCTGGAATTTTGATAAGTTTCTTTATGAATTTCTTGGCAGTCATCTTGATTTCTTATAAATTCACATCTGATAAATTCCAACCTAACCCTTCAGCAACATTTGATAAGTTTTTTCCTGAACTAAGTAACTTCTAAACTCCTGATGAGTCCCATCCTGAATGATGAGGAAAATTTCTCCAACGTTTTGAAAAGTTCTCCAGAATTTCTTTTGAAATATCTTCTTCTGAAATTTGATGTATGAGATGTCTCTGCCTATCGCCATGAGGTACCAAGAGAGGGATAGCAATGTTTTTTGCTAGAATGAAAGATATGAAGAGAAAGTTCTAAGTTCATTCAGTGCATGGCAGGCTAGAAATAGAATATATGTATTGAAAATTGAGTGAAAGGGCATGGTAAAGCAGTATTCTAACCATAGGTATGCTTCATTTGCCTAACATCCCACTATGGGGTAGCCTGGAGGAGTTGATCATGCATTCTAATGAAAAGTTGAAAATTCTTTGGAGAGGTCTCTTAGAGAAACCTTTGTATTCCTAAATTCTGGGAAATGTTCTTTTCTGAAATCCTGGAAAAGCTATCTATCACTTCAAAAAGCCCTAACCAAACTTCTGAGAAGCTTTTTTCCTGAATCTTCTGAAAAGTCTCTGGAATAGTTCTTTCCTTGAATTTCTAGGATATACTGTCCTGGAGCTTTGTGTTTGTTTGTTCTTTCATTTCTTGAGAAATTCATAGTAAGGGAAACTACCTGGTTAGTTTCTTCCTGAAATCTCAAAAACGTTTTTTTCTCAACCCAAAGTTCAGGGAATTCTATCTTTTAATTTCTGGAAAAAAAATCTAAAATCTCTGAAATGTTCCAAATCTCTCTAAGTAGTCCTCTCTTTCTTCCTAAAATTCCTACTGAAGCTCTGAGGAGTCCTCTCATGATTTTCGGGGAAAAGTTCTTTCCTGAACATCTGAGAAGTTTCTGAACTTCGGGGATACAATATCTTGATTTTTTTTGGATACCCTTGTTTGTCCTACTACAAAGTTCTCCTTGTAGTTCTTAAAAGTTTTCGCTCGAATTTAATTGACGAAGTTTTTTACAAGTCTTCTTCCTGAACTTTTAGAAAATGTCTTCTCCTTGAAGCTCTAGAAAGGCTCTTTCTGAACTTTCTAGGATGTGCCCTAAATTCTGGGTAGTTTCTTGCCAAACTTCAACGAATCTAGGACTTATTTCATAAGCACAGTGGTCAAAAAGTCGATTTTAACGCTCTCAACTCATAGCTCCCTAAATAGTGGAGCTAGAGCGATGGCGTCTTTGGCAAAGTTGATGGATATGACAAGCTCCATATTTTGACAGCATAACTTTTGTGATCAATCCCCCTAAAAGTGAGATAAAAATCCAACTATTTTTGGATTTTAAGATTGAGAGTTGATATCATTTTATTCTTTTATATACATTGTAGAAAATGTCAATACAAACAACTTTGTTGAAGACATAGAAATTGTATGTTTCACCCAATTTGAGATAGAGAGCATTTTATAAGAACTAACCTCCAAAAACACATTTTTCACCGACACATTTTGTTTTTAATTTCAAGGATAATATAATGTTCTACAAAATTATTTGCAATATCAAAATACAAAACTTTCTAGAACATACCATACCCGCAATATTTCAGTGGGATGAGTTATTCAACTTTTTTTCGTTTTTTTTTTCGTAATATTTTCGACGGTTGTACCACACTTAGGAGCAGGTAGGAGCAGATAGAGTTAACTGCATCTTAATAGAACATTATATGAGCTTTCAAATGGTGGATAATTCCACCGTCCACGACCGTCTGCTGGGGAGTTATGCTCAAAACAAATATCGATGGTGTTACTATATTTCATGATTCAAACAGTACAAAAAGGTGGATTGTCATGGTAACCACCTCTCCGAACTCATTATTTTCAGCTGAATTTTACATTTTATTTTTAGTCAATATTTTTATTCATTATATGTTACGATAATTAAATCGATTTTTATTTCAATTATTATTAAACATTTATATTTTTATTGCCGTTTTCAATTTTTTGAACCGCTTCTTTTGCTAGCAGCTTCCCCCCATCATCGCCAGACAACGGTTGATCACAAAAATCATGCCGTCAAAATATGAAGCTTGTCATATCCATATTTCCCTTCTTTGTAATTTTTTTCACCTCACCTTGAGCGAAGTGTAAATACTGCTAATATACCGTATCTGAACGAAGGATTAATAAAAAGAGAACATTGAAGCGATTGGGAAGTTAATCAGCATAGGAGCAAGCGGGTAGACTGAACACCGCTCTATCATCACCGGGCATTGCTGGCTCTTAAGGTATAATTTTCGAATCAGCAAACCGCGAGTTCTTGTGCTCTGGACAGCGCGAATATCAAACAGCAGGGTCACGGATTATCTAATTCTCTACGAAACACCAGAAAATTCAAATGCAGCCTCGTATGAAGCTGAAAAAAAACGGTAATTTGCAGGAAAGTGTAAATCGTGAAAGCTGGATGAAAGAAAAGCATAAAACGGAACACATGAATCCAAACGGTAGCCTAATAATTGAACACTGAAAAAAAGTAATTAACGGAGTAATTACAATTGCCGACGGCACGAGTCGTGAGAGGTTCTAGTCCCAGAAGCAGTAGGTGTGTTCAGGCGGAAATGATGATCAGCGGATTTGAGGCGTCAAGTGATCGAAAATCGAAGAGACGGCGCACGTGCTGTGCTATGAACCAACTATATTCGGTTGGTAGTTACCACAGATAAGTATCGCCGAAGCGGAAATTGATGGTTGGTGATGATTTGCTGTGGATTCTTTTTTCCCAGATTGTAGCGACGTACAGAGTAATTTATGTCCCTGGAAAGAATACAATTTGCTCGTTTAATATTCAGTGGCAAGAGTGGGATGCTGGATGCGATTTGATCAATTTCGAACCACTAACAACGACCACCGTCGTCAGTTTTCGTAAGTGAGTGATTGACCGTAACGAACTGAATCTTCATGGAGTAATTCGTTCCTCGACGGTCCTCATCAGGTGAATTATTGACATTTGTGCTAAGTAATTGCTTGACCCTAATGACCTATCCAACAGTGGAGCATCGTCATCGACGTTGTTTACGGTGAATGGAGTAAATAACTCAACACGGCTTGATACGCAACGTTGCCGGCATGGCAGTAAACATTGTCGAATGGCGACTTTACACCTTCTAAAAAGCACCCGAGATTTGAGTCAGATTCAATTGGTTCACGCGAATTGTGATCGTTGCTTTCTTGCAAGGCATAGATTGTTAGTGTTTTTGCCCTGAAGTTTTATATTTGTTGAAAGTGGGGCAGGTAACTCATCGAATCATCCGGTCCACTTTTTAGCATTTTGCCATGATAAACCAGGTTAGTACTCACCGTTTGTCTGTCGATCTGCCAAATTTGGAAGGGGTCTGTATTGAATTATCTCAAAGGATACTTGCCACCCACTATATCACAGAGCATTGTGATTGGTTGAGCGGATTGGAGATAATGAAATCATTCGGTATAAGTCCAAGTCTCCTTGGTTGGTACAAAAAGACTAGCTTGGAAATCAGTAGAAGCATACAGCTGCCAGACGGCAGGAAATGCTTTCCTCGACTTAATTTTACCAAATTCTTCAATCCTAATTTTAGTTGGATTAGAATAGATAACTTTTTAGAGCGTTAAACCTGTTTTTTACCCTTGTTGGGGACGTATTGCCACTACAACCATTGATTTGAACCTGCTTGAAGCAGATAATTAGTTCCAGTAGTAAAATAGTTTGAAGAATGTACACCCAAAAGTTGAAAAGGTGGCTAAACCCAAGTAGCACACGAAACATCATATAAATTCAATAACTAGTTTTCATTTTTCCTTTCAGTAATTCCACAGTAACAAAGAACATATTCTGTTACAGCAGAGTCTGTATCATGTATCACGAGATACTAGATATTTCATTGATGTTGCTCAAATGGTTCGCTAAGACCATTCAAAACAATTGTCTTTGTAAACATGCAGTTAAGTAAATTTAAACATGACGTTACATACTTAATATTTTCCAGTTGTGTGATGTTTATTATGAAGTGATTTTAACCTCCAGTGCAACAGAACAAATACGGTATACACTTGTTCCAATTGGATCCTTCTTTAGCTCAGTCGGTAAAGGCGCAGCTACAAAGCAACACCCTGCTGGAGGTGGCTGGGTTCGATTTCCGGTCTGGTCTAGGAATTTTTCGTAAAGGAAAATTTCTCGACTCCCTGGGCATAGCGTAAGATTGTACTTGCCACACAATCATACTAATGCAAACATGGTATTTGGCATCGAAAGCTCTCAATTAATAACTGTGGAAGTGCATTTAGAACACAGTTGAGAACAAGCAATAAGCTAATTGTGAAAACAATAAGCTTGAGATGCTAAAGAAGAAAAAGACTTGTTCCAATGAAACATTTTGCTGCGTAGGGTTTACAAAATGTGTTTTTTGTGCCACATTTGCAACATAATGAGAACGGAACATAATGTCAATTAATAATGTTGCCTCCATGCAACGTTGAAGTGCACAATACCACAACAGTGATAACGTTTGAAATTTATCCTAATGAAATGCATACTACCGAAAACATATGTGTGTTGATATTTCCTCAATGTAGAAATAATCAATAAAGGGTGTCCACGATGAAATTGCCACACTATGAAATTGCTCTAACTTTTTAACCGTTGGGTAGAATTTAATGAAAATTTGAGTGGATTTAGTTCATAGTGCATTATTTACATCCTGCAAGTTTTAAAGTCCTGTGATCAAAACTCGCGGAAATGGAGTCGAAAGAACAGCTCGTGCGTGATAAAATCTTGCGCATTCATCACGAGAACAAGGATCTCTCGCATCGTTCCATCGCTAAAACGTTGGGAATCGCGAATTCCACGGTGTCGCGAGTGATTAAGCGGTTCGAGGAACGGTTGACCACCGATCGGAAGCCCAGAAGTGAAGGAAAAAGTATTCCGTACAACACCAAAAATCACAACCGCGTAGTTGGGGCCTTCAACCGAAATCCGAACGCCTCCGTTCGGGATGTGGCTAAGAAGTTGCACCTAAGCCGAAGTTTTGTCCAGAAGGCCAAAACTAAGGCTGGGCTTCGAACGTTCAAGGTACAAAAGGCTCCTAATCGCGACGAGAAGCAGAACAAGTCCGCCAAAACCCGTGCCAGGAAGTTGTACCTCAACATGCTGACGAAAGTTGAATGCTGCATCATGGACGACGAAACATATGTGAAGGCCGTCTTCAAACAGATCCCCGGCAACCTGTTTTTCACGGCCAAAGATAAGTTCAGCGTTCCGGAGCATGTCCGCACTCAGAAGATGTCCAAATTTGCGAAGAAATTCCTGGTTTGGCAAGCCAACTGCACGTGCGGGAAGCGGAGTGCACCTTTCGTGACCCAGGACACGATGAACGGACAGGACATAAAAGAGTGCCTCCAGAAGCGGCTGCTTCCTCTCCTGAAGGCCCACAACGTCCCAACAATCTTCTGGCCGGATTTGGCCTCATGCCACTAGTCCAAGGACGTGCTGAAGTGGTATGCGGACAATAAGGTCAATTTCGTGCCGAAAATGTTCAACCCTCCCAACACTCCGGAGCTCCGCCCCATCGAGAAGTACTGGGCGATTATGAAGCAGCACCTTCTTAAACGACCTAAGGTAGTGAAGACAGTCGAGGAACTGAAGAAAGTATGGGTTTACATGCAAAAAACGGTTGATTCACAGGTTGTGCAGAATCTTATGGCCGGGGTTAAGGCCAAGGTGCGGGTATTTGCGTATGGACTGTAAATAAAATACGAGTAAAATGGTAAAATGAAGTTTAATAGTTATTTCTCAATCCCTGAAAATTTGATGGCAATCGGATGAAAACTCGAATTTTGCGAATCAATTTTGTGTGTGGCAATTTCATCGTGGACACCCTTTACATAATCTGATCAGACTAGGTAAGGGTTGGTTTTTAGAAGTTGCTGTTATTGTATAAGCGTAACAAAGAAAATGGCTTAAAGTGATCATTATGCATCCTCTATAAGTTCTATTTTTTATGGTAGAGGCTATTAATATTTAACTTTTCCTCAAGGATCACTCAAAGAGTGAGAGCATATCATTTTCATTTTCGGCTTCCCTAACCAATTAATCTAAATAAGATGACTACCTACGCAAAGCTGAAATAAATTATTTCCATACACAAAATAAACAGTTGTGAGATTGCTAGTTGTGCGTAAAAAACATCAGCTGTTGTGTTTTTAAATAAACTCTGTTAACTGTTTACACTCAGTAGCAAAAAAAAGCCGAGCAAAATTTTGCTTCCATAAGCCGTCATATTCAACCTTCTGTAATTTTGTTAATTATCAATATTTTTGGCTGAATTTTTGACAGAACTATAAATAATGTATTTACCTCATGTGACCAAAATATCATGGTGATGAGACTTTTTTAGGCTGTGCTGAAATTTTTATTATGCTACCTAAATTTTTCACAAAAGTACGTATTTTTTAAATTGGTATGTCCAAAAACGACGATGATATTTTGGTCACATGAGGTCAATACATCAAAAATTCAACCAAAAATATTGATAATTTAAAAGTTACAGAAGGTTGAATATGCCGGTTTATGGAAGCAAAATTTTGCTCTGCTTTTTTTCTTGCTACTGAGTATGCATAGAAACATAACCAATGATTTTATATAACCTAATGTATTCATCACATAGTAACATTTTTGTATTGGTGAAATTTTCAAAGGAAGTGTATTATGGGATTCCAATGCACAGTGGTCCAGTAAGCTACTTTAGGCGGACATGAGGTTTTCAATGGAAATTTGTGGTTTTAGAGCTTTGGTTGCTTCTAAGAACTTGTTGCAAACTTGTTGTACTACAATTTGTATGAAAGTAATTTTTTCTTGCATTAAACGCAAGAGTGGCGTATACGCTAACTTTTTTATGAGCAAATATCGTGAGATGGTATGCTCGGCAAAGTTGTAGGAATTGTTATTATAAAAAACTTTGTAGAACATATTTTTTTTCTAGCTTCAAAGCCTACTGCGATAATTCCAAATTTTAGTAAAAAATCGTTTTTCGACTAAAAGTCCTTCATTTTTAAATCTTACCAGCTTGCTATGTTCTACAAAGTTGTTTGTTTTGACATTTGCTACAATGTTGCTGAATACACCATAGTTGAATTTCTTCTTGTTTTCATATTATAGTAAATTTTCAGTTAAATTTACGCCATACTATAGGCCTCACAACTTGAAATGGAGCACCTGAAAAAAATATGGCGTACCATGACTTGATTCAACACACCTTAGAGTACGTTTAAGGAGAATTTGGGAGAGATGATATTTTTCTATCTTTTTCAAAGCTACTTTCTGTAACATACAGTTTTCAATAAAAACATACGTAAGGAGTTCAAATAGAATCAAAACACACATAAATCATGGCTATCTCTGTTCAGTATATGACAATTACCACGTGTTTTCATAGAAAAAGGCTTGATAGGATAATTTTTTCAATTAGCTAATTTTTGAAATCAAAGAAGTCATAGGGGAAAAAATCATTTTTTAGTGAGTTTTTAACATGGAAGTGTTTGCCGAGATTTGGCAAACCTTCTCATAGAAAAGAAAAAAATTGAATATTTGAACAATTTTCTTCGTCAACGGTTTCCCATTATTGATACTGATTGTGTTACATCACAAAAACGGTTAAAGTGTTTCGCTCTGACGTTCAGAAAATTATGGTTGAAAAGTTGTCGCTCGAAGGACCGTTTTTTAACCACGAATTCAGTCTGGTTAAATGGGAAGATTGTGCTCAAAACCAAGAAGACCGAGAAGAAACGAAAGCAGAAACCATTTTCCGAATTGTGCCGAAGAAGCAAACAGCGTCGCTTGAAGGAGTTAACGGAAAATCATACGACTGAGGAACTTGGTATGGCAACTGCTCTGAATATCAATCGCAGTGGATATCGCTCAACCGGAAAACAAATGGAAAATCTCGCACGAAGTCCAGAATCGGCGTCAGAGTCTGTCCGTGACATACTACACTCAGGAGAATCTGCGGAAGAAGCACTAGGATTTATTTGCAGGAACAATTTTTCAAAAATGCAATATCAGGATATTCAGATGACAACCCTGAATAAAGGCATATGTTTATATCCATGTTATAACAAAGTTTTGTTGGCTAAAGATGCTTATCCTGACGGTAATTTATTAAGTTTTACGTTTAATACACTGAAATTTCTTAATAACACTTCTTTCTTTTTGACGACAAAAGGAATCTCGGTAAAATCATCATGCGCCCAAGTCTCGCTGCAATCACTAATAAATCACACAGTTCAACGCCTCGTAATGTTCCTTGACATAGATTTTGATCACGATGATTTGATTCAAGTTATTTTCAAATGGGGCTGTGAAGGCAGCAGTAACCATTCAAGGTATTGTACAAAACTAGATCATAAAATTGCATTTCAATACAACCATTTGATTTCCAAAGATATAAAAAGGTATTTGTCGACGAGAATAGCGATGGTGAGCTGCAAGAATATAGTGATTCCAATATTTTTGCAATTTCCTTGGTTCCGATCCAAGCCATTCGACGGCGGATTGGAGACGAAAACGAAGAAGTGATTTGGAATAATGAGCTACCATCTTCAGTATCACTTTGCCGTCCAATCAAACTGATATTCTGTAAAGAAAATACGCAGCTGACAAGAAAGGAGGTTAGCGAAATGGAGGAAAATATTAAAAAATTGAAGCCAACGAAAGCGAATATCAGAGGTGTAAACGTGGAGATTTCAGCAAAGCTTGTTTTGTCAATGGTTGATACGAAGGTGGTGAATGACGTGGCAGGAACTCATTCACAACAATATTGCATCTGTTTGCGGTCGGAAAAGCGATTGAATGACTCTTTTGAAGATCAAACATGTAGTGCCCCAGCTATATTGAAGCATGTGTTTTCTCCTCTTCACGCTCAAATACGAACCATGGAGCTATTGTTGAATATCAGCTGTCGGTTGACGTTGCCTAAGCCTTCGTGGTGTGTCAGTAAGGACAATGAAATCTTGAAGAACCGCTAGATGTCAATCCGGTAGGCTCTCAAAGAAAGGTTGGGATTGAGACTGAATCAGCCACTTCCAGGAGGAGACAATTCGAACGATGGAAACACAGCTCGCCGATTTTTCAGCGAAGTAAATGCAGTTGCCGAAATCACAGGGCTCGATAAAAACCTTTTATCGAAATTCGCAACCCTTCTAAAAGTCGTCAACCTGAACCAAAAAAATTGAAGCAGAAGCTATTGGTCAATTTGCTCAAGATACATTTAAGATGTATCGAGAATTGTACGATTGGTATGTGCTTTCTCCTACAGTGCATAAGCTACTATTACACGGTAGTGATATTATCAGGACTGCTGCACTGCCTTTCGGGATGCTGAGTGAGAAAGCCCAGGAAACGAGGAATAAGTGCATAAGGAAATTTCGGGAACGGCATGCAAGGAAGTTCAACCGCATTATCAACTTGGAAGACGTTTTCAAGCGGCTTCTTCTCAACTCCGATCCCGTAATCTCACTTATCAACAGACGTACAACTCGTGGTGAGACACAGTTTTATTTACCTGAAGAAGCTCGAAACCTAATAAAAATTATCTAATATCCTATCAAGCCTTTTTCTATGAAAACACATGGTAGTTGTCATATACTGAACAGAGATAGCCATGATTTATGTGTGTTTTGATTCTATTTGAACTCCTTACGTATGTTTTTATTGAAAACTGTATGTTACAGAAAGTAGCTTTGAAAAAGATAGAAAAATATCATCTCTCCCAAATTCTCCTTAAACGTACTCTAAGGTGTGTTGAATCAAGTCATGGTACGCCATATTTTTTTCAGGTGCTCCATTTCAAGTTGTGAGGCCTATAGTATGGCGTAAATTTAACTGAAAATTTACTATAATATGAAAACAAGAAGAAATTCAACTATGGTGTATTCAGCAACATTGTAGCAAATGTCAAAACAAACAACTTTGTAGAACATAGCAAGCTGGTAAGATTTAAAAATGAAGGACTTTTAGTCGAAAAACGATTTTTTACTAAAATTTGGAATTATCGCAGTAGGCTTTGAAGCTAGAAAAAAAATATGTTCTACAAAGTTTTTTATAATAACAATTCCTACAACTTTGCCGAGCATACCATCTCACGATATTTGCTCATAAAAAAGTTAGCGTATACGCCACTCTTGCGTTTAATGCAAGAAAAAATTACTTTCATACAAATTGTAGTACAACAAGTTTGCAACAAGTTCTTAGAAGCAACCAAAGCTCTAAAACCACAAATTTCCATTGAAAACCTCATGTCCGCCTAAAGTAGCTTACTGGACCACTGTGCAACCCCCCCCCCCCCCCGCGGAGCCACGCAGCGCGGCTTCCCCTACAGACCAATAACCAAAACCAATACATTTCCCTTTTCCCCATTTTTTTTTTTGCCCCTCCCGGGGAAAAACCTCCGAAAAAAAAAAAAATATTTATAAAATATTTATTATAATAAAATATCTCCCCCCCCCCCATATTTTTCCCCTCCCCCCCCCCCCCTCCCCCAAATCCCCCCGCAACCCCCCCCCCGTCGCTGTTTCTCGTGGGGGGAGTTTTTTTTTTGTGGCGCTTTTTTGTTGTTTGGGGGCGATATAGTCCGTGGGGCCAAATCGGGTGGGTACGGTGGATGCGGAAGTAATTGGAGCCGTAAGTCCTTGATTTTAGCCGTGGTTGTGATGCTCTTGTGCGCCGGCGCATTGTCGTGCTAAAACAAAATCGGTTTTCTCCTCATGTGAGGCCGTTTTGTAGCGATTTCACCCTGCAATCGCTCCAATTATGCACAGTAGTACTCGCTGTTGATGGTTTTATTATTTTCGAGGTAGTCCACGAAGAGTATGCCAGACAAACCCAGAAAACCGACGCCAAAATCTTTCCGACCCATTGAGCCTCCCTAGGCCGCTTCGATGCACTCGTGCCGGCTTCAGTTCATTGCCGGGCACTCATTCTATTCGCTGGTGTATAATAGTGGATCCAGGTTTCATCAACAGTTATCAATCGACTTTTCATATGCAGAAATTGCCCAAAATACGGCGTGTGCGCTCAGTACTAATTTTTGTGGCATCTGCTAACTCACACACCTTCACTTTCCGGTCAGCCAACACCATTTCAAAAATTTGTTTGACATTGTCCTCTGTAACCGCATTGGAGGGCCTGCCGCTGCGGACTTGATCGATTATGGAAACTCTCGAAACCAATATTTAACGGTGTAATCTGACGGAGCATTTGCCTTATAATACTTATCCAACTTTTCTTTTTTTTCCTTCGCCGTTTTTCCCCCAAAATAATTTTAAAAAAAAAACACCAATCTTTTAAACCCAATTCCAACAAAATCCCCACCACGCCAACCGCAACCAGCCGCCAAAACAAAACAAAGGGCAATATCCCACTGTATGCCTAAATATGAACGGACTACAAGGCACTGTAACCTTTTGACGTAGGACTACGTCTGTGTTTTCAATACTGGGGTACACGTTCGAATTGCGAAAATTTGGAGCGTCACGAAAAATATATAGGTTTTGAACGTTAATAACTAAGTCATTCCACGATTAATTTCCAAAATATTTGCACCAATCGATCGGAACATTTTCTACGCTTCGATTTAAATATTTCAAACTATTGATTTTTAACATGCAACTAATAAAATTAACGCAAATATGAAGTGATGTCTTATAATATCGATTTTTCATAGTAAATTTACCAAATACACAGTACTTTCCGCGCACAGACTTCATATTTAAGTAAGGAACGTCTCCTAGGCAGCAATGAATGTTATAAAACGGGTACACCTTCGCATTTTGATTTAGTTTTCCGGCGGTCGTGGAGCTGTGCAGAGTAGGATCTGCAGATGGACGAGCAGTCGCTGCCCAGAGAGGCGTTGGTGCAGTTGGCTGTTGTTGCCGATGCTCCCGTCAACCTCGCTGCGAGAATGATGGCTGCTGAAGCCTACGAGTTGGCGGGAAAAAGCCGCCCGTGACAACGAGACAAGAATCAATCATCCCACGTCACCTGCAGATGGCCATCCGCAATGAAGAGGAGACGAAACAAGAAAGAAAGCCCAAGTTCAATCGCGAACTGTTTCTCCCCGTCAACTAAATCCGTCCTTTTCAGGACGACCAAATAATTTTGCCAACTAAAGAGTTTATTTGGTTGAAATTTTCTCTTGTGATGTTTGAAATTAATTTCAATTACCGCGCCCCGGCTGAACATAGCATACATTAAACGTCGGGTCCCGTAGTAAATGACAAAGAAGGTTGAACAACCAACGAACGGAATTCGAGCCGAACTGCGTCACTTCAGACCGACCATGTGGTTGAGTTCGTTGTAGTTCCTAGCTATGCATAGCGGATTAGTTGCTGGCGGTGGCAAGCAAATTAGGAAAGGTTCGGTTAAGAAAATCATCCGTCTTGCGTGTAATAATTAAAACTAATTATTGTGGCGCAATAATTGAAGTTCGTCCCCTTTGATGCAATAAGTATCACACTGCCTTCGTTGGTACCGCCTTCTTTCGTGCACTAGCATCCGATGCTTTTACCTAACAGCTTTTAGCAGAACATTTTGATTCAGTCTTACGACAGTCGTTAAGCTGTGCAGTGGCTGTAGGATCGCAGTAGGCGGCGGAGAGCAGTCGTTGCCCAGAGAGACGTTGGTGCAATTGGCTGTTGTTGCCGATGTTCCCGTCAACCTTGCTGCGAGAAACATGGCTGCTGAAGCCTACGAGTTGGCGGGAAAAAGCCACCCGTGACAACGAGTCAAGAATCAATCATCCCGTGAGATGAACCAAGAAAGAAAGCCCAAGTTCAATCGCGAACTGTTTCTCCCCCGTCAACTAAATCCGTCCTTTTCAGGACGACCAAATTAGTTTGCCAACTGGAGAGTTCGTTTGGATGAATTTTTCTCTTGTGCTGTTTGAAATTTCCATTAACGCGCCCCGGCTGAACATGGCATTGCTTTAAACGCCGCGTCCCGGAGTAAATAGCAAAGCGTGTTGAACAACCAATGAACCAACAGATCCATAACTATCTTCTACGCGTTAGAGATAGTGGCCCTCTCAACCATTGTAGAAAATACAACCGGGGCCGTATCATAATTAAGAGCCACCAAATGCTTTCTAGAGAGTGTACAATAAAATTGTCTTGGCCCTTTTCAGGACTGACTTAAATCAATTAGTGGATGGCCCTGACGTGTATGGGAATTCGATTGCTGCGTAGTCCTACGTCAACTTTGCGTACAACCCTTTGCGGCTGTCCCTTATAGTTTTTTGAAGTAACATCGCATTTTGGCGGTAGAGAAGGTTACTTTTAATGCCACCTTGTAGTGTGTTAAAAAGTACCATCGTGACTGTTGTTCTTTTGAAAGCCGTAGTGAAACTATTTAAGTTTAAATCATAATCTAAGAGCAAAACATAAAATTGCCAAAGAAGAGGTAAAGAGCTTTCAGGTTTACTCTTCCCGAGAGTGTTATTTAGATGATTTCCACAACGATTAAAATAGTAGTTCAATATAATTATTACATTTTTGAAATCAAATCTTGGATGGCACCACTATCACAACGTTACACGTGAAGAGGCAAAATCACTACTGGGGTCACAAATTAAGGAAAAAATTACTCTGCTTTATACAAAAGTAATATGTCCTTTTAAGATTATTATTAGAGGTTACCGATATATTAACTCCCCAATACTTTAATCTAGTGTAGGATGAACAAAGGAATAATTAGATTAATATGAGAACAGTCACTCTATTGAGGAAAAATTAAATAACGAATCGTACGACATGCACTTCACAGTGGATAAAAGTGCTTATGCACTCCGAAGGCTTCCTTGGCAAAATCGATTCCTACTGCCGCCTTATGAACATCGCTGAGCACTCATCAATCTACCAACTCTACGAAGCAGCCGGATAAATCTGCAACAAATTTTCGAGTTTGACCTGCTTGGAAAAAACATTCACTGCTCAGAACTCTTGGAAGAACTCAATTTCAACGCTCCTTCAACATCTATTCGGAGAACCCAATTTCTTCGACGCTCTGCTCATCGTACACACTACGGGCAGAATATCCCTCTTGATGTTTGTTGTGCATTGTTCAATGATGTGTACCACTTGTATGATTTTAATTTTTTGTGAGAATACTTTTGAATTAAAGATAAGAGATAGTTATTAAGTCAGTTTCTGTGCGTTATATTTTTGTTCAAAGACATAAACAATGCAATAAAATTACATGTTTTTTTTCAAACTTTGCGTCTAACCAACCTCGTCTTGTGCAATTAAAGTCTGTCCCCGTTAAATTTCGGACACTTTTCTTTCAGTGTAGGTTTTGAAATATTTTACGGATCGCTGAAAAGTTTCACTTGTATGACCACTGAAACTCTCCACTTTATTTCGTGGTGCAACATTTCCACATTCTTGTTACATTCAGTAAAATGGCGTCGAATCAAGTGGAAGTGCGCAAACGGCAGCAAAATCCAAATTTATCGGTACGCGATTTTGTCAAAAAACTGAAACGTCCGAAAATAACCGTGTTTTCTGTATGCAAATCATTTGACCACCGCTGTGGATCGGAAGGTTGGAAGTGGAACGAATCGAAAAGTATGCTCCCGACAAATGGACAAGAAGGTGGTCTCCATTATTGAGAAAAATCCTAATCCATCTGTGCGAAATGTGTCTCGCAAATTTGGGAAGTGAAAATCATACGTACACAAAGTGAAGCAAAGACTGTGCTTCACAGGAAATGTCTGTACCCAAGTTTTCGCCAAAAAGTGAAGCAGAGGCAAAAACTAAAAGCGTACAAGGTGAAAAAGGTGTTCAACCGTGAATTTCTCTGCAAAAAATTGTGTGCTAAGGAGCTTTACACAAATTTCTTGCAAACATTTTCTTGTATCATAATGGAAGACGAAACGTACGTACTCGAAGACTTTAAACAGCTTCCGGATCTGGCTTTTTACACCGCAATGCAAGGAACGCCGTTCCGAGCATTTCCGGACAAAGAAGGTGCCCAAATTCCCGAAGAAGTATTTGATTTGGCAGGCCATATGTGTTGTGGTCGAAAGTCTTATTTTTTCGTCTCTACCCGCACTATCAATAAGCATATGTACGAGAAAAAATGTCTGCAAAAGCGTTTGCTATCGTTTATCAGAAGCCACGACTCGCCAGCTCAGTGTTGGCCTGGTTTGGAATGGTATAAGGTACAAGAGGTCAAATACGTACCAAAAACAGCCAATCCACCAAACTGTCCAGAACTTTGCCCAATAGAGAAGTACTGGGCTCTAACGGGTGGTCAAGAATGATTTCAATACCTTTCTGTAATTAAAGTAAAGAGCGTACATTTTTTTCTTTCCAAAAGAATTGCTCTCTGGACTCCCTAGAAATGGGTGGCATGTTTCTTTTCGCCTGGGTGCTGTCAGTTCAATCGAAGATGGCGTCGAAACAGCAAGCAAATTGTTTTACGGTAGTCCAGACGAGAACGTACCCGTGAGTATAGTTTACCGGATCCTGGCATCCCTGAGCGTGGAGCGGAAGGCCGGTAGCGACCGTCCGGCGAAGATAATGACGAAGAAGAAGAAGGAAGCGTTGAAAAGGCTGTTCTACAACAAGGACGGAACGAGTTTGCGTTACGCCGGCCGAAAATATCACTGCTCCCATACCTTGATTCACCGAACCCTCAAGATGGAGGACATCATCTTTCGGAAGAAGACTCGGTCACCCGAGTACACGGACGAGCAGATAGCGACCGTGAAATTGCAGTGCCGGTGGATGACGAAGAACTACCGCGGGACGTTGTTCGTGCTGGACGACGAAAGTTACTTTCCGCTCTCAAAGACTCACATTCCAGGAAATGACAGCTACTATTCCAGTCCAGACAAGTCGGCCACACCCTCCGAAGTAAAACATAAATTTAAGCATAACTTTGAAAAAAAAAGTTATGCTGTACATCGCTATATCGGACAGAGGGATTTCAAAGCCGCGGTTCAAGCCGAGCAGTCTGGCCATCAATCAACAAGTGTACCAGAAGAAGTGTCTTGAGAAAATTCTTCTGCTGTTCTTAAAGGAGCATCATGCGGATGGAAAGTACGTCTTCTGGCCGAACAAGGCGTCTTCCCATTACGCCAGGAAGACGCTGGAGTATCTTGAGCAGAAAATAATACCGTACGTGCCGAAAGAAAGGAACCCGACCAACTTGCCCCAGTGCCACCCCATTGAGGATTTTTTCGGCTTCCTCAGTGCCCTAGTGTACATAAATAATTGGCGGGCAAAGGATACGAAGCAGTTGACCACGAGGATCCGGAATTGTATCCGGACGATGGACGTCAGTACCGTTCAGCGCTCTTGTGAGAGCATTGCGACTAAGTTGCTTCGTACGGCTGACCAAGGCCCCTTCTCCAATATTCATTGACTTTTTTTTGAAGAAAAAATTATGTTTTTTATAAAAAAAATACTGAATTCGTTAAAAAAAAACTTTATTTTCTACTACATGACTGAAAACCATCTAATTTTTTATTGAACACCCGTTAGTTAAGCGGGAACTTTTTGAATTTAAGAAGAAAGCAAACGGTACCAATGATTTCAAGAGAAGATGGAGAATCGTCACGGCGGACGTATCTTATTATACCTTACGGAACCTGATGGAAAGTTCGAGAATTTTACAGAAAGAAGGATTAACACCTAATGTGGATACAACTCAATTATTGTGAAATTAACAATCAATAAATTTTTTTGCAGCTTTTATTTTGGTGTCCGAAATTTAACGTGGACAGGCTCTACCAGTCCGTGAAAACGCAAATTTCGACCTTCATATTTGGACGTAACTTCCCTGTTGGCAGCCTTAGCAAACTCAAGGTTTGCCGCTGCTCCATACAATCGCTTGGTACTCCAGTCCACGTTGGGGCACGTAGAGTTCCTTGCCCCTTTGTCACAGCCTTCGCCGAAGTGGTGATTCATTCTATTAACGTCTCTTTAAAATGTACGTCTGCTGCAGACGTTTTTGTTCATTCGAGACGGGGCCGAAGTTGTGCTCTACCCTATGTGTATTAGAAATCCCGTGAAATTGTGGCCTGTCTTAAAAATCACGCTTTTTATGAAAACGATACTAGATGAGATAATGGCGTTGTAGCAAAGATTCTAATGTGCGTTCTATATGTATATACGAGAAACTGGCAAAGACTAATTAAAATTCATGATGTGCATCCGGTCGTTTGTTTGCGCTAGTTGCTTGCAAGCTTGATTCAGTCATTCCGGGCAGCATAAGGAGCGTAAGGAGCGAACAGTAAGGGACGTTCATTTAAACTTAAATGACTTTGGCGGTAATTAGTGCGAGTGAGGTAGAGGGGGAATTGAGTGAAAGCAACGCGAACCATCCGCAAGCCAGAAAAGTGGTTCTGGAGTGAATCATAAAGGAAGCCATTCTTCTGAGTGCAATGATTCTGGAATAAAAATGGCGCTCGGGTATTGCAAAAGGACGAACCTGGAGAGGAAAAAAACAGTATGCTTCATGACATTAAAAATTACTTCATTCGCGTGAGGTTGGGGAAAACTTCGGGGGGAAAACTTTTGGTAGAATTCAGTGTGAGGTGGGAAGGAAAATTAACTTTTGAGCTGGACTGGCAATAGCAAACTTATGCATGTTACAGTTTGCTTTGATCTTGAAGGTGCTTTTGAATAAATTTCACAAAAATGATGCGCATTTCATCTTCCACTTACCTTTTCTCGACTTGGGTTTAACACAACGATCTTCTGCGCCAGGGGTTCTCAAACTTGTTTTCAGTTTAGTTGCGAGCAACTCTTTTCAATTCTATAAGCCTACTAATATTGAGTACAGATGTTAGGACTGTAGCTATAATTATGGGTACAAAGAAAAACTTTTGATTTTCTTTTTTTCGAAATTAAATGCACGATTAAAAAATAATAGCCTACTTGTTTTAACAATTCGCATATATGTCACTCGATTTCTTCACAATGCATCGCAATTATCCTAATTAGCAAGCCTCGTTGGATACATTATTAGAAAATTACCATTAACGAACGATAGCCGAAATGCCTCAACTATCATATAACCGTAAAATAGGGGTGAAAAATTTATTAGGGTAAATGTACGAGTGGTGATGGAAAAATCTTCTGTTTGCCTTTTGGTACATGAAAAACTATTTTAACAGTACTATTGATTGACAGTATCAATGATTCACTTTCGAATCCTTCAAGATAACGCATTCGGAGAATCGAGAAGCAATGTCGCGTGAAGGCTGTCGCGTCAACTCAAAAAAAAGTTAATCTTCAATTTCCTTTCGGAAATTTTTTTTCTATTCCATGGAAGAACTTAAGTTCCATAGGAGAGTTTTGGGATGGATATATTGCGTTGAACTCAAAACTACCATTGCATTTTTTTTCCTGACCAATATTAATCTCATTATCAAGCGAATGGGTATGGTTAGAAAAGTTTTTCAGCATACCGTTAAGCGAGAGAATGAAAAGTTTTCGCCATTCCATACCAACAACATATCGTCTCTCTGTGTATGTGACTTTCCAGGTGATGGTGATGGGGAGTTCGTACTTACCGTTCTGGGAACTTGATTGCAGTCCGGCCCGTTGCGTCCGCCTGGACACTCGCAGGAGAAATCGTCCCCGTGATCTATACAGCGATGGCCATCCGGACATGGGTCATTGGCGCAAAAGTCCACCTGTGCAAGCGTCGGATGTGCAGCAGCAGTATGCAGGAAGAGACAGGATTACAGAACGAGACGAGAAAAGAGGATAGAGAAATGGTGATAAATAGAATAATGTGGCGCCAAAGCGTGTTTCGATGGAAATGTTTGTGCATGGGGGTGGCTGCCGTGGTGCGGCGAAAAATAAAACACTGTTTGCCAGACAAGGTAAACAAAAGTCCATATAATTTGATCATGCGAGGAAATAACTACCAGACCCAAGTGGAGCTTAGGGCAAACACGGAAGCGTGTGTACGGTTATAGATGTGTTGAATAAAAGTTGATCTAAAAGTCCCAGATTTTCCAACACGCAGACAGAGATGGGCATCACAGGAAGACTGTGGGAAAGCTTTCATTTTAATCGGATTACTGGCTAATATTCAGTGAAGTACAAAGCTGGGTGATTGTTTGAATTAGCACCTGACACAATGAGAGGGATAATATGTATTAAGTACACCCGCGGTCGACGTTTGTGAACTTGCATCCGGGGTTATGATTATCAGGTATGATGTCTGAAAATTTATGTTCTTGTTGTGAGAATTTTGTTTGTGGCTAGCCGGTAATCGACCAAATTTATCACGGTAGGAAAATGCTACTCATTTTCAGGAAATATGCCGTATTTCCGCTCATGCAATCGAATTGACTGCCAACAGCAAGGTTGTTATTTATCAATAGGGATCGTACATTATGCCCAGTTTCCCATCCAGTATTTCGTATTAATATCGAACAGTATTTTTTTAGATCACCGCAGTTCTCAAAAGCCCCTTCCCCCGATAACGGTGACGTTTTAATGGATGTTACCATATGGCGACACAAGGTTGATATTCAAGGCTGAAGATTGTACTCGAAAAAAAGGCCACACTTTTCTTTGAACATAACTTTTAATTTCATGAGTGTTCGGGAGTAACATCACCCTACCCTCGCTACGCCACTGCCGAACGGGGCTTTCTCTCTTACGACCGTCCACCGAATCGAGACGGTATTCTCCCTACCACATCGACCGATAGCGAACACGATCACAGGCGATCGTTATCGGCGACGTCACAACAGGGACCATCTGGTGTTAGATAGTATACGATCCCCCATGAGGAAAAATTAATTAAATTTTGGCTAAAACTATTGGAAATGTAATGTAATGTTACATGTGCAAAATTTCTTCAAAATCTGTCAAGTGCTAATTGACAAGGCTTCCAAACAAGAAGTGCTTCGATAAAAAATTATGGGCGCGTTCGTGGAAAATCCTCCAAGTGGATCGCGAAAAAAAATCATTCAAGAAGACCCAAACGACCCAGAGACGACCCAGTAGCGAGCTGGCAGCGGACGATAAGTGAAGACGACCGACCTCGGAGCGCAAGGAAGGTGAGAGATTACTTCAAGCGCAATCCGAATTATTCAATTTGGGACGTGGCCAAGAAGGTCAATTCTTTCATCTGGTTCGTCCAGCTGACAACGAAGCGTGCTGAATTTCATGTGTTCCTTATCAAGGTAAGGAAGACACCTAACCGAACCGATAAACATAATACGGTGTTCAAATCCCTCGCCAGGAAACTAGACCGCAAGTGGTTGGTGCAGAAGAAATGTATCGTAATGGACGACGAGACGTACATTAAAGGCGGACGCCAAGCAGATCGCCGGCCTGGAGTTTTTCGTCAGCAAGTCCCACCTGGATTTTTCAGAGAAGTTCCGGAAGAAGAAGGTCGACTTATTGTTCATGAAGTACTTGGCGTGGAAACCAATCTGTGTGCGGCAAATTCAGTAAGCCGTACATAACGACCGGCACCATCAACGGCCAAATATATAAAGAAGAATGCTTCCGAAAGCGCCTGCTGCCCTTCTTTTGGTCCCACGAAGGTGACACTCTGTTTTGGACGGAACTGGCATCGTGTCATTAAGCGGTGATGAAGTGAGACGAAGCCAACGACGTTGATTTTGTTGCCAAAGGAGGCAAATCCGTCAAACTCGGCCGAACTTTGTGCAATAGAAAAATTCTGAGCTCCGGAAAACAGGAAAGGTCATTAAAAACGACAAGGATTTGAAGACAGAGTCGATGAACAAAGTGTGTAAGAAAGAAGGCGCAAGTGTTGCACATGATTTGATGAGTAGCGTTAAATCCAAGGTGTGGGCATTTAGCCTAGGAGAGGTGTTTGAACAAACAATTTCTGCAAAAAACATAGCTTATATATGTTTATTTATTCCTTCGGAGTTTCTGACTTAAAATGAATTTTTGGTGATCAATTTTGTTGCACATTGGCACAATTCTGAAAAAAGACGGTCAAAAACATTTTCACCCTTTTGTCATCATTTTATCGACTAGGTGTCTTCAGAAGAGTTGCTCAAAATTTTATTCCGCATCTTTTGAAAAAACACGCCTAACCTTTCATAAGGGCTTAACTACACTTTCAAATTCTAACTTTTTTCAGCTACGAGATAACGGGTTATTGTCTTCGACAAAGTTGTAGAGCAAGTAATTTTAAGAAAAGTTGCTTAAGACACTAAGTTTCTAGAGCCTAACGTTAAAGAGATATAATTGGTTTTCTTTCAGCACTACCTTAAAACCGGTTTTTTTAGATAATTAGTACTTTGTTCAAATTTGACGATTTCAATATGTTCTAAGAAATTGTAGGAATTATTAAAATACACATTTTTGCTGAACACTCCAATGCTCTCTGGTGACCACATTTTGATATATGGTGATTCAAGTGTCTGTGTGACGTCATAATCAACCGCCTTAAAAAGGGTGGGCGGGTCCTGGCGGGGTCTTAAACAGACTGTATTTGAAAGATTATCTTATGAACTAGTATTCCTGAAATTTTCAGCGTTGGGTACTGAAGGGTACCTAGTAAAACCTCAGTTTGAAATAGTACAGGTTATAAGGCAATTTATGTGTCACATGTGACGTAATGTTCAACAAACTAAAAAAAATATTTATGCGGGTCCTGGCGGCGTCTCAAATCGATTGTATTTGTAAGATTATCTTATGAACTAGTAATCCTGAAATTTTCAGCGTTGGGTACCAAAGGGTACCTGGTTAATTCTTAATACAAAATAGTTTAGTAGAAGAAAAAAAAATATGCTGAGAAGTGTAATAAAATTATCTATTTGACAAACGTTGGCATGTTCTAGCAAAAATCCGTTTTTTGATAATTCCTAAATTTCTTAGAACATATTGAAATCGTCAAATTTGAACAAAGTACTAATTATCTCAAAAAACCGGTTTTAAGGTAGTGCTGAAAGAAAACCAATTATATCTCTTTAACGTTAGGCTCTAGAAACTTAGTGTCTTCAGCAACTTTTCTTAAAATTACTTGTTCTACAACTTTGTCGAAGACAATAACCCGTTATCTCGTAGCTGAAAAAAGTTAGAATTTGAAAGTGTAGTTAAGCCCTTATGAAAGGTTAGGCGTGTTTTTTCAAAAGATGCGGAATAACATTTTGAGCAACTCTTCTGAAGACACCTAGTCGATAAAATGATGACAAAAGGGTGAAAATGTTTTTGACCGTCTTTTTTCAGAATTGTGCCAATGTGCTGTATGAAAGTGCATAAGAACTCGTGATTTTGGAGTTATGCTGGATTCTGAGCTCACATTCATTGACCATTATAATGCAATAGTTAACAGAGCCAATAACATGCTGGCATTTATTGAAGTCTTTAATCGTAGTTTTCACGACCCTTATACAATCAAAACGTTATACATTGCCTATGTGAGGTCAATACTGGAATATTCAGTCATCCTTTTTTCAGTCATCCTTTTTCAGTCATCCATGAAGAGCGAATAGAGTCTGTACAAAAACAGTTTTTATTGTTTGCACTACGTATATTAGGTTGGGAAAGATATCGTCTCTAATTCTGTGAAGCTCGCTGCTGGCTTATCAGCATGGAAAAACTAAAAATTCGTCGAGAGTTTGCAATGGTTTCGTTTGTTAATGGCATTGTTTCGCACCGCATTGATTCAACAGAGCTTTGATCAAAACCAAATTTTTACATACCCTCCCGGCAACTGCGTAATTGAAATATTTTTATTATAAATCATTATCGCACAAATTACGCTAAATTTCGATCTCTGAATCAGATGATGGCAACCTACAATATACAAAGCGAAACAATTGATTTCACAACTACAAAATCCAAATTGAAGCAATGCTTCTATGCTATAAACTAACGAAAAACCTGCCCTATGAATAATATAAACCAGGCGCTGCTTAGTCTAATGTTATGTATTTCATAACTTCGATTATAATTAGGATTAAGAACAAAATGTAACAAACGGTCTACTTATGACTGATGACAATAAATGAATAAATAAAAAATTATGCACAAGACGTTAATCTTTTAGGTTATGCAAGAGAAAATTACGATCGAACTGACACGATACGGCGTAGTTTGAAGATACAAATTTTGTCTATTAAATGCTTCTACACGAAAATTAAAACGATGGTAGAAACCTACCGATCCGAGGGTTAAATAAAAAATAAAAAAATGAACAAAAAAAGAAACTATTACCAAAGTAAACACACACCAACAAACGAAAATATTTTAACAAAACTCATTCCGAAAAACAATTACAAACGCGCCAGTTCTATTAACTTAATTTTCAATCATTCAGTTGCAAGCTCACCTAGTGTCCAATATAATTTGAATTTCCAACACTTTATTTTACTAACTTGATCTCCACTATCTGGGGTGTTTTCCCAATTCGTTATTTAAACCCGAGTATAAAATTATTCCTATAACTTAATTTTATTACCCCCCCCAATATTATCATTTATATTACTAAAAACTTGATGCGTCCAAAATTTCTGGGGTTCTCTTTGCTACCGAACTGTTCCAACTTGCGTCTGATTTCTTACCTAGCCATTTCGATGTTTGCAATATTCACACCACGACAAATTTCTTTCACTCAAATAATCAAAAAACTGAAGAACGCGTTGAAAACAGAGACAAAATTAATTCACGATAACCTGAACATTTTATTACAGACATCCATGTCATCACGAATCGATCAACCCACGGCATTTATTTATTACGATCATTTACACTATGGAATCATGAAATTTCGTGGAACCACACACCACCCCCCTATCCCTACTTAAACATTTGAACGCTATTGTCTCACTTATACAGCAAGAAACAGGCACGTTAGTCAAAAAATCCTCTTTTTCAGTTACCCTACCTTTAGTTTGCAAATATTACCCCCCTCTCCCCCCCCCCCCCCCCCACAATCAGCACACAACAAAAACTCTTCATGTATGCGCAAACAAACTCAACACAATCAGATCAACAGTTACTCCCTCCGGCCTAATTTTCGTCAATCGTCTAAAATTCATAAACGGCGACACAAGCGTGTACAATTTTTTCGGAAGCTTAACATCAAAATTAATTCTACGATTGCTCCTTCTGGCCACATTTAGATCGTCCTAAATCGTCAACCCAACATAGCTTGCTTTCGGTAATCTTCAATTAGAGAATGTAATCAAGCAAAGTTTTTCTGTCCAATTCGTTTTCAACTTGCAATCCCGGTGCCATTTGGCTTCCCACTTCCGAAGTAGAACAAATGTCAAACAACTGTTGTATGGTCCATGATCCGAGGAGAGGGCAATTGCTCCGTCAAATATTTATTGCTTCCTCCAATCAACTAACCAAATGGAAATCATCGATCAGAGTAGGTATTCGTTCCGTTCCTATGCTGGTAACGACGACAACGGGAACGCCTTCTGCGATGATTGCAGCCCAACGAAGGATTCGCTTCTGTAGTTTCCATCTCAGCTGATTGAAGTACGATACCATAGCCAGTAGTGTAAGTAGTTGCCACGGAGAAACCGCAACCAAAGCCAGCAGAATTAATCCGAAGCCATAAGTTTTCCACTTTACCGTAACAAGAAGCTGCGTTTAGTTATTCGCTTCCATAAATTGAGATGGAATAGAGGCTTTTGTTCGTACTAATTCAGTAGCTTGGTAGTGGAATGAACTGAAGGTTTTCTCCCCGTGCCGCATTGTGTTTACGGCGGGTGGGGTTCTATTTTCGTCTGCCGAGCGCAATTAAAACTCAACGTAATTAATATTTTCTGCGCGATTGAATTCAATTCGTAGAAGGATTTCGTCGCCGGAAACGATGGCGGTTGGTTTATTGGTGTTCTGTTCTGCTTAACGATCAAGTGGTTTCCGCTTCGGTGAATTGCAGCATAATTAATGAGACGCAAATTCTCTTGACAGAAATAAATTTGCGGTGACTGCACTTTTAATTACATGCTGTGGGTTTGGAAAATAAATTCAAATTGGTTCTTTTATTAATTATTAAATTGAAGGAATTCAAGGCATGAATTCTAATTTCCCTGTTTGGTTTATCTCTAACATTTGTTTTAATTTAGTTCATTTCAATTCTTTCTTTCATTACCTCAATTTCCGACCGTATATATTATTGGAAAGCGTCACAGCTGTCAAACAAGATATCTTAAGGCATGTCATTCTAAATTTTCACCAAACGTTCCCTGAAAGTTTTCCCGGTTAGTCCTTTGGTATTCCTCAGTTTGCTCAACATTTAACCCCGTGCTTAAAGTTCGAGAGGATTCAAATCAGGTTAAGAGGCAGGCCATTTTTTCGACGAAATAAAATCCGAAAAAATGTCCTCAAACCAAGCCTTTGTAGCTTTCGCCTGGTGGGACAGTGCAAAGTCTTGATGGAAGCAGTATTTTTCATTCTTGTAGTGTTTCTTGACGAGTGGAAGCAAAAGGTCCTTCAAAACATTATCGATGCAATATTTACTGTTTATTTTAACACCAGGTTCAATGAACAGCAATGCAACCTAGAATATTTTGGTGACACATCCCCAAACCATCACCCTTGAAACATTATTTAACCTTTGAACAGCATGTTTATCACGAGCAATATCAGAAAGATGTGCTGCATACAACCGATCATTTGCTGGTTGTGATGATCCTGTAGCAGGAACATTTGTTAAATATACTAATTCTTACAGTTTTGAGCTGCTGAAAACCTTGAAAGAGCTGCTACAATAATCTAGTGACCCAACCAAACAGCCGTGTTGACATTTTAATACACTCTAAAAGAGAAGTATGCAAACATGTTTGTGACTAACCCATCCCAAGTTACAATTGTTTAAAAACACTGACAGAAATTACCACTCATCCTGTTGTTGTTATTGAAAAATAAGTTTATTGATCACTCGGGTGAACTTTAAAACCCAAGAAAGAAGATCGAAAATAATGGGTGTCCACGATAAAATTGCATCGACACAAATGACAAATACACAGAAAAACTATAAGGGACAGCCCAATGGGGTTGTACGAAAAGTTGACGTAGGACTATGTAGCAATATATAATCAATGTTATTTTTATTAATTGCCTTTTTAATTGCCTATATTATAATAGAGGCTTTATTGATTGATTGGATCAAGAAACCTTGTGTAGTTATAAACTTCCAAATAATAAAATAGGCATGAAAACATGGTTAAAATTAACATACTATTTCAGTTTATTATAGCTTAACATGTTTACAAAAGATCCAAACGGAAAAACTAGTCATCATGTTCATTTCTGTAGAATGCCCGTACCTTTGATTTGACACCTGCCATCAAATTCTGCACAGTGACCTTTGTGCACTTCCTGGATGCCGCTGCCCAATTTTTCTTAAAATCGGTCATGTTTTGGGACACTGTACCATCCTTCTTAAATATACGCTTGACTATTGCCCAATAGCGTTCGATCGGTCGCAACTGGGGACAGTTTGGTGGGTTGATGTCTTTTTCTACGAACTTGATGTTATTCTCCGTCAGCCACTGTAGAGTGGATTTGGCGTAATGTGCCGATGCCAAATCTGGCCAGAAGAGAGGAGGGGACTGGTGCTTTCTATACAATGATAAATCTCAGCATTTATAGTTCCTTTTGTATAGAAAATTGAAGAACGCAAGCCACATGTGCAAATAGCTTGCCAAATGAGCACCTTCTGACCGAATTTCTCCATCGCAACAGTCGTATCTGCGGTTGGCACACGTTCCCCAACAGATTTAGTATAAAACTGCGGCCCCGGTAGCGTT
This sequence comes from Aedes koreicus, assembly GCA_024533555.2. NCBI lineage: Eukaryota > Metazoa > Arthropoda > Insecta > Diptera > Culicidae > Aedes > Aedes koreicus. The sequence continues at coordinate 1,135,296 of JAHHFK020001972.1, read as the reverse complement.
CTTGAATCTTCTTTAACGTATGTTTCGTCATCCATCAAAAATGCACTGGTCGACATTGTCCAAAATGCAGCTGTACAGCTTTCGAGCCCTGGTTTTGGCACGAGACTTTTGTTCAGGAGTTTGTTTGGGCACTTTCTGCTTTTTGTACGTCTTCAAGTCATTCCTGCGCTTGATTCGTTGAATCATTCCGATGCTGGTCCTGAACTTCTTGGCTAGATCGCGAGTAGAGGCAGATTTGTTCCGTTGAATATAATCCACAACTTTTTGGTCCAAATCGGGGTTGCTGGAGCCGGGTTTCCGGCCACTTCTTGGTAAATCCTTGAGGGAGCACTCCTTACCAAACTTTTCGATGATACGTTTTACACTTGCCGGGTGAACATTTACTCTTTTCGCAATCTGGTTGTAAGTAACACCCTTTTCGGTACACCAAGTGTGCAGAATTTTCTTTTTAGTCTCAAATTCAATTCGCGACATTTTGAATACAACTTTATCAACGGAAATGAATGAACCGAATAATCATTTTTGACATGTAAACAAAGCAAATGGCGCTTACACGCTAAAAATATATACAGTAGTTTATGCGTAATAACGCATCGAATGTTTATAACTACTTTTCGATACACTCCTTATTGAAGCAAAAATCTCGAAAATCTATTGAGAAATGATAAAGCGTTCAAACTATTTCTAGTTATTTTCAAATTTTCATTTGACATCTACCCTTGCCGTAAAAGCATAGTCTGATAAAAGAGCATGGGTGTGGTCCAAATAGATCGTTAGACCAGCATTAGATAGTAATTATGTTAGAACATTCTTTTGTACACTCTTTCACAAAGCATTTGGTGAAGAATCAAAACGTTGTCCGTGATAAAGAATTTCGGGATATTTACCGGAACGCAACATTTATATTACAAATATATATTTGTACAAATAAAATGGTAATCGTTAGACCTTTAGGTTGGTGCAAACATCTCAAAAAATAAATCAATTAACGAACGATCGAATTACTAGCGTCCGGTGTTTCAATGTTTTGTGACGGCAGCCATTTGTAAATTGTACACAATTTCCAAGGTATGCAACGAAGAGAAAACTAAAATTATTATAGCCACCACTGCGGTGCACTGTCTTCCAATTGATAAGAACTTGTAATTTTAGATAAATTCAAATCATACAAACTCTCTTGAAACTGAATTCGTCGTCCTGAAAAGGACGGATTCGAAATGGTCCGCATTTTAGTTCAAACCTTCTCGGTCTTTTGATTAATCAGGTTATTTTACTCGTTGCACGTTGCGCCTTACTAAAAGATGGATAGCAGCAAAATCACTCACACACACCAAGCACCTTATTTCGCTCGTCATGGCTGCACCCACCGGTTGGCAACAAATAAATCACTGGCTTGGGCCTAGCAAGTCTTTGCATAATTTATGGCTGCCTAGCAACGGTTGCCTAGCCAACGGCCTGCTAGCAACAGCCTGCAGCGCAATCTTCAATGGTTGGTCGCCAGTGCACCTTCTATGATAGCTGCCACATCCACATTGACGCCTTGCCGCTCAGCACTGCCGAATGCACCCTTCAGGGTACATGCCATCGCCAGTTGCCAATCCATAATGGCTCGTTGCTCCGCACAGCTCCAGTACTGCAACACGAATGAGAAAATTTGCGAAGGTGTACCCATTTTATATCTTTCACTGTTGCATATGAGACCTCCCTTGCTCACATTTGAAATCTGTGATAGGAAACTACTGTTTATTTATTAAATTTAGCCTGCAAAACAAAATAACGAAGAAATCACCTATTATTTTCGTAATTTTCAATAGTTTGAAATTGTTAACGGATATTGTTTGACAATTGGATTAATACGCGGGAAAATTTCCAATCGATTGGTGTAAACATCTTGAAAATCTATCAAGCATTTATCAAGATACAAGCGTTTAGTTTGTAACGATATTTCGTGACGGTCGCTAATTTTAGATTTTCAATTGACACCTTTCCCTTGCCATAAGACGTTTCAATTTTTTCATGATGGCAGCCATTTGTAAATTGTGCACAATGCTCAAGGTATACAACGAAGAGACAATTATAATTGTTTTAGCTACCGCTGTCTGCCAATTGGTTTCAATTGCTCGTGACGGCAGCCATTTATAAAATATGCACAATGCTAAAGGAATGCAACAAATAGAAATCTACAATTGGTTTAGCCACCGTTTTCTGACAAGTGGTAAGATAAATTCAAGTTAAACAAACTCTTTCAACATTGGATTGGGCGTCCTGAAAAGGACGGATATTGAATAATCCGCATAAGAATTGAATACTTGTCGGTCTTTTCACAAAGCTACCGTGCACGTTGCGCTATACGTAAAGATGGCTACCGAAAGAATAACACACACTCAGGCAACTTATATCGCTCCTCGTGGTGGCGCCCACCGGCTGGCAACAAATCATCACCAGCTTGGGCAACCGGCTGCCTAGCACACCACTGCAATTTAGTCGCTGCCTAGCAACGGTTGCCTAGCCAAGGGCTTGCTAGCAAAAGTCTGCAGCGCAATCAGCTACCTGTCTACTGGTTGGTCGCCACTGCACCTTCTATGGTACGTGCCACCACCAGCTGCCAAATCCAAACTGGCGTCTTGCCGCTCCGCACGAGGCTTCGCGCCATCGAGGTTGCCTTCAGAGCTCATGCCATCGCCAGCTGCTTATCCTCGATGGTTCGTTGGTCTGCCCAGCTCCAGTACGGCGACACTTATGCGTAAATTTGCGAAGGTGTACCCGTTTTATATCGTTCACTACTGCATATAAGACCTTCCTTGCTTACATTTGAAATCTGTGATAGTAAAATTGAGTGCATTGAGTAAATTTACTCTGAAAAATCGGCATTATAAGACATCACCTCATATTTTGGTTATTTTCAATAGCTTGAAATTATTGGCGGATATTGTTTGATAATTGAATTGATACGCGGGAAAATTTCCAATCGATTGATGTAAACATCTTGAAAATCTATCAAGCATTTATTAAGTTATTAGCGTTTAATTTGTAACGATATTTCGTGACGGTCGCTCGTTTTTAGATTTTCAATTGTCACCCTACCCTTCCCGTAAGACGTAGTCTACGTCAAAAAAAAAAAAAAAACAAAAAAAAAAAAAAAAAAATAAAAAAAAAAAAAAAAAATAAACATTACTAAAATTATACAAAATTTAATTAAATTAAAAAAATGAAAAAAAAAAAAAAAAAAAAAATTAAAAAAAAAAAATTATAAAAAACCAAAAAACAAAACAGACGTTATCTCCCACGACAAACCACACACCACTATCCCACAATATAATAAAAAAAAAATATAAAATAGAAATATCCCCGAACACAACAAAAAAATTGCTTTAATGAATAAAAAAATTTTTTTGAACCCCCCGAAAAAAAGGCCAAACAACAAAAACTTTTCATGATTCAAGGCTTTCCCCCATTTTCTTTTTTACTTTAATTCGCTGCGCTGTGCTATAAATCTATGGTTTGCTTTGAGATACAGGAAGACGTATTTTCCTTGAAATGATTGGCAGAAATGTGTCTAGCTCTAAAGGGAAAATTTTGTTCTGTTATGTTAAAATTTTCATTTGTTTTATTACTTATTTTAATAATTATTATATTTTAAATTCTCTTTTCTTTGCTCTTATAGATTTTTTTACTGCAATTTTATTTATTAATTATTCTTTTTTATGGCAAAAATCTTACGGTTTTTTTTTACCATTTCGAGTTTTAAAACTGTTAAACGATTTATTGCGATTTTATATTTTTTATTGCTTGAAAATATTTAAATTCTAGATAGTTACAAAAAGGTTTTGAGCATTTTAGTTTATGGGAAATTTTCAGTTTCTTCATTTATTTTATTTAGTTTTATTTTTTCCTAAGGAAATTTCCAATTTATTTATTTGTTGTTTATATCTTAGTCTTAAATACTGCGAAAAGTAATTTTCGGTTTGCAAAAAGTTTCACATGGTGGAATGGGAATCGAATTCTTCCTTCGTAGCAATTCACTTAGCGAAGAGTGACGCCACATAGCGCTTGACCTCGAAGTTCACTAATATTGGAAAATCATCAAATTAAATTTTGAGAAAACTCAGAAAACAGTTGAAAATGAGAAACGGTTTAAACAAAATTGGTATTCAGCATCAAATACGGCAGATAGCGGTATAGGATTTGAAGGAAAGAATGAACTGTTAAATCCATAATTTCGCATTTGGAAAATCAAAAGTTTCTATTTTCAAGAGTTGTAGCTTTTACTTTCCAGAATTTATTCTATGGAATTTAATATTAGAAGATTAAGTTAATAAAGAAATTCCATTAATTCGGCCCGCTATCTTAATTTTAAAATGGCCCTGCAGCATCAAATAATTAAACTTGAACTGTAAGGTTTTTGTAGATTTCTTAGATATGTGACTTCAAAAATTTGTCAAAATGGCGATGCAAATCGGTCATGACAGCGGCCATCCCAACATACAATTTGTGTAGTGTAACAGCTTGTTCAATTTAACTTTAGCTTTTGAAGCTGAAAAATTGCACATTCAATTTTTAATGAACTCAATCTTTTGTTGGTATTTTTAGTTTCATGGGACATACACCTTAAAACGAAGTTCTAGCCATTCATCACCGCCGCCTGCGACCACTGTGTTCTCCATTGTGCAGAAGGTCTTACTTACGTCGCTGCGCTGATGCTGTTGAGGAGTACCTAATTGTTGCGAAACTTTGCTCTTTGTCGTATTTTTCTTCTTTTCCTCGTTCACTGGTGTTGTTGATCGGATTCATGCTCCTGTTATTTTGAATTTTAATGAGTTGTTTCTTTTCCGCGAAATTGTATAATACTCTTGCAATTAGGTGTATTTCTCCTGCGGAGGACAGAGCGTGAATGCTACAAAGCCACTGACATTTTTTTTTCTTAACCTCTATTGTTGAATTTCCTGCAGTATGCTTGTTAATGTAGTTTAGTGCTAAAAAAAAAATACCACCGTAATTTTTGTGCAACCGAAGAAGGAAAAATAAAGTGAACTAATCCAACGAAACCATCTCAAAGCGAAAGTTGACTTGGGTGAGTGAGTTGTGTTGAAGTGAACCCACCCGAAGGAAAACCAAATGCCATCGAAGATGAAAAGTGCGATCCAGTCAAATAAATGGAGGCGAAGAGTAAACCGCGCACCGTCGTCGCCGTCGTTCCTCAGCTTCCGCCGGGGCAGTTGTCACCTCTGAAAAGTGCACCAACCGCACCACCACCAGCATCGTCAAAGAAAAGAAAACCATCTGCCCTCGCCAACCGTGGTGACCACCAGCAAACGGCCAAGCCGAAGCATACGGTCAAGTTTAAGGAACAGGGCGACCAGGAAATCCTTGTGGTGACCGTCGAACCCCCCTCAGTGTCGTCACCTGCGGTCTCTCCTGGAAGCCCGTCGTCATCGTTGTCGAAGCAGCAGTGCCAGCTACCGGCACTTACCACATCGGAATCGTCTGATCGGCCCACCACTGCCGCCCGCGGAACTCCGTATCCGAGTGCAGCTGGTGCAGGTGGAATCAGGCGACAGGAAAAAGTTAAATCAACCGAACAAAGCCGGTGCAAAAGTGCAAAAAAGTCCACCGGAAAGGGGGCACTGCTCCCGGCGTCTGCGGCGCCGTCCTCCTCCCGCGGACACCAGCGGCTCTCGGAAGGATGCACGACGCTTATGTACGCCTGCCAGCAGGGACTTACCGAGGAAATTGTTAAGGAATTGCGCGAAAAGGTGAGAGCGATTGTGTATTTTAGTGATTTCTTTTTTTTCAGATCTTCGATGACGGAGTGGGACTTCGAGTGGGACGAGTTGGGAACGGAGAGTATGAATAATGATTATTTTCTTCTGGGCAATGGGGTTTTAACGCGCGGGTATTCTACGAAGGTCGGGAAGGCCGCTCTAGGAATCATCGTTGCGTTTGTCATTTTTCATTTTGTAAATTCAAACTAGTAATCTTTCCTTAGAATGAAAAATGATGAAAATCCTCTAGCTTTTGATTGGGTAAAGAGGTGTAACGTCAGCCTAGTTCCTTCATTTGGCCTATGTTTTTAATATCTCATTAATTAATCAATAATCGACAAAATTATGTTGGTATCATTACGATCGATTTTTTCAAAAGCAGTTGAGATTTTATTCATCAATTTATTTTCATACGCTTGAGTGAGATTTTTGATTTCCTTAACATTTAAAACACCACGACTTCACTGGTTCCCCAACAAACATCAGTGTCGAATAAACGATTATTCAAACAAATTTGGAGAAGTTATTCAGCTGTCTAGAAGAAAAAGCTGAACAACTTCTCCAAATTTGTTTGAACAAACAGTTACTCAACATTGATGTTTGTTGGGTCAACTGAAGAGTTTATCGCCACGATCTTCAAATGATCTAAATTTGGTTAAATTAAACCGATTAACCAAGTAGTGCATCCTAGATTTACAGAATATAATTACACGTTATATATTAACTGTTCACACAGAACCATAAACAATTAATATTAGGGACATATTTTTGCTAGGTACATAAGAAAAGAACCGCAGCAAGCCGTGCTTAGAAACTGACGTGTTTTGTTTTTGCTGCGTCGTTATCGCGAAAAAAAATCAAAAAATAATTCGTTATTCAACTTAAACAAACAGTGAAATGATAAAATCTCCACGTGCTTTGTGTAAGACTTGGTGAATGTAATCGATTCCCTCTCAAAATGTGCGATGGTCGATAGTATTTCCCCAGTTTTTTGTTTTTTTTTGTGCTTCGCCCCCGCACCCGGAGGAAGAGTTATAATTATCAGCTTAGTTTTGTTTGTTTTTTTATTTTACGTCGGCCTATTTCCTCACATGGTGACCATAACCGACGCCAGGAAGACGACTCCAACAGCTGTACTTCCCTTTACTTTCTTCGAAGGAAGAATTTTTTTTTTCTTAAAAGCGCTCATCTTGCATTGTATGGCGAACTTTTAGGCAATTATATTGCCTTTATTAGGAAAAAAATCGTCCAATTCTAAAATAGCCATTCTTTTGAAAATTGATTTTAAATTTTAAAATATTGTATTTTAGCTTGTTAGAATCGATTTTACAATTCTTACATTTTTGTTCATAAAAGTTAAGACGATTTTCTAAAAGTCACTCATTTTTTTGTGAGTCTTGTCCTTTTTGAGTTATGTTGATTTAAAAAAAAACTATCAAAAACCTTAAGCCCTTTTCAAATAACATTCTAGATAAATTAAATAAAAACAAGGTATGCAAAGATGCTTGAAAAGACTTAGTCTACACACCCACAAAAGGTTCTGCCAAAGTGATTTGATAATTTTTGGTAACGTCGTCATGTTCGAATCCATCATGGTTTCATCCATGCGGCAAGAAGCAACCGGAATTCAACCGGAATCAGTTATAAAGCAACGAAATTGCCTTTTTTGCAATGAACTCGAAAAATGGTCGAAATCAATTGTGCCTCATCTTGTACCTGTTACCGAATTCTGGAATTGCATATATTCAGAAGGGTTTTCTCACGGTTAGTAATGGCCTACTATTCGTTTTTGCGAGGAAAAACTATGACTTCATGACAGTTCGACGTTTCACAGAACAACACTGGGCAAAAAACCGGAAAAATTGAGTCACTGAAGACAATTTCCTGTGGCCAAAATGTTGGACAAGATGAAATACCAGTATTTTGAATTAGTCAAGACCTGAATCCCATCCTTCAGCTGTGTAGTTGAATCTCTTCTGGTACACTTTACCTTAGTTCTGTATCCAAATTAATCGGACACCCTCGAAACACTGTTACATTTGACATATTACACGTAGGAGTGAAACATTTCGCTGAGTTGTAGCTGGGAGTCTTTGATGAAAAATACTATGATTGATGTTTACATCCCATGTTTGGTGTTCAAGATGGCGACGAATGAGAAACATGTGTGCGAGTGGATTTTGTGCGGACGTAATTTACTATCCACTGTTCACGGTGATGTGATGTGATGTGATGTGATAAGAAACCACCATCAGTGCAAGGATTACCTATGTCTGCAGGACTATCATCAGCAGGTTGCCCCGAGAGAATAGCCTACGTGATGGCTTGTTGTAGCAGGGCCAGTCGATCTCAATGAGGACCCTCGGAAGACCACGGCCAGAAGGGACTGGCAGCTCCACGAACCCTTTTCCAGCCAACAAATGCTTCGACTGTCTTAGGTTACCCCCTCAATCCCAGTAATATAATTGTTATAGGAACAGTGGACATTTTTAGCATAAATAATGATTTATAAAAAATATTAGGATACAAAATGTAGGAAATTTCACGGCTATATTGAAGCTTAGATTCAATTAACAAATTTATCTTTATCTTTATTTATCTTTTTTATTTGTGCTTGTGAATGTGCTGATACATTGCAATTTTCACTGTTCCTAATAAAATAGTTGTTTAAAATTAAAATAACTAACCATAAAAGTATAGAAGTATCTATGTGCATCATATATTCAAAGAATAAAAGTTTCATACGCATCTTTTACTGCCTGTTATTCGTATAGAACTCATATGCTCTTATAAGATGATATTTGAAAATGGAAATATGAAATGTTTAAAAACCTGAAATACATATACTTTGCTCGTTCTTAACAAGGTCATCCTTTTCTCTTATAAAAAATTAAGATACCATAAAAGACCAAAATGCTTTTAATATAAATTGTTTACAATCCACTGTTCACGGTGTGCTCACATCATTTTTCGAACGTTTGACGGTCGAGAGGAAACCGAGAAGTGATGAAAATAGGCACCTTCTGCTCCTGTATTTTTCAATATTTCGACCTACCTTAGTCCATAGGTAAATTTAAGTACTATTTTTTAATTGTTGTGTACTGACCTAGAGCCGGTGAGAAAGTTTCGAGCTTAGTTTGGATTTTAACATAATAGAAATTGGTACGTTAACACCCGAAGTGGAACTAACGGCAAATATCACGACAATCATCAAGAAAGATTTCCACATGGCTTGAGGTGAAATACTGTTCTATCTCTTCTTCTTAACTTTTGTTTGATAAGATACATCACCATTAAGGGAAAATCATTATTTGAACACCATTATGGAAATTTGGTTCTATCACATTTGATATGACTGAACTCATGTTCACGACCTATTATTCCTCGTATACAAAAGCCATTTCCAGACAACCGATTTGACGCCATCAGAATTATCCCGAACAATCCAACAAACAGGCACCAGCTTAATTTTCTTCGGAACTAAACAGCCTCTTAAGTCAGCAATTTTGCAATTCCTCTATAACAATCGAAAACAATCATAAAAAGAGGATTATCCTGCTGCCAAAAGAAGAAAACATCCACCATCCCCAAATTCCCCCCCTTCCTCAAGAATAGCCACATAGTGCCATTATCATCATCGTCATCTTCCATTCCAGCCCTTCTACCCCTCCTTACCCAATCACTATCAGCAAAGTCATCATCTTTCGTCTGTCCCCGTCGTGATGAGGACACTGATGTCGCAATAAATAATTTTCCCTCCGAAGGATAAGTTCTGCCTGGGAGGAAAATCGGGCATTCAAACGAAAGTCCTCGTCGTGATTATGATTATGGAGGCATTCCCACCGCTGGCAGAACTGGCAGAACGCGCAAGGACAGAGCGATGCTCGCAACAGTCCCGTTGGGACTCGAACCCTGTGGGACAAAAACCGTTCACAATCGAACAACAGTCAGCGAGTGTGTCGAATGATTTTCCGAATCTTCTTCGACCATCCCCTCCCAGCCTCCCGTGCTTGTCCTTGGCTGTCGGAATCGACTACGATTACGCAAGCGATGGAGATTAAATCAAAACTTATTATTTATTTATCCGATTCTCGATGGCCATGAGGGAGGGAATGGAGCGTATCCTCGTTGCGAGTGAAAGGAAGCGGAAAGAATTTTGCACGTCCTCCAACTTGGACGGTTTCCCAGGCTATTTCTCCTTCTTGCTGGCAACTGATCTCGACTGCGTGAGTGTTCATAATTTATGAGCTAAGACTCTCCGTCCGGATCTCGAGCTCTGATATAGATATCTTTTGATAAACTTTCCAACAGTTTGGAGCCACATTTTCTCCGGGTCAACGAGTTTCAACTCGCCGTCCTCCTCCGGCCTTTGACTACTGACTACTGATGAATGGCGTTTGATTCTGAATCATCCGTGAGCGGTGGTGGTTTGGTGGAATATTTCAACTCTTCGCTTTTGTGGCGTTCCTCACTGAAAGGGACCCCTAATGAGCAGGAAAGGTGTGGAAAATCTTACTTGATTGGGAATCGAATTTTCGTACCCACCACGCCAAACGAGGGAACGATCGGATTCGACCTTAACCGGTTTGCATAGGTTCTTGGTATTGTCGTTTGTTACGGGGAGTCAATTAATTATTTTTGCTTGATTTTTTTCAAAACAGTGTATTCAACTTCTTGCTTCTTTTTTTATTACAGGGAGGAATGGTCGCTTTCGATCAGTGTATGTGTGTGTGTGTGTCTTAACAATCAATCTTCCACTGACCCAATGACGTCTATATAAGGTCTGGCCCAGTAGCCACAACAATATTAGTGAAATGAGCAAAATTCGCTCATGACACTAATACCACCGCACTCCTTGCGTACGCTACACAAGAGCTCGGAAAGTGCTACGTCATACTATTTTTTTATCCGTTCGCTCCGTGATTGTTTATTGTGTGCGCTATAAAACTTAATTTTTCAACCGATTCTAGTCTATCGATGATAGAAAATTGGCTCTATATCGCAACTCGATTGTCAAGTCCCAGCGTTTGAAAGTGAATGTGGAAAAAAATCAATTAAATTTTAAATTCAATTATAATTACCATTTTTAACCGGGGGAAATTCCCCAAAAAATGGGATTTTTATATTATTTTTTTCCCCAATTTCACATTTATAATAAAAGTTTGAACCCGTTTTTTTTATCTGAACCTATGCACGCCAATAGAAAGTTGAATAGTGTTACGTCATCACTCGTCGGCTCAGCAATGTTTACATTATTTTTGCTTCCAATACAAGCAAGCAGTGCGTTGCCCCAGACCTTATATAGACGTCATTGCCACTGACCGGCCGTGCTTTTATGAAAAAAACTTGTTTGCATTTCTTCAGTAATTTATATGTGATCACTATGTGCAAACATTTTTAGCCCTGGAGATTGAAGGTGACAGCTCTATTGAAAATCCAACGACCCATTTCAAGAATGCCTGTTCATACACGTACATTCTGAGGTCATCTTCATATACAATAAGCCCCGCATGAAAATCTTCACACATCAAATGGATATGTGAAGGTTTTTACACTTCCAAAATCAAAAATGATAGCTTAGTAAGATGTAACATACACATATACTACACCACCCCCACCTTCACCCCCCCCCACACAACAACACAAAAAAACAGACAAACACACCCACCACCACACACACCCACACACAACAAAAACCCCCCCCACCCCACCACCCCACCCCAAAAAACTAACATTTCACTTTTTTTTATTGTAGAAAAAAGATATTTTTTTTATTTTTATCCCCGCGAACGCCACCCCGCAAGAGCACACCACCTTTTTCACACACCCCTTTCTCCGATCGAATGGTCGCTTTCGATCAGTACCTGAAAATCACATTTCATAATCCTATTAGACCTGGAACTGCTCTCTTGTAGCATCTTCATAGCATTCAGAAATAAACATGAATACATCGATGCATTGCGTTTCATTCAATCAAATGATTTTTCGACGTAGACTAGTATTAAGGCGAGGGTAGGGTTGTTAAATGAAAATTTATAAAAAGCGACCGTCATGAAAAACTGAAACACTTTGAACGTTATAACTCAACTGTTCCTTGATGAATTTTCAAGATATTAACCTTTCTTGGGTGTTGACATTTTGTAACGAATAAGGTGTTTCGGGTCTTTTTTTTTTTCTCCTCGTGCTCCCGACGCCGAGACGACTCCCCCTACCCTCCTCGACTCATAATATAACCGGACCAACGGCTTTATTCCCTTCCGAAAAGACGTGACCAATTTTTTCGCCTCAAAAACCACCGACGTCGACTGGGATTGAACCCAGACCCATTGGGTGCCAAGTAGTAGTCACGCTTACCACTACACCACCGACGCCGGCTAGTGTTTCGGGTCTTATTGACCCGGATTTAAAATTCACATTGTGGAAAATTTATGTAACCAAATTTAAAGTCTTTGTAGTCAAAATGCTTATAAAATGCTCATAAGGCGCCGACAGATACAAATTTTCATCGGAACATGCTTTTAGACGGCTCAAACTTCATGATTAAAAGTCTGCTTCCAACCTAGAAATGGACCAATGAGCATATTGGCCATTCCGGGACAATAAAGATACCCCGGGGGAACCCTTTAGGAGGAGACTAATACGGATTTTCGCCGAAACATGCCTTTCAACGGCTCAAACTTCTTGATTTTTTATAAGTAGTTTACTTCTAGCCTAGAAATGGCCTAATGAATATATTGGCCATTCCGGGACAATCCGGATGCCCGGGAGGAACCGTTTAGGAGGGTACCAAATACAGATTTTCACCGAAACATGCCTTTCGACGGCTCAAACTTCATGATTTTTCATGAATAGTCTAATTCTAGCTTTAAAATGGGCCAATGACATTTGCCTTTATTTACATACGAATTAGGATTGGGTTATCTTCGATTGATCTTTACGAGATCGATCGGATTGATATCGATTTTCGATTTTTTAAATTGATCCTATGACTCTTAGAAAAATTGGAGGGATCATGTTTTGTTGATCATTTCGATCTTCGGAAAAATAAACCATAATTAAAACGTAAATGGGAGGAAGAATGGTAAATTTGGCAACAATATCGTAGTAAAAAAAAGTGAGGCTGAAGGTGCCAACTTTCCTTTGAATCGCTGTACACCCAAAAGTTAAAAAGGTGGCAAAAAACGCAGTTGCAGTTTTTTCAATCATATCTTGAGAAATCTGCATGATTCAGAAAAGGCACTTTCGCCCATCATGATCCACAAAGCGTTTTATGGTATAAACGAAGCCATGCAAGTGTGTGCAAGCTGTTGGCAACACACAGATTCCTCGAAACAAATTTAGCGCTGTGTGCTTAGTGCCTCGACAGTCGAAGCAACCGTTGGTTCAATATGGGTTAGACAATACCACAAAATGCCGCAACGCTATTGGCCACTGTTGTAATTCCGCTGTCAAGTGTTCTATTTTTATTTTCACTCGTCAACGCACTCCCATCTCCCTCTCTACAGGTGTGCTAGCCATGCAAGTGTGTGCGAGTGACATTTGCTTTGCTGCTGTACAACTGAGTGTCTCGACAATCGAAGCAACTGTAGGGCTTTTATTCCATTAACTTCTAACTTGTTAAAGTGGCTGGATGGTTACAATCTAGAGACGCGAAGCTGGTGGCCACAGTTCGAATCTTGGTTACAACTCTGATTTTTGTTTTTTTGTCAGCCCGGACTCCAATCTTATACTCAACAACTAATACACTGCACAACCCACGCACACATCGAATTTTTCAAAGCAAATTGACGTGATGCTTTTTTGCCCGCGACCAATGTTGCATTTTTTCTCCAATTTACGATCCATTACGAGAAATGAAACAAAATCATTCGAAATTGCATTACAATCTTGCTTTTTTATTTTGAGTGTAGTGGCTATATTTGAAGAGTGAACGCAAAAATGTTAATATGCTGTGAACATTTGAAGCCTTGGCTATAACTTCATGTTTCATCGTCAGCATAGGGTGCTAGGCCAACTTGGCAGTGGGCCAACTCCTATCGCCAATCGCCAAAGCGATTGATGACGATAATTGGTCCCGCACCCTATATGGGTTCAATCAAATGATTAAAAATCAGCAGTACAATAAACAGTAATGTGTGTGTGTGTGTGTGTGTGGGGGGGGGGGGGGGGGTGTCACACCCATTCTCAGGTTACTTTCACATACACTAAGCCCCGTATGGTAATATTACCGATATCATTTGGATAAGGGCACTGCAACACACTTCCAGATTTGGAAATTTTAAATTTCCAAACCAGGCACATATTAAGCATTATTTGAAAATAAGATTATTGCTGTATAGTTATACTCAAGCAACACACAAGTTTTATAATGGTGAAAATGCTTTTATATTACTAGATTTAGTTATAAAAATGCTTACTCATCACAAAAGAATAAAGATATGTTACTCGGGTAATCAGATAGATCTCACCCATGTCCGCCTCCTCAATCAAACTATCTTATTCATACATAAAAGTAAAATGTTTCGACGTTGATTCGTAATTCATTTCATGCACTCGCGATTAAATATGCGCAAAAATTAACGTATCCTTTGGGTGATGCCTATTGGGTAGTAATGGCCAAAACCAGAGGAACGGCGGCTCCAACCGAGCAATCACCAGAGCTTCTGCAGGTGATCGTTGGGGGACTCTTTCCGAACCACGACCCGAGTCCTTGGCCCCCCGCCGCCGTAGATTTGTGCCATGACCAGCGTTCCAGTATCCCAGACCATAACGCTGTCATAGCGATGGAGGGATGGGCGGCCCAGCCGAACATCCGTAACCACGTGGGCATTGATAACGGCACAACGGGGGCTGCAGATGAGGTGACGGTGACGAATGACGAAGTCATTGCGATAGCAAATTTGCTGGCTCCCGAAATGTTCAGGTTGGTGATGCAAAGGTGTCTGGACGAGGGTGTCTTTCCGGACGCCAGGAAAATTCAGAACCTATTGTTGCTACCAAACACAGGGAAGCCATCGGCATATAGACCTATATGTCTGTTGGATACAGCGGGTAAGGTGCTCGAGAGGGTAATCCTCAACAGACTGACAAAATACACGGAGGCTATAGGTGGTCTGTCTAACAATCAGTTTGGCTTCCGTAAAGGGAAGTCGGCGGTGGATGCCGTTATGTCCGTCACCAAGACGGCTGAGGTGGCAATCCAGCGCAAGAGGCGAGGAGTCCGCTACGGTGCAGTGGTCACCCTTGACGTGAGAAATGCGTTCAATAGCGCCAGTTAGGTGGCTATTGCCGACTCGATCCAACACCTTTAGGTTCCTGGGTACCTGTACAAGATTTTGGGAAGCTATTTCCAGAATCGCGTACTGGTGTACAATACTGAGGTAGGCCAGAAACGTGTTCAGATCACCGCAGGCGTCCCACAAGGTTCTATCCTGGGTCCGGTGCTACGGCTTGAGTTCCCTAGCGGGTTGAAGATTATCGGGTTTGCAGACGACATCACCCTAGAGATATGTGGTGAATCAATCGAAGAGTTAGAGCTTACGGCCTCGGCTAACTCCTTTGGCATTGTGGAAAGATGGATGAGTTCCAGGAAACTGGAGCTAGCCCATCATAAGACTGAGGTCACGGTTGTTAACAACCGAAAATCGGAGCAACATGCGACGATTAGTGCAAGTAACTGCACAATTAATCGAAGAGGTCTTTAAGGTACTTGGGGGTCATGATCGACGATCATGACCTGTCCTTTATCAGCCACGTCGATTACGCCTGCAAAAAAGTCTTTATCATTATCCCGTATGACGTCGAATAGCTCGGCGGTGCAAGGGAGTAAGCATTAGCTTCTGGCCAGTGTCGCCATACTTAGGTACGGCGGACCGGCATGGATCACCGCCCTGAGTACCAAGAGCTACCTGAGTGAGCTAGAGAGTACGCACAGACTTATGTGCCTACGAGTAAATAGTGCATACCGAACGGTATCACGCGACGTGGTCTGCGTCCTAGCGAGGATGTTGCCAATAGGCATCGTCATAAAAGAGGACGTAGAGTGCTTCGAACAACGTGGAACAAGAGGTATTCGAAAGACCACTAGAGCCACATCTATGGTTAAGTGGCCAAGGGAATGGAACAACTCCACCAAAGGTCGGTGGACCCACCGACTAATCCCGGAACTATCCGGGTGGGTACACGGTGAAGTGAACTTCCACTTAACGCAGATTCTGTCAGGCCATGGATGCTTTAGACAATATCTGCACAAATACGGGCATGCAGTCCTCCGCATGCACCGAGTGCGTGGGAATTGAGAAAACCGCGTAACATGTGTACTTTGCATGTTCGTAGGTCCGCATAGTCCATAACCTTGCCGTAACCCTCTTCGAGATTCGAAGGAACTCGAGAATGTCCCTGAGACTCGGACGACACACATCACTCGATCCATCGTTGCTTTGACCAACAGAACATTGACGGTTGTTCGGATAATAAGGCCCTCCGCAGTTGATACAGTGAGCGGTTGAATGTACAACTCATTGACCTCCGTGCGTTCATGATTGGCAGAACAATTAAGACAGCGTTGGGGGGCAAGGATGACCATAGCGGACTCAACCATAGCGCAATATGTATGGGTAATACGAACGAGTGGCAACACGAAGGACTCCGATTTCGACATTTGGCGGTAGTTACACCTGTTTACTGTAAGGATCAGGGCGGATGTATTTACTGGCTGACCGTAATCCCTTGGACCCGAATAACCTTCTAGTTTACTGAGATTAGGAAGGGCGTTCTTTTCCGCCTCAAAGTACGAAATAACACAATGGCTAACATTGAAACTTCGGTACCATCCAAAAGAGTAGATAGCTTACGCAGTTTACTGACTTGCGTTTGATCCCTAATTCTCTTCGTGTATCGTGTTCCTTGTGCTTCTGTCGATGCTTCTTCAATTGATATATCTGCAGCATTTTCTACCGACTTTCCATAAATGAAGGAATACGACTGTTGTTGATTGTTTTTGCTGATCAATCTGAGGTAAGTTACACAGATAAAAAGAAACGTTTAATTTTCTGCGTTATCTAATGCTTATAAAGGGAATGGTAGATTTGGCAGGAAATAATGGGATATTTCATGTAAATTGAAGCCAGATTACGCCTGAATCTCGCCTGTTGTATGAAAGATTGCAAACATTGTTGTATGGCGCATGAAAGATTGCAAACAATTTCGTTGTTTACGCCTCCTTTGGCTTGGATTTAAACGAGGGGAAATTTTACGCGCCAGTTAAAATTCATTATTTTTTTCCTGTGTAGTGCATCAAAATCACTAACCACTAAGACTACTGATCCTGGCCATTGCTCCCTTCACCCTTCTGGGCCACCGCTTCTACACTGAGCAACCAAACTACCCAAAATCAAGTGTGATAGTACTCAAAACTAAGTACTCTGGTAGGACTACTATTTTGGATATAATTTTGTTCTCACCGGTAGGTAGCTTTAACTCAATCTTAAAGTTAAATTGAAAAAGTCAATTTTACGCAGAGCAAGGTATTTTAGGAATAGTAAGTTTTCAGTATACGCAGGAGCCGCCGTTCACGAAACTATCCAAATCGGAGTGTCACTTTGCTTTGGCTGAAAATTTGTGTTCGCCATTTAATGAACAACGGTGCTGTTAGGCGGAAGCAAATTTGTGTTTTGCGTACCGTGTCCAGTGTCCGGTTTAAAATTTAACGCGTCCAAGGTGCCTATAAGTGATATGGATCATTTAAATAAAATTCTGGACTTGGAAATCCGGCTACAAAAAATTAACCGGTAAGTGTAATTATTTCACTTATTCGTGAAAACCCAGTATTTTATCTGGATGTATTTCTCGGGATGGATTGCCGTGTTTGTTGTTTAACATTGCATTGGAGGGTGTGATTCGACTAGCTGGAATAGACACGAGTGGCACGATCTTCAGGAAGTCTGTCCATATTTGGCTTCGCCGACGACGTTGGTATCGTAGCACGGAACTTTGAGACGAAGGAGGAAACGTACATCAGACTTAAGGCTGAAGCTGGTAGGATTGAGCTTGTGATTAATGCGTTGAAAACAAAATACATGAAGGGAAGAGGCTCTCGAGAAGTTAATGTTAGCCTACTACCACGAGTTCAGATCGACGGTGATTAAATCGAGGTAGTAGACGAATACGTGGGTTCATTGGTGACCGCCGATAACGACACCAGCAGAGAAATACAAAGGCGCATTATGGCTGGCAATCGTGCCTACTTTGGGCTCCGAAGGAGGCTAAGATCGAACAAAGTTCGCCGAACTACAAAGTTGACCATCTACAAGACATTAATTAGACCGGTAGTTCTCTACGGCCACGGACCATGGACATTGCTAGTGGAGTCTTTGAACGGAAGGTGCTGCGTACGATCTGGAGGAGGCGAATGAACCACGAATTGCATCAGTTGCTGGGAGAACCTCCCATCGTACACATCGCAAAAGTCGGTCGACTACGATGGGCTGGGCATGTCGTAAGAATGTCGGACGACAGCCCTGAGAAAATGGTTCTCGAAAACGAACCGACGGGTTCGAAGAAGAAGAGGCGCGCAACGAGCAAGGTGGATAGATCAAATAGAAGGCGATCTGCGGACCCTCCGCAGACAGCGAAGCTGGCGAAGTACAGCCATGGACCGATTACAATGGACACAACGTCTGTGTACAGCAGAGGCCACGCCGGCCTTGATTGGTAAGGTAAGTAAGTATTTCTCGGGAGGATGTAATAGCAAAGTTCATGGAGATGATCACGGAACTTGGTTGTGATGAGTCACTTCCTGAAAAGAAGGTCCAGAAGTTTCTTTCAGGACCTTCCTCGGTCATTCTTTGGAGTCAACGGCATGCCATGTCCCAAGTAAAGCGATTCTTGACAAACGAAAAATACTGGTTTCATTATGAAATTTTAGTGGATTTGATCAAATTGCCAATGGAATGTTTCAATGTACCCGGGAATGTACCAATAAATCAAATACATTTTGTTTTATTTGAATTTATAGTTTTCTTTTATTGAATTTAGTGAAAGAAAATTCACTACAGCACATTTTCCAAGACATTTTCGAATATTTTCCTCAAAAACTAATAAAACTCAATCTTGAATTATTTTTACTGTAGATTCGCTTTTAACAAATAGTTAATTTCACTCAGCATTTAGTCTTTTTGAAACACTCAAAATTGGTTACTTTGTAAATCACTCAATTATGACTGGTTTTACTTTGCTGTCAAGATGAGTGAAAATCACTTAATTTTGGATAGTTTGGTTTCTCTGTGTAGTAGCCATCATGATCACCGAACCTAATAATAACAACGGTCATACGTTGTTTAACCCAGACGATGTTTACACAGCACTAAATCACTAAAAAAGTGATTCTGGCTAAAGACTGTATTCAATGAAATTTGGACACACAAAATAGGTCACCAAAAATTTTCCTTGAGCCCGATTCTTTTCAAACTTTGTGGAAATAATGTGGTTAAGTTTTGACATCATTGGTTATTGAACCTCTTCTCCCAACCCAAATGCACGCACCTTTGCCTTGACCCCTTTCATCCAATTTTGGGCAATGATAGGACCGACTTGCTTACTTACTTTTAACCACACTTTCTTTAGTTCAAGTTCATTTTCTATCAGTTTTGGAGTTTTAACGAGCTTTGCCTTCATGATTGCCCAAAATTTTTCAATTGGGCGAAGTTCCGGAGTGTTTGGAGGGTTGACGTCTTTTGGTACAAAAACTACATTATTATCTTTGTATCAGTCTAATACGGGCCGGGCATAGTGGCAAGATGCCAAATCCGGCCAAAACAGTGTCGGGCCATCGTGAGATCTCAAAAAGGGCAGAAGTCGTTTTTGGAGGCATTCGTCCTTGTAGATTTGTCCGTTGTCGGTCCCAGAGGTGATGAAGGGCTGACTCATTTTGCCACATCCGCAGATCGCTTGCCAGACAAGGAATTTTTTGGCGAATTTCGACAGTTTCTTCTTCCGTACACTCTCCGGAACGGCCAACTTAGAGGTGGCGACGTAGTGTTCCTGTCCTGGCATTTGTTTGGTGTCGGCTTTAATGTAGGTCTCATCGTCCATCACAATGCAGAACGGTTTTGTGAGCCACTCCCTCTACAGTTTTCTTGCACGAGTTTTGGCCACCGAGTTCTGTTTATCGCTCCGGTTCGGTGCCTTCTGGACCTTGTACACATGTAATCCAGAACGTTTCATTGTTTTCTGCACAAAATAAACTGAAACTTTCGCCTTTTTCGCAACATCCCTGATCGAAATGTTGATGTGCCACGTTTTTTGCCACTACCATTTTTCCGCTTGGTTGTCTTACGGTCCTTGAACGTTTTGATCACATGAGATATGGTTGAATGTGCGATTCCGAGCTGTTTTCCGATCCATCGATGAGAAGCGTTTGAGTTTTCGAAGTGAGTGCCCAAAATTTGTTGGCGCACTATTTCTTCATTCGAAGCCATCACTGAAATCACTCGACCGATTTTCACGAAACTCATTACACAATTGACACAACACAATGAAATACATTCAGTTAAAATTTCAATAATTTTTACCCACACGCTACAAAGTTACGAACAATTGCGTGTGTCCAAATTTCATCGAATACAGTCTTTAGTTCACGTAATGATGAAAAAAATTTCACCGAAATTCGAAAACAGCGGTTTGTTCACCCTTTTGCACCTCTAGCTGCTCGGGTCACACAGCATCAAGGCCACAATGGGCCGCACAACACTTCCGTCGGATGATTCGATGGAGGTTTGTTGTTTTCGCCGTACTCACGCGGAAATGGCACTATAATTTCTGGAACAATCTATAGACCATCAAAACAAATCTATTCAAATATATGAAAAAAATGAGTTAATTGAAATTAGAAGTTGAACTAAACACCAGACATAGTTTTCAAACGAAAAACACCAAAAATAAACCTAAATATAGTTGTACCAACTGATCAGAGCCCTCATCTCGCATTATCCAGAAACAATCACACCGTTTATTTGCCAACAGCCAAACTTTGTAACAAAAAAAAAAAAAGTTAATACCAATCAATTTCCATTTAACTGCCCGCTTCAATCAACCAAACAGTTGATCCGACTTCCGAACCAGGAAACAAAAAACCATCCCTGGACCGAAACGGCAGCCATCCGAACAAACAAGGAGCGATACTCCCTATCACCCGATTGCAAGCCTAGTTCGCTTCTAAACTTGCAAAAAAACCGTGATTTGCATGATCCATATTTGTGTTGGTTGCCAAGTGAGTGTAAATTCGCAGCTTTTTTTTTTTCAACAACCCCCGGAAGCTCTTCCCTGCCAAAGGACGAGTATTCAGATTGGTTTCTAAATTTGTTGAACCGGATGGACGTGGCAAAGCCCCGGGTGTGAATTTGAAGCGCCCGCCATCGAACCGCCGACCACCGATTCAGCGTTTGATTTCCGCCGATCAAAGTTCGAAAGAGGCAAATGTTACGCGCGACTAAGCGATTTGCAGGGAATCCGCTTTCGGCCACAAAACCAGACGCCGGATCGGATGATATTAGGTTTCAACTGTTTGAATGTTTAGTGATATTGGCGGGCGCAAAAAAAAAGAAAATAAAACACACGAGGGATCGCTGTCGAGGGCTTCAAAAAACGAGATTTTTTCAGACTCGAATGGCCTGGATAAAAAGTCAATGCGTCCCTTATGCGCCAATGTTGATCTTTCCAAAATGTACACGGAAAAAAATCCGTGCCCAGATCCGTGAACTGCAGTCATGAATTCGAGAACAAGCAAAAATACACCGTGAACTGAATCACGTTATCGTGAACTAATTAACGTTTAAAGGGAAAAATCCTGAAAACGTGAACTAGTTCACGGTCCGTTTTCATTTTCGGGAACGCTTTTTTTTTCTGTGTAGAAGAATTTATTATCCGATTTTATTTCACTTCTCAGCATGTAGCTGGAAACTTTCACCTACCCCCGGGCACCTGGGAGGGGTTAGGCTCGGTGAATACATTAATCAGTTTTGTAGACTCACATCCTAATTGGTTTGCTTCGGTTAGATTAGATTTGATGTTATGATGATTCCGGAACCTCCGGACAATACTAAAGGTCCCAGGAATCACTGCTTTCTGAATGCTGTACAGCTCCTTTCGTAGCTCCAACTCTTCAAGGGAACGTATATGGGGACGGGGAACAATTCCGGTCGCCGAGATTATTACCGGAACTATACGGACCTCCTCCAAATGCCACATCTGCCTCCACTCCTCTACCAAATCGTGGTATTTCGTAATCTTGGTAGAGAACGTTGAATAGACGTTGCGATTCAGTGGTACTGCGACATCGATGAGAGTTACAATCTTCTTCCTTTAGTCGTAGATCACAATGTCAGAGCGATTGATGAGGACATCCGATAGGATCTCGCGATCCCAGTACAACTTTATGCAACTATTTTCCAGAACCGGGTCTGGCAGGTACTGGCAGGTAGTAGGGCACATACTATTTCACCAAATTGTGCTTCTGTGCAAGTTGTTTTTGCACAATCTTGGCGACATCGTTGTGACGACCGAGATATGCTACTTTTGCCAATGCTTGGCAGCCAGCAATAACATGTTCGATCATCTCTCTTACTGCGTTGCACTTTCTACATTGGTCTTTTACTTGTTCTTGCAATATGTACCTACGATAATTCTTCGTCGCAAAGACCCGGTCTTGGATGGCTACCATGAAGCCTTCAGTCTCTGAGAAGAGATCACCACGCACCAGCCACGTATTTCAACGAAGTACATCCGCAACTGCTAGAGCTGGGAAACATAAAGGCGCTTGAATATCGGTAACTCCTCTTCCTCCTTCAGTACGTGGTAGGGTGAATCTCTCGACGGCCGAATTTGGGGGATGAATGCGATGCTTAGTGAACGCCACTCGTACTGCTCGTTCTATCGCCTCCAAGTCAGTTTTGGTCCACTTTATCACTTCAAAGCTGTAGGTCAACAGGGGCACGGCAAACGTGTTAATCGCCATTATCTTGTTGCCGACAGACAGGTACGACATCAGAACACGGTTGACTCGATATAGGAACTTTTCCTGCAACTTCTTCTTGATTGTTGTATGGCGAATCCCGTTCAGTTGCAAGAAGCCAAGGTACTTCTAGGTCTCGCCTTCAACCATATTCCGAATCTCTTCCTGTTCGTTGATGCGGAAACTTCCGGTATCTGACACTTTACCCCGCAGAAGATTGACCGTTACAAACTCCAAGAGTCGGTGCAGCTTTCCAACTGTTTTCGCGAACAGCTTTAAGTCAACCTTACGGTTGATTACTGACGAGAGCATTTTGTACAGGCTTGAAAGGCATGTTATTGGCCTGTACTTGGCTGGATTAGCCGTGTTTTGGTCCTTGGGAAGAAGATAAGTTACCCCTCTGGTAATGAATTCTGTCAGCCGCTGGGGGTGCTTTAGTACCATATTGAAGCATTCCGCCATTCGTCCATGAATTGAGGAGAACTTCTTATACCAGTAGTTGTGCACAAAATCTGGTCCTTTTGCAGTTCAATTCCTAGTATGCTGGGTAGCCTCGCGAATATCCTGGGTGGCAAACCGGTGGCAACCATGCTTCCAATTCCATTTCTCCAATCCGTTTCCTCTTGCAACCACGTCCCATCACTGGTATATTGAACGGAATTCTCCCATAGATTAGCCCAAAACTGTGTCACTGCGCCAATTTCCGGACGTCCTTCGTTGTATTCTATTTTGTTGTTTTGGATGCGGTTGTTAAACTCCCTTTGGTTAGTGTTGAAAATTTGGTTTTCCTCCTCCCGCTTCGAACTTTCTCCATACCGACGCATCCGTTTAGCAAGAACACTCAATCGATGTACATGGGTGTCGAGGACCTCAGTAATATTAGTTTCAGTTAGGTCAAGGAGCTCTGCGGGCTTGACAATTTCAGCAACATAACGAACTAGCCTCGCTGATCGGTTTCCCCTCTTGTACTGCGTTAACCGACCGTTAATTTTGGTCCGTAGTATGGTGATTCGGCTCTCCAACCGCAACATCCATGTGGGTTTTAGTACGTTGGGTCGTCGTTTCCTTGTGGGTACGTCCGTAATCCCACACCCACCCCCCCCTCCGATACCAACCCCCGCCTCCACCTCCCCTCCGCCCTGTCCCCTCCTCTCTACTCCCCCTACATACGCATTTGTTCCTCGCACATGGTTTGTCCCTTCTTGTTTCTACTCTCCTTTACTACCCCCACCGTCTCCACAACATAAAACTTAATTAATTTAAAAACAAAATGAAATAACACAAAACAACACAACCCCTCCCCCCCCCCCCACCCACACAACACAAACCATTTTTCTCCTCCTCTTTTCCATTTTCCCCAAAAACCCCCCCCCCCAACCCCAAAACCCCCGTCTTCCCCTACACCCCGTATTTTTCCCACAAATCCCCCCCCTTAGAAACAAAATCCAGCAATGAAAGTAATTCACGACAGTCCCCTTTGCCTGCTTAATTTTCCTTCATTGCTCCAGAATGTCTAAACTCAATAACAAACATCTGCTCGGATATCGCAGCAAATCGGAAGATTTCACAAATCTCCTCTGGACCCGTTCAAGACGGAAAATCCAGAATGGTCTTTAGTATGGGGCAAACTAGTGAACAATAGAGCTTTTTTAGGTAGTGAGGATCGGTGAAATCCTGTGCGATTTTGGAAACGAATCCAAGCTGACGATTAGCTTTGGAACCTTATTAACTCTACAGGACAAAATGCCACCAATACAGTAGTCGAAAAGGATTGGGTTCTCGACGAGCTGGAATGGATCCAGGTTACTTCCCTGAGGCACACCAGGCCACGGTTTTCATACACAGGAATCCATTTGTACACGAAGAGTTTCATCAGGTACGAATGCAGCCAATCTTTTAGTAATGCTGATGCTTCCAGCCTAGAGAGCTTACACAGAAGTATTTTATGGTCCACCTAAATTAGCTTTTAGATAAGTAAAAGTGTTTTAAGTACTGAATAAGAACAAGAAGCACGCAGCTAGATCAAGTTTACGACGGCTTCTCGCAAAGCGTCTTTCAAATCGTTACAGGTGACATGAACGGGAGGCAATGAACAAACCGGTAATTGGGCCGATCAGGCTGCATACCGTATCGATTGAAAATGGCCAACGATGTGAGAACTTTCCGGTCTCACGTGATTTAGTAGTGCAAAGTATCTTCTTTCCCTACAAAGACATCCATAACGTTTGCATTAAAAAAATGGATGGTGTTAAAAAAACCAAGACAGATTATAGCTTTTGATAAATTTCCCATGGTAGGTAATTATTTAAGCTTACTTGCAAAAAAACGCCGGTCTTCGCCCTTATGGTATTTCTTGATAAACGACGCAACTTCCGGCAGGCATTTCGTACAATAAATTTCCCCGTTTACGGCCAGTTCAGAGCGAAAGAAGAGCGGCTTTGCCATTCCCTTCTCGCTGATTGTCAGCCACAGCAGCACCTTCTTGGGGAACTTGGTGTTTGAAATGAACTGCTCCTCGGAGCTCACTTCCTTCGTGGGCGAAGTAAAATACGAAGTGCCCTGCCAGTCGTTGCCATCCAGGGTGAGATAGGTCTCGTCGTCCATCACCACCGCCACGTCGCGATGCGCCGGGAAAATCAAGTTGATCATCTTATTCAGCCGCTGCCACTGCGTCATTGCCTGCAGCTCCGAATCCAGTGAACGTGACTTCCGCTTCCTGACATGTATGTTTATGTTTGCCAGGTACTTTTTGGCCGGTTTAACCGACCTCCCTGCCAAGCGCACGCAGCGATGTAGCCACATTTCCCTCGGTCTTCCTCTTCAGCATCCTTTGGAGCTTCTTGTCGCTCAGGGTTGTGGCCGCCCGGAACCGGGCTTTCTTTCGATGCTCTGATTGTTGTCTAATAGTGCCGAAATGTTGTAGATGCCGGAACGGGCGTACCCGGCGTCCACAAAGTGCCGCACAATGTCCGTTTTCGACGTTGCGGGGTGCCGTTCTTTGAACGCGCAAACTTCTGAACGGAGTTGTTTCACTGTGTTTGCCATCACGGTTAGAATTTGACTGATAGTGATAGGCATAGCCACCATCTCAACCGCAAGATAGAAAGGATGAAGCACGAATGAAGAACTATGTCGTTGTTCTGCACTCCAAACATTGGACGATCCAGCGATGACACGACAAAACATGACCAGCGACAATCTGTTCTTCTCAACCTCTTGCTTTGCATTAAATCTAAGCCCACGTCCTGATAAGGCCGTGAGTTCTTAAAAACAACTCTTTGGAAAAAAAAAAGCAAGTAGTATTGTGAAGAAACTTATCGTGCCAATGTTCACCATAACAATAATTTCGCACATAATTTGGAGCATAATACGCTGTAAAAAACACAATTTGTTTTGGATATTTAGCTATCAAACAAAATTTCCCACAGCACTAGACCTTTTTTTTATTGCTAAATGAATCAGCAGAGCAGAGAATCGAACAAAGCAGAACAACAAAAACCAACCTCGATTTCATAGTGAAGTTTGACAGCTGTGGCCATTTGGCCACATTCTGGTTTTCATGGCAGCCAATAGGTTTAATGAAGGTTCTCAAGTGGTCATAACATCTTCCACTAGAACATTTTCAAAATCTTTATGTTCTTATAAAGGTTTTATTAACTTATTTTCATAACCGTCTATAGAGTGGGCCATTTTGTACAAATTTCGGCTTCAAAGAAGCATAGTGGAGGTGTTGGTAGACCAAACAGTTTTGAATGTAGTTTTATCAACAAAGCCAGAAGGAGTGCTATACGGCTGAAATAAAACTAAAATTGTTACTTGGGATACCAAACAACCTTCATAGACATACTAGAGACAAAAAAATGGTGGGTTTTTAGTTTTTTTTAAAACCCTTGCAGCACACTTGCTGCAAATTGTTGGTAAATTTGTTGGTTAAAGTAAATTCAATGTGACACAAATTTATCAATATTCATCGTTTTGTGTTGTTTGAGAATTAAGCAGCACTCTTTCTGATCAGCAACTGCGTTATAAAATCAGCAATTTCAGTCCAGGTGTTCCTCACCATGGATCAGAGCCAGTTCTTTAAAAACTTTGTGAATACAGAAATCAAATTGCATCACGGAAGAAACGCTGTAGAAAAATACCTAGTTGACCGATCCTCTTCAAATTTTTAGACCATAAAATTTATTAGTAAATTTTTGGCCCATAAGTAAGCTGTTGGCATGTTTATTTCATTCAACTTCAATACCATAACCGTTCGCTTGCACTTTACGCTCAACTCCACTCATTAGGTTCTGTACAACATCTGGCTGCAGCTTTTGTATAGAAACCTACTTTTTCTTCATGTCTTCCTAAGATTTAACCTCCTTGGGATGCCTCCGTAGTGCTTCCATCATAATAGCCCAGTATTTTTCTATGGGCCGGCCAGAAGATCGTAGGGCCCTCATGTTGCTTCAACAGAGGAAGCAGACGCTTTTGTTGACACTCTATGAGGAAGACCTCCAGTTTACAGTCCCGGCAGTCACGAACGGCGCACTTCGTTTGCCACATGAGCAGATCGCTGGCAAAATTTGAAAGTTTCTGCTTGCTTAATTCCTCCGGAACATCAAACTTGTGCTGGGTGGTGGTGAACAGTAGCCCAGGAAGCTGCCGGAAGTCTGCCTTGACGTAAGTCTCATCATCCATGATGAGACAATGAGGCTTCGTCAGCATCTGAGTGTACAGTTTCCGGGCCCGTGACTTTTACACCGTATTTTGCCGTTCGTCACGATTTGGAGCCTTCAGTACTTTTACGTATGCAGTTCCTCTCGGTCCTTGGCTCTATGAACGAAAGACTTAGACAGATTCAACTTTTTGGCCACATCCCTGACCGAAGCATTGGGATTCCGCTTAAATGCTTTCACGACACGCTGGTGACCCTGATCACTAATAGGACATCCATTCTGACCGCATTTCTCCTTCCGGTCGATGCTCAGAGAAAGCCCCCTTTTTGGGGCTTCAAATGGTGAGTTGACAACTTCGAAGGGGGGTGCAACCAACCTCTCGTCCTCACAAGTTCCTACCTCACGCCTCCACGAGTCATATGATCACAAAAGACTGCCAGCTGAAACATGGAGACGCTGGTTGGCGTAGCCTGGGCAATGTTGTCATTTTGACAATAGCGAAGTGAGGGGGTGCGACCTGTAAATCATATCATATAATTTTCCATTCTCATATCAATTAATGATTTCAGCAGGCTTTGGAATCATCGTGCATTCCAAAACCATTTATCTCAGGAGCCTGGAGCAACATGACATGGATAAAAAGCTGAATTGGTTTTTCAGCATTTCAGCATAACATTTACATTGAATTTTCACTTCTGAACATTAACTACTATATTACTGGCATGCGCTTATGGGCAGTATAGGATTATATTTTAATATTGTGTTTAGTGGTATTAGGATTAGATAAGCCATTTATTTCAGAAAGCATCACACTGGGCTCTGCGATCGCTCCAATTGCTATCATAGAAATGTAACTAGAACAATATAAAGACATGTTTTAACAACATGTATTATAAAATAATATCTCTCATTGAAATTATAGTTTTGATATTTGGAATGATATTTTCTGTTTTCAGCATTTCCAGGACTAGTGGGATATTAATACATATCTAATTATATTTTTTCAGTAACAATCCAGTGGATGTCAGATATGTTTTGTACATACGCATATTATGTACTCGTATTGACTTACTGTAGCCGCTTTTTACATGGTCAAGTAATTTAATTGTCTCTTAAAATGCCATGTACAGCATTCAAGTTGGAAGTTTGTATTAATAGCATTTTTGTCTTCTATGATACTTTAATTTTTTATGGGGTCTGCTGTCTGGTCGTTCAAAATGAACGGCATGATAGCTGCTGCTGCTTGCATCGAACCTGAGCTGGCAATTGCTACGTTTGAGGAAGAATATTGACGACGGAAAATCTGAGCAGAAATAAAGTGCCAATATCTAGAACTAGATTTTAGAACAAAATACCAAAACCTTGCCAAAGTGAATTTTGATTCGGTGTGCAGGCTTAGTTTGTAAATGAATCGGTGTAAGAAGAGTGTATTAGACGCAGATATCCGACACGTCGGTGACGGCCGGCTTGATGTGGACGAGTGCCGACTGCAGCAGCTGCGGGTCCAGCAGAACTTGACCGAGATCTAGGATATCGAGGAGAGCTGGTTTGCAAAGCAACAAATAATTTACTTCTACCCAATTTTGAAGACAATATCTAATATCCTGTTTTGACATACTTGATAAAAAAAAAGAAGTGAAAAAAACTACTAAGAAGTTGATGCAGGATCGAACTAAATACAAATATTCTCATTACAGCGGAAGATACGAAAAAAAAATACGAAAAGTGGAACAAAAGGAGCAGGATCAGCAAGGAAACATCAAACATTACTGGTGAGATCTAAGCAATTATAAACAAATACAAAATACATACTACTAAATACGTGCCATGATCGTAACAGAACATGTTGCGATAATGGAAGTGTAAATATAGTACAAATATCCAATTGATATAAGTATTGTGTTTATGCGGGGCTTGTTGTAAGTGAAAGTGACCTCGGAATGGACGTGAGTGACCAGGCATTCTGAAATGGGTCACTGGATCTCAACAGAGCTATCACCTTTCAACACCCGGGCTAAAAATGTTTACAGTTTGGGATTAGGATAAAAGCATGATAGCTGCAGACATTTTTCTTCCATAAAAGCACTGCCGGACAGTGGAAGTTGGATTGTATATACACACACACATACACACACACGCCATTTTTTCCATTTTTTGAAAAAATGACAGCGATAAAAATAGGGTAAGGGGTTGTAATGTTAGCCTTGCTCCTTCATTCGGCCTATGTACCAAATAAGTCATTAATTTAGCGATAATCAACAAAATTAAGTTGCCATCATGATGACCGATTAAATTTAAAGCAGTTCGGATATTATTAATCAATTTATTGTTGTTCACTTCCGTGTAATTTTAGATTTTCGTAACTTTTTTGACATCATGATTTTACTGGTTATGCTGAACAAATTATCTCCATGATCTTCGAATGATCTATATTTGCCTAAATTGAACAAATAAATTATATAATGCAACCTACAAGGGTGCGGCAGAAAATAATGCGAAAATTTTCAAACTTGAGTATTGAGTTAATTAGTGTAGCTAGTGACTAATTTCTGTCGAAAGTGTATTTTTTTATGTTTACCTTCAAGTGTTGCATCCAAACATTCTATTTGTTTTATTGCAAATTCGTCAAAATGTTCGCGAAAGAAGTGATCACCAGTTTGTTGCTCGCCAAGAAGAAGCCGAAAGAGATTGCCAAGGTGGTAGGGTGCTATTTGGAAACAGTTTACCGCATGAAAAAGTCCCTGCAAAATGGTCCTAGGCAGCGGAAGCCGGGAAGCGGACGTCTGCGCTTTACACACACGCCAAACGTGATCAAATCGGTCTGTGCAAAAATTGCTCGCAACCCGGTGCGTTCCATAAGAAAACTTGCAAAGGAAGCCAATATTTCGGAGAAATCCATGCGGAGGATCATCAAAGAAGACCTGCATGAATTTTCCAGAGCCAGAGTGAAACGCCACTTGATTACGGACCGGGTCAAGGAACTACGAGTGACTCGTTCCAAGAGATTGCTTTCCTTGTTGAAGAATCCTGTTCTCCGACGGAAAGCTT
Organism: Aedes koreicus; assembly: GCA_024533555.2. Classification (NCBI taxonomy): domain Eukaryota; kingdom Metazoa; phylum Arthropoda; class Insecta; order Diptera; family Culicidae; genus Aedes; species Aedes koreicus. The sequence goes on along the minus strand of JAHHFK020001972.1, from coordinate 1,104,817 downwards.
TTCTGCATCGATGCTGTGGCCAACAGCCGCACGGACCGGTTCATTTCACCGCACAAAATGGAGAACGTTCCGGAAAAAGTGAAATTCAAATTTCAAACCAAACATCCGGCTGGTGTCATGATGTTTGGCTTGGTGGCGTTCAACGGTTTGAAAATGCCGCCTGTTTTCATTGATACTGGAGTTAAAATCAATACCGAAGTGTATATCGGTATTTTAAAGAACCAAGTGCTTCCCTGGGTGAAGGCCAACTTCTCCGAGGACCAAAACGTTGTCCTACAGCAGGATGGAGCGCAGTGTCACACGTCCAATCGAACCCAACAATGGTTGAACGATAACATGAAGTTTTGGCAGAAGGATTTGTGGCCCCCTAGCAGTCCAGATTTAAATCCGTTGGACTATTCGATATGGCATGCTCTGGCTTCCGGCGTCGGCTCGAGGATGTTATTAATAAAAATGGAGGACACATTGAATGAATTTGTTTAAAAGGACTTTATAAAGATAACTGCTTTCGAAAATGTGGATATTATTGCTTGAATTAGTTGAAAATAGGATTGGAAAGAAAAAGAACAAATTTTCGCATTATTTTCTGCCGCACCCTGTAGATGCACAGAAAATAGTCACACGTTATAAACTAACTGTTCACACAGATAAAATAACAATGATTTTACTAGAAAACCGTGGACCCAATGTTAGGGACATATGTTTTTCTTTGTTCCCAACTATGGCCTGTTGTCTGAATAACTTAGTAAAAATGTTGTTATTGGTAAAATTTTCAGTGATAATGTATAAGTTTCGGTTGTATATTTTTCAAATGGCTGATCTAAACAAAAAACAAAGGAACCAAACCTGTGCAGTGTGAATTATTTTGTTTTCACTATCGGACCGACAATAAATCATATGTAAACATCTCTTAAGTGTTTCCAAGCAGTTTAATTTTAGTTTGTTCTGTGATATTTTATGTTGAATAAAGCGATGCCTTTAATCATATAATCAGGAAGAAAAACCGCACGAAGACTGCATTTAGTAAGAAATCGATCAAATGGGACGAAGTTCAATCCATGAATAGACCCAATTTGATGCTTATAGACCGATATTACATCCATACCCCTCGAAAGTTTCTAACTTTATAAAGTAAGCTGTATAGCTTTTCGTGATACGTTTACCAAACATCTTATTAAACGTATCTAAGCAAGTGTATAGAAAGCTGAATATCGCTTATAGCTTAAATACTGTATGAGTAATGATAAAACATGTAATCGATCTTTGCATATTAGGCTGAGTCAAGGGACACATACCCTACAACAACAAAAAAACACTCTAAACTACTTCTACTTCTAATTTTCAAGAGAAAATATCCAAAGGGTAATTTTTTACAGCGTTTTTTCCGTGATGCAATTTGATGTGGGACACCCTTTAATCTTGGTAGTTTCGTTTCATTTGATCCGGTCACTCATTCGACCATGCAACTGGGATGAATAAGCAATTTAAGAGAAGTTTCTCACTTTGAAGTTTGATAAATACCTGGTGGCCTGTTGCCTAAGCACTATTGAGTATATTACTTCAAGCTGTCATAGAAAAAACTTGAACGCCCCAGAAAAATCTCTGAATCATCATCGGTGCATTAGAAAGCCTTTTTTGCAGCGACTTTTACCTTCCGCTTTCTTTCTAAAACTCCAGCTCAGAATTCCATTTCGCCAAAGCAGGAAATTGCTAACAATTCTCGGTCGCTCATGTGTAGGAGAAAATAACACGACATTTCAACTAAGTTTATGAACCGTGATAATGTGCAATAAATTTATGAGACGTACCTACACCTATTCATGAGAGCATGTACTCGGTTCGTTGATACATTTTTTTTAACACATTTCTTCAAACTCAGCAGCAAACAGGCTTTTGCAGGGAGATCAAGTCGGAACACCCGCGCCACGGGAACCTGAAAGTGTATCAAAACCCCATAAAGCGACAGTGTATTACTCTCAACCGAACCAGAAAAAAAATGCCACCATATAAATAAGTGAAGTTATTTTCCGCCCAGCCCGGGGAGCCCGGAGAAGGAGGAAGGAAAATTTATTTGACATAAAAATCAAATTTAATAATATTTATTGATTTGATTTGGCGGAATGGTCTCTTTCCCTCCCCCTAAGGCGGCAAACGGGTTCTGCCATCGTTGACTTCGGGTTGGTTCCGCTCGGGTTACCCCGAATGGAAAAGGTTACCACTTGCCTAAAAATAACTGCTGACAATAAAAATAAAGTGAAAGGTTCGATTTTTTACCACGATCGGAGTTTTGTGAAAGGGGAAATCCTCGAGTCTGGCAGCGGCGGTCGGGTTGCAAGGGTGATATGTTCTTCTTTCGAATCGTCTCAAAAGTCACTCCCTTTCCGCTCGAGAAGATAAGTTACTTAGGCGCAGGAAAAGCCGGCGAAAGTATTGATTGGTGCCGTGTTTTTCTCAGGAAGATCGATCCCTTCCCTAATCCGAGTGGGCTCTCTGGTTGTTGTAATTCACCGCGTAAAAGTGGTTAAGTGTTGCACATTGTCGAACGGGTGGCTAAGGGGAATGGGTGAAATGGTGATTTTGATAGAGAGAGTATTCTTCATGTATGTTAGGGAATGTGGGATCAAAAGGAGATTTTCGGTGGCGATTGGTGTTGTTGAAGGGCTTTGGATTGTAATCCATTCGGAACGGTGCAGAGATTTATAGTCATTCGATAGCCGTTTGGCAAGGCTTAGACATTTCGACTTTGTTCGCATAAATAAGAGGAACATCCGGCAACGTAAGGATAGGATAAATAATTGATTGTTGGATTTATTTCAAATGTCGATTAAAAAGTTTCAAATGGTTGATACTAATAAAACTAATAGAGAAATGAGTTAGCTTTACACTAGTTCTTAAATATCGAGAAACATGACATACGCAATTGAATTCGAAACATGTTGACTTAAAATGCGAAAACTCGCCGAACCGACAGCTGCGACGTTACGCAAAAATCAGGCAACAGTCCCTCGTAGAATTTGATTTCCGAAAATTAAATTAACTGTAACAATAAAGTTCCAAATTAAATCACCGTGGAAAGATATCCGACAAGTTCTCACCATAAAGCACAAATGTTCGCCCGTTCCCAGCACGGGAAGCAAGGAAGGTTTTTCTATTGATTTCGTTTTGAATATGCAGCAACATTTGCATTTCCGAAACGCGCAACAATTGACGGGGATTGACCGCTTTTAAGATCCGACAAAAGAAAACGGGAACGAAGGCTAGCAAAATTTATTGCAATGACCTTTTCGTTGTCGCTACATGATGGTACTCGTAGCCCCTTGTCTCCGGTAGTGATGTAAAATCTTTATTTCCTTGTACGTTTCTTGAAGAAGCCAGGGGAAAAAAAGAAAAATTGTTACGCCAAATGTCACCCCTATATTCAAATTCGCCGTGCGAAACTTGTGCTTCGCTCTGATTTCGGTCACCCAATTTTAGGTGCTATTCAAATTGCGATCCAACTGGCAAACAGGGCTTGTAACAAAAGCGTTTATTTTCGGTAAATAAATTAAAATTTTGCCTCAAAACTGATGCGTTCCTTTTTCGTATTCTTATTCATGGGATGCAATAATCACGTAGCTGCAGCGCTGTCGTATTCTGCCATTGTCCTTTCCAGTGCCGTTGCACTTCCCAGCTTGTAGCGTTTCAAGTGGGTCTTTCTGAACGAGTCTTGCGTTATGATTCGGGATGTCTATAGGAAGAAAAAGGTTGCACCCTGACTGGACCCTAACGAGCACAGTTTTTGGTGGCCCATATGGAGGACGACAATGTTCGATTTTTGACCTTCTGATCAGAGTTGCAATCTGTGAAAATCGATAGACGAATCCCAGTTGAAAAACGAAGAAGACACCAAGTGGTGATAAATCTGACAGCTTCCATGTTAGAGTATAGGACCAAAATTTTAAATTGCTTCCAAAAAATTCAAATGAAATTTTAATTAAAAGCGTTGGAGAATGTTTCAACATGCAAAACTGCAAAATAGGGGAATTATTTTAATTATGCTTTTATTTTGCTGAAAATGTCTTTATTGAGTAGTTTTGGATGTTTCATATATTGCACTGAAAAAATTAATGGTTGAATGAATAAAAACATCAAAATATAGTCGGGAGTTATATTTATTATGTTCATTTTAAGTTTCATTCATAAAATACTGAGAAAAAGAATACCAATCGTATTATTGTGTTAGGGAGTGTTCATAAACCACGTAGACCGAAATTTGACACTTTAAAACCCCCTCGTAGACTTAAGTAGACTTTTTCCAACACCCCCCCCCCCCCTCCCCTCCCTACGTAAAGTCTTCGTAGAATTTATCAAATTATTTTTATTTTGATTTTTTTTATTTGTGGAAAATGTTCTACAATATGTTTTGTTACCGTTGGACCTAAAATCTTTAGAAGTTTGCCGAGTTGAAATAGTTTGTAATTATGTTTTTAGCGTTCTAGAATTAGGTTTTTCTTATTTATTGAAATTATTAATGTCTATTTAAATAAGTACGAGTTATGATATTGAAAAGCATGCACACTTTGAAAAAAACATTTAATTAATCGTGAACAAGTATAAATTTGTAAAAGCACGTGTACTAAACAACACAAAACACTCTAAAATCTGCTGCATGGGAGCCATCAAAAGGATTGTCGCGAATTGTGGAAAGGAAGCATAAAGGGTGAAGGAGAAAATAATGAAAATGGTAAGCTACTGGGTACATCGGTCGCAAGGCTTGGTCTCGTTAATATATCCAACGCCATAGAGAGCAGACCTTTTGAGGCAGGAGCTAAAGCTTCAATAATAAATCTAGTGAAGTGATATCAAACTGTGTACGTGGAGATTTAAACAATCAGGTATATTTTAAGGCATTTACACCCTTCAATTGGATAAAACCGACCCAGTAGCGCCTTAAACTAATTAATCCTAATCAATAAAACGTTGTACTTAATATGAATAGGACCCAATAGTTAAAGCAACCCGACCCACATGTCCCGGAGAATCCACCAATGGAAAGACACCCACCACATATCCGAAGAAGTTAATATTATTCCCGACCAATCATCGGACGTAAACAACGCGCGCCGAGATCCAGCAGCATCTGACACACACACACACACACACACACACACACACACACACACACACACACACACACACACACACACACACACACACACACACACACACAAAAGTTGTAAGTACAATAAACAGACAATTTAATATAAATCGGCAGTGTGGTATTTATTTGGGCCCTTCATTAGCAACCCTTGGAAAAAAGCCGACCCTGAGTGTAAAAAGGCTTCAAGCTCGAGCTAGCCAGTCGAAACAAAAGAGGCCTTGAGAGCCCACCCTCAATGGTCCCCTTGGCTTAGACCAGGAATCGAGGGCATTGAAAGTGGGTCCGTCTGACCCCCTAGTAACAGTTTGAGGAACGAATAATGAAATAAAACTCAAATAATCAAGTAATTCAGTTAGTCATATTTATTTTTATTTACAAAAATAGCAAAAATATAAAGAAAAAATAAGGAAATGCTTAAGATGCTCAAACCATGACTACTTGAAACAACTATCAAAGTCCACAAGCGGAAGTTCTGGTAGGATCAAGGGGCAAAACAGCTCCTTATCGCGAGCAATTTCAAATTGATTTTGAAATACCTCGAGTAACTCACGTTACTCACAAGCACTGTCATTTGTTTTTTCTTTGTTTTTACACAGCAGCTGTCAAACAAACCGATCGTTAGTATATGAGCTCTTGTGTGTATGAACAATTGGACACAAGTAATTTTCAAATATTTTAATTTCTCTATTTAACTCAGATTTTTAAAATAACCTATATTGACTCAAATTACATATCTGCTCGTACAATTTGATATCGTATTTTCTACTACTAGTGTTAGTCTATGCCTTTCCGTGAAGAAGTTTCGTTCATGTCTCCAATTAGGTCATACTTTGAGGAAACCCAAAAGTTTCGGCTTGACCTACTATTTGCTATTGCAGCCGTTGTTCCATCTTTTATTGCCATTAGCGGAATGTCCTCAATTTTTATTCAAACAAATTGGAACCTCACAAAGAATTTCTTCCTTGACGGTGCTTCAGAATCTTGAGTGGTCTTATTTTCTTAAACGAAATATCTGCCATGTGGTTGCTTTTGCGGTGACGATCTGCATTCACTTTTGTCGCAAAATACTGTCCACAATCAGCGCATATGCGGCCACATTTGCTTTTACTTTAGATGCCAATTTGGTTTATCTTCTTTGCACCTTTTCTAAAGCAAGTTGACGTCTTCTTAGGCCTCTTCATGTATTTTCGACTTTGGCCCACTCTACGCTATAGCATCGCTTGAACGCGTCGTTTTCCGTAACTTCAGCAATTGACAGGTAATCACAACCGGATATGACTAAACCCCTCAAATATATGTGTGTCAAATAGATTATTGCACGGAACGTATTAACCTCCCTTTTTTGACAGTTCAGGGAGCTTGTTTACCAGGTGTTAGAATTTAGAACCGCTCAAACAAATTTTTTCATTGCCTTTTTCCGAATTCTGAACGATTAGATTCAGGAAATGATGTAAAAACAAGAATTGGTGTCTGATTTCCGGCTGTTTCACTTTAATCGTAATAAATTTAGATCACACAATCTCAAACCGATCTTACCGAAAATATTCCAAGTCCTCGTAAACAAGCTCCCTGAAATGTCAAAACTGTAGTGATGACGCCATCGTGCAATGATCTATGGGAGCATGTCAACTATCAAATGTCATCTCTTACACGTATAAATGAAAATACTCAATGCTCAACATCATAAACTTACTATTGAGTTGGTGCCTTGCATTCGCTCTCTCAATATTGTAAAAAACGAAAAGAGAAACACAACCAACACGCTCAAATCACTGTCTGTTGTTGTCTCTTTTTTCCTCTCTAAATGACAGTTGGAGACAGTAATGTTAGTGTGTAGCATTAAACTCCGTTCACATTACAACCTGTTTTGCGTGATTTAGAGTATCTTGGTATCAAATTCCATGCACATTATTTCCAGTGAAAACTAGATATATAGATGCTAATATCAAGATAGTCTATATTACGTAGTATGGGTTGTAGTGTGCACGGGATGTTCCTTAATTAGCTGTCATATTATATTGATTTGATGTATTGCTTCATATATTTTTCAAACTACAGGCCTCGAAATCCTGCAGAGCAGCACACATTAGTAAACAATCTCCATCATGGTAGTGTTCTTAGGGGTTATTTTATATGATGATGTGCGTGAAGATCGTGTAAGAAGAGGAATTCTTGAAATAGGTTGTTAGATGTGCAATAGAGCTATCACCTGTCATATACAGTGCTAAAAACTTCGGCTGCAATATAAATATCATCGATACTAAGATACGGACGTCCAGCCTGGGTCGCAAGCTGGAAACCAATGTAAACCGAGTGAAGTTAAACAGTACGTTCAGGCTCATGGCCATGTGAGTCGTGAGTGCGTACAGAACTATTTCATCTGAGGCAGTATGCGTCATTGTCGGATTGAGCCCGATTGGCATCACTCTCGCGGAGGACAGTGAATGTTATCAGCGGAGAAATGTTAGAGGAGTTCGAAAGCTGGAGAGAGCAGAGTCGATGACTAAATGGTAACGAGAAACACGGAGGTGAACGGTCGATGGACGCACTTGCTCATACCGGATTTGTCGATATGGATGAAAAGGAAGCACGGAGAGGTAAACATCTACCTTACGCAGTTTCTGTCTGGCCATGGTTGCTTCAGGCAATATTTGCATCGGTTCGGACATGCAGCATCACCCTTTTGTCCGGAGTGCGCAGATGTCCAAGCGACACCTGAGCACGTGGTCTTTGACTGCCCACGATTGCGAGGCGAGAATTTTGCCATCAGTGGGGCAGCTACCAGCCCAGTTTACGTCGTCTATAGAATGTGTCGTGACGAAAGTGTTTGGAATGCGATCAACGGAACTATTACGCAAATCATGTCGGTGCTACAGCGAAAATGGCAGGAGAATCAAGAAGCGAGTGGTTGAGTGGAGTAGCGGGTTGTCGATCTCCGGTGATGTTGTCTGGTAGTTTCGCAGTCGGGATTACTCGAATCGATTGCGTCAGTAAGTGGGAGCTAAATGGCTCACAGTTGTTCGCTGTTGGGATCCACAGGCGGGCAATCCTCCGTCGGAGAAGGGTGGATCAGATGTCGGGGACTACTCAATTCGATGAAGTTGAGGTTAGGAGCTGTATGGTTCAACCAAGTAAGGCGAGAGCAAAATAGTTGTGGCAAGGAGTAGAAGCTAAATGGCTCTAAAGCAATGTCCATTTAGAATCCGGAAAAATAAAATCATCTGTATCTCGGTAACGGATTGACGTACAGATAAGTTTAATGCCTCAAAACATAGGTACTCAAAGGAAAATATATAAATACAAATCATTTCTCTTTGTTTCTAATGAAGATTTTTGCTCTCCTCTCGGCTTCCATCGAGAATAATATTTGACTCACTGCACGAAACACCGTGAAATTTAAACCACAGAAAGTGGGTGGTGAACAAACCGCTGTAAAAAAATCATGTAGCGGTCACTTTCCATGCCGCTGCAACACAACATGTGATTCCGGATTCTAACTGGACAGAACTTTATTGGTGCCAAATGGCCAAGACCCTCTACGAAGTAGTACTACAGGGGGGTTCCGATTGTGTAACAAGGAAACGGGTTTTAGTGGGATTAGAAGTCGGCCTTTTCTCAAAGGTCGACCCTGACCACACTCTGACACAATACACGATGACCAAGTGCAGGGCTCTGTTCCCAACACAAAACACACACACACACACACACACACACACACACACACACACACACACACACACACACACACACACACACACACACACACACGGTGAACTGCTGCTACCATTGGGAATTAACGAGAGCGAAGCCACAGACAAATAGATACTTCACTCATAAGCTATTTCGCGAACACTCACTTAACGTTCAATCTAAATGGTTGACTATCGGTATTAGTACCAATTATGCAGCGAATGTATCTGGTGTGTGACGCTAATGATGTCTGTTCAGTTAATCACACGTCACATTGTACTAACAGATGACAGTAGTGTTCACACACTAAATCTATGAAATGGTCAAACAAAACAAAATATATAACAGAATAAATTGAAGATTATACCAAACGAAAACTACTTTTTAAACTTTTCAGACTATACCAGAACTATTAAGAAAGTAGCACAACATTTTTTTTTCATTTCAGGATCAACCATCCCAAGTAACATTGCTAACACCATCCAGCTTTATTAAGTTTTATTAAAGTTTTATGAAAGCCACTTGAAATCAATTTGGTTTTATTATGGCACCAAGAGGTGCCAATAGGTTTCATATTTCAGTCAGGTTTATGAGAACCTACACAGCTTACTCACAACGATCTTAAAACCTTGGTTCTCAAATTCCTTTTACATCCATAAAAGATTTTAATTTGGACTTTATGAACTCGTAAAATGCTGTATTGAAATGCCGTTTTACGACTCATTGATATTATCTTATTATGGTCAGTTGAAAAAGCATTTTAAAACCATTTTGCCTCCAGTAAATGCATTAAAGGGCAAATTGGCATAGAACAAAGTCACCATAAGACCAAATAGTTTTATAATAGTCATAGCGAAGAAAGATTGGCTTTATGGCAAAAATGTGATTTTTTTCCAATCGTCATATTGAAATAAAAGAAAAAAATTGAAATGTGGAAAAATAAATGCATCAAATTTTCAATGGTATGCAAATAAACTGTAGATCGGAGAATTATTTCGGCATTCTTTTAAATAATTTCATCCAATTCCAAGCACTTTTCAGGAAATTCATGATTAATTTATCGAATTTATTTTTTAAAATTCGATTTATGTTGTTGTAAATTCGCATAACTTCCGAGGCACATTAATTTTCGGTTCTTATCGCGCCAAAAATCACCTTAAAAATAAATCTGCATATAATTTGGAGCATAATACGCTGTAAAAAAACACTATTTGTTTTGGATATTTTGCTATCAAACAAAATTTCCCGCAACACTAGACCTTTTTTTTACTGCTAAATGAATCAGAAGAGCAGAGAATCGAACAAAGCAGAACAACAAAAAACAACCTCGATTTCACAGTGAAGTTTGACAGCTGTGGCCGTGTGGCCACATTCTGGTTTTCATGGCAGCCAATAGGTTTTATGGAGGTTCTCAAGTGGTCATAACATCTTTCACTAGAACATTTTCAAAATCTTTATGTTCTTATAAAGGTTTTATTAAATTGTTTTCACAACCGTCTATAGAGTGGGCCATTTTGTACAAATTTCGGCTTTAAAGAAGCATAGAGGAGGTGTTGGTAGACAAAACAGTTTTGAATGTAGTTTTATCAACAAAGTCGGGAGAAGTGTTATTCGGCTGGAATAAAACTAAAAATGTTACTTGGGATCTTACGATCATATGAAAAAGATGCATATGCTAGAAGTATTTTTCTCGCATATAAATACTAGGTGAGGTGAAAAGTAAGTGTTGACCGCCAAAATGCAGTGCTACTTCAAAAAGGGTTATAGTGTCTTGTAGTCCGTTCATATTTAGGCATACACGCCAAATTTCAGTGCGATACTACCCTTAGTTTTGTTTTGACAGCTGAATGTTGTTGACGTGTTTGGCATTATGTTGAATGTGGATAAAAATGATTTTCGTTCTCTTCTAAAACATTTTTTTTTTAGAGGGAAAACGGCGAAGGAAATGAAAGAAAAGTTGTATAAGTATTATGGAACAAATGCTTCGTCAGATTACACCGTTAAATATTGGTTTCGGGAGTTTCGTGCGATCAAGTCCGCAGTGGCAGCCCCTCCGATGCGGTTACAGAGGACAAAGTCAAAAAAGTTCATGAAATGGTGTTGGCTGACTGGAAAGAGAAGGTGCGTGAGCTAAAAGATACCACACAGATTAGTACTGAGCGAACACGCCATATTTTGGGCGAGATTCTGCACATGAAAAAGTTATCCTGCCGGTGGGTGCCGCGCATGCTCACTCCTGACCAAAAACACGAACGCGAGAGCACTTCGAAACAGTGTTTAGACTTGCTGATGCGGAATCGGAAGGACTTTTGGCGTCGATTGGTACCGGGAACCGTAGAGTAGGTGGAGACTCTACGGGGCTTAGCTGAAAGCCACCAGGCGGGTCGTAGGTAACGGATAACAAACGGCCATCAGATATGATGGTTAGCTGCGAATATCCGAATAAGCAGTCCCGGACATTCAGCGGAGGTTGACCTGGATGTGGGCGGACTGCGCAGTTATTGAAAATAAAAGAAAAAAAGCACAGCGCCCCCCCCCCCCCCCCAAATCCAAGGGAAAATTGGCGTTAAGGCCCCAAAAAAAGGGGATAAAACAGCGGTACAAGATTAGAGGAAAAGTGGGAAACCCAACCCCCGACATTCCGCTTTGGAAAAACCGAAATTTAAACAAAATTTTTTCTTTTTTTCCCACAAGCGGGCGCAGCTCTATGGCGAACACAGTATCTAGAAAGTCGCTTAAGCTGGAAGGGTACAATGGGCGGGACAGAAGAATATCGGACAACAATCCCGTAAAATTACCGTGTTTGCCTTGAATCCAACAGGTACAAGACGCAGAGGAGCGCAGCGAGCTAGGTGGTTAAACCAAGTGGAACAAGACCTTGGAATTTTAGGACATTGGAGGAACTGGAGACAAGCAGCCCTCAACCGAGTTTTATGGAGTAATATCGTGACGCAGGTACAGTCCTAATAGGACGTTGGACCAGCATAAGTAAGAAAGTAAAAGTGTTTTGTAGACGATGAATTTAAAAAGAAATAAAGATTGATCATTTTTATAATAAACTAATCAGTGGGCACCAAATCATGTTTAACCAATTTTTTAGCGTTCCACCCTTTATATTGAAAATTTTCAGTTCGATTTTTACCGGAAAACGAGTGAGCGTTGGTTGTGCACTTTACTCTTGGTGTTGTTTTACACCGCTTTTTTCAGCTGTCAATAAAATTTATGAGTCAACAAAGCGTATGATAGTTTTTTTTACAACGGAAATGTTCGAAAATGAACCTTAGAACGCCTTAATGAAAATAAAAATATCGTTTGGTCTGTTTAGTTGTCAAAATTTAGAATAGACCACTACCGCTGAAAAAAACAGCCTGAGCTATGAACTCTGCATTCAACAGAAAATTCAAATATCAAACAAAAAACTACTTTAAAACATTACAATGAATATAAAAACATGAGAAGTTCACATCCAACAGTTACCAAGCTCTTCAACGAAGTTTTTTTTGCGTGCAAATGGCACAAATGCACACCAACTATGATGTTAGGATATTTCGCGCCAAAACAAAACCGTTGAATTTGTTGCTTGTGTGACCCATTGCGTTAAAAAACCAAACCATTTTACCCACCGATAACAAATCTTCAAATTAGCCATGGCACATAAATATCAAAATTTGCGACAGTTCCGTCCGTTACAGCATACGCAATAAAAAAAAACGTCACCGTCGTGAAATGTAAATCAGCCTAGTTTCCAACCTTTAAAACGTCCCTCCTTAGAATCTGTGTCAAGAAGATTGAGCAAAAAAAACTCCAACAAAAGCCATCACTCCAAGCGCAACTATCACAACAATGAAATTCAATTATCTTCGAACATAAACATCAAATTTACATAAAAGAACCGAAAACCCAAATCTCGTTTTAGGACTCTAAAAAAAATCGAACCTTCCTGGTCCCAAATCCAGATTTGTCACATTGTTCCGATTAGTTGTTAATAAATATTCACTTTTTTGTACTCGCAAAAGAGAATTAAAAAAAATCAGAGCAGCAAAAAAAAATCATAAAAATTAGTCCTATCGCAGAAACCAATCATCCCCTCTTAGGCCGGTGCGTGCTGCGTTGCGCCGTCTCAAGAGGCAAGATAAACAAAAATATTGAAAGGACCTTCCGGTACCGAAAAAAAACCGAAATCTTCCCAAAAAATTAGGGCAAAGATGAGCAACTGCCAAAGATGGGACTGGACTTTTCCACTTTTCCGTCCCTCGATTCCTACCTTCTTGGGTTTCTTTGTTCACGCAAATCTGCTAGAATTAAAAAAGAAACGCAATCTAATTCACTATTTCACGCCTTAAGTAGATTTCCTGCCACGATCGAACATGGCGAGCAAGAATGTTAACGCCAAGCTACGAAACGGGAACGAAAGGAAGCGACTGCCAACGCACAAGAATGAAATACACTTTGACCTTTGACACTTTCTGCTTCAGTTGATTATTGGATTTTATTGTTGTTCGAAGCGATTCCGTTGTTGCTCCCTTTGATCTGATTTTTTTTTCTTATTTCTTGCGTTTTGTGATATTTATTTACTGGTGGCATTCCTGGCGCGCGGCGAATAAAAGAATTCCTAACGGAAATGCGCGTGTTTTTGGACATGGGTATGGATTTCTGTGAATCATGGCGAACACGAATGGACGGGAATTTTCTGAGACGCCCGACGGAGACCGTCAAATGTATTGAAATGGGGACGGTATTTTGTAGTTTTTTTTCCAATTTTGGAGTACATCATAGCATAACATTGTTAAAGTTAAACCTCTTGTTATGTGTTTCATATCTAGACTGTTTACAGAACATCGAGTATCGAAAATGCTTAGTTTTTTTTTTCGAAATTTGAATGATTTTTTTTACTACTTATAGTTTGATTATTTGATGTTCACATTGATCAAAAATTTTCGTAAATTGGCAATTCAAATAAAACACTCATGAACGATTCGGTTTTTTTTTCTTAAGTTGGAACATTTTTAACTGACATCTGTCAGCAATTTGAGCGTAATCGAAGCATTAGTGTTTGTTTGCCAGCTGTTTTCATCTGACATATTTTTTGTGTTTTGTTTTATTTCCCAATGGCTAATTTTTTTGAGTTTGTTTGAAATTTTATATTCCCAAAGAAATTTCTTGTGTGGAATTATTGAAAATGTTGCAGAAAGTCTTTGGGGAATCTAATCTTTTTAAAACCAGAGCACACGAATGGTATAAAGAATTCAAAAGTGACCGTGAAGTAGTCGAAGACTTGCCTTGTTCCAGACGCTCTTGAACACATTAATTCGTCATGTGAGCCTTAGAAAGGTGGCTAGTGATCTCAACATCGCATATGTAACCGTTTAGCACATTTTTATTGATATTGTGGGCATGCAACGCGTTTCCAGCTCGACTTGTTCAGAAAGAGCAGAATTTCGTGCAAAAAGGCCATCCAAGAAGCTTACTGAAGATATGAATCTACTAAAGGATCTACCCTTAATGAGCGCCCCGTATTCACCAAATATGCACCTATGCGACTTTTTCCTCAAAATGCCACTTCAAATAAAGAGCGTCCATAGAAACTGGTAACGGGTCGGGTTTTTTGGCCAAGGAAAACAGTCACAAACCACACTTAAGCGCCAGGTAGACGATTAGTCACAAACCACACTTAAGCGCCAGGTAGACGATTAGTCTACCGTGAAGAAAGCTGTTTCTCAAATAGACCCGTCCTGGCTTTGAGACTTCAGGGCGAAGTCAATCCGAACTCAAATGGCGGTGGTCCTGAATGCCAAAAAGCTAAGCCAAACAGGGGGAAGAATCAAAACATCGGCAACAGAGGATTCCTATGTTGGTTAGCCTCTACTTGCCTACAAGGAAAAACTCTCCGATTCGCGGAATAGTGCCTTTAGATTCCTACTCAATCTCCCACTCTTCATTTCTCCTTGACATAGCCCTAGGGGTTTTCATTGCATGCACGTAAGCCATAAATCATATCATAGTAGGTTGTGAGTAAAAGAAGCCGATTCCTTAGTTTAACAGTTGCACTTAGACGAGTGACAGCGTATTCGTGATTTGAAACACGCGCAAATGTCGCAAAAGGACACTTCAATCGCCGTGGGAGCGTCCTGATGGACCGTGAAAAGGGTCTTAGGCCGAGAAAAGAAAAGACAACTACCCGCAAAGGTGGCTTCAGGGTGTCCGAGGTCAGCTCGTATTCCGAGGATTATCGCTGCCATCAAAAGGAAGATTCGGGCGAATCCAGTGCGTTTAATTGGGAAAATGGCGAAGAAACACGGAATCAGAGATTTTACGGCACGGAAGAGGTAAAGAAAGATTGCGGTAGATCCTTCGAGGCCACTGACAAAAAAAAACTCACATGATTACCAATCGCATCCAAGAGCTACGCGTCCAGCGATGTAAGAAAATCTTGAACCCCATCAAGCGAAAAATGCAGTAATCCTGTTCACCGACGAGAGTATGTTTATCGTCGATCCCGTATCGAATTTCAGAACCGATCGCTACATCAGTTCTCTCCCGGTAAAACACGTGGCCGCATCCTGCTAGCGTTATGGTGTTTGGATTGGTGGCTTCCGATGGCCAAAATATGAACCCGGTGTGCATTCCAGAAGGCGATAAAGTAAACACGGAGGTCTACATGGCGATTTCAAGAAAGTATGTTCCTCCATGGATCAAAGAGCAGCACGTGCTAACAATAACACGCATACGGTAGGCATGAGTATGATGTGTATGTACAATGTGGAGGTTTCCTAGTTTTTATAACCTGTCAAACGTATGCGCCAAAGATGTAACATAGCTTTTTCGGGTTTAAGCTGTGTAAACTGACCGGCAGGTAGCGTTCAGGTGATAGTCGTTGGCGAAGGGTAGGTGTTGTCTGAACGGACGTTCAGATATACCGACACGTGGACTCCCTCACTTAGTCGAGTTGGCTTCATGAACGGGATTGAACGTTCTGAGCCTCAGTTCCGAGGGGTGCACCATTGTTGAAGGATTTTATCCTTAAAAGAGTTATTTTAAATAAATGCCTGATTTACCAGATCTATCATTTTAGCCAATTACCTGACACATTTTCTATCGGCACACACGTGGTTCTGGCTCACTTCACTGCTTTTACATTAAAAGTGGCTTTCACTTTGGAAATAAGTATTGAAGAGAGTGTGAAATAATGGGGTTGGTTATAGTTTTATTTACCAACTTTAAATTTAGTGTTTTTTTTTCTTTAACTTGTAACACCGTTACAAAAAAAAATGCGGCGAAAGAGCTGAAGGCTATCCCAAAAAAACCCGCCCCAAATTTCCTCCTCATATTTTTTTTTAAAAGAAAACAAAAAAATTTTCCCCACTTATAAAAAAATTTTGTTGTTTTCAAAATTTCCTTGTTTTTTTTCCCAAAAGAGATCCCAGAATTTTTTTTTGACGTGGCTGGGTAGCTCAGTGGTTACCCGTTCTGCTTACTGAGCAGATGGTCGGGAGTTCAATCCCAGGCCCGTCCCCTTCCTTGTCATTTGTCACTTGCCTCTTTCTATCACCACTAGATTTAAAAAATAAAAAGCAGTCTACTGCGCTTTCATTGATCGCATCACTTACCACAGTGAATCCATGATCTAAAAATAACCTGCCTCACTAACACAAAAACTATCCTTCCCTTGACAATTGTGGAGACGCAGAGGTAAACACGGTCTCTAACCAACGATTGTCAAACTAATCATCCTTCCCCCCTCCCCGAAGACCGTGAGGACGTGGCCGGCGCCGGTACTGATCTATAAATAGAATGAACTAGTGAACTTGTACATTGAAGATGTAAAGCTACTCCCAAGCTCCATCTATGTGGTTCTCTGTGCAATTACACTAGTTCTGATCAGTAACGGAGTAGCAACTACGAAACGCACGGTCTTTTAATAATAAATAATAAAAAAAAAAAATAATATTTTTTTTTTTTTTTTTTCTTTCTTTTTTCTTTTTTATTCTGTTGTTGCCGATGCGTCCTCCCCCCACCCCCCCCCCCCTCCCCCCCCCCCCCCCCCCCCCCCCCCCCCCAGCCCTCCCCAGCCCACCCCCCCCCCCCCCCGACCCCCCCACCCCCCCCCCCCACCCTCCCCCCCCCCAAAAAAATTTTTTCCTTCTAAACCACTAACTCATTTTTGAAAATCTCAGACCCCCCTCCTCCCCCTCGTAGACTTTTCTCCTTACAATTTTTTTGAAATTTTGTATGGAGCGTAGACTTTGGTAAAAGCCACCCCCCCCCCCCCCCCTCTCCCCAAAAAAGTGGTTTATGCATAGCCCTTTATACGGTATATAATTTCAGATCATCCATGGAGTTCCCAGATGTTGTATAGAAGTTTTAAATTGTTTGTTTCCTTCGTGGCAATGATAATGCAAGTGCGTCTACAATTGCAGCTGGACAACAGGCTACAGACATGCAGGCAGTACAAATATAATTGTTATTATCATTTTATATTATAACATCCCTTTACAATATTTTTTAAAGCTATTTTAAGGTTCGCATTTATGCATCGTCGTAAGTTTTAGCCCACCTAACCCGCGTTGTGTATTTGAAAGAATATGCTGATTTTTTGCATTTTTTGACGTAGGACTACGTCTGTGTTTTCGATACTGGGATACACATTCAAATTGCAAAAATTTGGAGCGACACGAAAAATGGTCAGGTTTTGAACGTTAATTATGTACTAAGTAATTTCACGACTTCCAAAATGTTTGCAGCAATAAGTAAAGACATTTTCTACGCTTTGATTCCAATATTTAAATCTTTTGATTTTTAACATGCAACTAATAAAATTAACGCAAATATGAGGTGATGTCTTATAATGTCGATTTTTCAGAGTAAATTTACCAAATACACAGTACTTTTCTAACTCAGACTTCAAATTTAAGTAACGAACGTCTCCTAGGCAGCCATGAATTTTATATAAGGGGTACATCTTCGCATTTAGATTTAGTTTTTCAGCGGTTGTGTAGCTGAGCAGAGTAGGATCTGCAGTTGGATCGTAGTTGGTGGCAACACTGGCGAGCAGTCGCTGCCCAGAGAGGCGTTGGAGCAGTTGGCTATTGTTGTCGATGCTCCCGTCAACCTCACTGCGAGAAACATGGCTGCTGAAGCCTACGAGTTGGCGGGAAAAAGCCACCCGTGACAACGATAAAAGAATCAACTATCCCACGTCACCTGCAGATGGCCAACCGTAACAACGAGGAACTGAACCAAGAAAGAAAGCCCAAGTTCAATTGCGAACCATGTTTCTCCCCGTCAACTAAATCCGTCCTTTTCAGGACGACCAAATCAGTTTGCCAACTAAAGAGTTTTGGTTAAAATTTTCTCTTGTGCTGTTTCAAATTAGTTTCAATTACCGCGCCCCGGCTGAACATAGCATTCAATAAACGCCGCATCGCGGAGTAAAGGACAAAGAACGTTGAACAATCAATGAACGAAATTCTAGAACTGATCATTCGAACCGGACTGCGACACTTCAGACCGACCATGTGGTTCAGTTCGTTGTAGTTCCTAGTTGTGCATAGAGCATTAGTTGCTGGCGGTGGCAAGCAAATTAGCAATTCTTCGGTTAAGAAAATCATCCGTCTGACTGTGCGAGCAGTCGTTGCCCACAGAGGCATTGGTGAAGTTGGCTATTGGGGCCGATGCTCCCATCAACGTCGCTGCGAGAAACATGGCTGCGAGAAACATCTGCCTACGAGTTGGCGGGAAATGCCGCCCGTGACATCAACGAGACAAGACTTATCCCACGTCACCTGCAGATAGCCACCCTAAACAACGAGGAACTGAACCAAGAATACCAAAAAGAAAGCCCAAGTTCAATCGCGAACTATGTTTCTCCCCCGTCAACTGAATCCGTCCTTTTCAGGACAACCAAATCAATTCGTCAATTAAAGAGTTTGTTTGAATTTTTCTCTTGTGCTGTTTGAAATTTCCATTACCGGACTGAACATGGCATTGCTTTAAACGCGGCGTCCTGGAGTAAATATAATAAATACTGGGCTGGGAGGGAGCATCAGGGTATCATTCAAGCTGAAACCGGACGATGGATTGATTGACTGCCTGAGACTAGGAGGGAACGAGCATTGTCATTCTCTTTATCTTACCGATTCGATTATGATGCTGTTAATTTTACTCTACCCCCCAAAAAAATACTCCTTTTTTTTTCTCTGTTTTTATTTCCCTTTTCCTCCCCCTCTTCCAGTCCCCCCCCCCTTCGCTTCCTCACACATTTTTAATTCAAAATCTGCTCAATTTAATCTTGCTATTAAGTGGAGCTGCATCCAAGCCAAGCGCTAGAAGGGATAATGACTACCATACATACATACATAAAGGGTGTCCACGATGAAATTGCCACACACAAAATTGATTCGCAAAATTCGAGTTTTCATCCGATTGCCATCAATCGGATTGAGAAATAACTATTAAACTTCATTTTACCATTTTACTCGTATTTTATTTACAGTCCATACGCAAATGCCCGCACCTTGGCCTTAACCCCGGCCATAAGATTCTGCACAACCTGTGAATCAACCGTTTTTTGCATGTAAACCCATACTTTCTTCAGTTCCTCGACTGTCTTCACTACCTTAGGTCGTTTAAGAAGGTGCTGCTTCATAATCGCCCAGTACTTCTCGATGGGGCGGAGCTCCGGAGTGTTGGGAGGGTTGAACATTTTCGGCACGAAATTGACCTTATTGTCCGCATACCACTTCAGCACGTCCTTGGAGTAGTGGCATGAGGCCAAATCCGGCCAGAAGATTGTTGGGACGTTGTGGGCCTTCAGGAGAGGGAGCAGCCGCTTCTGGAGGCACTCTTTTATGTACACCTGTCCGTTCATCGTGTCCTGGGTCACGAAAGGTGCACTCCGCTTCCCGCATGTGCAGATGGCTTGCCAAACCAGGAATTTCTTCGCAAATTTGGACATCTTCTGAGTGCGGACATGCTCCGGAACGCTGAACTTATCCTTGACCGTGAAAAACAGGTTGCCGGGGATCTGTTTGAAGTCGGCTTTCACATATGTTTCGTCGTCCATGATGCAGCATTCAACTTTCGTCAGCATGTTGAGGTACAACTTCCTGGCACGGGTTTTGGCGGACTTGTTCTGCTTCTCGTCGCGATTAGGGGCCTTTTGTACCTTGAGCGTTCGAAGCCCAGCCTTAGTTTTGGCCTTCTGGACAAAACTTCGGCTTAGGTGCAGCTTCTTAGCCACATCCCGAACGGAGGCGTTCGGATTTCGGTTGAAGGCCCCAACTACGCGGTTGTGATTTTTGGTGTTGTACGGAATACTTTTTCCTTCACTTCTGGGCTTCCGATCGGTGGTCAACCGTTCCTCGAACCGTTTAATCACTCGCGACACCGTGGAATTCGCGAATCCCAACGTTTTAGCGATGGAACGATGCGAGAGATCCTTGTTCTCGTGATGAATGCGCAAGATTTTATTACGCACGAGCTGCATTTCCGCGAGTTTTGATCACAGGACTTTAAAACTGTAAATAATGCACTATGAACTAAATCCACCCAAATTTTTATTAAATTCTACCCAACGGTTAAAAAGTTAGAGCAATTTCATAGTGTGGCAATTTCATCGTGGACACCCTTTACTATCTTTTTTACTTATTTAGTTGTTTGCAAATTAAGAAAAATCCTTGATGTATTGGACAATATGAGGAATGTTTTACTATTTTCATGTCGTGAGCCGAAGGGTTTAAGATTATCATAAAAATATGTAGAATTTATGGATGTATGAATAAAAAAAAATCGGTGGAGTTGTGTATAATGCACAATAATTTCGTTTGAAAGAGTAAATTTACTAAATGCACAGTATGTTCGTATCACACATATCAAATGAAAGTAACGGAGATCTCATGTGCAGCAGTGAACGATAGCACGGACCCGTTATAGCAACTTCACGTAATGCTTTATTTGTTCGGCGGCCTTGAAGATGTTTGGAGCGGTATTGAGCTGGTATTGGACTACAGCTGGAGGTAGCAAGTACCCTGGACGATGCACTGATGGGGAACCGTTGGCTAGGTTATTGATGACTCAGCTGGCTGTTGCTAGGCAGTCGGTTGACGAAGCCAGTGAAGAATTGGTTGGCGCAACCACGAGGAGCGTGATAGGTATGTGTGATCCAGTTGGCAACCATCAATAGTTATGACACAAAGTTAAGTGGTATGAATGGTATGAGCCAGCCGGGTTCACATTATCGGTAAAGTGTGCCGAAAATGCATTAACTAGTAACATTAGCATGATAAGTTACCAGTCATTAGTAGATTATTAATATCAATTATCTGCTAATAGCTTACTAATGTGACGCTTGTATTGCTGTCTAATACATTATCGCACAATATTAGTAAAGCTGTGAATGGGCCATACGACATTTCCAAATAAGAATGAAAAATCCGTTCGCTTTAGGATGACTGATTTGAATATTCTAGCTGAATAGTTTGTTTGATTGGAATTAATATTACATTACCGTTCCAAATTCTTGTCAATTGGCAGCCAGCGGTGGCTAAAATAGTTTCAGCTTTCCCTTCGTCAATACCTTAGATCGTGTGTACAGTTTCAAACACGGCTTGGAAATTTAAACGTCCTTTTTATTATTTCGAAGCGCAAATATAAAGCAAGCTAAGGGCATGAGTAGCATGTCGAATAGAAATTTTACAAATGGCGACCGTCACAAAACAATGAAACAAATGAGACGCTAAAACTCAATTAATCCTCTATAGGTAATTCGCGGTAGCCAGCGGATGTTCACTTACGGTGCATTTTTGCTCCACCAGCGAAAAGGCTATCAGTTCCAGAAGCGCCGAACAAGGTCGGCAAGGTTCGTGAGAAGAAAACGCACAGCAGCACATATACCGGGCCATGAAGCAGGTTCATCCCGAAACTGGCGTTTCTTCCAAAGCGATAAGCCTGTGATGGACAGCTTTGCCAACGACATTTTCAAACGGATTGAAAGCGAAGCTTCCTGACTGGGGCTTGAATCAATCGGCGGATGACCCTGATGCCGGAAAAGCTAGCGAAACATGCCGTTTCCGAGCGAACGGCACTCCAATATATTCTTGAGTTCAGATCTAGATGTTTTACATGATCAACAAGGCAATTTACGAGGTCTCCATCGTACTTATGAGCCAGTAAATCTCCATGGGACATCGTAGAACAACTATAATTATATTACAGTATTAGCTACGGTACACGAAACTAACGTTTGCATTAAAAAAATGGACATTTTTCGGATGCTGATAAAAAAAAACCTAAGACAGATAATTGCTTTTGATAAATTTCCCATGGAATGTAATTATTTAAGCTTACTTGCAAAAAAAAATTCTACGCACTTGCGAGCGGCCTTCCGGCTGTTATCCGGAACATGTGCTATGGCGGACGAAAACATGCGTGTAGGCATGTTTTTGAGTTCTTTCTTCGTTTTATTTGTCAATTCCTCCTCAGTTTTCGCGACAAAATTGTTGGAGTAGATCTTACGCTTCAGGTTGGCCCAGAAATTCTCGATGGGACGCAGCTGGGGGACGTTGGGCGGTTTCGCCGACTTGGGTACCCCATCGATATTCTGCCGCTCCATCTCCTCCAACGATCGCTTCGAGTAAGGGGGCCGATGCCAGATCTGGTCAGAACACTGCATCTTCGCCCATATGGTGTTTCTTGATGAACGACGCAATTACCGGCAGGCATTTCGTACTATAAATTTCCCCGTTCACGGCCAGTCCGGAGCGAAAG
The DNA here is from genome assembly GCA_024533555.2 of Aedes koreicus. NCBI lineage: Eukaryota > Metazoa > Arthropoda > Insecta > Diptera > Culicidae > Aedes > Aedes koreicus. Next base: position 1,082,223 of record JAHHFK020001972.1, on the reverse strand, counting down.
AAGAGCGGCTTTGACATCCCCTTCTCGCTGATTGTCAGCCACAGCAGCACCTTCTTGGGGAACTTGGTGTGTGAAATGAACTTCTCCTCGGAGCTCACTTCCTTCATGGGGGAAGTAAAATACGAAGTGCCCTGCCAGTCATTGCCACCCAGGGTGAGATAGGTCTCGTCGTCCATCACCACCGCCACGTCGCGATTCGCCGGGAAAATCGAGTTGAGCATCTTATTCAGCCGCTGCCGCTGCGTCATTGCCTGCAGCTCCGAATCCAGTGGACGTGACTTCCACTTCCTGACTTGTATGTTCATGTTCGCCATGTACTTTTTCACTGTTTGGCCGGTTGAACCGACCTCCCGACCAAGCGCACGCAGCGATGTAGCCACTTTTCCCTCAGTCTTCCTCTTCAGCATCCTTTGGAGCTTCTTGTCGCTCAGGGTCGTCGGCAGTCTGGAACCGGGCTTTCTTTCGATGCTCTGATTGTTGTCTAATAGTGCCAAGATGCTGTAGATGCCGGACCGGGCGTATCCGGCGTCCACAAAGTGATGCACGATGTTCGTTTTCTACGCGGTGGGGTGCCGTTCTTTGAACGCGCACTCTTCTGAACGGAGTTGCTTCACTGTTTTTTGCCATCATGGTTAGAGTTCGACTGATAGAGCTGTCAAATTTTGTCTGCTGACTCATGGATTATTATGATTGATGCTGCATGGGTAGTTTTGTCAATGCAGGTGAAGGTAAACCCATGAAAAATCGCCAATTTTTGTCGATTTTTTAAAATGCAAACTTTATTCTTGAGTTCAGATCTTGATGTTTTGCATGATCAACGAGGCGATTTACTGGGTCTTTATTGTACTTTTAAGTTGCAAAAGCTCCATGTCCCATGGTGTTTGGCAACTTTCGGCAGGCACTTTGTACTTCGTATCTCACCGTACACCGCAAGCCACGAAGGAAAGAAAAGCGGTTAAGATACATTTGATGCCAACGCTTACCTTCTTGCTGTTGAGGTTGGTGCGTAAAATACCTGGTCCCTTGCCAATCGTTGCCGTGTAGCATCGAGTAGGTCTCGTTGTTCATTATGACCACGACGTCACACTTCACCGGATAGAAGTTTTCCACCAGTGCCTACAGCCTGCCGCTCAGCCATGGCTGGCCTCGACTGTCATTTCCGCATTACAATGTCCGTCTTGCCCGGGTCCTTCTTCATCATTTAGACTGTGCCACAAACCTCTTGGTTCCTTCTGCTGCACTTTGCCATCACGCAGCAAGCTCGGGTGGCTGGAACCAGACTTCCGTTCGACATTCCCATCTTTTTCCAGAAGGGAAAGGATAATGTATATTCCGGTCGGCTATATCCGGCGGACACAATGCGCCTCACAATGTAGAACTTCTTCGCTCCAGGGAAAAATCACTCAAATCAATCCATTTTTTTAATACATACGTTAAAACAAAAATGGTAACCGAACAATCTCAATTGAAAACTGTAGAAGCGCATTTATAACAGAGAAGGTTATGACGATATTGCGATAATCAAAAAGCTCAAATTGCCAAGAAAAAAAAACATGATTTGAAAAGATCATAATCAAACAAGTTTGGAGTAGTTAAAATAATAAATTATGGATCAATCGACCTATCAATTCATCGTAATTGTAGAGTCATTGAAAAAACAGTTGCTTGAAAGTCATCAGTTTTTAACAAGCCTAGCTCATTACCGGAACCATCTGCATCCCCTATGACATGATAATTAATCGGCGTGATTCAGTTAATATTTGCATTTCCCTTACTCAGTCCTCTGCAGCAATCCGTCCCCGAGTAAATATTAATCACTCGTGCTAGACACAGTCAGATTCAAAAGTTCAAAAAGCATTCTTCATTTCGCTTCAGTAAGTATGTTTGTCTATCGAACGCCTGTCGAATTGTCAATACCATAAGGACGAGTCTATAAGATGCAAATCAGAACCCGACAAAACTCAAGCAAATCTCAAGAGGCCTACAAAAATATTTAATCAACGATGTCACACAATCATCATAGAGTAGGAATGAATAAAGGAAAAAGAACCAAAACGGGGAGTGAAATGGTTTGTGTCTTTATCTCATGCTTATTTTTTGTCGTTCTTTTAGATCAGTACCTACCTACCTACCAGTCGAAGAACCCTAATTTAAATGTCGACGCAGCGTGGCAAAAGATGAGGAAATGAATTAGGCGACTGAGCAGTGGAGGCAGTTGTGTTTCATCATTTTTTTTCCTCCTTTTCAGGATGATGCATTTTTTTATCTGCATTCACAAAAAATTACCCTCGTACCCAATTTGCATCCTGTGCGATGCATTTCGTGGTTTTTACTAAGGCATTATCCTACCGTAACAAGCTGCTGTTGTTACAGTTCCCGCAGGAGGATTTTTTTTTTATGACTCGTAGTTAAGGGATTCCTTTTGGGTAATTTAAATTTTCTCAGGAAGGATGTGAAATGTGCATTTTCTAGGTTTTGGGTACTTGAGTGGCATTTGCAGCGTGTAATCACAACTTCCTTGGATTATGGCATGTCATGCGAGTGCTTAATCCATTGATCAACTTCAGTAGTTTACTGATTCTCAGACAGCCAAACAGACCGATTATAACTTAATAAATTACATCAACTATTCCGAGACGGACATGCATTTTGAGTTGAAAATTGAAAACAAAAATTAAGCAACATTGAATTGCTTTTCAAGCATCTTCTCCTCGCTTTTTTCACACAAAAAAGACAAGACGTAGTGCCAAATTAAAATATCATAATTGAAATATAATTCATTCAAACTGAAGGGAAAACACCAGGACCTACGAAGCGACGAGAAAAACAACTTTCAGAATAAAAATAACAAACTGTCTTAGAACCGGAACGCGAGTCGGGGGGAAAACGCGCGAACTCAAAATGAACTAATTACACACGAGATAAGACTACAGTCGACTACCAGCAGAGGCGGCAGTATGGCCACGTGGAACCCCGCGCACCCGCATGGCGAAGGAAGACGAGAAATTATGCATGCTTTATGGCTGTGGTCGAGCAGATAAAGTAAAAAATTCAAATGAAATTAAAAAATAATAACACACTTGTCTTAGGGAGAATGTCTTTTTATCCACTGCCACCGCCGTCGCCGCCGACGCCACGCTGATGGAGATGAAGTGCGTGGTTTGACAGCCGGGGTGCAAGAGACCCAAGTAGTTCCATTAATTTTTCACCGAATTTGCATATTAATCATAATTGTTACGGAGTTTTCCATTTTGAAGGAGATGGAATCATAAGAATTTGGGCAAAGTAAGACGTGTACTGTTAAGTGAGATGTTTAAAACCTAATGTTTACTGCTAATCAAACTGTGTTTCTGGACCGATTAAAAAATAGTAATATGGGAATAGTGTGTGCAATGAGGTGTAGAATTTGCAGTATCGAGCAATTACTAGACAATACACGGCATTCGAAAGCAATCAAACCCTGCTGTACGCACCTCCTATATAATAAACTTGCGCATCGACTAACCTGAGGATCCGACTGACTTTGTGTAAGTGAACAAAGGGAGAAAAGGTAAACTAGACCCATTGGAAGATAGCATATAGATAATAGACATCTTGTTTGAAAGCGAAGTTGAAGAGTGGTTTAATTGAATTATCTGTACAGGGTGACGGTTCCTTAGTGCAAATATTTTCAGGGGCGATATGAGGTGATATTTGAACAAAAAAAATTGTTCTACGCATATGGTCAAATCTCTAAGTTTACGGAGTTATTGAACTTTCAATGTTTTGGTACATGTTATTCTTAGACTGATTGTAACTCAAAAATTATGTTATTTTGAAAGATTCTTCTTCCTCCATTCGAAAGTTAAGGAAATTTTCTTCATAACAGTTTCATTTAAACTTTGAGTAAATATCCTTAAGTGTCTTTTTAGGGGTAAATATGTTTTAAACATCTCTGTTTTGGGGTTCTTTTCATGCATAAAACTCGTAATAAACAACAGTTGTTGACTTAACATAAACATGGCTTTAAAAGTGTTCCACAACTCCTTTTTAGACACAAACCTTCTATCTCGCTTAGTTTTTTTGCAATTTTGTTCTGAACGCGACATGTTGTGCCTCTAATTAACAGATAATAAAATCACCAATTCAACCCCACCATGGTAATGTCTGAGCAACGTGGTGATCAAGTGTGTTGTGTATCTTGCGCACAGACTTTACCGTGGGAGGATTGAACTCGTTATTTTATTATCTGCTAATTAGAGGCAGAACATGTCGCATTCAAAACAAAATTGCAAACAACCTAAGCGAGATAGAAAGTTTGTATCTAAGAAAGAGTTGTAGAACACTTTTAAAGAAATTTTTTATAAATCAGCAACTGTTGTTTACTACGTGTTTTAAGCAAAAAAAAATGAAAAAAACCCTCAAAAAAAGAGATGTTTAAAACATGTTTACCCCTAAAAAGACACTAAATGATAATTACTCAAAGTTTAAATCAAATTGCTCCGAAGAAAATTTCCTTAGCTTTTGAATGAAGACAGAAGAATCTTGCTAAATAACATAATTTTTGAGTTACAATCAATTTAAGACTAACATGTACTAAAACATTGAAAGTTCAATAATTCCGTAAACTTTGAGATTTGAGATGCGTAGAACAATTTTTTTCTTGAAAACATTTGCACTAAGAAACCGAACACCCTGAATATATATAAAACAGAGTCGCATATGTAAGGGCTGCAAAATGGTGAGCAGACACCTGGGATGGAGCGTGCGTCCCCGCAACATAGCTGTGGTCCTCACAAGTTCCTACCTCATGCTTCCAAGGGTCAAGAGATGGCAAAGACCGCCAGCTAAGGGTTGCGTACTTAGCTGGTAGAGCAGCTTGGGCACTGTTCTCCTTCTGACTTCAGCTAGAGATGAAGGATTGAAGAGATGCGTGCCGAGCGTCTGTCCACCAAGGAGGTGCGGCTCAAACAGCGTCTGTCCTGGCATCCAGCGGTTGAGTAAGAAACGCTGTATCGCGTCAAATATACATTAGGTAGCAGCCGCACCAAGGGGATGTAGGCAGCGTGGCCTCGGTAAGGTAGCATGCTGAAATGTTACCCTGCCACGAAAAATGGAAGTATTCTTTATACGGTATATAATTTCAGATCATCCATGGAATTCCCAAGTATTGTATAATAATTTTGAATTGTTTTCTTCCCCTGTGGCTAGGATAATGCAAGTCCGTCTACAATTGCAGCAGGATCAGCAGACATGCAGACATTACAAATATAATTGTTATTGTCATTCTATATTATAACATCCTGCGCTTGCCAACGTTGCCGACTTGTAGCTGATCGCCAAAATAAAAACAAAACCCATCGTACGAATACGCATAGTACTGCAATTATTCACCGTACTAGTTGTACTCACTTGTACCATTATAGCAACTACACAACACTTGTTACTGCTCGCCTTTTCATTCTGATATCCGAAAACTCCATCAGAATTCCGCTCGGACCTGAAAAAAAGCAATTTTTCTTCATCGATTCATCGACCATCACCAGCCTGCATCGTCGTTATCTAAAAGTGTTGCCAGTTTTGCCGCTGTATCATTTTCTCACCTCGGAGTAACGCTTGAGTGACGCTTAGAGCATTTCCACGATGATTTGCAATATGGAAGTTTGCAATAGTTGCGCATTAACCATGAGCAATGTGGAAGTTGTTTGCGGTGGTTTTTGCAAAGCAAATTTCCATTTAAGCTGCGCCAAGATTACAGAAGCACTTTACAAGGACGTCAGAGACAAACCGGCGCTGTTTTGGATGTGCAAAGGATGTCGTGATATTATGGGAAATGCCCGTTTTAAAACACATTGTTTTCGATGAATGCGACAGTGAATGAGGTCAATGACGTGTACCAGAAGCTCGTTGAGGATCTGAAAACGGACATCAAGCAAAGATTGATAGTGGAGCTCAGACAAAAAAAAATTAACAAGCTATCACCGTCAGTTTTATCACCGGTACCTCACCGTTTCCATTTCGGAAACCGATCTACCCCGAAAAGAGTCCGCGGTGAAGATGCAATACCCACTCAAGAACAACCGTCTTAAATTTTGCGAGGTACTGCTCATTCCACCAACATTGCGCTTGCGGGACCGTCAGCGAGTAATGACGACAGATTTCGGGTGTATCTGACCAAAATATCCCCGGATGTTAGTGATGCTGACGTTCAACATCTCGTGAAGGAATGCTTGCGGACGGATGACGTGATCACTAAAGCACTTGTACCCAAAGGTCGACCATTGTTTACGCTGAGTTGGCGTGTAATTATGTAATTTATCGATGCGTCCGCAATGCTTCCACCAGCAGTTTCCGAAGAGGAGGTGGTGTGTTAATTGCAGTTAAATCGGAGCTTGATTGCAAAGCTGTGAATCTTGTGGATAGTGATATCCTGGAGCAAACTGCCGTTCGGATTGTTCTGCCGTTTTTTTCTTTTTCTTCTGCTTTTATACACTCCCACAAACAGCCCCGGAAAAATACCCCGGGGCCCTTTCCCGGGGTGTTATCCGCCTCCTTGGGGACCACCGGCCGCCCAATTTAATCCGGCAGTTCGATGAACAGTTTCTGGGATACTTGCCAATGAACAGTTTCTGGGATACTTGGGGTTCGTAAGTGATCCATGTATCATAGATCTCTTCGAGTCGCCATCTGCTGTATTAAAAATTGACGCTCATCAAAAGCCGGTTATTGTAACTGTGGACGCCCGTTCCCGTGAGGAGGAATACCAAGCAGACATCACGACACGACACTATGATTTCACCCGCTGTGATTATGAAGCCGTAAATGCGAGAATCGCTTCCCAGGACTGGAATGAGCTGTTAAACCATGGTTCTCTTGATGTTTCCGTGACGGCTTTCTACGGCACTGTTGATCGAATCATCCGTGAAACTGTTCCCGTTAGAACTTACCGGCCTACAAGGCAGTTTAACCAATCTTGGTGGACACCACAACTCCGTAACCGTCGTAATCGCTTACGAAAGCTCAGGAAACGTTTCTTTCGCATCAAAACTACCACGAACACGAGAGCTCTGAAGTTTGCTGAAGAAGAGTATCGCCGACTGCAAGATGATCGTTTCCGTGAGTATATTGATCGTATCCAAATGAATTTCCGACAAGACCCTTCATCTTTCTGGGCCTATATCAACAAACGAAAGAGCTCGACCAGGGTTCCCGTTGAGGTTACGTACCAATCTCGTAGTTCTTGCTCACCGGCCCCTACCGCAAATCTTTTTGCTAAGTTTTTCCGTTCCGTACACGACGACCACTCACCTCCGCTGGCGCAGCATTACTTGGAAAGGCTTTCGTTGCATAATCTTCATCTTCCTTTGGTCACTTTCAATAATGACGATATTCGCGATGCTCTCAGCGCAGTCGATGCATCGAAAGGCCCCGGCCCTGATCACATTCCACCTGTCTTCGTCAAACAGTGTGCTCAGTCGCTGTCTTGTCCCATCGCTACGATCTGCAATCGATCCTTGACCGAACTAGTGTTTCCTGACGCTTGGAAGCTGGCATCAATCACTCCTATCCACATGGCTGGAATAACACACAGCGTTGAGAACTACCGACCGATATCAATCCTCAACTGCCTTGCGAAAGTTTTCGAGAAGCTGTTACATGACGCGATGTACCCTGTTGTGCAGTCAGTGATCTCTGAGCATCGACATGGCTTCGTCAAAAAGCGGTCAACGACATCGAACCTCATGACTTACACCGGTACTGTGATCAACGAGCTTGAGAAGCGATGCCAGGTCAACGCCATTTACATTCACTTTTCAAAAGCGTTCGACAAGGTACCTCATCAACTGGCCATTGACAAACTGAACCGCCTTGGATTGCCCACTTGGATTATTCAGTGGCTTCAATCGTATTTGTCTTCACGTAAAGCTTTTGTCAAGGTGCACGACGCTAGATCGGACTTATTTGATATTACCTCCGGTGTACCACAGGGCAGCCATCTTGGCCCTCTTATATTCATCCTCTTCATCAACGATCTGTGCGAAGGTCTCAACTCCGGTAAATTGCTCTATGCGGATGACTTGAAGTTGTTCCGTGTAATTAAATCGCTTTTAGATTGCTGTGCTTTACAAGCCGATTTAGAACATGTGTCTAGATGGTGTGATTTAAACGGAATGCAGATGAATACGACTAAGTGCAGAGTGATAACTTTCGCTCGTTGTCATTCCACTGTCACGTTCGACTACGGCTTAAACGACATATCACTGGAGAGGGTCACGTCGATCAACAACCTAGGAGTCAAACTTGATCGGAAGCTTCGTTTCAACGAGCACATCTCCGCAACATCTGCGAAACAAACGCAATGCTCGGTTTCTTAAAGGAACCTGAATTTGAACCAAAAATTCGATTTTTTTTTTTTGGCAAAAAATGAAAGCTACATATTTGTAGAGACGGATTTTTTGATGCGATGAATATTTATTGAATGGCAGCGTCTCGACCACACCTGTCTCACGTGCGCTGCGGGGGCTTTCTAAAAACTTTGAACGCGTTTTTCTCGAAACCATGTTTTTCTATCTAACTGCAAGACCCGGGCTTGAACTATTAATCCGATTCCCTCCATCAAATAACTGTTTGAAAGGTTATAATTTTTGTACGGCTTGAACTAAAAATTGGCATTAATAATTATTTATTTATAATTTTTGAACACGGTTGAAATGAAAAAAAGTAGCGAAAAATTAAACTTTTCAGTTCAAATGATCACTTTGCAATGAGTTTAAGTTTAAATTGTCTGAAATTTAGTTCAAACCGTAGAAAATTTCATGAAGGCTTGAAGTTGTCGCCTCATGTTTTGCACGCAGAGGCTTACGGAAATCGCCATTTGGAAGCCGCCATTTTGAATTTACACAATATTTTTATTTGTTTGAAATCTTGAATAATAATCAAATTTAATCGTCAAAACCGGAAGTTCGTACGCCTTTTCATTCTCCCACAACAAAATACAAACTTTGCATTGTTTTTGCCCAAATCCAGGGGAGGGTCCCCTTAAAGCGTAACACCGCCCACTGCGATGATGTGCACGCACTTAAGTCGCTGTATTGTGCTTTAGTTCGTAGCGTGCTGGAATACGGAGTGCAAATCTGGGCTCCGTACCACGCCATTCATATTGCACGCATCGAAAAAGTCCAGAAGCGGATCATTCGATACGCTCTACGCCGCCTTCCCTGGAACGATCCTATCAATCTGCCGCCAAATGAAGATCGATGTGCGCTGCTAAATATTCAGCCGTTATCGAGTCGCCGAGTGATGCTTCAACGGCTGCTTGTCTTCGACGTGGTCATGTGCAACATCGATTGTAGCAGCATTCTTGGGAATGTTCGGTTACATGCACCAGTTCGTCAGCTCCGGAATCGTCAACGGTTGTGGATATCTGGCCACCGTACTCTTTATGGACGAAATAACCCGTTAGATTTATGTTGTAGGTTGTTCAATCAAGTGTATAACTCTTTTGACTTTAACATAAGTAAATTAGTATATTAGAATAGAATTAAAACATTTTTGTGATCAGTCTGTGCGATGTCTTTGTCGAAGATGTTGTGTTTTAAATAAATTCCTTTACAATACTTTAAAATGCTATTTTCAGCTTCGCATCTGCATCGTTGTAGGATTTGGCCCACCTAACTCGCGTTATGTATTTGAAAAGATAGGATGGTTTCTTACAATTTTTTTAGAGAGAGGATTATATATGACAAATTCTACAAAAAAAAAGAAATTCTTCGTCCAAAGTAATTAATTCAAAAACTAGTATTGTTTATGATCGTAAATTTTCTATTTTACATTCATAAAGAATCATTTATGGGCCCAGTAGGAAAAAAGAGTTATCAAAGAATTTCCTGTCATTTATTTGTTTTTTTTACGTTTTAGATTTATTGAGTTTCCGTTTTTGGGCAGATATTATACTCATATGAAATTTATTTCGCATAACTGTTTGTTAACATTTTCTTTGCTATTTTGCTAGTCTACCAGGTGATGAACTTTATTTCATGATATCACGTTGGAATTTTCGCTATTTTGAAGTTTCAATCATCTAACATCGCAGCTAAAGAGGCAAATAGCGGCATTTAATTATTATTTGTACATTATGTAGTATTTCTTTACAACATCGTATTATTTCCATTATATTATGACCTTCATATTTTCATACAACAAACCTTACTTAGGTGCGATCTGGCTTAAACAAGAAATATACCTTCAATTTATGACCTCTAGCATTCCTTATATGTCCAGTATATAACCTAGAAAACTACATCTGTGGTAGGTTTTTGAAAATAACGGAATCTGTGGTAGGCTTTTGCACATATTGCTGAATGTATTTTTCATTTCCGGTTTGCAAATGGACTTCTTACCAATCCTGAGCTGATCTGATTCATGCAGCGCTGTGTGCCATTTGGCTAGTGTTTGATTTTACATTTCAATCTTTGTCATTACTTGATCATAACTCACAATATCATTATATTTGGTAATATTGTTTCATTGATTTTACTTCATAGATGATTTAAACATTACTAATTGTGTTTTTTTTGCCCATTTATCTTTAACTCCCTTCCAGCTAACTCGGTAGCAATAACTGTTAGGTCAGCAAAAATAAAAGCCGATTGCAGCAATAAAATCAGCATCAAGTAGCAAATAGTGACCATGGCAACAGTAAATTAAAATGTATAAATGTTAGTTTTGTAAAATTTCAATAGATTTAACAAACTTTTTCAGGATACGTCATATCAAGATTTTGGTGAAATGCTGCTATCGCTGAAAACGAACGAAAACGTGCTTAAGCGCGAACCACAGAACTCTACACTTTAACATTTTTCAACATTTCTTGCCTTTTAGGATCAACCGAATGAAGATCATTTATTATAGATAAAAATGCTTGTAGTATTTTTCATTTACATAAATATATACACCATTATATAAATATTTCACGAGAATGGGCGGGATCATCAGGGCACTCGATTGTTGCACTCTGGATGGGATGAATGGGAATGCCTAACAATTTGTGAATAGAGGGTGGGCTCTTCTCCCCGCCCATTGGGACATCCTCATATTAGATCGTTCTATTAGGCAATTGGCATATAAAGATGGTAGATTCAATTCACACATTGTGAAAATAAGCTTTGATCAAATTCACACAAATTCAAGATAAAACGCTGTCGCTGCGGCTATTTCAAATAGCCGAACGTTGCGACGCATCATCAAGCTGTTAGACTGAACTAGTGCATCAATCACAATCGCTTCGTTGGAAAATGCCAAGAACACTAAGAACTAACCATCAGTCAGATTCTATCCATCTCTTCATATTTCCGGAACCCATTAGGGTAAGGGATGACAGGAGTGATGTCCATCATATAAACAGTGTCAAGGATCTCACAACGAACGATCGATTTCCTCGGGCAATCTAACAACCAAAATAAAACAAATGAAATGACAGCTACAAATTTCCGTGATCTTAGCTCACGCTTATAGGCTAGTATGCAGCTCAAAAGTAATGTGCATTAAGATAGGACCAGTAGTGATCAATAAATGCTTTTACTGTCGGAATTACTTACCTTTTATGCAGCTGAAAAGGAGGAAAAACTTCATAGCGTTAGTAACCCCTGCCCATGTAATCTAAATGGGCTGTCACTTTTCCTTGCGAAATAATATTCCGTTCAATTATTCCGCAAGGAAAACTGACATTTCACCCATGCTGTAGGAGTTGTCAAAATAACTTCGGTAGAAATGGCAAAAATTACTTCAGCTCTTTATTTGTCAGCTGCATACTAGAGTTATCTGAACAAAGGCACATATCTATATAAGTCTTGATATCACGAATTCATGGCTGCGATTCACAGGAGTGAACTAAGTTCATAGATTTGAGATAAAGTTCATGAAAATGCGATTAGCTCGATCACGTTTACGGGAACTAGATTATGAATTTATATGAAAAAGCTGCTCAGGTTAACGTGATTATTTGTTCACGAATACGGGAATGGTTTTTTCTCCGTGTGTAGATGAATACTGAGGAAAAACTTATTTATGTGATATAACCACAATAGAACTGACTCTTAGCTTCGGGTCTTGACACAGAATCCCTACTGAGCCCATGCGGTACGTCAAGCCGGCCAGTTCAGCGCAAGGGATAAAATGAGGCGACACGCGGTTTGGAGAAACTTGTTTTACACCAAGAAAATAACGATAAAGAACAGGTAAACAAACGTTTGGAAGCTGCTTTGCTAGAATGCCACTCATTATGTAGTATGTTACTACGAACAGATAGGAGAAATATCATAGCTTTATATTATGTGGGAGATGGCATTTGTGGTGCTCTCGAAGTTTCAAGCCAAGACATAGTTGTATCTTGATGATTGATTGATTGATTATGTGATACTACCATCTCTTGCAGCAAGGTAACTTTCCATAGCAGTGGAATAATCCGGAAAACGATTTGATCAAGATTCTATTATTGTTTTTGATCATCAAGCTCCTCTATGGAGCTTGGGCGGGCCCGTAAGCAGAGACACTTCCGCGAAACCCGCGAATATAGGGAAGAGTATCTCCTTCCAAAAGCAAGTTTACACTCACAGCACTAGAATCGAGCCCTCGATTGAAAGAATAAACCCAATAGATGGAGTCAAAGAGCCCGCCCTCGTTCCTCGAAATGTTAACAATAGGGAGGAGGCAGTCCCATGCTCCCTATCCAAATCGTTTCACTTGGGTGCCCTGATGGTCCCTCCCTTTCCCCGTTATATGTTATTTAGATTTAATAAAATGCTAATTTATTCAAATTTCAAACTTGAATGTATTGTTACTGAAAAAAATAAAAAATAAAAGTTAGACGTGTATCAATATCCTACTAGTCCTGGGAAAGCGAAAAACAGAATAGATCATTCCAGATATCAGAGATAAAATTTCAATAAAAGATAAGACATGTTTTAAAAAATTTCTTTAAAATGTTCTAGCAACATTTCAAAGATAGCAATTGGAGTGAACGAAGAGTCCGGTTAGATAATTTCTGAAATAAATGGCTTATCTTACCATAATACCACAAACACAACATTAAAATATCATCCTACATTACTTATAAGCACATGCCAGTCTTTTATGAATAAAGTAGTTGAAGTTCAGAAGTGCAATTTTAAATAAAATGTTATGATGAAATGCTGAAATACAAATTCGGCCTTTGATGCCTGTCATGTTGCTCCATGCTCTTACATGGTTTTGGAATGCAAAGTTGATTCCAAAGAGTGCTGAAATTATTAATAAAATGAGAATGGAAAATAAACAATATGATTTAAAGATACACGATCTTCACCCCCTCATCTCGCTATTGTCAAAATGGCAACATTGCCCAGGCTACGCCAACCAGCGTCTCCATGATTCAGCTGGCAGTCTTTTGTAATCATATGACTCGTGGAGGCGTGAGGTAGGAACTTGTGAGGACGAGAGGTCGGTCGCACCCTTCTTCGAAGTTGTCAACTCACCATTTGAAGCCCAGCCAAGACATAGTTGTATCTTCACCCCAAACACTGTTAAGCGAGAATTTAAATATTGGCGTCAATCTATTTCACAGAAAAGTGCAAATAAATTCAAAAGTCCAATAAAAAAGAGTTTATAGCCCAAAACAAACCCCAAATGCGAAACATTCGTTGTGGCCCTAAGAATCCAAACACCAATTATTCTTTTTGTTCAATCATTCTCTTCACCTTCACCTTTATTGAGAAAACAAAAAATGGCACGCGACAACTTGCTACATTAAGAATACGACATCCTCATCAGCTGTTGACTGCTCTATTTGTTCAACATTTTTTAATCTTAACCCCATACTCTTTCGGGTTAACGCTTTTCCACTCGCCCTTAAATCGAATGTTCGCCAACAAAAGAAATCCTTCCACGCAACACGCGACAAATCTATGTGCCACATTGGTTGACATCAAAAGAGGCTGCTCGGGAGTTTTTTTTTTCCCCCCTTCAGGCCATCACCGTCATCTAGGACCAGCGCCAGAATATTTAGAGAAGGGTGACGAATGCCGACTTACAAAAAGTGATGTAATTTGACTCCAAAACGAGATTAAATCATCAATGAATGAATTGAATTTCCGGGTATGACGGGGACGTCGCGCGACCGCAAAAATCTCCAAACTTGCACCGTTGATTCGAGCTGGAAGATAGCGCGGATGACACATGTCACATGGCAGGACGGTACTTATCGGTTTGAGGGATAACCGCGCTGCTGTGGTGGTTGCATCAGATTCGTACCTACCCGTAATTAAGGGTTTTAATAGGTGGAAATGTGCATATATGAAAATGATTCCTCGAAGGGTATCACGGGATTATGATGTTCATCTGAAATTTTGAAGCGATAGCAGAACAACCGTATCAAGTTACATAATAGAATTGAATTGCAACCAAAACGGTACTTGAAACAGCGGCATGGAAGCCTTCATAGCGAATGAGATAAGCAAAGGTGCTAAGCACGGCAAATAGCCTTACAAACGGATATTTATGTGAGCGCATATAGAACATTGTAAAGGTTCTTTAAAAACTCATGAGTATATCTGAAATATTCTTATCAAAACTGTTCAAAAGATTGTTTTAGCTTTTTTCTGGGTTACCCTACAGGGAAAAAATTCGTGCCCAGATTCGTGAACTGCAGTCATGAATTCGAGAACAAGCAAAACTACACCGTGAACTTAATCACGTAATCATGAACTAAATCACTTATAAAGATAAAAATCTTGAACCATGAACTAGTTCACTATCCGTTTTCATATTGGGAACGCTTTTGTTTCTGTGTAGTACTCTATCCATGTCCTCCGGAATGCATGATTTAAACCCCACCAACGTATTTAATCGCTACTAAACTGTAATGTAGATACAACATGCAATGTTAATATGTTAATGGATCCATTTCACATTTTCTCTTCTAGTCGGCCGGTAGAAATCTGGTGTAATAGCAGCTGGATCTGTGGAGCAAAGAGAATCCATATACTATCACCGCTAAGTGCTCTTATTATCCTGCTCTACCAACTAAGCTTGACTATGCTAAAAGTCAGCCAGGTGGAAATCCCGCGGAGCAACATTGTTAGTGCGAATGGAGGCTGGGCAAAATATTGGCTTTGAAAAATGGCCACTTCAAAAACGCTTTAAGAAACGTGTAAATTTTCTTTTATCAAAATACAATTCAGTACAGTGTCAAAAAGGGTAATCGTGTTTTATTTATAAAGGTTTTACGGAATCAAATTGCACCACTTTTAAATGGCTGTTACTTTTTACCCGTTGGGTATTTTGTATTAAAATTTTGGGTAGAATTAGTTCAATGTGTATTTGTTTACGCTGTGTAAGTTTCATTAGCAGATGTGCAATCGTTGCAAAGATGAAATCGGAAGAACAGCAGTGGCGCAAAGAAATTTTGCGCACGTACCTCGAAAATCCGGATCTTTCTCATCGTGCCATCAGCAGGAAGCTGGGAATGGTACATTCTACGGTGTCTCGTGTTTTAAATCGGTACCACGAACGTTTGACCATCGATCGGAAAGAAAAAAGTGTCAAAAATGGATCTCCGTATAGTGCTAAGTATCACAAGCGGGTAGTTCAAGCTTTCAAGAGGAATCTCAACAGTTCAGTTCGAGATGTGGCGAAGAAACTGAATCTAACCAAAATTTTCGTGCAAGATGCGAAAAAAAGTCAAGGAATACACACGTAAAAAGTCCAAAAGGCGCCTAATCGCGATGAACGGCAGAATCCGGTAGGTAAAACACGTGCACGGAAGCTCTACACCCAGATGTTGACGAAACCACATTGCCTCGTTATGGATGATGAGACATATGTAAAAGCAGACTTCCGGCAGCTTCCGGGGCTCCAGTTTTTGCCTCGTGGCGGATTTAGCCTCGTGCCATTACTCGAAGAAGTTTTGGAGTGGTACAAGGCCAAGGAGGTCAATTTCGTGCCGAAACAGCTCAACCCCCCGAACGCACCGAAACTGCGGCCAATTGAAAAGTACTGGGCCATCATGACACAGGCCCTTCGGAAACATCCTAAGGAAGTGAAATCGGAGGAAGATATGAAGAAAAAATGGATTGCCATACAAAAAAAAGTTGGTCCAAATATTGTACAGGACCTTATGAGTAGTGTAAAGAAGAAGACTCGTACATTTGGATATGGAATTGAAATTGAATAAAACAAACATGGGAAAATATTCATAACATGTTTTGTTTTACTCCCTGAAAGTTTGAAGATGATTGGTTGAACGGGATAATTTTGCCGAATATTTGTGTGTATCCCAATTTGATTCCGTACACCCTTTATTTTGCTTGGTAGTATTACAGTATCCATACTTTAACTACACTTCTATAGCTTGATTTTTGTTCTTGTACTTGAACTAACTCCTGAGCCAACAAATCAGAACTCTCATTTTACGGCCAATTTAAATACCTCTTTGTATGAGAATGGTTAATCTTCATCCGTTACCAGATAGGTAGATAATTGGGATTTATATCGGCCTCTTAGCCGGAAATATTACCACCTCTAATCTTAAATAATCTTAATCAACACAGCCAATTCTTGAAAGCATCCTGGAAAATGATGGATTCATACATAAGCTAACATACACACATAACTTATGCTAGTTTCGAAACTTTTGTTCCCCTATGTTTAAAAGATCGCCAAATTGGCCCTGGATATTTGAGCATATGTTATAATAACTGACACCCTTCTCATAAGTCAAAGTTTTCACCTTGCCCATGGGTACATGGCTTATCTCATGCTATAGACTTCCATGCAAGACAATAGGATTAGACCAGTGGTATAAATATCGCGTGTTTTTCATTTGCGTCGTTGCCACGTCGTACGACGTTTATATAAAGGCTCAAACATCAGGTGTGATACTGGCGGGATGTACCACAATTCCCTTTAAGACTCAAAGCATATTATGTTATTATTTATTCATTTATTTTCTGGAATGATTAACAAAAACCCTGGTTTTCTCATGGCATATTTACTGAATATAATTGCAACTTTATCGAAAAAAACGAACGTTCTGATGGTAATTATCTAACTGTACGAAAAAATGTACACAGTCAGAGATAAAAAAAATTTGCTTAGAACTGACGATGCCGATGTATATAAGATATAGAACAACTCACGAGTTAGAATCTCACCCCCGGACAAGTTACGAAAATACCCAGAGAGGTGTTTGGGTGACTACGATGGGAGATGTACCAACCCGGGGCTGCAAATCTCGATAATCAAAAAACAAAAAAAGCTTGGCGTAGCAGAGCTGACAACCGTAACCACTACCTTAGTAATAATGAATGACACTGCACCTCCAATATGTACCTCAAAATAGTCATCGCAGGAGATTTCAATGCCTGGGCCGGGGCATGTGGCATCAGATTGTGCAACGATGGCTTTGTTGCATATTTCGGAGAAACGGTTCCATCATCGACGTCACGATCTGCAGTCCTTCACTGACG
The DNA here is from genome assembly GCA_024533555.2 of Aedes koreicus. Classification (NCBI taxonomy): domain Eukaryota; kingdom Metazoa; phylum Arthropoda; class Insecta; order Diptera; family Culicidae; genus Aedes; species Aedes koreicus. The sequence goes on along the minus strand of JAHHFK020001972.1, from coordinate 1,064,743 downwards.
GCGAACATAAACTAGAGAGTTTGCGAGGAATACACTTATAAAGCTATGTCTCTTTAGAATCCGGAATAATAAAATCATCTGTATCTCGGTAAAGTATTATCGTACAAATAAGTTTCATACATCAAAACAAAGGTATTTTACTGTACTCTAAAGAAAACATATCAATACAAATCTTTTCTCTTCGTTTCTAATGAAAATTCGCACTGTCTTCTTTGTTCCTCCCATCACACGCTGCACACCTCCGGAGTCAACTTCCTTGGTACATTTGTTACACATTTTGATCATCTGAGTCGCGTCCCGAGCCGTTTTTCACTTTTCTTAAGCTTCCGCTTCATTATTGCCCAAAATTTCTCAAACTCAAACTCAAACTGCGGGCAGTTGGGTGGATTTATGTTATTATCGATGAAATCTACGTTATTATCGCGGTACCACTGGATGACTTCCCGGCTGTAGTGGCAACTCTTCAAATCTGGCCAAAACTTCACGGGACCTTTATGGGCTTTAATGAAAGGTAGTACGCGGTTTTTGAGTCATTCTTCCTTGTACAGCTTCGAGCCCATCGTCTTATTCGTCACGAATACTTTGATCTTTGCTCCACAACTGCATATCCCTTGCCAAATCATCAGTTTTTTTTGACAAATTTGTCCAGAAAAGCAAACTTAAACTTCGCAGGAACATCAACTCGTGCCGTCGCCATGTAGAATTTTTGGCCAGGAAGCTGTCCGAAATCCATTTTGACGTAGGTTTCATCGTCGATGAGCAGGCATCCTTAGTACTTCGTCAAAATCTGCTGGTACAATTTCCGAGCTCGAGTTTTGGTGACGAAACTTTGCTTCAACGTTCTGTTTGGTTGCTTGCTGCCTCGATAAGAACCATATCCTGCTCGCAAACGAATTCTTCGAACGGTAATGCAAGCAGCAGCATATTTTTGTGCGATTTCATTATCTGATAGTCCAGGGTTTGCTCTGACGGTTCTCAACACCTTCTGGTTCAGCTTGCGGTCATATGTTCCACTATGACGCTTACCTTGAGGCACACGATCCACGCTCTTTCGCTCCCTGAAACGTTTGAGCACATCATACACGGTTGATTTGGCGATTTTCAACGTTTTTGCGATTTTTATTGCGGACCACGTTGGATTATCAACGTGGGTGTGCAGAATTTCTTCTCTCCTCTCGGCTTCCATCTGGAATAACTTTTGACTCACTGCACAAAACACCGAGAAATGTATACCACAGAAAGTGGGCGCCTAGGTTAAGAAGCCGATGTAAAAGAATTTTTGCAGCGGTCACTTTCCGTGCCACTGCAACACAATAAGTGATTCTGGATTCTAACTGGACAAAACTTTAATTACCACCTGACGATTCGTTACCGCATCGGCCAACGAAATCCAGTGGCAATTTACCGATGAAAGGAAGTGGAAGACCAAAGCCTTTGACAAGGATCTATTTGTTGAGGCACTTCGGCCAGACAGTGGCGCTGAGCTAGGAATACACCAACACTGACCATCAGGCGATACGATACAACACCGGCAAACAAAAACTGGGGTCGACACGGAGGACGAAAACTAGCGAGCGGAAATTGAAGACGAAGGAGTTCGATAAGAACCTTTTCGTTGAGGCACTCCATGTAGACAGCACCCTTTCAAATGCGGACGAGCTGATGTAGACGAATGTGTGTGACACAACCATGCAGAGAAAGTTGAAGCCAAGTAACAAATGGCACCCAGCATACTGGTGGAGCGAGGCGTTGAGCAACTTTTGTGCTAGTTGTCTCAAAGCCAGAAGACGCGTTCAGAGAGCAAGAACGGAAGCGGAACGCGAAACAAAGCGGAGTAACTCGAACTGTTCAAGGACCTATACCGAGATGCCGATTCCAAACCCTGGGTATTCAAGGCGAAGAACCAAGGTAGAACGGCACAAGCTGAAAAGTGCCCAGCCAAATTGAAGGTGTTTATTTCCCTAAACACAATCCAAAGGTGTGGCCACACACTTCGTACAACAAAGCAAACATCGAAGATATGCATGTCATCAACGAAGAACTCGTGGCCGTGGCGAAGAATTTGAATGCGAACAAAGCTCCGAGTCCAGAAGGAATTCCCAACGTGGCCATGAAAGCTGCATTACAGGCATTTTCTGACATGTTTAGGAGCGTTTTGCAGAGATGTCTGGCGAATACACTCGGTGAGCTTTTGGAAAAGGTCATCCTCATCTGGTTGACGAAGTGTATGGAAAGTGAGCATGTGAGCACCAGCCCGAACCAGATCGTGTTTCTGAAAGGAAAGTCAACGGTGGTTGCATTAAGAATGTCGATGAGAGTGCAAAGAAGGTGCCCACACAGAAGCGGAGAGGAAATCGTTACTGCGCTGCGATAACGATAACGATGCCATCAATTAATGCTAGTTGGGAAGCCATCGCCGAAGCGCTGCAAGGAAAGGGGCTAAGCTTTATTGAATTAACGTATCTTTAAACTGTACGTCTGCTGTAGACGTTTCATTCGAGACGGCATAAGTACTGCAAGCACTAGAGCACGATAGCATGCTCCCCAGCACCTCATCGCTCTAGTTATTCCGCTTTTTTCCTCGTTTTCCCTCGTCTTTCACAAGGTTTTATCCTTGGCCAGACGCTCTGGGTCCCGTTAACAACGGTGTGTTAACGCTGCAGCTGCCAATTAGAATTGAGATCGTTGATTTGGCGAACGACGGTCAGGACGAGTTTCAGGTGAGACGCTGGGAGAGGTAGAACTAGATGCATGAAGCAAAGCTGCAGATAGCCCACAACTAATGTCACTGTAAGCGATGCTTTACGATGTGCTGAAATCACCGTTGGAGGACGTGCCTCAAAGTGCGTGCCGAAGTACCTGAGAATGATGCTCGACGGCTGGATGAGTTTCAGCAACCATGTCGACTATATCTGGAAATAACAGTGGACAAGCAGCAGCAAGAGGCATCTCCTAGCTATTGCTTTCTAATCGATACTGAGGTATGGTGATCCAGGCAGTGTTTCTGCGCGGGAAACTAAGCCGAACCTGGTGAAGCTGGAAAAGATCGTCTCATGTCTAGGTGAGTCTGAACTATCTCGTCCGAAGCTATACTCGTTATCGTCTGAATGATACTTGTCGGCATTACCCAAGCGGAGGACAACGAGTGTTACAAGCGGAAGGAAATCAGAGGAGTTTGGAAGATTGTGCATGTCAAGGTGTGGAACACTACGGAGAACGGCAGATAGACACACAACCTGATGCTGGTTCTGTCGTCCTGGGTGAGCCGAAAACATGGTGAGGTTAACTTTCACTTGACGCGGTTCAAGACATTGGAAGACGTTGGTACTGAATGTCAACGGTTCGGCTCAATGCGCGATGATCATCATCAGCGGGGCAGACACCAGCCCAGACAACGTCGTGTACAGAATGCATCGCGATAAAAATACGTGGCACGTGATTAACGGAGCCAGTACGAGAATTATGTCCGCGAAAATTGCTCGAAGGTCAAGTGAGCGGTTGAATAGTGCAGTACATCATCTGTCTCTGGGGATTTATCACCTCCGGGAAACTCCCCATCGGTCTAGCCCAGACCTGCCGTCGGGGACTGCTCGAGGCGTCTGCAGCGAAGATAGGAGTGAAATGGCTCACCATGGTTCGGTTTCGGACGAAATGCTACCGGTGATAAACTCTCCATCGGCGTAGGGTAGGATCACCGTCGGAGACTACTCGAGTCGATTGTGTCGAGTGTGGGCGCTAACCCAAGCAACACACAAGTTTTATAACGGTTGAAAATAATTTTAAGTGACTAGATTTGGTTATATAGAAGCTTACTCAACATAAAATCATGAAGATGTGTTACTAGGGAAATGGTTCAGCTCTATGTTATCAGAATTGCAGCGTCAAATGGAGAGGAGATCAGCGGTCCAGCAACGTCAGTGCATGTCATGACCGTCGACTACTCCATACCGGTACACGTCTTGATGGGTACACATAACGGCTTCTAGCAGCAGAAGGCCGCTTGCAATCAAAGCAAGCTAGAGCTGAGATCTGAAGAAAAGTGCATGAGCACAGCCACCCGCCGAAGTAGTAGCCGTGATCCCGGAAGAGAGATGGCAAAGGAGATTGCAGATTGTGTTTAGTGGTTAAGGAAGGTCTATGAATTATGTAACGCAGTAAGGGGGAACGGGGTGCGGGGTTGGGAAAACGTGACAATCCATACAAAAAATGTTAAAAGGAGGGGAGTGGTCTTGATAGATAGATAGATAGAGTGATAGATCGACAGATAGACAGATAGATAGATAGATAGATAGATAGATAGATAGCTAGATAGATAGATAGATAGATAGATAGATAGTGGCAGCTAGAGTGGGACAATACGGTGAAAGGAAGGTGGACCCACCGGCTCATCTCAAATGTGTCAGTTTGGGTAAATAGGAAGCATTGTGAGGTGAACTTCTATCTGACGCAGTTCCTCTCCGAACACGGCTGCTTCACCTTTTTGCCCAGAATGCGTGAACCTGGAGGAGACACCAGAGCACGTCGTCTTCGAATGCCCTAGGTTCGAAGAAGTGCGCAGGGATATGCGCGGCGTGACAGTCGACAATGTTGTCGACAAGATGTGCCACGAAGAAGACACATGGAACGTTGTCGATAGGGCAGTATCAAAGATACTGTCCAAGCTGCAGGGAAAATGGCGAAGTGACCAACGATCCAGCGTCACTGGCTAGAGCCACTATAAGACGGATCGGTTCTGGAGGAATTCCTGCGTCGGAGACCTCCCTGTCGGAGTAGGCTAGATCCATCGCCGGGGACTAGTTGAGTAGAACGCATCGTAGCACCGGTTTCGGGTCATCGGGGCGCCAGCGAACCGGACGCTAGACTCAAGCGGAATCGCTGGACTGACTTCGGCATCCTACCGGTCGGTTGGAGTGAACAACAACAGCAGAAGAATCGGTTTCGGGGGAAGGTCCGCCAGGGAACTGTTCGTCGGCGTGGGATAAACCAACTGTGGGGGACTACTCGAGTCGTCTGCGTCAAGAGGTGGGAGCTAAATGGCTCAGGAAGTGGGAGCAAATGGCTCACCGTGGTTCGGTTTCGGGAGAACTCCCACTGCCGGAGAATCCTCCGTCGGAGTTGGGTGCACCCACCGTCGGGGGCTACTCGAGTCGATTGCGTCGAGGTGTGGGAGCTAAATGGCTGAAGAAGCGGTAACTAAATGGCTCAGGAAGTGGGAGCTGCATGGCTTGACCAAAGTAGGTGGGAGCTAAACGGCTCAAGAAAGGAGCAAATTGAGAGTAGAGCAGAGGTCCAGCAACGCCGATGCATTTAAAGTACCGAGAGTCCCACGATGGTGACCGTGAAGGAGAGCACCTCATGACGGTCGGCAACTCCACATCGGTACACGTTTCGATAGGAACATGAAATACCCTCCAGCAAGAGCTGAAGAAATAAGAGAAGTGCATGAGTACAGCCGCCCCCGAAGTAGTCGTTTCACCGTGGTCCCGGGGGAGAAGGCAAACGGAAAATAAGTATTGTTCTTAGTGGTTAGGCATGATAGATAGATAGATAGATAGATAGATAGATAGATAGATAGATAGATAGATAGATAAATAGATAGATAGATAGATAGATAGATAGATAGATAGATAGTGGCTGCAAGAGTGGGACAATACGGTGAAAGGAAGGTGGACCCACCGGCTCATCTCAAATGTGTCAGTTTGGGTAAATAGGAAGCATTGTAAGGTGAACTTCTATCTGACGCAGTTCCTCCGAACACGGCTGCTTCCGGAAGTATATGCATCGGTTTGGTCACGCTTCTTCACCTTTTTGCCCAGAATGCGTGAACCTGGAGGAGGAACCAAAGCACGTCGTCTTCGAATGCCCTAGGTTCGAAGAAGTGCGCAGGGATATGCGCGGTGTGACAGTCGACAATGTATATGGACATATAAAGACATATGGAACGTTGTCGATAGGGCAGTATCAAAGATACTGTCCAAGCTGCAGGGAAAATGGCGAAGTGACCAACGATTCAGCGTCACTGGCTAGAGCCACTACAAGACGGATCGGTTCTGAAGGAATTCCTGCGTCGGCAACCTCCCTGTCGGAGTAGGCTAGATCCATCGCCGGGGACTAGTTGAGTAGAAGGCGTCGTAGCACCGGTTTCGGGTCGTCGGGGCACCAGCGAACCGGACGCTAGGCTCCACCGGAATCGCTGGACTGACTTCGGCACCCTACCGGTCGGTTGGAGTGAACAGCAACAGCAGAAGAATCGGTTTCGGGGGAAGGTCCGCCAGGGAACTGTTCGTCGGCGTGGGATAAACCAACTGTGGGGGACTACTCGAGTCGTCTGCGTCAAGAGGTGGGAGCTAAATGGCTCAGGAAGTGGGAGCAAATGGCTCACCGTGGTTCGGTTTCGGGAGAACTCCCACTGCCGGAGAATCCTCCGTCGGAGTTGGGTGCACCCACCGTCGGGGGCTACTCGAGTCGATTGCGTCGAGGTGTGGGAGCTAAATGGCTGAAGAAGCGGTAACTAAATGGCTCAGGAAGTGGGAGCTGCATGGCTTGACCAAAGTAGGTGGGAGCTAAACGGCTCAAGAAAGGAGCAAATTGAGAGTAGAGCAGAGGTCCAGCAACGCCGATGCATTTAAAGTACCGAGAGTCCCACGATGGTGACCGTGAAGGAGAGCACCTCATGACGGTCGGCAACTCCACATCGGTACACGTTTCGATAGGAACATGAAATACCCTCCAGCAAGAGCTGAAGAAATGAGAGAAGTGCATGAGTACAGCCGCCCCCGAAGTAGTCGTTTCACCGTGGTCCCGGGGGAGAAGGCAAACGGAAAATAAGTATTGTTCTTAGTGGTTAGGCATGATAGATAGATAGATAGATAGATAGATAGATAGATAGATAGATAGATAGATAGATAGATAGATAGATAGATAGATAGATAGATAGATAGATAGATAGATAGATAGATAGATAGATAGATAGATAGATAGATAGATAGATAGATAGATAGATAGATAGATAGATAGATAGATAGATAGATAGATAGATAGATAGATAGATAGATAGATAGATAGATAGATAGATAGATAGATAGATAGATAGATAGATAGATAGATAGATAGATAGATAGATAGATAGATAGATAGATAGATAGATAGATAGATAGATAGATAGATAGATAGATAGATAGATAGATAGATAGATAGATAGATAGATAGATAGATAGATAGATAGATAGATAGATAGATAGATAGATAGATAGATAGATAGATAGATAGATAGATAGATAGATAGATAGATAGATAGATAGATAGATAGATAGATAGATAGATAGATAGATAGATAGATAGATAGATAGATAGATAGATAGATAGATAGATAGATAGATAGATAGATAGATAGATAGATAGATAGATAGATAGATAGATAGATAGATAGATAGATAGATAGATAGATAGATAGATAGATAGATAGATAGATAGATAGATAGATAGATAGATAGATAGATAGATAGATAGATAGATAGATAGATAGATAGATAGATAGATAGATAGATAGATAGATAGATAGATAGATAGATAGATAGATAGATAGATAGATAGATAGATAGATAGATAGATAGATAGATAGATAGATAGATAGATAGATAGATAGATAGATAGATAGATAGATAGATAGATAGATAGATAGATAGATAGATAGATAGATAGAATAGTATATGATAGATAGATAGATAGATAGATAGATAGATAGAAATATTATACAACTTTTTAGTCTCGGCTTGTTCAGCTTTTCGGCACTTTTCAATAGAAATAATATATGTTCTCTTTTTTCTTAATTTCTACTTCCTTCTGAGTATCAACAACTTACCCATTTCTATCGTGAACACTTCTTCATCTATCGCATCAGCGCCATCATCCCAACAATTAACATCATTGACGACAGTACGGAAAGTGCAGATTCTGCGAGAAAAGTGCATAAATGCCAGCCACTTGCGCCAACAAACGGCAATTATTTTGAGATAAACAGACTCTGTTCGAAAAGAGTTTTCCAGCATGCGCTCACACACGGGATCTCTCTTACTCTGCTTCTGCTATCACCGCAAAACTTTTCACATAATTGTGCAATTGAAGACAAAAAACGTACCCCTCGTGGCAATCGCGTGTTCCAATTCTTTTCACAGCTGCCTTCGGGATGGGTACGAACTCAACCTATTGTGACATTTCAAATGGTTTCGCTGAAATTGTCTTTAGAGGCTAAAATAAAAGGGTAATTTTGCACCTTCTCAATACAAGAAGAGCACAATCCAGTCTAACAGCTTATTCTGGCGTTTTATTTCGAACGAAAATGCCTAACTAGATGTTATACATTCTTGCAAGGGGAGGTGTACTTTTTATGAAGTTTCAGCAACCTTGTGGTAAGGAATAACGGTGGTGATGATCAAGATAATGAGTGTTGTGATTCATTCAGAAAGAGGTAAAAGCTTAATCTTTCATAGCACATTCTTTTCTTATCATTGTGGTAAAACTCGAGTGAGCGAAAAGTCATCCGAAGCTGCTGTGACATATTTCTTGAATAACTTTTAAATTATTTCTTACCGTTACTGCAAGATTTTATATTCGTTCTACGGTGTAGAAAACAGAGCGACCAGATTCAGACGAACGTCATTTTTTGCAGAGAAATGATCTAAACTTCCCAACTAGGGTTACTGCTCTCCAATTAATCTCATGTTCATATATTCAACCTGCGCTGAAAAAGGAGATTGGAGCGGAAATAGATTGGTTTCTATTCATAATAATGTATGCTAACGTTTCTCAACATGGACAAACATTACAAACTGTTGAACTCCAGCGTCAATCCTTTGATTTCAAGTAGGATGAATTGAGTGTGATCAGATTAATATGGGTACATCTTACTACTTCTTTTGAATAATCTTTAGAAGTATTTAAGAGTATTTAAGAATGAGTTTTTCCATCCTGACCTATATACATTTATTTAAAAAGAAACTAAATCATACTCAGTAACCCGGAAATCGGCAACCCTGTGTGACATGACTGTCGCCACGGTTACGGTTAATTAATCGCGCTGAAAACCAACGATTGTTCTTTGCCACCCTTCCATTTTTTCCCTTCAAAAAAAAAACTCAAACAAACACTCATAATTCACAGCCGGTGTGCAATCCTTTCCTTTTGATTTCGGAACTCCCCGCATCCCAGCTACAAGGACGACTAAGACGACAAGTTCACATCTCATTTTTCCCGCAGCAGCTCGGCAAAAGTTTGCGACTTTATTCATGCTTATCGCGATCAAAGTGACTCTTCTGAGCTGGCATTAATTATCACTTTCGTGTGGTCTCGCGGCAACAACGGAAGAGGCAGGCGTTACACAGTACCACGTGGACACACAGTCATTTGTGGTGATGAAAATAATGAATATTCAATATTTCACAAACAACGATATCTAATTGCACTCATTTGGAGGCGGTGGAGATTAATTAATTCGGAGTTTTTCGCCAGAAGCCAACATCAGAAGCGAATCGGGCGAGAGCAGACAGGCAACAGCTCCTAGCAACCGTCGTCATTGGTGTCATTGGAAACGCGTAAGGTTAGCAAGGACTACGGCGAGTGAAAAGTTTTCGAACCATTCGATTCGATGAAAAGTGGATGCGAAGAAGAAACATTGCCATCTGATACTATTGAAGGTTATTCTACAGATAATTACTTTCGAACACATTCGCATTTCGCGAGCTTCAACCTTTTAAATTTGACAACCAATGCAATAAAGCCATTTGAAAGCAAATTCTTATGGTTTACCACATCATATAATCTATTGATTGAAAGGTAGTAGAAAAAATCAAGCCCCGAAAAACTTCTAGAATATGCTATCAGCAAATGAAATGAAGTTGCCTCAAACCTTGCACGTGTTTTACCGTCCCTATTCTGCCGTCCATCGCGATTAGGCGCCTTTGGAACTTTGTACGTGTGTAGTCCTTCACGTTATTTTGCATCTTGCACGAAAGTTTTCGTTAGATTCAGTTTCTTCGCCACATCTCGAACTGAACTGTTGGGATTCCTCTTGAAAGCTTGAACTACCCGCTTGTAACCCATAACACTATACGGAGATCCATTTTTGCCACTTCCTTCTGATCGATGGTCAAATGTTCGTGGTACCGATTTAAAACACGAGAGACCGTTGAATGTACAATTCCCAGCTTCCTGCTGATGGCACGATGAGAAAGATCCGGATTTTCGAGGTACGTGCGCAAAATTTCTTTGCGCCGCTGCTGTTCTTCCGACTCCATCTTCGGAAAGATTGCACTTCTGCAAGTGAAACTTACACAGCGTAAACAAATACACATTGAACTAATTCCACCCAAAATTTCAATAGAAAATACCCAACGGGTAAAATGATACAGCCATTTTAAAGTGGTGCAATTTGATTCCGTACAACTTTTATTCACTGCCGACGTCAGTTGAATTCAGCACACCGTTTGCCAAAACGGATTTCACTGCAAACCCAACCATATTATCCAACATCCCAGTGATTTTTCAAGGAAGTGCAGAGGTGTTCTCGGCTTCCAATAAAGCGAGTATCACGTCAACACATTCCTACCTGGGATCACCAGTTCTTACACATTGAGGATGTATGCTAGTCCCAAGCATCATCTGTTGGTTCACTGTGTAATAACAGCAGATCAGGCAATAACGAAGTAGCAACCTCGGGCGGTCAATCATGCTCATGCTCATGCTCATCTCAATGTGCTGCATTTTTGCCTCCAGACATTGTAGCATTTGTTCTCCTAGTTATGATCCATACCGAAACGTTTAACAAAATCATGCAAAATGCAATCTTGCTTTTTTATTATTTTGGGTGTACAACTGAGCATTTCAGGACGAATAAAACATCTAAAATTACAAAAAAAAAATACCTAGTTTGGCAAACAATTTGCACATGTGGCAGAAATAGTAAATCTTTTGTCACTACAGGCACAATCAACAAAGAGATTTGCTAGAATAAGTGCCAGTCATATCCCATGAATCTGAAATACTCGAAAGATTGAAATAAGCGAAACTTGTGTTTCACTTTAGTTTTTGACGTGTTTGAATTATTGTGGGTACAGACCTTAATACGACGATACTACTGATTTAATCCCAAGGGTCTACGAAACTTTGAAAGGTTAGTTTAATGAGCATTTAGCACATGCTGAAATCAGCACGTCCAATTTTATATTGAAAAGCAGCAATCTAAAGGGCGAACACGAAATTATTGCAACACATTCAACAGGGCATAGCTTTTTTACCATTGGGTAAAAATCAACCAAATTTTGCACACTTTCTAATTGATGTGTATTGTTTACATGCTGTCAAACTCGAAGTCGTATTTTTCGATTCAACAAAAATGGAGGTGAACCAACGCGAGTCGAGAGAACAAATTCTTTCCAAACACCTGGAATTTCCTGACCTGTCGCACCGGCAGTTGGGAAAAATGTTGAACATTCACCATTCAACCGTCTCCAGAGTGTTGAAGCGGTTCCAGGAGCGGTTGACGTTGGACCACGGCAAAGGAGCTGGAAGAAAACCGGGACCGGAGAACAAAAAGACAAAAAAAAAAGGTGAAGCGGATGATTAAAGCAAATCCCAACGTCTCAAGCCGTGATTTGGCTAAAAAGATCGGCATGTCGCAGAGCTACGTCCAGAATGCAAAGAAGAGAGCTGGATTACATACATACAAGGTACAGAACTTCCCAAACCGCGATGAGCGGCAACATTCGACGGCTAAAACTCGGGCACGGAAGCTCTACGAGAAGATGCTGACAAAATATGACTGCTGTGTGATGGACGACGAAACGTATATAAAAGCCGATTTCAAGCGAATTCCGGGGTTGGAGTTTTTCACCGGCAAGAGCAAGTTCTATGTGGACGACAAATTTAAGAGGAAGAAAATGTCGAAGTTCGCCTCCAAATATCTCATTTGGCAGGCCATCTGCTCTTGCGGAAGAGTGAGCCTTTCGTGACAAAGGGCACAGTAAATGGCGAGATCTACAAATCTGAGTGCCTCGAGAAGCGCCTTTTGCCGTTCTTGCAGCAGCACGACGAAGCTCCGCTATTTTGGCCAGATATGGCATCATGCCACTATTCTAAAAGTGTCCTGGAGTGGTATGAGGCCAATTCTGTCCATTTTGTTCCAAAGGACATGAATCCGCCAAACTGTCCGGAGCTGCGCCCGGTGGAGCAGTACTGGGCAATGATGAAGCGGGAACTTCGGAAGAGCAAGAAGACAGTCAAAGACGAGAAGGACATGTTAAGAAAATGAAAAAAAAACTGAGAAACTGGTACCGGATGACAATGTAAAGAGTTTGATGGAGGGCATCAAGCGAAAATGCGCTCAATTTTACACTCAAGGCTCCATCGATTAATTTTTCTTTTGATTTTTGAAGTAAATATATGTATAAAACTACCCTAAAATTTTGGTTTGATTCTAAACATTATAAGAAAATTGGCATGACATTTTCGGTGTCGCAATAATTTCGTGTTCGCCCTTTAAAAAAACATCTCCAACCCCATTGTTTTTTTAAAATTTTTTAAAAATTTTTAAAAAACCCCCAAAAAAAATTTTTTTTTTTTAATAACACGAAGAGGTGCCAATAGGTTTCATATTTTAGTCAGCTTTATGAGAACCTACACAGCTTGTTTACAGCGATCTTAAAACCTTGTTTCTCAAATTCTTTTTACTCCTATCAATGGTTTTATTTCGATTTTATGAACTCGTAAAATGCTATATTGAAATGCCGTTTTATGGCTCATTGATATTATCTTATAATGGTCAGTTTAAAAAGCATTTTAAAACCATATTGCATTCAGTAAATGCTTAAAACGGCAAATTTGGCATTGAAAGAAGTCATCATAAGACTAAATAGTTTTATAATAGTCATTGCGAAGAAAAATTGGCTTTATGGCAAAACTGTGATTTTTTTCCAATCGCCATATTAAAATTATAAGAAATAATTGAAATGTGGAAAATTAAAAGCATCAAATTGTCAATGGTTTGCAAATAAACTGTAGATCGGAGACTAATTTCGGAATTCTTTTAGATAATCTCATTCAATTCCAAGCATTGTTCTGGAAATTCATGATTAATTTATCGAACTTACATATTTGATTTAATTTGATTTATGTTGTTGTAAATTCGCATAATTTCCGAGGTGCATTAATTTTTGGCTCTTATTGTGCGAATATTCACCATAAAAATAAATGCGCATATAATTTGGAGCATAATACGCTGTAAAAAACACAATTTGTTTTGGATTTTTAGCTATCAAACAAAATTTCCCACAGCACTAGACCTTTTTTTTTACTGCTAAATTAATCAGAAGAGCAGAGAATCGAACAAAGCAGAACAACAAAAATCAACCTCGATTTCACAGTGAAGTTTGACAGCTGTGGTCATTTGGCCACATTCTGGTTTTCATGGCAGCCGAGAGGTCTTATGGAGGTTCTCAAGTGGTCATAACATCTTTCACTAGAACATTTTCAAAATCTTTATGTTCTTATAAAGGTTTTGTTAACCTGTGTTCACAACCGTCTATAGAGTGGGCCATTTTGTACAAATTTCGGCTTTAAAGAAGCATAGAGGAGGTGTTGGTAGACAAAACAGTTTTGAATGTAGTTTTATCAACAAAGCCGAAAGGAGTGCTATACGGCTGGAATAAAACTAAAACTGTTACTTGGTAATAATTACTTCAAGATACAAAAAAAATTTTAATCAAGTGATTGAGGCCGCCCGACAACCAACAAAGGTGGCCGTCCTCATCGAAGGCCGACCCCCCGCCACCCCCACCGATTGATTAAAAAAAAAAGAAGTGTTTTAAAAAAACACACCCGCACCCTCCGAGAAGACAAAAAAAACATGGCGTATTAACCCAACTAAATTGTACTCCACTAAATACTAAATGTTTGTTAGCTTTAATAGTTTAATATAAAAGAGAGAGAAAGGTCGGTAGGTCAGCGACGGTCAGACTTTGCTAGGCTTATACCGTACAGAGGTGAGATATAAATATTGATTCGAGTCCCCTAGTAAAAGAATAAATCCAACAAGTTATAAGAACTTCAACTTCTGCTATTCGAAGTTATTTGTACATTTCCTACAAAGAGAATCACTAAATCACTATTGTATCCTGCAATATAATAGTGTGTTATTGCTTTTCTACAGGATTTTTGTAACCCTAAATCTATATTAGCAAGAAACTACCGGAGTAACACATCTTCATGATTTTATGTTGAGTAAACTTCTATCTTAGCAAATCTAGTCTTATAAAAGTATTTTCAACGGTTATAAAACAAGTGTGTTGCTTGGGTATGGTTTAGAAGATTGGATTTATTCTCCTCTCGATGTGACGAACATCAAGCATTGATAGACTTTGATAAATAAATTCAGGCTCATGTTCTTTCTCAAGAGTGTGTGCTCTTATTTAAAATCAAATGGTTCTAAGAGAGTTTTATGGCAGCATTTCCAAGATACATTCATCTTAAAGAAGAATTTTTAAAAAACTTAAATCAGGTTTTATGCAAGTTGCGAAATGATGTCTTGAGAGGGGGATCAAGTATTTCATAAGATTACTTATTAGGTGAATTACACTTATAAATGATGTAGTTTTATGGAAGTTTCTTCAAGTGTTCTTTGATCACTCTTAAGAACTGTTAATGAATTAAGGAGTGTATCGAATATAAGCTATCCACATACATTTGCGTTGTACGCATGTATTTGTGATGGTTTTTTATGCTCTGAACACTGCATGCTGTGCGTTTGACTGTCAGCTTTCTTTTGTTTACTTGTTTGTGCGGTTCAAATTCTGCGTTTTCAAAATGTCGCGTATTGAAAAGGAAGTGAAAATTAAGGTTCTGGACACATGGCTAAGTGAGAAGGGTATTACTATGCGAAAATTGGCGAAGCGGTTTGGAATTCATCATGCGAGTGTTAAAACCATCATTAATAAGTTTGGGGAACACTATTCTTTGGATGAGCTACCAGGAAGAGGCAGAAAACCCGGTTCTTCCAACCCGAAACTGGAGCAGAAAGTGGTATCTCTAATCATGAAGAACAAATCAATGTCAATACGTGATTTGGCCAAAAAAGCAGGAACGAGTGTCGGAATGATCCAGCGTATCAAGAGGCGAAACCACCTGAAGACCTACAAGAAGCAGAAAATCTCGAAACAAAGTGCAGAACAGAAGAAGCGAGCAGCAACAAGGGCCCGGAAATTGTATTCGCGTCTTTTGCAGCGTCCGGATGCATGCGTTTTGATGGACGATGAGACCTATGTAAAGGAGGACTCAAAACCCTTCCAGGTCCACAATACTTTACTGCCGTCGTTGGGGAGGATGTGAGCGATGCGGACAGGTCGATTCAAGTGGAGAAATTCGGTCGAAAGGTACTGGTATGGCAAGCAATATGTTCCTGTGGTTTGAAGTCAACCATTTTTACACTACCGGAACTATAAATGCGGAAATCTATCGATCTGAGTGTCTCCAGAAGAGATTGTTGCCTTTATATAAGAAGCATAGTACACCTCCACTGTTTTGGCCGGATTTAGCGTCGGCTCACTATGCCAAAACCACTCTCAATTGGCTTGCGGAAAAGGGTATAGATTTCGTTGAGAAAAATATCAATCCACCAAATTGCCCTCAGCTTCGACCCATCGAACGTTACTGGGCAATCGTGAAGAGGGTCTTCAAGAAGACTGGTAAGGCAGCTGGGAACATGCAGGAGTTCAAAAAAATTTGGGCTCAAGCGTCCAAAAAATGCGATGCAACACTTGTCCGGAACTTGATGAAGAGCATTCGATCCAAAGTTCGAAAATTCGTGAAGGAATAACTTAAATTTCATCCGGTCTTCACTATGTTCAAGTTTAACCTCGTACAATAAAGGATCAATTTTTTGTATGAATAAAATATCGGTTTGCATCAAAATTTGAAAGAAAGTTTGTGGATAGCTTATTTTCGATACACTCCTTGCAGTATTAAGCATTCTATTTAAGTTTCAACTATATCAGTTTACTAAAAACGATTTTTTTATGTTCAAAAATGCAAAAAATGGTATTCGGCCATTTGACCATATACATGAGAACTATGAATATTTTTTGATAAAATCGTAGACTCCTGATTTTAGATGCATATATGTATTATAGACTGTTCCAGAAAGTATAAGCACATCTTATTTTAACGGTCATTTTGAATATAATGAAATATTTCACCATGTTTTGGCTGCGTCCTTTTGTTTGCACATTTCTGAATGACATAGCATCAAAATCTTGCTCAGTTTTGTGTTACCTATCAAAATGCGCGGTCTTACTCCGGAACAACGAACAAGTATCGTGCACAAATGGTGCACTGTTAGCGGACTCTCCTTGAGAAAATTGGCCAAGGAAGAGGGTGTAAGCGTCGGAGCGGTACGACCTGTGATTCGAAAATATAGAGAACAGTGTACGTTTGAAGATGCGCCGAAGAGTGGTCGGAAATCCGGTCCTGTTAGTCCGGATATCGATAAAAAGATCAGGGATGCCTACAAGCGAAAACCAGCGACTTCAGTTCGGAATGTTGCGAAAAAACTAGGCACCTCGTCGAGTAACGTCATGCGTGCCAAAGAAAGACTTGGGCTAAAAACATACCGGAAGCAGAAAAAATCCAAAAGGAACCCAAAACAGGCCGCGTCCGTGAAACCACGGGTCCGCAAACTCTACGATTCGTTATTGTGTGTATAATAATGGACGATGAAACGTATGTGAAACTAGATTACAAAACGCTTCCCCGACCACAATTCACAACTGTAAGCGAAGACAAAGACATCCCCGAAACGGAGAAGGCCGATTTTTACCGAAAAATTCGGTAAAATTCGGTAAGAAGGTTATGGTTTGGCAGGCAATATGCGAGTGTGGTAAAACATCTAGTCCGTACATCACAACGGAGACGATGAACACTCAGAAATACGTTAAGGAATGTCTCCAGAAGCGATTATTGCCGATGATCAGGCAGCACAAAGGTCAAGTAGTGTTTTGGCCTGATTTGGCTTCATGCCATTACGCAAAGGACACTTTAGAATGGTAAAAAGTCAAAATGGATGTTTCGTGCCGAAAGACATGAATCCGCCGAACTGCCCGGAGGCACGGCCAATCGTGACTTTTTGGGCTTTAACCAAAGCAAAGCTTCGAAAATTCATAAAACCAAAAATTTAAAAAAGATAGGTCAAAAGTGGTCAAAATGGTCGGAAGTACCACTGTGCAGAAGCTAATGGGTCATGTTCGAGGAAAAGTTAGGAGTCTTGGCTATGATTAAATATTATTATTAAACGAGAGTAAAATATCATATAAAACACAAATACAAACATGATTTGCCAAATAAAATTATTAAAACTAAAAAAAAAACTGACTTTTTTGTAATTTTGAAAGTGTGCTTATACTTTCTGGAACAGTCTATAAGTCAATTATAGTATTTGCTCCATACCGTGCTAATATGGGGGCCCCTTTAAAAAAAACTGCAGAAACTATAAAAAAAATCGGGTGCTCTTTATACTTTTATATGTTTGCTTGGAAAACAGAACGAAAGGAAACGGGAAAACCCAAACTGAATGAATCAATTCCGGACGCCACCCGGAGCAAATAAATTAATTAGCTCAGTCCCCTGCCCAGAGGCACCTGAAATTATTCATTCACAAGTCCAAATGAAACAAGCTCTTCACAAACGGTGGGTCCATGTTCCTTGCGGCGACGACATGTCCTTCGATCGGCAGTCATGTTTGGTCAAAAGTGTGAAAGCGTGTAGCTACTGGAGGGAGCATAAATGACCAAGAATCCGCTAACTAAGGAGCTTCGTCGGAGGTCTCCATCCTTTTCCATGCCAGTGTGTGGTGTTCCGTTGTTATCTTAATTTTTATCTCCCAGAGCGCGCCACGATGCTCGATCTCAATTACGGGAAGATTCGTTGGATCGAACCCGTTCATGAATTACGTACCATTTTATTTTTCGCAAATCGGTATTGATGAAAAAATGTAATCGCCTAACGCAATCTATGGAGACCCATTAGCGGAAGGCGTAATTTAGAAGCGACTTGGAAGCAGCGAATCCAATCGGAAATGTATGACCATCGTCGTCGTCGTCGATCGATGCTGCCAAAGGCCACCGTATGCTAATGAATTGGAGGTGAACATGCAAGCGCAGCTCGCTGTTCGATTCTGTGATGGTGTCCAAGATTATGCGAGATGTGTGGCATAATTGATTGAAACGAAACAATTTAGCACATCCTTTTTGCGATTAGCATCATTGGAGGGAAGGTGGGGCGCAAAGTGCGTTTTGATTTTGAACCTCGCCAAACAACCATACATTTTGGTGTTGTTTGTCCTCGAATAGGCTAGCTCACATTGAATTATAAACGATTAAATAAGAGAGACACTTCAATGCTCCGAATCGCTAGCCAAGACTACGTATAAATCTCACTCATTATCAATTGCACACACTAATGAATGTGAAAGATTCAAAACAAGCTTCCATCTGACGCTGTGGCTATGTTCGGAATCGTTAGTAAGCTCAAGTTGCTGATAGAAACAAATAGCAGTTATGGCGTTCCCAGCATTTCTTCCCCTGTAAGTAGGTTTGAAGTACTTAAGGTTCTTTCTGTGTTCAATACTGATTAAGATGTTTCTCTGTATATACCATGTTTAACTCAATAATTCTACAATTTCAGATGCCTGTTGTTTATCAGTTGGCCGCCTTCCACGATATCCCGAGCCGTTCCTGATCATCGCTTTCGTACCGAAGGAATAACCTTCATCAGTCCAATAGACATCCCAGACAATTTCATCTTTCCCAAGGCCACGGAACTGGTGATTGATGGTGTCTTGGTAGCAGAATGGGATGAATCAATGTTCGCCCGGCTGAACAACACAAAATATCTTTCCCTTATCGATGGAACCATTCCGGGGATCACATTCCGATCAAGGAACCTGCTTTCACTATCCATCCTGCAATGTGATTTGAGCTCGTTCGACGTGTGGCCCGAAAAGAATTCTATCCTAGAAACGCTCCGACTAACCAGAAATAAATTGAAAAGACTTCCACCTAACTTGAGGTTTTTGGAGGGATTGACTTCACTGGACCTGTCACAAAATGAACTGGAACGGGTTGATCTGCAGGAACTGGAAGGTGTGAGGCAGTTGAAAGCCCTGGATTTGTCAGTTAATAGAATTACCACAATTGATGCGCCGGCAGCTTTGCGATTGAATCGACTGAAAAATCTTGCAGTAAGTTTCAATCTTTTGGAGCGCTTCGACGCGTTTCCGGGAGCATTCCCAGTGTTGGATACGGTTCGCTTGATGGGAAACATGTGGACCTGCGAGTGGGTTGACTTTGCAAGGAAGAGCATTTTAAGTAGGAGAATTACCACCTTTGGAGTGGATTACGGCTGCAGCGAACATCGCCAGGGAGGACTTTGTTGCTATGGCAATCTAGAGCCGGAAAGAACTACCGCGTCAAAGTTGCTGAAAGAAGGATCGCTTTTGAAAGAGGTTCAAGTTTTGGTCAATGACATTGCTGAGAACCCGATAAAAACTTCCGGAGGCCAGTCAGTGTTGGAACTGCTGACGCGCAATGAAGGAGTTAATGATGATAAAATACTGGTTGGTGTTAAACTAGGTGAAGTGAAAATTTTCTTTTGATAAGCCAAAAAAATGTTTAGACATTGTTCTTAACTTACAAACAATACATGTACATTAAATGTGGAATAGCCTAATCATGGGGCAGTTGTATTTACCAATTGAGGTGAAATATTTAGGTCTAAGACTCTTGTATTTAACAAATGATTACAAAGATTAATTAAAGCCACTCAAACTACATCAATCGAGTTGTAATTTTAATGAAAGCTTTATGATTGTTCACAAGAAGTTCACAAGTTCATAGTTAATATGATTTTTAGCATCCGAAAGCAGCGGTAAATGCAGAGTGAGTTTTTTTAATGCATGTACATGCGTGGACTTTTAACTAGCGCATCAGTTGACTAGTTGATGAAGACAATCGATCAACGTAGATACGCCCTTTTCAAATGTTACGCTAGACTTAAAGCATGACACACTTAGGAACTACATCAATTGGGTCTATTTCCGATTATAATTAACGGATTTGAAAACGGTGTTCCCTAAACTGCATACTAATACGAAACTGAAAAACATAGTACACACTACCAAAATGTCATGTAAATTTCTGTCTCCTGAGACCGACACATGCTAGCGTCATTTAGCGCATAAGAATGAGTTGAAAGAGATGAGAAAATAAATTCAATCAAACACATCTTTTGTCGAATTGCGTATGTGTCAGTTTCAGGAGACATAATTTTAAACGAAATCTTATTTTACGTTCCCCGACTTTTTACAAACATGAATTACGTCTCGTGTAAAATTCATAATTTCTAAGTGTGTAGCTCATGATAGACCGATAGCACAATCGACGTCTTCCGAGATACCATGGCAACGAGTAGATAACAAACTCGATGCAGAAGTTATTAGTGTATATTCAACCACCAAGATCAATATAATAAATAAGGTCTACCGATTTGTAACCCGGCCTTTTCTCTGCTCTGCGAATATTACCTACACACTACCAAAATGTCATGTAAATTTCTGTCTCCTGAGACCGACACATTCAAGCGTCCTTTAGCACATAAGAATGAGTTGAAAGAGATGAGAAAATAAATTCAATCAAACACATCTTTTGTTGAATTGCGTATGTGTCAGTTTCAGGAGACATAATTTTACACGAAATCTTATTTAACGTTCCCCGACTTTTTACAAACATGAATTACGTCTCGTGTAAAATGCATAGTTTCTAAGTGTGTATAAGAGGTTGTGGGAGAAGACTGCGCATGGAATTACCCAGTATTTCGGTGGACTGGGATCTAAGAACTGGAGTTTTCATTTCTAAATGGTTCTGGATGCGGCGGCCGTATTGTAGGTATTGACGGGAGACGCTCTGGAAGCGAAAACGGCGGAGAATACGTTTTTAGAAGCAGACCGGATGGCGAAGAGTTTGATCGTTCGTATCCTGGCTGATGAAGTACTGAAAGTTGTACGGGTAGGCGCAGCGTAAAAGAAATGTACGCCAGCCTCTGTGAAGTCTTTGTGAAGAAGTCGGTGGCCAGTCAAACACTCCTGCGAAATGAGCTAGGACGTTTTCGGATGAAGGATGAAGCTTCGATGAGGTCGCACGTACTGGCCTTCGATTATTTGGTGAGGCAGCTGAAAACGGCTGGCACAGAATTGGATAATGGATCTCGTGTCCCAAATTTTCCTAAACTTGCCTGACTCAACGATCCGTTGGTTACGGCACTCGAGAACATCAAGGAAGAGGATAGATGACGTCAAGCAAAGGCTCCTTGCGGAAGAGCAGAAACGTGTTGCTCGGACGGGAGAAAACGGAGGAAAAATCAACGGCGTTTGCAGGCAACCAACAGAACAAGCGTAACGACAAGTTCAAGGGCAAGTGCAACAAATACGGTAAAGTGGGCCCCATTGAAAAGAGACAGCTTCATGATGAGTCGTGATGACGAGACAAAGTCCGACGACAAAACTATTCAATTTAAAATGGATTCCGGAGCAAATGGTCGTGGTGAACGCCAGGACGTTTTCGACTCGATTGATTGCTTGAGGACGTCGCTGGCGATCAACCTTGTTTAGAATTTGCAAAACCAGGTGGCGAAAGAAGAAGCGTGACTTCTGAATGTGTGAGAAATCCTGTACGGGCCCGATATCCGTGGCAGTCTTCTGTCGGTGAAGAAATTAGCGCCTGCCGATGTAGAGGTGCTGTTTCTGCAGAAAAAGGCGGGTATAAAAAAATATATTGAATTGTTATCGCGACGACATTGTTGAAGGGCAATTTCTACGAGTTTAGCGTCAAGGTGAGTGAATACATTGCAAACGTTTGCCAAGTAGATCAAAATGAACTTTAACATCGTCGCCTGGGACATCTCGGCCAAGGTAGCATGGCCAAGGTAGCATGGCCAAGATCGTGCAAAAACAGATGGCAACCGGTGTGGATTTCAAGAATCGATTTTGCAATACCTGTGCCCAGGGCAGACAGTATCGGGATACTTTCGACGGAACACGTGAATTAGCGAAACGACCCCTCGAGCGTGTGCCTTCTGATTTATGCGGCCCAATCGTCCCAACGGCCTTGGATGTATCCAAGTATTTCGTATCGTTCATCGAAGATAAAACTAATTTCGCCATGATTTACCTCATAGAGCAGCAGTCTTCGAGAAGTTGCGAGAATACGAAGCGATGATGACTGCTCAGTGCGGTATCTCGAAGTTGACTGTAGATCAAGGCAGGGAATATTGCTTTACAATACAGAAGAATTTCTACTAGATAAAGGGTATCTAGGTTGAAACCACCGTCGCCCACACGCCTCAGCAGAACGCCGTGGCTGAGCAATTCAAAACGACGCCGGTAGAAAAAGTGAGGACCATGCTGATTGCTTTATCGATGCCGAAGTCAATGTGGAACCTTTGTTCTAACAGTGGTGTACTTGATCAAGCGCAATCCGTCAGCAGCGGTGTTAGAAGTGAGTACACTGACCGAATGCTGGATTGGATCCAAGCCGGATCTGTCAGAGCTACGGGTTTTTTGCTGCGTGGATTCCTGTGTAACTCCGTAAGAAAATGGACCATGAATAAAGAAAAACGGAAGGTGGTTATTGCGACGTCTTTTTCAATGATATGCGATGAACTGGATGCGATGGGAAGCAAACAGCTGTGGAAGCTGGCACCATGTCCCGCCAACATCAAGCCGTTGAAAACGAAATTGGTTTTCCGTGTGAAAGAGGACAAACAAGGATGAACAGTTCCGTACAGGAAGGTTTCCTCCAGAAACCGGGGCTGGACTACGAAGAAATGTTCGCTCCAGTGGCAAGCTTCTGACAATCAGGATCATCCTTTCTTTTTTCACCAGATTGAAGAAAGCATTCCTGCATGCACGGTGAGCTGAAGGAAATTATTTTCATTTGTGCTCCACATGGTGTGAAATCAGCACCAGGATGGCGTGCATGCTGCGAAAGTTGCTTTACGGATTGACCCAATCGCCGTGGTGTTGGAACCAAAAGTTCACCAGTAAAATCGAGAGCTGGAATTCGGCAAAAGAAACAATGACAATGAACAATGACAATGAACAATGACAATGAACAATGACAATGAACAATGACAATGAACAATGACTCCGATACTGACCATGCATCGGAATTCAAGTCATAACCACTTTAAACTACATGGTGACAACGTAGAATAGACACACTTGAAACTTGTTATAAAGCTTAAACACGAATGTATTTCTCACTCATTGCACTTTAAATAACAAGTCGAAGTATTAAACTTACATTGTCTTTAGTGAAGTTCAAAACTTTCTCCTTTATATTTCATCGCGCTTCGAAGAGGCTTTCCAAAATTGTTGCAAGCCGCACGCAGCACCTCTTCCGAAATTTGATCCAAAATCTCAACAAAACGTTTTTTTTTTTAATGAGTACAAAAACATGTCCTTCAAGTCACCTAGTTTTTCTAGCATGTATCCCCAGATACTGAAGTCCAGTGGGTTCAGATCAGAATACGATACAGGGCATTCAGAGGGACTGGTGAAACATGGTAAATTTTGCTTCCACCACTGCTGAACAACACAGGATTAACACAGGGAAGTAGGTGGTATGTGATAACGTTTCGTAAATAATACTCTTTGTTTATTTTCACGCCCCAGTCTACACTCCAGCATAATTCTACTCAAAGACTGAGTAGAATTGTATTCTTTATCTTTTTCTCACACCGAAATGTTACTCAATTTTCGTAAAAAGTAGATCTACTCAAAAATTTTTTGATCAACTTTTTATAAAAATTGAGCAACTTTTCCATGAGAAAAAAAAGGGACACTAAAACAAATAAAAAGAGGGTTTGATGAGCGTGTATTAACAAGAGGGGTGATTTGCCTTTTGACGTAATGGCACAAAACCCATCACCGCAGAAGCACTTTGGTATCGTTCAACTTCTCGTTTTTCAGCAAGTATTCTACGAAGACTTGCTCCATATACAGGGTGCGGCAGAAAATAATGCGAAAATTTGTTCTATTTCTTTCAAATCCCATTTTCAACTAACTCAAGCAATAATATCAACATTTTCAAGTGCAGTTATCTTTATAAAGTCCTTTTAAACAAATTTATTCAATGTGTCCTCCATTTTTATTAATAACATCCTCGAGCCGACGCCGGAAGCCAGAGCATGCCTTTCGGACGTAGTCCTCCGACATTGACTGCCATGTGCGTGTTATGGTTGACTTCAGGGTTTTCACACTAGGGTGTGATGTTTTGCAGGCTCGTGCTTCAACATATGCCCAAATCGAATAATCCAACGGATTAAGATCTGGACTGCTAGGGGGCCACAAATCCTTCGGCCAAAACTTCATGTTATCGTTCAACCATTGTTGGGTTCGATTGGACGTGTGACACGGCGCTCCATCCTGCTGTAGGACAACGTTTTGGTCCTCGGAGAAGTTGGCCTTCACCCAGGGAAGCACTTGGTCCTTTAAAATACCGATATACACTTCGGTATTGATTTTAACTCCAGCATCAATGAAAACAGGCGGCATTTTCAAACCGTTGGACGCCACCAAGCCAAACATCATGACACCAGCCGGATGTTTGGTTTGAAATTTGAATTTCACTTTTTCCGCAACGTTCTCCATTTTCTGCGGTGAAATGAACCGGTCCGTGCGGCTGTTGGCCACAGCATCGATGCTGAAAAGCTTTTCGTCGGAGAACAGGATTATCATTTTTTCCTTCTTCAACAAGGAAAGCAATCTCTTGGAACGAGTCACTCGTAGTTCCTTGACCCGGTCCGTAATCAAGTGGCGTTTCACTCTGGCTCTGGAAGATGCACGCAGGTCTTCTTTGATGATTCTCCGCATGGATTTCTCCGAAATATTGGCTTCCTTTGCAAGTTTTCTTATGGAACGCACCGGATTGCGACCAATTTTTGCACGGACCGATTTGATCACGTTCGGCGTGCGTGCAAAGCGCGGACGTCCGCTTCCCGGCTTCCGCTGCTTAGGACCATCCTGCAGGGACTTTTTTATGCGGTAAACTGTTGCCAAATGGCACCCAACCACCTTGGCAATCTCTTTCAGCTTCTTCAGGTCGAGCAACAAACTGGTGATCACTCCTTTCGCGAACATTTTGACGAATTTGCAATAAAACAAATAGAATGTTTGGATGCAGCACTTGAAAGTAAACATAAACAAATACACTTTCGACAGAAATTAGTCACTAGCTACACGAATTAACCCAATACTCAAGTTTGAACATTTTCGCATTATTTTCTGCCGCACCCTGTACACGATCATTTTGTTTGTTCAGAGAAATTTCAAAGTAAACAAATTTTCATCCGAAAAAAATATGGTATGACCAGCTTGCGTTGTAATCACTACCCGCGATCTGGCAACTCTGTTGGCAATATTCTTACGTGCAATCCGTGAATCCTCTGTTTTCTAAAAGCCCCATATCCATGGTCCCGTTTCAATATATGTAGCATGGAGGTGTGGCTCATTTTTTATTTCGTATGCCATTTTTCTCGCCAACCGAGCAGGCTTCCTTCGAATTCGCTCCTTCCCTGCTTTGACCGCTAAGAAAGTGCGTACACTGCGGTTTTTACCGGGTTTCGTCTTAGGAAAAACAGTGCCAGTATCCTTAAAACGTTTCATGGTCCTGTACACAAACAGTTGAAGATGAGCAATCTTCAAATGCGACAGCTTCCGTCTGATTTCCATGTTTATGAATTCGTTAAGATGCAAGATCCGAATTTGTTCTCTACATGAATCCATTTTTGTTTTCGTAAATTAAAGAACACAAATTCAGTTTGTTGTTAATGAATGAATTGACAGCGGTATCGTCCACTATTTTGAAAGATTTTCTTCCACCAATTTTTCATCTGAGCTGCCGTATTGATGGCTGTATCTTTAACCTTTAGCTTTCTCTTCATAATTTCCCAGTAGTTTTCAAGGGGCCTGAACTGGGGACAATTTTGTGCATTGTCGAAGTATTCGGAAGAAACTCCGTTGCCATTGCAACATTGTTGTACATTCCGGCAGCTGTCTTCTACAAAAAAGTGTAATATTAAAATACCTAAAACTTTGTCCAACATTAAAAAAGTTATGGTGAAAAAACGAGTTTTTAAGGGGTATTACATTTTTCATTCCATTTTTACCCAACAATTTCGTCCAGTTAAAAAATAGAAAGTTTCTGTCTTCTACAAAGTTTCATGAAATGATCTAATCTACAATGTTTTAATACATGGTCATCGATTTGAACCATAAATAAAAAAGATAGT
Source organism: Aedes koreicus (assembly GCA_024533555.2). Lineage (NCBI taxonomy): Eukaryota > Metazoa > Arthropoda > Insecta > Diptera > Culicidae > Aedes > Aedes koreicus. The sequence goes on along the minus strand of JAHHFK020001972.1, from coordinate 1,038,358 downwards.
TTGTTTTGCCTAGGTGTATACACCCCTTAAATCAAATTTGTTAACACACAAATAAAGAACTCAAAAAATGGTTCCGCAACAGGGCACCTTCCAGCGGAAAACGATGTTTGTGCCAAATAGATTACTAGAATCATCCCAAGTATCTTGCCCTCGGCCTTTCGCAGCAACGAGGAGTTTAACAAACTATTATCCGTAGTGATGGTATCCTGCTGCCCAAATAAACCGTAAATATAAATCAATTTCTAGCGCGTACCATTACTACCGTTTTATAATTAAAGATTTTGTGCTTAAGTGAACTGTTCAGGATTAATCCTAAACATCCATTGAATATTATTAAAAACAGTACATTTTGGATTGTGTCGAGAGTGGTAAATTCGACAGAGATTTTTCATTAGGGCCGAACTGAAAAACGTAGGCAATGGCATTTTCCGTAAATTTCTCGACATTGAGACCTGAACTCATTAATGCATCCCGAGCGCTTTGAACAGCAAGAGTCCACCAATCCGATAATATTGGTGGCATACATGAGTAAACTTCGTGTCACGAGATATTTACCGAAAAAATCATTGTTTACGTTTGTCAGTTGAGTACTAATGAAAAGTCTTTGTCGAACTGTAGGTTTGTCATTTAATGCCCCGGCATTCCATCTATGCCCCGGCATGTTGATAAAACCACATTAAAAACTGCCTTGTCTACCAACAACTCCTCTATGCTTCTTTAAAGCCGAGATTTGTACAAAGTGGGCCACTCTGTTGTTGTTGACTGTTGTGAAAACAAGTTAATAAAACCTTTATAAACCTTTTTATTTTGAAAAAGTTCTAGTGAAAGATGTTATGACCACTTGAGAACCGTCATAAAACCTATTGGTTGCCATGAAAACCAACATAAAGCCAAATGGCCACTGCTATCAAACTTCACTGTGATATCGTGGTTGGTTTTTGTTGTTCTGCTTTGTTCGATTCTCTGCTCTTCTGATTCATTTAGTAGTAAATAATATCTAAGAACAAAGTTCTAGTGTTGCGGAAAATTTCGTTTGATAGCAAAATATCCAAAACAAATTGAGTTTTTTACAGCGTATTATGCTCCAAATCGTATGCGCATTTCATTTAATGGTGAATATTGGCACGATAAGAGCCAAAAATTAATGCGCCTCGGAAATTATGCAAGTTAACAACAACAAAAACAAATATATCTCGATAAACTAATCATAAATTTCTAAAAAAAATGATGGAATTCAATAAAGTTATCTAAAAGAATGCCGAAATTGGTCTCCGATCATTCGGAGACATTTGCATTACATTTAAAATTTGTTGCGTTTATTTTTCCGCATTTCAATTATTTCTTATATTTCAATATGGCGATTGGAAAAAATCACAGTTTTGTAGAACAGCCAATTTGTCTTCGCAATGACTACTATAAAACTATTTGATCGTTTAATGCATTCACTGGAGGCAAAATGGTTTTAAAATGCTTGTTGAACTGACCATAATAAGATAATAAGAATGAGTCCTAAAACGGCAGTTCAAAACAGCATTTTACGAGTTCATAAAGTCAAAATAAAACCTTTGATAGGAGTAAAAGGAATTTGAGAAAACAAGGTTTTAAGATCGTTGTAAATAAGCTGTGTAGGTCTCATACACTGATCGGCAAAATAAAGTGCCCACCTCATCTTTTTTTAATTTCTCTGAATTTTTATTTGGTTCAAATTAAAGTAAATACACCTTAGTCTTTTTTGACATCTTAGTTTTTACAAGTTTTGCAAATTTCGCTTATGGAATAATTATAAAAAAAGAGTTCGACTTAAAGAACTAAAAATCAATTTGTATTGAAAAAAAAAACAATGACAAAAATAAGTGCCCACCTTCAAAAAATCGATATGTTTTCGATAAGTTTCCGTCGAAAGACCCCTCGATTGTTTATGTTTTGATATTTTGACGTGTTTTGAAGCAAACGGCTTGAGCTGGTGCATTAGTACACGTGATCGCGATTGATTCAGTTGAAAATATGGAGAACGTAGTGACTTCGAAAGCAATTCCCTTGTGTATCCGAAAATTGGTGGTTCGTGATGTGCAAAACTGTTAATCGCACCGGGCTGTCACTAGGAAGTACTTGGGAAAATTCTACTGAAACAAAAAAACGTTCGGATCAGTGGTGGATCGCCCAGGCAGAGGCAGGAAGCGCAAAACGGATACATGAACGGACACCAAGATCATGCGCGAAGTCAGGAAAAACCCAAAAGTAACTGTCCGTGAGATCCAGGAAACCTTCGAACTGAACTGTTAAGAAACTTGCCCGGAAGCGCCCATTTGCTATTGAGCATGCTGATAAGCCCCTAGAGTTCTGGAAAACGGTTCTCTGAATGGACGAATCAAAATTCGAGCTTTTTAATCGAAAGTGGCGGGTTCTTGTGTGGTCCAGATCGGGTGAGGAGCTACAGGAGCGCCACATCCAAGGCACGGTAAAGCATGGAGGAGGAAATGTGATGGCCTGGGGGTGTTTTCGGTGGAGTGAAGTGGGTAGCCTCGTGAAAATCGACGGAATAATTACGGCAGATTCCTACATCAACATCCTGCGAGAAAATCTGGAGGTTTCGCTGATCCAGACGGGTCTTGCGGAGGAGTTCGTATTTCAGCAGGACATCGACCCGAAGCATGCTGCCAAGAAGACCAAGTCTTTCTTCCGGTCTTGTCGGATCAAACCGCTGGAATGGCCTCCACAAAGCCCGGATCTCAACCCCATCGAGAATTTGTGGGCGATTCTAGATGCCAGGGTTGACAAAACTGGTGTTACCAATAAATTCAACTATTTTGAATCCCTGAAGCGCGCCTTCAACAAATTTCATATGAAGGGACGGGTCAAAGCAAAATAATAAAAACAAATAATCACCAACCATGTGTGCTATTACATGAAAAATTGGATGATATCATTATTATTATACACCAACGCCCTCCTACGCGAACCTCGCGGTTATACTAGAGAAAAACATGAGTAACAAATAAAACGGATTTTGTACTTGACCACATCCCTTCAGTTTTATTATGACGAAAGATTTTTTTCTGTTTCATCCTTAATACTTTTATACAACGTCATTTCTGTACAACTGATCAAGAAGATGTAATTCATGCAATTTGAGATTCTGCCGGGCCACTTACTTATTTCACGATCCCATGAACAAATGTTGATGAAATTCAAAGTGCCTAGTATACCATGAATCAAATAAAAAAGTAATTATTATGAGGTTGCAAAAAATCTCAACAAAAAAGTATCATCGTATGTACAATACTTTTCAACTGAATCCAATCTCACACTGAATTGTGTAACCGAATAACAGAGAGAGCACCATCCGTGTTGCGATGTCAAAGGCTTCCTTCCCAATTTTTTTTTTTTTTCACTTTCAACGAAACAACCGACATGTGTGTCCCTTGTATCTACCTATCAACAATTGTTCGAGGGCGTGAATCGAATCAAATTTAATCAAACAAGGTTCCACCCTCCACGCTCGTGAGCCGTTTGAATGTTCCACGGACGAATGGCAGCGAGAAAAATTCAATTAAAAATCTATTTCAAGCGAAAATGAATACACCCCGCTTTTGTTGACAAGACTGTCGAATCGACACATGTACACACTCTTTATCTTGTCTAGACGCCGTTGTCAACGCAGCTCTCCAAGACCGTTTCCGCAGTGAGTCGTCGCTATCCCATGCGTGTCCCATCCCTCGCGGGTAACAAATTAAGCGCTTCCGCAAAATGTTTAACATTTTATTTCAATCCTAGTAGGCCGGCTGCTTGCAGCAGGTCATTTAAATATTTTCCCACCGTCCTATTTTTGAACCTCGGCTTAGGACCATCACCTACGCAGTGATCGCTTCCTTGCGCACATCTGGCGTCTACGACGTGCATCCGTGTGAACCTGCTCCCTCGGTTAAGCGCCTTTTTCGCAGTCGGGTTCCTCGTTTTCTCTGCTTCGAAAGACGGCTAAGTATCGGAACCACAAACTGCGCGTGGTGCGGATACGCTTGAAGGAGGTCAGGCTTGTAACGTGACACCCAACAAAATCCGACCTGATACTGCGGCGTGCCAGGAGCTGCCGTCCTGCGGTTATCGATCCCTATGAGAACATTTCGGGCCTCTGTTTTGTGACTTGTTTCGTTATTTGTTCCTGCACTAATTTGACGTGACTTTGTTTGAATTTATAGCAGCCTTGGCTGAGTGGGATCATCCTCGCAAGGGTCCTGATCTGGTTCTAATGCGTTAATCATTTTCCGGCCTTGTATTCCGGTGTCGAATATCCGGATCGCATTTTTCTCTCTGTGTGTGACTTTCGTCGTAAAGTCATTGCTGGATAAGACTTCCAAAGCCGTGGAAGTAGCTTGTGATGAATCAGTATGATTCGCACCGCAATCGTAAAGAATACGTGCTAAACTTGGCGAAATAGACTGTTATGATTCGTGAGATTCCGAAAATATACCGCAAACGGTTCTATTCTCTAAGCTACAAAACTTGAAAATGTTAATTCAAATGGTCCAGGACAATCCAAACAAGATCAAACGACAGCCGATAGTTACCCCCTGTACTACCTTGCACAAACCGTAAATCTCATTTCCACCCTCAGTTATCCTCATAATCGCCTGCACCACCCGCAAAGGACGTTCACGGTAATCCTTCGAGATAAAAGGGTTGCATCCTTTTCTTTTTATGTCCCCACATTTAAGACGGATGGCCGCCGCAGTCGGTTTTAGCTAGGCTTTGGGATCAATCTTGATGTGGTTTCGTTGTTTACCCTCAGCCTGCAAGTCACAATGGTGGCAGGGAGCTGAGAGAAAAAAATCACTTCCTAATGGCTTCTTGACGTTTGCCTGTTGTTTTTTTTTATATTGTCCCAAAGTGTTTTATACGTTTTATTTCGAGGTAGAATGGGACCAATCCTTAATCCTAACCTCACTTTTCACAACTTCACGCCCAATTTGATTTGATTTGCGATATAATTTCCTTTGATATCTCGAGCGGAGTGACTTTGCGATGGTTTTTTTTTTTCACCCAGATTGCATGGCACCATTTCAGGCAAAATCTAATTCACCATGGGATTCCGTTCGTTGGCGGGGGTACGGAAATAAGATGAAAAACAGATAATGGTGACATTCGGGACCGCCGTTGCGATGGCTGGTGGCCTGCTGGGATTTATGGGACTTCAAACGATGTTGAAATTTAAATTAGTAGTCTAGGCCAGCGGGTTAGATTCCAAAAAAGAAAGCTATACTAATCTTGAAATTGTTGAATAGGTTGGAGTTATCGATATCATTTAACTTAAGAGCATGTCCATTGCAATTTGTAATTCTAATACCGATCAATTGTGCGGAAGTGACATCAAACACACACATTGTCTACGGTGTAGTTGAACACAATTTCAAGCAAAAAATCTCTGCTGCATTTTATATTTTCGGTCGAAAAAGTAGACAGTTCATACACCGCTCTAGGATAGCAATCCAATTTGGCACTGACACCGCCACACATGCATTAGATAACTCACGCTTCCCGTCCGATTCCCACTTATTCCATTTCCATTTTCATCGATGACATTTGATATTGTTGTCGACAGAGAGACGAAATGAGGTGCCTCAAAAAAATGTCCCCGCATTCATTTTCATCTCATTTTCTAAAAAACTATGCTGCAGCCCTATCTCCTACCATTCATTGTCCATCCCCCAACGGAAGGATATCAAATCGAAACGGACAGAAAGTTCAATTTGACTCATTCACTCCCGCAAATGGCACACTTTATCGGATCATATTTTATATGGCCTGTCCGGAGGTTTTGGTTGAACCGCCAACCCCTCGCAGAGCAGTAGTGCAGTGATCTTTATTTTATTGTCCAGATATCGGCTTGCCCACAGTCGAGGTGCTATTACTTTTTTTTTTGTTATTAGTTGCTGTCATGCACATTCATGAATCTCGCCCGATATCAGCAACACATATTGGATTTGATGTTTGTTTTTTCAGTTTGCCCTCATTGAATTTGTCTTTCGGAAAATGTAATCAACTCATTGTGGAGTTCCGTTGGTTCGTAAATCGATTTTCAGATACGAGCCCGGAAAGTTGTGATTTATGAGATTCGAGTGAAAAAAGGATCATATATAGTTTTGAACAGCGACACGCTCTGCGTTACAAGTAAATGTTGAAAGAACATCCGGATGACATTATTATTGAGGCGTTTGTTAATTGCAGTAGATGTCCACTGGATGTTTGTGCCTGACGAGTGAAAAAGGATGTTGAGTTATATACAACAGTCTATTTTTCTTTTCTTTTTCGTCATATTTTAACGACCTCTATTAAATTAGGTTGTATATGAAACACAACTGCATCCCATTGCAGCGTACCGGTCTACTAATGAATAATAAAAATATTACAATCTACTCACTTTTTTGTATAATTACCGTAGTAACATATGGAATTCAACTGGTTCATTTCATTAATTAAAATCAATGTAGTACCTATGAGATTCAATGCAAATGTTAAGTAAATGCAAGGAAATCTTTCAGATATACTATTCTTTATAAAAACATTCCAATGCATTCTTCACACATATTAAACCAAAACGAAAAAAAATTACACACAACACACACCACCCAGCCCACCCCACAACCCCCCCCGCCCCCGCCCCCACACCACAACAAAACCACCCCCCCCAACCGCACCCAACCCCGCCCGCCCCACAAAACCCACGACGGCCCCCAACGCCACCAAACCCCCCCCCCCCCCGCAAACCAAAAAAGGACAACCCCCAAGAAGCATCGTGTGGCAGCTTAAATAGTCCATTGTGGGGCCATTATTGCACTCCTTAACACTCCTTCACTTTAAGCTAGAAATTAAAGAATTGAAATTTGCCCTTAATGGACTTTCTAGAACTGAGCTGGATATAATTTAGTAGCATTCGAGGCCAGTTATTTATAGTCATGTGCAAAATTTTACTACCAAGATACAAGAACGGACAATTTTTTGATAAATCTTGTTTTAATTTTCTTCTGAGGTAGGTGAAAATTGTTTATAGAATACAAATAAATTTCCAACACAGAAGAATTACGTCCCAACTCCAGATCGAAGCAGGCCCTGCTTTGAAAATGAGGTGTTTTGGTTTCGATGCGTCGTTTTCACAAAACATGGTGACAAAAAGACAGTTTTCTATTGGAAAAATAGGAAGCTTTAAATTAACACTTCACTTCACATATGTAGAAAGCTTATCTTTTGACAGATAGTGTCGAGTGCTCGTTGTTTCAATAAATAGGTCCCCAATATGTATGAGTGAAATTGAACTCTTTTATTATGCCATCAGGCAACAGCATTTGTAATTAACTGTTTGTCATTGTAAAATAAATCTGTTTATTTGCAGGACCAAGACTCTTCCGGTTGGTACCAAATCAATGAGCGTAGGTATCAATAGAATCAATATCTGCCCCACCAATCGGAGGGGCGGCCCAACTTGTCTGATCTCTATTTGGAGGATATCCACAGAAAAGAGGGCATGCCGCTGCTCCCCCCCCCCCCCCCCGGGGCGTCCTTCAAAGACAACTGGCTGAATTGACAGAACTATCGTGAAGAAGGCGGAGCTGGACCGGGGACTATCAACTACGAACATTGCGAAACAGATTGAAAGTGAGTTCAACTGACATCACAATCCGTACGAAATCAACTTCATTAGAAAGGTCTTAAGGGCAGAGTAGCACTTAAGAAGCCATGGTTGTCCGCAAAAAATATCAAAAAAATGTTGAAGTGGGCCCAGGACCACATTTCATGGAACAGTGATGGCTGGAATAAGATGATTTGGTCAGACGAGATTAAACTTATGCTATTTTAATCTGATGGTATCACAAGAAAATGGCGGCGAACCGGTGAAAGTTTGAAAAAGGAGTGGTTGTGGCCTACAGTCAAGCATGGCGGTGGTGAGTTACTTTACCAGCATTGATTTTTTAACCAACTGAGCATGAATTTGATTTTTATTTCTTCAGGTAGAGTCATGGTGTGGGGATCTTGGCTACATCCGGTGTTGGAGAACTTGAGTCCATTGATGGAATTGCCTAACTATTACCTACACAGGCAAAAAAAGCGATCACCATTATTTACGAGTATACAGTGATTGAGTCATGCCGGACTATTCGGGGTGCGGTGCATTTGGCGTTCGATGTTCTGTTGCTTGAAGGAGCGGTTCCATGCTTTTGGCGGATAGTGCTAGTTACATACTTTCAGCGTATCGTTAACCAAAACGAAACCTGCTGCTGACCTTCTCCCAACTATTCAACATCCCAGTGATTTCTCTTGGAAGTGCAGAAGATTTCTCGGCTTCATTCGAAGCGAGCATCACGTCAACAAGTTCCTACTCATTCCCTACTTAACCAACTCATAATGGGTCACCAGTTTTTACACATTGAGGATATATGTTAGTCCCAAACATCATCTATTGATTCTTTGTGTGAATACAGATGATCTGGCAATAACGGAGTATCATCCGTGGGCGGTCAATCATGCTCATGCTCATGCTCTTGTAAATTTAAGAACAGACGTAAATTTTGGTCAAACGGGCCGCTCCCTTTATCTGCATCCAAGTAGACTTAAATTTACATGCTTTTTTTTAGAGCGTAGGTTAACTCTTCTTCTTCGAAATGACCGTAGTGGATTTATTTGGCGAGTTTTCAATGACGAGAAATTTGCGGAACAAGCCATTGTTTAGGTTTGCCAGTTAGGCCCTAATGAAAAATCTTTGTCGAAGTACATTATACCTTTCTAACCTGACGAAGATGTGCAGTGAATCATATCTTCGCAATACGTTAATCCTCATCGACCGACTACGTTACCGTGGAAATCATTTGCTTCCCTCCAAATATCCCGCCCTGAACAGGATTATGCAGCCCCATAAATAATCAACTGCTACACATTTTATCTCATCTGACTTCGCCAACTCTCCAAGGGCACCGGCGGAGTTCATGCCTACAAAATCGTTTCAGCTGCAGAATCTTTACAAACGCATCCCATTAGAGGAGGGCAGGTTTCGCAACCGTCTTCGAATCGAATCTGAATTCATGGTTCCACCACGCACGCATAAATTACCATTTCCGTAATTTATAATGAAAATGTTTGAATTTCACTTCGTCTTTGTTAATCTTCGGGAAATTATTTATCTAATTTGTGGCGTGTGAGTGAACCTGGTGCAATGCTCAAGACGTGAACTAAGAAAGGGGGAGTTCAAGAGTACTTTTTTCGGCGAATTTTGACAACTTCGATATTAATTCAAGTCTTCCTCCGGTTGGCTGAGAACGGGGCTGTCGGGTCGGGGGCGCGGAAGAAACTGCGATTACTCAAACCGTAACGAATAAAATGTAAACATATGTGAGCGGTTTGGTTGAATTGCTTGACAAATTTATAGATGTTGCCGTCGAGTAATGACACTGACTATGTACACTGTGTCGTTCGGTATCATGTCTTGTTGGTAAATGGTTTAATTTTTCGTGCGTTCCACGGCACTGCGAATACGCTCGGAGGAAACTTGTGGGCGGAAGGGCATATGTGAGATGGTTCGAGGCCTACCGCAGCCAAATGAGGATAAGTAATTGCCATGTGGGGAAAAGTGAATTAAATCAGAAGGATAATGTAGGATTAAGGGCGGTTGTCAGTGGATTGTTGGTTGATTGATTTAATGTGGTTGCGGGGGTGCTTGGGAAGAAAAATGTGCGAACTAATTGCCGGACTTATGGAGGACAAATTGCGTCGGGAGGCGGAGTAGAATCACGAAACTGATTGGGAACTGACGGAAATCTTCTTTCATGGGAGATTTGATGGTTGTATTTAACGAGTTTCATTAAAGTTTAAAAACAAACACGAAAATGCTGGAGATGAAAAATGTCTTCTTTCAAGCTTCTTTGCCGATTGTCAAGTTTCATAATCAGCGTTTCGTTGTTTACATGTTGGCTGAAAAAAAACTTTTCCACCACCCAACAAGAACAGCGAAAGTTTTTCAGCATTGACTCCAAAATGGGAGAGAGCTTCAGAAAATGCAGTGCGCAGCAATGAAAAACATCGGGATGGACCAAGACGTTGCCATTCACCGAAATGTTTGTTGTCGTAAGATTCTTCTACTCCATGCTTAACTTCTGCATAAGTTGGTGTAATACTTCAAGCAAACAGCTGAAGAATAATGAGAGTTATATAATTACTCCGGGCTCGGAAAAACGATGTATGATTCGTTTCTAAGGTTGAAAGAACTGTAATAAATTATTCTTATTCGGGTTTTTTTCCTCATCTGCGTACGTGCATTGTTTTACAAACTAAGTTTTCAAAATATAAGAAAAATTATTCTCATTTTAATTTTTTTTTTTTTGTGATTTTCAAATACACAATTTAAGTTAAAATTACATCAAAATGTCAATCGGTTTTCTAACGCACACATTTGTAAGGACCAAATACTCCATATTTTTTGAATAATGACATATTCACATTCACATCGAACACCATTTTCGCAAAAAAGCTGTTTGGAATTCTCGCATATCCTGCTGACCATTCATATGCGTCTGACCATTTTACGAATACTGGGTTCACCAGCGAGTTGCGCAAGCTCATAGTCAATCATTGTCCACGTCTCATGCCCGTGGAGAACAACCGGTCTTATCAGCGTTTTGTGCAGTATCCCCTAGGGTGCCAGCCAAAACCGACTTTTTGAATTTCAAAAAAGAGTAGTGCTCAAAAGTGTTGTCTTCTCAAAAGAAGTTTCCATGCAAAATTTGAGCTCAAACGGACTTCGCTAAGTGGACCCCCAAAGCGGTCAAAGTTTGACTTTTTCGACCCATGAAAATTTTCCCAAGGTGGGGTACATGAAATTTCCGAAATCGATTTTTTTTTTTTTATGCCAGAGGTCTTAGAAATGCATGAAACGTCGAGAACTGGTGTTAGCTCGAAAAAATAAAATTTGATAAACATCGACTTTCTGGGACTTAACCAATTTTTGAGTTGGGAGAGTGAATTTAATTTTACCTAAATTATTTGAATTCAACTGCTGAGATATTCATAGCAATAGTACTGAAACATATCCTATATCATCGTTGGCAACTGCTAACATATTATATGTGATATTTCATTAGGGTGGCTCACTTAATTTCCATAAGGGTGGTCCTTTTTGATGAAAAATATAAAAAAAATTAAAAAAAAATTGTTTGAAAGAAACGAAGAAGATGATAGTATTGGAACATCTCTTAAATCATCGTTAGCCACTGCCAACATGTAATATGTGATATTGCGTTAAGATAGCCCACTTATTTTCCATAAGAGTGGACCCTTTTGTTGAAAATTAAAAAAAAAAATCCGAAAAATCAGAATTTGATTGGGATATTGAAAGCAATATTATTTCAACACCTTTTTCATAATCGTAGGCCATTTTCTAAACTAGATTCATGATATTTCATTTGGGTTTGCTCACTTTTATTCCATTAGGGTGGTCTTTTGAAAAATAATTGAGAATTTTAATGGAATAGTGAAGACAACACTATTTACACATCTCTTGTGTCATCGTAGATCTTGTTAACATTTAATATGTGATATTTCATAAGGGTGGATAAATTGTTTTCCATAATGGAAGTCTTTTTTGTCGAAAAATTTAAACCAAAAACAAAAAATTTAGAAATTGATTGGGATATTAAGGATTGGGATATGTATTTAAACATCTTGTATACGGAAGCAGAAGATGGATGACCGGCAGCAACGTTCGTTGAAGCGCATAGTCAAAGCAGACAGACGCATTAGTGCTGTTAAAGCAACTGCTGCTTTGAACAATGCGCTTCAAGAACCAGTTTCTACATCAACTGTCCGAAGGGAGCTGCACGATATGAATCTTTACGCTCGTGCGGCCATTTCTAAACCGCTACTAAAACCGCAAAACGCGGTAAACAGGAAGCGCTGGTGCAAGGATCATAAGGAATGGACGCCAGATCAATGGAACCAAGTTGTGTGGTCGGACGAATCATCTTTTACCTTGTTTCCAACTACAGGTCGAGTGTACGTATGGCGTACTCCTGGAGAAGCCTACAACCCTGGCTGCCTTCTGCCAACCGTTAAACATGGCGGGGGGTCAGTTATGGTATGGGGTGCAATATCGTGGCATTCTCTTGGGCCTTTAGTTGCTATGAAGGGAAAAATAAAGGCCTAAGATTATCAAGAAATATTGGATGACCAGGTATTTTTTAGAAAACCTTCACAATATACTTAAAATAACAACAGATGCTGCCAATGATGAAGACCATCTTTCCTGATGGCAGAGGAATCTTCCAAGATGACAACGCTCCAATCCACACTGCTCAAATCATAAAGGCGTGGTACGAAGAGCATGACACAGACTTTTATCACCTTGATTGGCCAGCACAGTCACCAGACCTCAACATTATCGAGCCACTTTGGTCTACATTAGAAGCACGCGTGAGAAGTGTATTTCCACCACCATCGTCTCTAAAAGCGTTAGAGAAGGTTTTGATCGATGAGTGGTATAAAATACCTATCGAAACAATCCGAAAATTGTACGATTCCATCCCTAGGCGTATCCTAGCCGTTTTGAATGCGAATGGTGGACCCACGCCTTATTAAACGCGATTTTCCTTTGAAATGATCTATCTAATCAAAATAACTGAATTATTGTTAGCATATCCGAACTTTTATATATTTTCGAAACTATGTTTGAATAATTTGCCATTGAATCCTGATGCCCACAATAGAAACCTCAGATTCGCCACCAGTGGTATTGGTTTGTAAAATCATGAAGTTTGATGTGTTGCTAGCCAGGTTGGACATCGTTCTAAATCCAGCCACTTCCCTGGGGGAACCCGGATCCCGGAGCGTCACCAGGTCTGACCAATGTGACCGAAAACTCTCAGGTTGAGCACCAGTAATCTTGATTTGTAAAATCATGAAGTTTGATGTGTCGCAAGCCAGGGTTTGACATCATTCGAAATCTGGCCACTTCCCTGGGGTAACCCGGAATCCGGAATGTCACCAGGTGTGGCCAATGTGAAAGAATACTTTCAGGTTGATACCAGTGGTATTGGTTTGTAAAATCATGAAGTTTGATATGTCGCAAGCCAGGTTTGATACAGTTCTAACTCTGGCCATTACACTGGTAGGGTACTTCCTTCACGATTCCCGATAATGAATCCGGAACTACGGAAAATAACGAAATGTCCGCTACTCTTTCAAAAACTAGGATAAATTTGTAATCGTATGGAAAAAGTTGCATCTAATTTGGTTAAGGGCACGCAGAGTTACAGATAAATTAAAAAGGAGTTTTCAACATAATAAGTGTCTGGCAATTGGGTAAAAAACTACATTTTACGGAAATAGCCATATCTCGGTTGTTTATGGGCCGATTTACGATCTTTAACCACTGACAGACTTGTTATGAGTTCCAGTTTTTAAGAAAAATATAATATTTCCGATTTTCAAGTAACATAAAAAATAACGAGCTGCAGAAAGTTAGCACATTTGATATAACCTCAAAGTATCCGTGCTATCTCCGGTGCCCGGGAGTCAAATCAAATTTTGAATAAATATGCTGAAACTAGAATAAATTTCCCGTCGAACGCTTCTAGTTTCATCAAAACCGGTTAATTATTCACCGAACTGTATCACTTTGAATCTGGACAAAATTTTGCTAGTCTTCTCCTTTTTGATCATCCCCTGTAAGTCTCTTTGACAGTAGTTGCTTATGGAGCTCATAGTAGGAACGACTTCCACTGATAATACGGCTCCGGATCTCACGGCTGTTAAAACCCGTACGTCCCCAACCCCTCAGAGATAGAAAAATTCAAAATTAAAATTAATGATACTCCATCGTTAGCCATCGGATTTTGATGTGATGTTTTGCAATAGATCACAAAATTATCATAGTTTGTGACTCTGCACAGGTTATTCCAAAAATGTCCGTTGCAAGGTGGGAGTACTGGGGTAAAAACCTGTCCAGGGATGGTGGACAGAATATTTTTAGACGTGAAACATGGCATGCGGCATATCAAACGTCATGATTTAGCAAAACTAGGTCATCAGAAGACATTTTGTGGAATTCTGACCATACTGGCTACTAAAAGAGGTCCTGCGGGATCCAAGTTCCTCGGGAAAAGTGGCCATTTACAAATCTTTTCCAAAACCTGGCTTGTGACATATCCAACTACATGATTTTGCAAAAAATTGTCTTCGGAGGACATTTTGAGAATGTCTGACCATACTGAAAGGTTGCTGATTATCACAACCAATGGTGTCTCGCTCTTTCTATTGCTCTCCGCCGTTTTCCTGCAGCAGCAGAAAAAAAAAACTACTCTCATCGTACACGAACAATATTGAGCAACGACTCGCTTGTTCCTTTCCTGTTTACCGTTTCTTCTTGTGCCTACTTTCATTCACTGAGTTATCACCATGTCCAACCAACTAAGCGACACTCACTAATTCTCCCTTCTGCGCGAACATTTCAGCGCCAACATTAGATTAGGGCGAATCTGCTTTTGTAAACAACGGCTTTCTTAGTCATTTTCTCTTGAACTAAAGGTCACATATACAAATCAAGCACTCTTTAAGGAAGAGGAGCTTATCTCTATCCGCTGATATTTTCAATTTGAAGGGATTGTATTCAACTTCCGATAAATTAGCAGACAAAGTGTTTGTTTACAAATGCAGATTCGCCCTAATCAAATGATGGCGCTGATTTATTCCGAATTTCCAATAGCTGTTGGATTCGGACCCGAAGCATATTCGCAGTGAAGTCTTCTGAACGAAGCAAACCCTATCCGAGATTCGGAGGCTCTTGAGTGTGCCCTTGAGACTCGTAGGCTCTTGAGTGTGTCCTTGAGACTCGAACAATACGCTGCGTAATTTTTTCTGGAAATTCATATTTGTGCATAATCTGCCACAGATGTTCTCGATCGATTGTGTCGTAAGCTGATTTTAAATCGATGAAAAGATGGGCTTGTTATATTCGCGAAATGTGTGCAGCACTAGCCGAATTTCTCAAATCTGTTCCGTGGTAGCGGGGGCACCCATAAATCCCGCTAGATACTGCCCCACGAACTCCTTTGCGATGGGTGACGATGGCATAGAATTTAGGAAAGCAACTTGTAGGCATTCAGTAGAGTAAGGTAACCAATAAGCATTAGCATATGCAGTAAATCAACCCTAAATCTACATTTCAGATGCTACAAGCATTATGTTAGCATTATATCAGCATCTTGAATGCAATCTGTTGTAAAGTTGCATTTCAAATGCTATTTAAATGCTTGTTACCTGTAATAAGCATTTCGAATGCAAAATAGCATTAATGAAGCATTATCATAGCATTGCAGTAAAGCAGCCGTATATTGGGCCAAAAGCGGCATTTATGTTGCATTTAAGGCTACTTAATTGCTTGATAGGCTGCCGTTAAGACGCTTTGGAACTGCTTATTGGTTACCTGGGTTGTACGATAGCTTCAGCAGTCCAGCTTGTCACCCTTTCTATAGATACCTTCCTCCGGTAATACTGTTTCTTATAAATCTTGGTACTGGCCTAGCGCAGCGCCCTGACCAGTGCTTCACCACCGTATTCCAATAGCTCGCTTGGGAGTCAGCCAACCCCAGAAGCTTTGTTATTTTTAACACCGACCGATTTCCACTTCAACTTCCTGGAGTGTTAAGGGTGGAATCCTGTCCACTGTCCTGATCACTCTGCTCATTTCGGCTTGTGGTACGTAACCTTTGCGCAAGCTGTTCAACTTCTCGTAGAATTTGTGTGTGTCGCACGCATTTTGCCGACCACTACAAAACCAGTGCTCAGTGATGCCACAGCTGTAGTAAGCATTGGCCACTCGATGCCCACTATTTCATACCTTCTATTCTGTCCAGCAAAGCTCCTGCAGTGCTAAGACGGCGGAGTTGCGTGATTGAAGCTCGCCGTAGACTATCCTATCGCAGCCTGGGAAGCAGTGCGATTCGCAGTTCCATGCCTCAAGTTTCCAATCGAAGTCCTTACTTCGTCGGCTAGATCTTTGCCGATTGTTTCGGTCCATATTTACTTCTGTATTATTTGTAACTTTGGATTTTTAAGAGTGGTTTCTTGAGCCCTCTCAAACCTCCTATCTTGCTTGAAGGACCAGTTTGTTATTTTCCTTTCCTAAGGAAATAGTTGGGTAGTCAAAATTAAGGTTTTTTACTGCACTTTCAAGAAAAAAAAAAAGCAATAGTTTTGGTTATGATGAAATGGCGAACTTTTGAAATACCTCGCATCTTCTTTTGAACAATTTGATCGTCAACTTTTGCGGTAATTCTATTCCATCATCTTTTTTATATCTGCAGCATCCCGAGGCACGTTTCCAGTCTTTTTCAGCTTCCACTCAACAATTGCCCAATAGTTCTCGATTGAGCGAAAAAGAGTGCGATTGGATGGGTTGAGGTCCTTTTCGATGAAATCCACCCTATTGTCACGGTACTCTGAAATGTCTCTTGACTGTAGTGGCAGCTAGCAAAATCCACTGGCATTGTTTTTCGTAATCGGCCAATCACGTAATCGCACCTTCCCATTGTTTCGTCACGTATGCTATTCACGAGAGTATCCCAATGATTTGAAAAGTTTTTTATTTTTCTTCGTTTTTATTTTCCGTCGGCCTATTTCCTCACAAAGTAATGACAACCACCGACGCCAGGAAGACGACTCCACCACCCGGACTCTACATATCGTACTCATCAACACATGAGCCGGTATCAACGGCTTTACTTCCCTTCCGAAGGAAGACGTGACCAGATTTTTTCGCCTCAGAAAAACCACCGACCTCGACTGGGATTGAACCCAGACCCACTGGGGTGCCAAGTAGCAGTCACGCTTACCACTACACCACCGACGTTGGCGATTTGAAAAGTAGTGATTGAGGTAAATTAGATTTTCTTTTATTTTTGCCTTCATATAGTGAGTGTACCAGATATGGCTGTATTTTCTTTTTATAGTGTGTTCAAGCTATGGAACACAGCATAGTAGGAGCGTATAATCATCTAGTTTTTTTTTCCGTCGGCCTATTTCCTCACATGGTGACAATCACCGACGCCAGGAAGACGACTCCACCACCTGGACCCTACCTAACGACTCATGAATATGAGCCGGGACCAACGGCTTTACTTCCCTTCCGAAGGAAGACGTGACCAGATTTTTTCGCCTCAGAAAAACCACCGGCGTCAACTGGGATTGAACCCAGACCCACTGGGGCGCAAGTAGCAGTCACGCTTACCACTACACCACCGACGCCGGCAAGCGTATAATCATGACTAGTAAATCATTTCTATTTTACAGTAATTATACAGCTCATTCGGAATTTCGTAAATTCGACCGTAAATTTTACGATTCTCTTAGGACTCCCACGTAAATTAGCACAATCATCATGTCATAGGAATACTTCTCTTTACGGTGGTGGTACTAGTTTGCTTCGGGTACTAACATAGACTAACTCTAAGACCAGTAGGTCCCGAACAAATACGATTTTTTTTCTTGGCTCAGTCAGTAATAGCACATCGGTCACAAGCTCGGTCCCAAGCTTAATAATACGCCCCTAATAATGAACTCACACGAACACACTCTCAGATATTCTGTCAAAATAACACAGCAAATCAAAACAAAGGTGCAAATATGTATAATTAGGCGCTGGCTTCAAGGTGTACTTCGGACCAAGGGGTTCTACAACAGTGAACCAATTTCAAATCGCTAAAGCTTGCTTCAGATAGAATTGGAACAAAAACAATTGCCTGTATTTCAGTTATTTATTATTGAATTCAAGATCTTTTTTTACAAATGTAGCGTTTTCTTCATACTTTTAAGAAAAAATACGGATAAAATTATTCGTCACGGTTTCGAAGGAATTCTCGAATTTTTCCTGTAACACGGCTCATTAGGCGGCGCACACCTTCTTCGTCCATCGTTTTAGCTACTTATCCACCAGGTCTTATCTGATTGATGTCTTTGACAACCTTTCCCTTTGCCTTGAGTCTCCTCTTATGATTGCCCAGTATTTCTCAAACGGCGGAACTGGGGGCAGTTGGGTGGGTTAAGGGTTTTCGGAACAACCTGGACCCCTTTCTCTGCATACCATTTTTGAACGACTTTGCTGTAATGACAGCTTGCCAAATCTGGCCAAAACATTACGGGATGGTCGTGGGATCGAATGAACGGCAAAATTCGTTTTTGGAGACACTCTTTTTGGTATAGTTCCGACGTCATTGTCTTATTTGTAACGAAAACTTTCGTTTTTTTGCCACAACTGCAAATTCCCTGCCAAATCATGAATTTTCGTGCAAATTTGTCGGCAAAAACAAATTTAAATTTGGCTGGAACATCTCCCCGAGCCGTTGCCAAGTAAAACTTTTGACCTGGGATTTGCCCGAAGTCAGCCTTGACATAGGTTTCATCGTCCATCAGAAGACACCCGTCGAACTTGGTCAGCACCTGGTCGTATAGCTTCCGAGCACGGATTTTGGCCACACTATTCTGTTTTATGGTCCGATTTGGCTGTTTGCTAGCTCGATACGACTTGATTCCTTCCCGGAGTCGAGTTCTCCTCACGGTACTATGGGCAGCACCGTATTTTCTGGCCAAATCACGGTCCGACGGATTGGGATTCCTCTTAATCGTCTTCAAATTCTTACCACGCAGTTTCCGGACGACATTTCCACTCCGACGATTGGTTTGAGGCTTCCGAATCGTCTTCAATGTTTCCTTATACCGTTTGATAACGCGCCATACGGTATTTCTGGGCAATTTCAGCTGTTTAGCTAGCCTAGATGCAGACCACAATGGATTTTCCAAATAACTGTGCACAATTTTTTCCCTTCTTTCGGCTTCCATGTTCATTGTTTACAAAGTACAGTCGATTTGCGGATTGTCAAAAATACATACGTAAAGCTGACAAAATTCCCGACACGTGGGCGCCAAGAACTTCCAAATCCGTCCACCAGGAGCGCCACAATATGAGCGAAAGTTTGTTCCAATTCTAAATGAAGCAAGCCTTAGTTGCATATTGATTGTTGGTACTAAGAGAACCCTTCTGAGAACCCCAAAGCAAACTTGTACCACTACGAACTCAAATGTGGCAAATATGGTACTGGATACTTATTTTCATCAGAAATTCCAGGAGGTTCCAGAAATATTTGATGTTTCATATATTCAGTTTATGAAAGGAACTTTTAGAGAATGCTGAACAAAGGGTGTTTCACCTAGATTCCGTCAACCAGACTTGATGAATTCATTTTAATTTGCTGCAAATCGAAATGAAGCAGTGTGACAGAAAATGCGCAGCTGCTGAATTTAGCAACATAAAACTTTGCTTTCCTTCAAGTCAAATATAAAATCGGTGCAACTGACGTAATAAGTGTGTTGCAATAACGTTTGCATTAGAAAAAAATGAACAAAAATTGCCGATTTGTCATGGGTTTACCTTCACCCGCACTGACAAAACTACCCATGCAGCATCATTCATAGTAACCCGTGAGTCAGCAGACAAAATTTGACACTTCTATCAGTCGAACTCTAACCGTGATGGCAAAAACAGTGAAGCAACTCCGTTCCGAAGTGTGCGCGTTCAAAGAACGGCACCCCACCGCGTCGAAAACGGACATCGTGCGGCACTTTGTGGACGCCGAATACGCCCGTTCCGGCATCTACAACATCTTGGCACTATTAGACAACAATCAGAGCATCGAAAGAAAGTCCGATTCCGGACGGCCGACGACCATGAGCGATAAGAAGCTCCAAAGGATGCTGAAGAGGAAGACCGAGGGAAAAGTGGCTACATCGCTGCGTGCGCTTGGGGAAGTCGATTCAACCGGCCAAACAGTGAAAAGGTACCTGGCGAACATGAACATACATGTTAGGAAGCGGAAGTCGCTCCACTGGTTTCGAAGCTGCAGGCAATGATGCAGCGGCAGCGGCTGAATAAGATGGTCAACTCGATTTTCCCAGCGAATCGCGACGTGGCGGTGGTAATGGACGACGAGACCTATCTTACCCTGGATGGGAATGATTGGCAGGGCACCTCGTATTTTACTTCCCCCTCGAAGGAAGTGAGCTTCGAGGTGACGTTCATTTAACACACCAAGTTCCCCAAGAAGGTGCTGCTGTGGCTGATAATCAGCGAGAAGAGGATGTCAAAGCCGATCTTCTTTCACTCCGGACTGGCCGTGACCGGGGAAATTTATAGTACGAAATGCCTGCCGGAAGTTGCGTCGTTCATCAAGAAATACCATAGGGGCAAAGACGCGGTGTTTTGACCGGATCTGACGTCGGCCCACTACTCGAAGCGATCGTTGGAGGAGATCTGAATATCGATGTGGTACTCAAGTCAGCGAACCCGTCCAGCGTCTCCCATCTGCGTCCCATCGAGAATTTCTGCACCAATCTGAAGCGTAAGATCTACTCCAACAATTTTGTCGCGCAAACTGAGGAGGAATTGATAAATAAAACGAAGAAAGCACTCAAAAACATGCCTACACCCATGTTTTTGTCCACCATGGTGAATGTTCCGGTTAACTGCCGGAAGGCCAGCAAATCTCTTGATTCCGAACGTATTATTCATCGATGTGATGAAAATATTTGCAACAATAGTTAGAAGAAAATCTTCGTCATAATTTTCTCGGCCGATGAGATTTTCAGACGTAGGTCGGTAAAAATCGTAGGTCATTTGCCAGCCCTGTTCGAGATGCTAAATAAGTACATGTTCGTTGAAAATTGTGCAGTTATAGTAAATGGAGACTGAATATACTCGTTGCAGTTCAAAGCCGGACAAGACCACTCGCGCAAATCGATGCCGCTTACATTCTATAGTGTCGCATCATTGTTGTCAAATATTGTGAAGGTTTTGAAATAATATAAAATGATAATAACTGTATGTTTGTTATGTCTGCAGATTGTGGTCCTGCTGCAATTGTAAACGGACTTGCATTACCATAGCCACGAGGGAAAAAATAATCTAAAATTACTATACAACACTTGGGAATGATCTGAAATAAGGACCGTAAGAGCGTATAAGGAATACTTCCATTTTTCGTGGTAGAGTAAGATTTCACCTTACCGGGTCGCGCTGCCTACATTGCATTGGTGGGCCTGCCAACGTGATTCAGCGTTTCTTACTCAGCCGCTTGATGCCAGGACAGACGCTGTTTGAGCCGCACCTCCTTAGTGGACAGACGCTCGGCACGCACCTCCTCGATCTAGCTGAAGTCAGAAGGACAACGGTCCCCAGGCTGCACTACCAGCTAAGTACGCAACCTTTAGCTGGCGGGTATCTCTTGACCCATGGAAGCATGAGATAGGAACTTGTGAGGATAGTATGTTTCAGGGACGCACGCTCCTAACCAGTTGTCGACTCAGCATTTTGCAGCCCTGTATTATTTTCCAACAATATAGCTTTGATTTGACATCAACAGAAGTAGAATCGGTCAATAAATACCACAGTATGTAATCAGAGACTGAACTGTTTGGTCACTATTATAGTATGCCGCGAAATACTAATTCGTGCATATCTCCGTAACGAAATGTCCGAATAAAAAAAAATAATAGCGTTTTATGGTAATGTTGTAGCTTTGCCTACAGAACTGAAATCGGTTCACAAACGGCAGAGAAATCGATGTGTCATTATTTGTAAGTAACACACACACACACAGAGAAAGAGAGAGAGAGAGAGAGAGAGAGAGAGAGAGAGAGAAAGAGAGAGAGACGTTGTGTTTAATGGCAACGTTACCATCCGAGAATCCTGGTTTTGGTCTAATTGATCTCAATATCTTTCAATGCAGTTGCCTATCGTAAGTTCCGCTATGGGAACGTCCATTAATTATGTCACGCCAAAAAGTAACTGTTTATAACACCCCCTTGTAACGTTTTTTGGATGGACCTTCCAATTTTTTTGTATGGCTTGTCACGTTTTCATAAGGCGTTACATAATTAACTGCAAATGGTAAATTAAGCCAAATCTACGATTTCGCAATTTATGAACCTGATCCGTTGGATTTACAACGTGGGTGTCAAAAATTAATTTCCATCTGTCACAACTTTTTAAAATCATGATGAATCGTTAAAAAAAACCTTTCATCACTGGAAGTAGACAGCATCACAATCAATCTGTTGTCAAAACACCCGGGAAATGACTTCTAGGAGCGCTGTAAAAAAAATAGCAGTACATATATCCTGATTTCAAGTGAACCGAGCTTTTTGAGTTGTATTTTAATATTGCTAAACTTTGATCATTTTTATTTCAATATTGAGAGCGGCTAGAACAAACAATCATTAGTAAGTTTACCAAAATATCAATAGAAATTGGAAGAAAACCAAACCCCGCGTTGACTAATATTCACAGTGAGCTATGCTAACGTCTTCTTCGTTTTATAAATTTAATATTAATATTAGTGCATATTCCATGTATGTAAAGATACAGAGAAGCTGTAGAACCTATTTTGTTTTTTATAAATCATTTATTTGTACAGGCTCAATTGAATTAACTTTACAGAGCCAAGTTTTCATATTTATATACATCAGTTATCTTAAAACTGGGGGATAGAACCGATTACTCGCGGCCGTCTCAAGGTTAATGGGAATAACAATTTAACGGAGGGTAAAATGGGCGGGAATTTGAAGTATTGTTTACATAACACATTCAATCTAAATTCTAAATTGTCTAATAATAACTTATAACCATAAAACTTTTGGTTTTCTCTTGACTTGAAAATTTTTGAGAAAGAGAAAAAAACACACAAACACAGATAAAAAAAACTAAAACTAAACACACAGGTTAAACAAACTACAATCTAAGGCTAATGTTAGTTTAAAACACATAAATGAGTTTCATAAACTCCAGATCACTTAGAGCCAAAATATCTCGAACCGGTACATTGGGTTGTCTCCCTCGAAGAAAACCTGGTTGCAACCAAGCAATCGTCAAGGTTTTGCCGTTGCCCAGGGCTTGCCATGGCTAGTCCTACTAAGCTAAAATAATAAATCTATTCAATACTAAACCGACTGGGACTTGCGACAGCTGTCCTGCATATAGTAAGTTGATTTGGCAGGATTTAAAAAGTTTCTTTTTCCATTAAACAGTGCCCGTCTTCGATCCTTACACGGCGGAAACTTCTTTTTTTTCTCATGAATAATTTATACACCCTATGAAAAGCCGTGTCATTGCCACCCGCTAGACAAAATCATATTTATTTTCGCATATTTTAACTTTTATTGGCGTCACCTTAGAAGCTATGTACTAGAATGTAAAATATGTATGTCCATTCGGGCTGGTTTCGCTAGCCAGAACTGATATCGTTCGGATGGGATTTCCCCTGAGCCTGAAGGGTGTGGTAGAATCCATTTTTGCGTAATCCCAAATCTCTGACTGCTCCTTTGCGATTGATTCGAAGCGGCCCAAAAAAGGGGTTTTCTCAAAGTGCCAATATTTGACCAGCATGCAAACCGGCTCGCACTGCTTTTGGTTGCAGTGCTCATTCTTTAAACACATTGCAAGACGTTTTCTTTGTTAGATGGCAAAACTTCACGATGGTGCTTGGGAGAGATTTACTCCCAGACAATAGAGTGGAGATCCTCCGCAAATATTGACCACTTTCTTGCGGAGATTCCAAAATGGGATTGATTAGAAGGGATTTGGCAAAACTGCAAATAACCGATCATCAATCATTCCTCGGAGGATAAGAATTTGCGTAGATTCAGTTTTTAGGGTTGCCACATTTCAAAAGACACATCTTGTAGTTATGCTTTTTTTTCCTCAAATTATCGCCGACAAATGCTCTTCATCTCCTTAGAACAGCAATTCTGGCCATCTGTAGACTGAGAAAGCAAAAGTGTTACTCCAGTACGCCACCTTGCAACGATGATAAAATAATGAAAAGATTTAATTTCCTACGAAAATTTTGCCACCGAAATTGGGCTCGAATTGCTGCTCCGGCTTGAAATCGGGAAGGCCTCCGCAAAAGGCCATAAATGCAACGTGAAGCAGAAATTAAAAAGGATATTAAATTTTCATGGGGAAGAAAGAATCCTTTCCTCGGTGGAAAATACGACCATCAGTGACGCCACCACCGACCGTGTGCGGGGTTTGGGATCAGTTTACCGCGGTTCTGCCGCGACCGCAATGACAGAAGATATACGACTCTGGCAAGAGCAAATGGCAAGAAGCGCTGCTCGTCTTTTTGGACCGACTTGCCGCCATCGAGTGGAAACAATCGTCTTATTAGTCATTAATTAATCTTACGCCGGTCGTAACGGAGTCGTGTTTTTGTGAAGGGAGAGTAAGATGTAGCAATTGGTGTAACAGTGGAAGTTAATTGACTTTATGAGAAGAATATCATCTAGCAGAAAGACATCGGACGCACCACATTTCGGGGGGGCTGGGGGGTGGTTTTGACTAGCTGAGATGCTCTTTACGAACATAAGAGATGATATGTTTTGCATTTTAAATGTAAAAGATTCTAAACTACTATGTGGTGCGACAATAAAATAATGAAGTGCTCATTATCAAGTATTTTGTAAAGCCATCAATAATTTATGCTATGTATCGGAATAGTTTCCAAAAGCCAAAGGCTTCCCCTAAAGGCATGACGTACTTATTGAATGTTCGGTAATGATTCTTCAACTTTATTTATAAGCTTTTCCGTGCAAAACTCGAAAACTATTCACGAGCGTATTAGAAGAACGTTCTAGGTGGTTACTGAGCAGTACGCCAGGCTGAAACGTGAAGCTGAAAAGGTTGGATTAAGAGTACAAACGTCGATGACAAAGTATCTGCTGGCAGGAGGAACCATGGATGATAGAGCTCGCATAGTCAGAAGTGCAACGGAGGTTAGTTTGAGGTGGTTAATGAGTTTGTGTCCCTCGGATAATATGTGACGAAGACTGCTACAAAGAAATTCGGAGACGCATAATAGCTGGAAGTCATGCTTGCTATTGACTCCACCCTAAAGTCCGGTCCGGTTTTGTACCACATACAAAACGCTGAGACGGCTAGTAGTTCTCTTCGGGCACGGTACAAGACGCAGGGAGCGCAGCGGCGAGGTGGTTAGATCAAGTAGAGCAAGATGTAGGAAGTGTAAGAAGCAGCCCTAAACCGGGATTCTTGGCGAAACATTGTGGCGCAGGTGCGGTTCCGAAGGGACATTGGACCCGCAAAAGTAAAGGAAGTAAGTGTTTATAATTAAAGTATTCAAACATTTCAGAAGGTGAAGTCATGTTTTTTCATTGTGATCATTGATGACTCCAACCGATTATTTATGACTCCTACTAAAACAGACTTCACAATAACGCTCCTATCGAATTTGTACCTGATAAAAAAAATATGTTTGTACTTGGCCGTTTATAAATAAAATAAGAAACAACAAGCAGGATGTGATGTATTTACGCTTTTAAAACGTAACATCGGAAATTAACCGGTTCTAACAGTGTTTGATTTCTTAGGAGTTAATTTTCTGGGAACATTGAAGTAAATAAATGATATTTATTGAACAGTGCTGGTTTACTGCTTTTCATACCATTGATACAATCACCCATATCAGGTAAATCTGTACAAACCGACCGAAGGGCCTTTTAGTTATTATATTTACAATAAAACTAAGATATACTGGAAACCACTGCAGTTAAAATGCACTAAGTTGCTTTTGGGGTATTTCTCTGGGAGATAAAATAGAGTGAACCGTCCTGGTTGAGTGATCGATCGACAATTGTTTATTGTTTTTATTTTCTAAACTACGACAGTGTTGCGCGTAGCACTTTGTAAACACACTAAGGTGTAAATAACCGATTCCGTTTATAATTTAATTCAGCCCCGTATACACGCAAAAAAAAACAGCAGCAGAAAAATCATAGACTAACTCTAAGACCAGTAGGTCCCGAACAAATACGATTTTTTTCTTGGCTCAGTCAGTACTAGCACATCGGTCCCAAGCTCGGTCCCAAGCTCAATAATACGCCCCTAATAATGAACTCACACGAACACACTCTCATATATTCTGTCAAAATAACACAGCAATCAAAACAAAGGCGCAAATATGTAAAGTTAGGTGCTGGCTTCAAGGTGTACTTCGGACCAAGGGGTTCTACAACAGTGAACCAATTTCAAATCGCTAGTTGCATATTGATTGTTGGTTAAATTAAGCGCCAACACCAACAATTTTCACCTGACTATAAATGCGTTTGTTTTTACCATGCCTGCGATTAGATCAACCGTGGTGCGGTTGATATCAATATGAAATCCGTCAAATATAAAACAAATGTTGAAGGTTTTACCATGAACGTAGTCAATTTGACTGAAATTTCATGGTAAAGCTTGCTTCAGATAGAATTGGAACAAAAACAATTGCCTGTATTTCAGTTATTTATTATTGAATTCAAGATCTGTTTTTATACAAATGTAGCGTTTTCTTCATACTTTTAAGAAAAAATACGGATAAAATTATTCGTCACGGTTTCGAAGGAATTCTCGAATTTTTCCTGTAACACGGCTCATTAGGCGGCGCACACCTTCTTCGTCCATCGTTTTAGCTATCTTATTCCACCAGGTCTTCATCTGATTGATGTCTTTGACAACCTTTCCCTTTGCCTTGAGTCTCCTCTTCATGATTGCCCAGTATTTCTCAATACGGCGGAACTGGGGGCAGTTGGGTGGGTTAAGGGTTTTCGGAACAACCTGGACCCCTTTCTCTGCATACCATTTTTGAACGACTTTGCTGTAATGACAGCTTGCCAAATCTGGCCAAAACATTACGGGATGGTCGTGGGATCGAATGAACGGCAAAATTCGTTTTTGGAGACACTCTTTTTGGTATAGTTCCGACGTCATTGTCTTATTTGTAACGAAAACTTTCGTTTTTTTGCCACAGCTGCAAATTCCCTGCCCAATCATGAATTTTCGTGCAAATTTGTCGGCAAAAACAAATTTAAATTTGGCTGGAACATCCCCCCGAGCCGTTGCCAAGTAAAATTTTTGACCTGGGATTTGCCCGAAGTCAGCCTTGACATAGGTTTCATCGTCCATCAGAAGACACCCGTCGAACTTGGTCAGCACCTGGTCGTATAGCTTCCGAGCACGGATTTTGGCCACACTATTCTGTTTAATGGTCCGATTTGGCTGTTTGCTAGCTCGATACGACTTGATTCCTTCCCGGAGTCGAGTTCTCCTCACGGTACTATGGGCAGCACCGAATTTTCTGGCCAAACCACGGTTCGACACGGTTCCTCTTAATCGTCTTCAAAATCTTACCACGCAGTTTCCGGTCGACAGTTCCACTCCGACGATTGGCTTGAGGCTTCCGAATCGTCGTCAATGTTTCCTTATACCGTTTGATAACGCGCCATACACAACCCCAAAAACCCCCCCCCCCCACCCCCCCACACCAAAATTTCAAATACACCTTTAACTAAATTTTCTCACAATATTTAATTTTCTGTGTACACGTTTGTTTACAATATACATCAGCTCTTCCTCCTTTAGGAAAAACATTCGAGTGAACAAAAATTCAAAATCGTCTTAAAAATTTTCAAATTCACTTTCTATTCTAGGTTTCCTAATTCTTTTTGATCGCCTAGGTAGGCCATAAAGTTCTACCGGCTCTGACGGAAATTTTCTTTTCCTGTTCCTATTTCTATTTAATATTTCACTTTCTTTTGATAGAGCTGGGGTCTCTCTCGCGCTCCGATCTGGTAACTGCCAGACATCGTTCTCTTCTTGGGGTGCCATCGCGGGTTCAACGGTAGTCAGAAACGGCCGACCAGTCCCTGGAGTGTCGTCGTCAGTCAGTAACGGCCGACCATCCTCGATGACTCTCGATGATCGCCTTGGCACGCCCGATGTGCCGCTTCCATCCTTAACGACCCTGATTTGAGTGTGATGGGCGGTGGTTATCGCCTCGTTTCCAACCATGATCTGCAATAAGTTTTTAGAGAAACGTCTTAGAAACGATGCTTTTATCCACTTTTCACGCACATGTGGCATATTATGTTTGTACCACATAATGTTTAAAGCCAATACACAACAAAAATATTCAAATAAAACGATTAAATGGTTCAATGTCTGCCGAAATCTATGCAAAAACGATACAATATAATTTCTTTTTAATCCGCTTCCCAACAAAAATTGTAATTTAAATGATATAAAAATAATGTTCACTCTCTGACAATAATCTCAATCAAACTTCTTTTGCTTTGTGGTGTCTACTTTCTTTGCTCAGAAAAATAATCTTGAAACAAAGCCACTTATTGTTCACTTATTGTTCTAAAACAATAAGACAAAAGCGTGCCAAATCACTTTTCTTTTATTATTATTAAATGCACCGCTTTTCTTCGAATGAGCAAAAAGTAAAATAGAACAATTTACAATAACCTTGAAACAAAGCCAAAAACTACCATTTACCATTCACTCATTGTTTCAAAAAGAATAGAACAAAACCGCGCTAAATCACTTCCTCTTATTAACATTGATTGCTCTGCTCTTGTTGAATTAAGCTAAAAGTAAAATCACCACAATTTAAACTGTATTTCTAAATGTTCAATCAACACGCCACATAATTTGCGCAACTTTATCATAAATTACGTATCTTTTCTTGACAACAGCAAACAAATAAAATATCATAAATGCCAATAAAATTTCTCTCACTCACCGCTAAATGATATTCTCACCACGATGCCAACCAAAAGCACCACAAAACCGTTCGGTCGATGGGAACGGCAAACCTAGTTCCGAAGCCGATTGCCGTCGAGGAAAATCACTCCGCTGAACTCTCCAAATAGAAGAAAAAAAAAACAAAAATCAACGTTAAACAATAACTAATTAAAAAGTCAACCACCAAAACCAGTTTTGTCACAATTGTATTTTATTAATTATGCTGCTTTATTGTGCTCCAAAAAGGACGCCACCAACGCAATGGCGTTTTCGTTCAACAAAATAAGACGGGCAATGATCACCACGAATAGCACTCGCGCCAATTCTACCGATCCACTGTCAACTACGTTACCTCTTCCGAATATGATTCCGAGATTTACCCAGTCACACAAGATGATCGACAAAAAACTACAAGGTACAGCCCAATGGGGTTGTGCGCAAAGGTGACGTAGGACGACACGCAGCAATCGAATTCCCATACACGTCAGGGCCATCCGCTAATTGATTTAAGTCAGTCCTGAAAAAAGGCCAAGAAAATTCTATTGTACACTCTTTAGAAATCATTTGGTGGCTCTTAATTATGATACGGCCCCGGTTGTATTTTCTACGATGGTTGAGAGGGCCACTATCTCTAACACGTAGAAGATAGTTATGGATCTGTTGGTTCATTGGTTGTTCAACGCGCTTTGCTATTTATTCCGGGACGTGGCGTTTAAAGCAATGCAACAATGCCCCTAGGGCTGATCTGAAAAAATAATTAAACACAAAACACACTAAACACATCAATCACATAAAACACTTAAACAAAGCTGAAGAGCCCAATGGGCTAACACACTTAAAATTTGTTATTTAGTATATAAGACAAGGAATGAAAATAAAGATCAATTTTAGTAGTAGTTTAAAGCAATGCCATGTTGGACTTTCTTTCTTGGTTCATCTCGTGGGATGATTGATTTTTGTCTCGTTGTCACGGGCGGCTTTTTCCAGCCAAATCGTAGGCTTCAGCAGCCATGTTTCTCGCAGCGAGGTTGACGGGAGCATCGTCAACAACAGCCAACTGCACCAACGCCTCTCTAGACAGCGACTGCTCGTCCAACTGCAGATCCTACTCTGCACAGCTCTACGACCGCCGGAAAACTAAATCAAAATGCGAAGGTGTACCCCTTATATAACATTCATGGCTGCCTAGGAGACGTTCCTTACTTAAATATGAAGTCTGTGCGCGGAAAGTACTGTGCACTTGGTAAATTTACTATGAAAAATCGATATTATAAGACATCACTTCATATTTGCGTTAATTTCAATAGTTGAATGTTAAAAATCAATAGTTTTAAATATTTAAATCGAAGCGTAGAAAATGTTCCGATCGATTGGTGCAAACATTTTGGAAATCAGTCGTGGAATGACTTAGTTATTAACGTTCAAAACCTATATATTTTTCGTGACGCTCCAAATTTTCACAATTCGAACGTGTACCCCAGTATTGAAAACACAGACGTAGTCCTACGTCAAAAACTTCTGCTTCCACTTTAAATCAGTAGAAATCCTCCGCTACCAATTTTCCTCGTCGCCACTTAAATATGCTGGAAACCACTGCAGTTAAAATGCACTAAGTTGCTTTTGGGGTATTTCTCGGGGAGATAAAATAAAGTGAACCGTCCTGATTGAGTGATCGATCGGAAGGCCTTCTTGTCTTGTTCATTGTTTTTTCCTAAACTACGACATACATGCTTGTATACACGCTTAGGTGTAAAGAATCAATTCTGTGTTACAATATGCATAAAAAACAATCAAACTTCTAATGTTATCCAGCGTCAATAATGCGGTCGTGCCTTGTGCACAACCCCTCTAAGTTTATTCATACTTCATTCTCACACTTATCAACTAATACACTGCACTCTGTTTAGGCCGGATCTAGCATCGTGCCATTACGTGAAACAGGTGATGGAGTGGTACGAAGCCAACGATGTTGTTTTCGTGTCGAAGGAGACAAATCCGCCAAACTCGCCTGAACTTCGCCCAATTGAACAATTCTGGGCGATTATGAAAGACAAGCTCCAGAAAACAGGGAAGGTTTTCAAAAAATGATAGGGATTTGAAGAAAGAGTGGATGAATTACATTTACAAGCCCTTTTCAAATAGCAGTCTAGATTTTGAGTTGGCGTGAAATTCGTCTATTATTGTTTGTGATCATCATGCTCCTGTATAAAGGCAAAAAACGTTTGGGCGGGCCCGTAATCAGAGACACCTACGCCAAACCCGCGAATATATGAAAGAGAATCTCCTTCCAAACGCTAGTTCACACTCACAGCAATAGAATCGAGCCTTCGATTGACAGAATAAACCCAATAGATGAGGTCGAAGAGCCCGCCCTCGTTCCGCGGAATGTTAACAATAGGGAGGAGGCAGTCCCATGCTCCCTATCTAAATCGTTTCACTTGGGAGCCCTGATGGTCCCTTCCTTTTCGCGTTATGTTATTTAATAATGAGTATAAATTGTACACAAAAAATAAGGTTATCTTTTACACATTACACAAAGGAAATTACTTGACCTTGTAAAAAGCGGCTACAGTAAGATAATACGAGAACATAATATGCGTATATACAAAATATATCTGACATCCACTGGAATGTTACTGAAAAAAATTAATAAACTATAATTAGACATGTATTAATATCCTACTAAAGGGTGTTTGGATCAAAATTTGGTCGACTTAAGCTTGAGGCATTTCCTTTCATCGTGCATTAAAAAATTGTGCACACCCCTCATTTTGAAGATGTGTGCGTGTAGCCTCATGCCTCTATTTTGATTTTGTGAATATCACTTCAGTTATCAAAATGTCGTCGAAGGAAGAGAAGCAACGCATCAAAATTTTGCACGTGCATGGCTAAAATCCAAACTACTCTCATGCCAAGTTGAAGAAATTGTTGAATGTGGCTAAATCAACTGTAACCAACGTATTAAAAGTATTCGGTGAACGTTTGTCGACAGTCAGGAAAGCTGGATCGGGGGGAAATCGAAAGCCGAAGGCTACAGCGACGACAAAAAGAGTTGCCCTCTCCGTCCGAGATGTTGCAAAGAAGGTGAGAGGGGCGCCTTCAACCGTGGATGGAGCTAAAAAACGAGCTGGACTGTCGACTTACAAGAAAGTGGTGACTACAAATCACGACGATAAACAAAATACGTCGGCCAAAGCACGATCGCGAAAGTTGTACACGACGATGCTGACGAAGTTTGATTGCGTGGTACAGGACCATGAAACTTACCTCAAGGCAGACTTTAAACAGCTTCCTGGACAGGAATTTTATACGGCAACCGGACGGGGAAAGGTGGCAGCTATTTTCAAGCACATTAAACTGTCAAAGTTTGCCAAGAAATAGCTGATGTGGCAGGCCATTTGTACCTGTGGCTTGAAGAGCAACGATTACTTTGCGACCGGAACCGTCAACCAGGAAATTTATCTGAACGAGTGCCTACAAAAATGTCTACTGCCTTTCCTGAAGCGACACAATTGTTACGTTCTATTTGGGCCAGATTTGGCATCTTTCCATTACGGAAAAAAGGCCATGCTGCCAACAACGTTCAAATGGTGCCCAAGGACAAGAACCCTCCCAACACGCCAGAGCTCCACCCAATCGAACAATATTGGGCCATCGTCAAGCGGAACCTTAAGAAGACTCAAAAAGCTGTTGTGAGCGAGCAAAAGTTCAAGGAAAACTGGCGTTCTGTGGTGAATAAAGTGGACAAGGAGACTGTACAAAATCTTATGGCAGGTGTTAAATGAAAGACCCGGCAAATCGCATTCGGTAAAAGGAAGCTTAGCTGAATATTTATCCTGTATTCTGTATGAACTGAACTTGGAAAAGAAATAGAATTTGACTTATTAATAAAAACTTTGATCGACTCACACACATTACTGTTTGACCAAATTTCGATCGGAACACCCTTCAATCCTGGAAAAGCTGAAAACAAAATAGATCATTCCAAATATCTTAGATGAAATTTCAATAAAAGCTATTATTTTATAAGACATGTTGTTAAAATTCTTTAATATACCGGTTTAAGTTAAATTTCAAAGAGAGCAGTTGTAGTGATCGAAGAGCCCGGTTTGATGATTTCTGACAATGCAGCAAAGACAGAACCTAACTCTAAAATCGGTATTTGCAAGAACTGTTCCAAGAATGTATAATATGAAACTAAATTGAACAATTTGTGAATCGTTCACAAAAAACTGTTCAGAAACGTCTGTGCATTTGGACGAATTTTCCTCACATCGCTGTGAAACTTAATTGCATGCTAAGATTTCTTTAAATCGGCAGTACTAAACAGATAAAAAAGATTTTTCATTCTGTTTGAGCTCTCCCGCCTTACATATTTTCAGCAAAACTAAGGTTCACCATAACGTCAGTAAAGTAGATAATGTCAACACAATACTGAATGAAACATTTTTTGGCAGATTTTCTTTCTTCAATAAACATCCTTGAAAAAACTCTCCTCCCGCCGTCCCACACGCTTCAGCCGCTAAACCTCCGAGGGGATTCACACAAGTGCTAAAACTTGCTCTAAGCAAACGAAGCATAAATCATTTCCCATCGCCATAGCCGCCGGCATCTGACTTACTCACTATCGCCTTGATAGGCCTCAGAAATTGCGGTCGGGCGGAAAAAAAAGTTCCCAAGGGACTCTTCAACGTCGCCGTAGCATCGTTGTTCCGAATTTCCACGGTCTCGAGAGAAGACGAAGAGACAAGTGCGCCAATGCTGTGTGACTGACAATCATCGCACTTCTTCCGTCCTCCGACGGGTGTCAATTGGCGTGGAAGCCGATAAGTAGATCAAGATTTATTGGCTTTATGTGGGGGGTATATCGTCAACGCTTCCGTCGTCAACGGGAGTGGGAGGTTTGGAATGCAGCCTAAGATCTGCCTTCTGGCTGAAGAGGAATGCGCCTGGCGGAGATTGTGTTCTTTTCGAAGGTGATTTGAAATTTAAATCGACATGCAAATTGATACCCGCCAATGTTGTATCTTTCGTAGAAGAAGAATTTTCTTTTTTCATTTGGAAAACATGTCTCATACTTCTTGAAATGATTTATTTGTGGAAATTCAGTCGATAATCACTACAAAGTAAGCAAAGAAAAAAGTTGTGAATGAAGCGTCCGAACAGAACGAAGCAAAATCTCAAGAATACCACACCTGAAGAAGCTCCACTATCTCCGACACTGATTTGCTACCTTTGCCACCGGGGTATCGTTCCCGTAATGGCACCAATCGGCAACGACCGCCCTCAAAGTTCATTCAATATAGACCCCCACATCTCGATATCTCGGCTCGACTTCCTTTTTGCATATTGCCAACGCCATCTCGACATAAGTGGTTGCATGCAGATTGAGAGAAGTAAAAAAAAAACCCTGTCAGTTCGTCCGTGCGATCGTTTCGCTATAATTTAATTGAATTAAATTATCGTACTTCTTCGTCTCTATTTCCACTCGAAGGTTTTTTTTCTCTCTCCCTGCAGTTCTTGGTTGGTTCATTCATGTCTTGTTTTCAATCTTGAGTAATTGTTGCAAAAATATGTTTATCGACGTTGCACCTTTGAATTCTTCGCCATTCCTGCCTCGCGCCAACC
The DNA here is from genome assembly GCA_024533555.2 of Aedes koreicus. Classification (NCBI taxonomy): domain Eukaryota; kingdom Metazoa; phylum Arthropoda; class Insecta; order Diptera; family Culicidae; genus Aedes; species Aedes koreicus. The sequence goes on along the minus strand of JAHHFK020001972.1, from coordinate 1,004,067 downwards.
GGAATCGTGTTGATATTGGGAAGAGAGCTTCTCTGTCTCGCCTTGGCTCGTGATTCTAGCAGGTCTCTCTGGAAAGCGATAGGGAGAGCTGGGTATGGTTTGAACTGATTGGCAAGTTTTTTATTACCAACTTCTACCTTGGCTAGGCAAGCTAGTGCAGAGATAGTTGAACTGTTTTATAGCTGCAGACTTTTATCAAACAATGCCCGAATTTAACGGGTTTGTTTGTACTTCTTCTTTCTTCTTTTAGCATTTCAAGCTTAGGGGCTATGCATAAACCTCGTAGACTTTTTTGGGGGGAGGGGGGTTTTGACCAAAGTCTACGCTCCATACAAAATTTCAAAAAATTGTATGGAGAAAAGTCTACGAGGGGGGAGGGGGTTGGTCTGAGATTTTCAAAAATGAGTCTACGTGGTTTATGAACCAGCCCTTATTGCTTTCATAATTAGCTTATTGCTTGCGCTCAACTTAGTGTTCTAAATGCACTTCCACATTTATTAATTGAGAGCTTTCGATGCCAGGTACCATTTTTGCATTAGTATGATTGTGTGGCAAGTACAATCATACCCTATATGCCCAGGGAGTCGATGAATTTTCCTTAACGAAAAATTCCTAGACTAGACCGGGAATCGAACCCAGTCACCTGCAGTATGGTGTTGCTTTGTAGCCGCGCTTTTACCGACTGAGCTAAGGGAGGACCCGTTGGTTGGTTTGTACTAGGTGAGTTTATTACAGCATTTTGAGTGGTCGACCCAAGCAACACAGCTTGTATTAAACCAGTTAAAAGTACTGTTAAATGACAAAAACAGGTTATAAATTTAAGTGTGTAATACTTTATTTCATACTTTTAAATCACATAAAAAGCGCAAAAAGTTAAGCCTTATAGAACATAAAATTTAAAAAATGTATCCTCATACAAAAATATAACATCGCCAAGCGTGGGATTTGAACACTGATCCTTGGCGTGATAGGTTTGTAGCTTCTTTGCTTAGCCAACTCCGATTGTTGAAAAGTGAACTCTGAGTATCAGTGATCTGCTTCCCGTTGGCAGTAAACCACAATCTTTTGTAAAACAAATTCATCATTATGAAAAAAAAAACACGTTTTCCAAAACATGGTTGGTGTAATGTAGTTTAAACATTATATAGAGCTGGCATAATGTTTTTAAGAACAATTATAAAATATTAATCACTTGCAGCATTGAAAAAACTATGTTTAGCTTGACCGTTAGTCAGAGTGATATAGAATACGAGAGAAACAAACCGCTCCAAATTTGACATGTTTTGCAATACATTTATAATACAAACAATTATAAATCGTTCTAAAGAGATGTTTTGTGTGTTACCTGGGGATGCTACCGAAAGCTTTTTTCCACAAATTTGCAAAAAAATACGTTCTGTCCGTTATTTGAAAAATTTAAAGTAACCGATTTAAAAAGGGTTAGGAACTGTGGGTTAGGAACTGTATTAATCTGCAAAATTAGCATTAGCATTAGCATAACATTGACATTTGCGGACCTCGTGGATGGAGCTACGATGAGGAATAATTCGTTGAAGATATTGCATGCCACCATGAAACGGAACCAGATACTGATACGTTTCTTCACGCAATAATCACCACAAACACACTCCTCGATCGCTTAGCTGGCCACGCCCATGCAACCGTTGTAGATAAGAAGAATTTGGTATCTACCTTAAGAAGACACGGGGAACCCACGTAGCCTTCAGTGGATATCAAAGGAAAAGGGAAATGAATAGTCGGAGAGAATAGTTAAACAGAATGCCCTGTTTGGTGTACAGAACAAAAATTTATTGATATGGTCGTTTGGAGCATCGAGTCTAAGAAGGTTAAGTGATGCTCCATTTTTTCTCCAAGTGGTTGAGACCTAAGCATTAACTTTAGTCCTAGCCCTATACGGCTTATCGTTATAGCGCCATTACTCGCTCTCTGAAATGAGAAAAATATCTAAGTACGGGTGTTGAAAGAGAACTTATCAGATTTCTCGGACCGCAGAAACAACATTGCATTACCTTAACATATTGTCAATTTAGGTTTCTTCTCTATATTTTGGAAATTTGCTCTGTACGAATTATAGAACATTTGATCGATTGAAATTGTGAAACTTGAAGAATTTTCACAAATTCTAGCTGGTTTAGGAAATCACTAACATTTAGAGATAGGAGAGTTTCATGGTGTGACTTCGACACTAACCTTCCATCACAATGAATAGCAGTAACTTGGTTATGATTAAAATCACCTTTTTAGAACTTTCTTTAACTTATTTAGGACAAACATGATACTTGGAATGAACATAGTGACTGTATAGAAGGAATTAATTTCAGAGTTTTCTAAATTATTGTTTAAAGATGGTATATCAAAATAATTTGAAGGGAACGATGAGGAATATATTTACATTAAACTCCAAGCTCAATTAATCAAAATTAATGTGCACGCCGGAACCTGGTATGACACTTACTTCATCACTCTTATTTCGAAGGCTTATGAAAAGCTATTTAGGAAGTAATAACATTCCGACCAGGATTCAGAGTTGATAAGCATGAAAACATCTATTGCCCACTAGCCTGGTCGCAAATCGGAAAAATGGGAAGATAAAGGTGATATAACATCAACTTAAATAGTAAATTTTCAATTTTGGTTTGACTGACATGTTGAAAAACAGAAACACCCAGGGAAACTTCTCCCGGCGCCCCAAAACACGATTAACCCCTTGTTTTATAACGATTCAAAATAATACAAATATTGCGAGAAAGCAAGAAATCTTTTTGAATAAAAATATGTTAACTGCCTGACCAATGACTGATCAACAAATAGAAAGTGCCTCTAAAAAAAAGTTTGTCTATGTTGGCGATTTGTTTCATTTTGATTTTTTCTCTTGGAAATTTCACCGAATAGTAAAACATTTGATCAGAGATTGCATCTTTACACCACAGTACATAATTTTCTAACACTTCCAGAGTGACTTATCACTGCGAATATTCTGGAACCACAACCAAGCAGTACTAAAGACATCTTATTATGGAGTTCAAATTAGACAGCAATAAAACAGTAAAATTATAGGTAAATAGGTGGATACCGAAAAATACTTAGCTGATCGATGCGCGAAGCAATGAATCATCATCGGGGATGCAACATTGTTACTCTTGCATGCATTCGTCACAAACACTAATGTGGTGACGAACTAGCCCAGGTGGCTAAAAGTCACCTAAATAAAGTATTTAAAAAAAACACTAATGTAACTCGGATTCATCTAAAAGTTCAATGCCGAGAAATCAAACTTGACGTCCGTCCACCAGGGATTGTATAAATCTGCAAAATTATATAAATAATGAATTGTATAAGAAAATTGTACATTGTGTGTACCTAGGAATTCTTAAGGATCAAGTTTTGCCTTGGATTACATCTACATACCTACGGCAAGAAAGCGAATATTGTGTTCCCGTAAGACGGAGCACCTGCCCACACGTCAAAGAAAAGTCAAACGTGGTAGAAAGACAACATGCCCCAATTCTGGTCCAAAAAGATATGACCACTTAGCTCGCCTGACTTGAATCCTCTAAATGCCGTGGCTTGGGCCAACATTGAAGCACCTGTGTGTAAACATCTTCACTCGAACGTTAACTCTCTACGGACGTTCATAAAATAATACAGATTAATACAGGTTATGTTTGAAATTAATAATAAATATACTAAACTCGAATGAAATTAAAAATGTCTGAGTCTCATTGTTTTCTGACTTATACTGTACCTACGAAATGGCGTCGACCATTTGGTCATGTAACGAATTGTTATTTCTGCTCAACAACAAAGGCGTCATAGAAAGTTGAATAGGCGCAGGTGCCAACAATGACAAAGCCAATTCCTCATTCAGTCGCAATACCGTTTAGCACTGTGTACAAATTCGAAAAGAGACGTTTCCATTAAATCCGATGTCGATAACGAAACTGAAAAGGAATTTGAAAGAAAGCCAAACTAGCCAAGCTTGATTTAGGAGAATCCCGAACTGGTAGCATCTCGATTGAGAGAACTTACTTTCTCCTGAAGTTAAAGTCTCATGTTTCAGAAAACACCATGACATTGCTCTTTTCACAAGCAAACGTTGAATTTCTCTTTAAACTTACCAGTTTTTTGCAGTTAGATTATTTGAAATTTTCAGATTTTTTTCCTCATAATTATTCCCATCGCAGTTGTGAGTTGAGTTTTTGACGTAGACGACAAGGGTAGGGGTGTCTAAAAATAAGCGACCGTCACGAAATATCGTTACAAATTAAACGCTTATAACTTAATATATGCTCAATAGATTTTCTAGAATTTTACATCAATCGGTTGGAAATTTTCCCGCGTATCAATTGTCAAACATTATACGTTAACAATTTGAAGCTATTGAAAATAATAAGGTGATGTCTTATAATGCCGATTTTTCAGAGTAAATTTAGTAAATGCACTGTATATTACTATCACAGATTTCAAATTTAAGCAAGGGAGGGCTCATATGCAGCACTGAACGATATAAAACGAGTACATCTTCGCAATTTGACTTATAACACAGTTGCGAAACGCCATCCGAAGGCAATATCAGCGAACTGGTTTGCCAACGCTAAAAAGTCACTGTAATCGAGTGACGAAAGTTATTAAGGCCAGAATGGTGGACCTTAAGAATAACAATTTTGCCGCGGTCTTACTCCGGAACAACGAAAAAGTATCGTGCACAAATGGTGCACTGTGAGCGGACTCTCCTTGAGAAAATTGGCCAAGGAAGAGGGTGTAAGCGTCGGAGCGGTACGATCTGCGATTCGAAAATATAGAGAACAGTGTACGTTTGAAGATGCGCCGAAGAGTGGTCGGAAATCCGGTCCTGTTAGTCCGGATGTCGATAAAAAGATCAGGGATGCCTACAAGCGAAAACCAGCGACTTCCGTTCGGGATGTTGCGAAAAAACTAGGGACCTCGTCGAGTAACGTCATGCGTGCCAAAGAAAGACTTGGGCTAAAAACATACCGGAAGCAGAAAAAACCCAAAAGGAACCCAAAACCGACCACGTCCATGAAACCACGGGCCCGCAAACTCTACGATTCGTTATTGTGTAGAAATTCTGGGTGTATAATAATGGACGATGAAACGTATGTGAAACTAGATTACAAAACGCTTCCCGGGCCACAATTCTATACTGTAAGCGAAGACAAAGACATCCCCGAAACGGAGAAGGCAATTTTTACAGAAAAATTCGGTAAGAAGGTTATGGCTTGGCAGGCAATATGCGAGTGTGGTAAAACATCTAGTCCGTACATCACAACGGAGACGATGAACACTCAGAAATACGTTAAGGAAGGTCTCCAGAAGCGATTATTGCCGATGATCAGGCAGCACGAAGGTCAAGTAGTGTTTTGGCCTGATTTGGCGTCATGTCATTACGCAAAGGACACTTTAGAATGGTACAAAAGTCAAAATGTATGTTTCGTGCCGAAAGACATGAATCCGCCGAACTGCCCGGAGGCACGGCCAATCGAGACGCTTTGGGCTTTAACCAAAGCAAAGCTTCGAAAATTCATAAAACCAGCGGACGACATCCAAAAATTTAAAAAAGTTTGGCCAAAAGTGGTCAATATGGTGGGAAGTACCACTGTGCAGAAGCTAATGGGTCATGTTCGAGGAAAGGTTAGGAGTCTTGGCTATGATTAAATATTTTGATTAAACGAGAGTAAAATATCTTATAAAACACAAATACAGATATGATTTGCCAAATAAAATTATTAAAACAAAAAAACATGACTTTTTTGTTATTTTGAAAGTGTGCTTATACTTTCTGGAACAGTCTATATGTGCTAAAGGACGCTTGCGTGTGTCGGTCTCAGGGCACCGAAATTTACATGACATTTTGGTAGTGTGTAGATTTGACACGAATTTATGGAATATTTCATTTAAATGTAAACCTGATATCACTGAAATCAGGTCTGTTGTATGAAAGATTGCAAACAATTTTTTTTTTTTCGCTTGTTTTGGCTTTCAATTGAACAACGGAGAATTCTACGCGTCTGCTAAAATTCATTATTATTTTTTCTGTGAATGTTCCGCTACGAAACTAACGAAACTAATCAACCGGTTTAACGTAGTCTACGTCAACCGGTCGTGTGTTAAACACAACCCCACTGATTTTTTCAATAACATTTTGAGTCAATATAGTAGATCTGTCAGTCATTCATGTTACCACCTCAGTCTCCCTTACGGTCAAAAAATCCTTAGCAGCTCGCAAACTCTCTAACGTCATGCATCTCACTAACTCTGCCAACAAGCAAGCAAGCAGCGAATTCAGCTGACGATTCCTGAGCGACCGAAAAGGTGCCGTAATTATTATCTTAATTTGATGCAATCTCATTCTATATGTTATTATTTTAACCTTTTATTGTTATAGTTTTCTTCGGATCGCCGTAGCATCGTTGTCGTTCCACTGAACTTCCATGCAAAATAGCATTTGGAGCATTGAATCGTGGTTGGCGCGAGTGAAGCGGAGCTTGAATAATGCTCATGGAGGGTAAATGTCTTGGTTGTTGTGGATCAGAGCTTCTATTTCAGGATTTTTTGGTAAAAACTTTGCCAAACCATCATGAGACAAATATAGGAGCATCCACCCTAGATATGCAAAACAAAAGCAGAATGTTGTGGCGGAGTCGCGACATTGCTCTCGTCTGTGGCATCGCGTGCCTATCCAGCATAAGGCGACAAAGGCGATGACCATCGGACTGATCCCGAGTAGCCCACGACTGCCATTGAGAGCTCAATACTCCTGGCCGCTTGCTGTCGAGACAATCGATGTTTGGCTGTTTAGTGCGTAGGGGTGGAACAAAACTGTTTTAAAATGGCGCTTCGTGAGGTTAATTTTTATTTATATCGAATGTTTGACCAAAGCTAAGCGATGTTTGATGAATAGCAATACAAATGCCATTAAAATATGCCCATACATCATGAGCTTCTTTTCTAATATATGAACTTTTTCCAGGACCCTTCTGGCAGTAAGATTGACTAGCTGATTAAGTAATTACATGCTGCGGAGCTACCCTCTAGAAATGGTCGCTACCGTTGGTGCGTCGTCGGTGGTGTCTTCATCGTCCAAAATTAATGTTTCATCAGGCCCATTTTCCAAAGAGCTTCTTCCCGAACCCGCAAAGTACCTATGGCTGCGCGGCATCACCTTGGTGGAGTACTTTAACGGAAATAAAAATAATGAGTACCAGCTGGGATGATAACATCCACTACCGCACTGAGTATGGGAGACGGTCGGTGGCGGCGACGACAGGTGCTGGAAGGCGGGGGCGAGATTTTTAATTCCTCCGGCTACGTTAATCTCTTTGTTTCAGTGGGGGAGAGAGCATCGAGTAGGGAACAAGGAAGAAAAAACGACGCAAACGGAGGGGGAGCCAGTAAGTCGGCTGCTGGATGGATATTATTAAGTGCTTAACATAATGGCAGGGACTACCGAGCATCTCGGTTTGGTTGTGCTCTCTGCGATGAGAGGTAAATAATGATTATTATGATTTACGGAAAATTGCGCTCTGACCACGGCGGGGTGGCGATTAGAGGGATGCAACAGTCGGTGTCCTTTTGGAGTATTTGCCAATTGCCCTAATGGTCAATTTGTCTCCTGGTGGAATGATTGCCTGTTAAGGGATGTAATATTAATCGCGGAGATGTTGGCGGTGGCTTGTCGTTATTACGTCACAATCTAGGGGGTTGGAGGGGACTTCCGGAACGCTGGTTTGTTTTATTTAAACAAGTTTATTCGAAGAAACTTCGAATTAACATTCCAGGGCCAGGTTTTCATTTTTAATGTACGTCAGTATTCATAACCTACCTAAAGCATTTAAATAAAAAGTTACGAGTAATGCATTCGGATCACATTGACCCAGATTCAATCCAACGATTTCGCAATCATTTTATAATCAAATTTCAATTTTTATGTAATCAAATTTATTATTAAGGTATGAACTTTATGATTATGGATAACAATCCTGGGATGAAATGAATTTACCGCTTAGAATCGGGACTGGGTGATCATATGTAGACCATTTATTTATGAGTGTGTCTTCTAGGAAATCATCGCTAAATTGAACTTATTTGACTTCTCATCTGCCAAATATTTTCGAGCATGCAACAGGATAATTGATTAAATACTAATGTAACCAAGTCAGGATCACATTGAACATCCGAAGCCATGAGAAGACATGTTTCTGATGCCCCATAAAAGTGGAAAAAATATTATTTCGACAAAACCTAGTCATATGACACAACAAAGTTTTATGAGCAATTCATCAGAAACCATATCAATGGTCAAGAGAGTCAGATATAAGATGGTTACTACTAAACAGATTACGGATACCTCATAATAGGGGTTTTTAGGGGTATGTGGATAGTGACATTTTTCGATGAATAATATTATAATATACCCGCATTCCATCCATTGAACAATTTCAAAATATTATGAAATAGTAATGATTGCAAGACAACACTATTCTATTTCACCATGAAACTCGCAAAAAAAAAACAGACTACCTAAACTAACGAACCAACCATTTATTTTAAACATCAAAAACGCCAAAAGAGCGTTGCATATTCCAACAACGCCAGCTTGCTGTCATTTGCACAAATGTCACTTTGTGAACTTCATGCCACTTTATAAAAATAAAAATTATCAGATTTTTTTGTTTTAAAAATCGAGAAAAAATGGTTGAGATCTAAAAAAAAAAATTTTAGTGCTAGTAAGAACACCCGTCATCGATATTGATGGAAGAAGCTTCAGAAGAATTTTGCCAACCGCTGCCTTACTAATACTGTACTTCTTAGCGACAGCCCGGTGCGATTCACCGTTTTGCACATCACGAACGACCAATTTTCGGATACACAAGGGAATTGCTTTCGAAAACACTGCGTTCTCCATTTTTTTCAATTGAATCAAATGCGATCACGTATACAAATGAACCAGGTTGAGCCGTTTGCTTCAAAACATGTCAAAATATCAAAACATAAACAATTTTGTCACTGTTTTTTTTTTCAACACAAATTGATTTTTTTTTTCTTTAAGTAAAACTCCTTTTTTTCAGTATTCCATAAGTGAAACTTAAAAAGAATATAAAAAATAAGATAATAAAAAAAATACAGTGTGTTTACTTTAATTTGAACCAAGTAAATGAGAGAAATTGAAAAAACGAAGAGGTGGGCACTTTATTTTCCCTATCAGTGTAACCCAGTAATAAGCTATGTATTCATGAAAAATAAACTTGAATGTCTGTTTTTAATTTTAGGGGCAGTTCAAATGCAAATCAAAACAAATGCAAAGAATAAGGTTGCTGTGCATAAGATTAAATAGGAGAGGTGGAGGCGGAAGCCCTCCCCCCCCCCCCCCTCCCCCCCCTCCTAGCCAAGATCTTTCTTTTTATATATGTTGTATGAGTATTGTTTTATCAATCAGGTGTTTTGGTGTAGAATTATTTGTCTACCAAACCTCACCCTCCTCCCCCCTCACAAACTTATCTGAGCATTACCCCCCCCCCCCCCCCTCCTGGAAATATATTTTTGCGTACAAATAAAACATCCAAAGTAGCCGAAATGATTATTTTTTAATATGTTTCCATTATTCTTAATGAACACATATCAACATCTTTAACTAAGTTGATGATTTGTCTCCATTATACTGCAGGGATGAATGTACTACAAAATGAAACATAATTTTCATTTATAAAATGTCATAATTCTCATGTCATAAATTTTATTTATTAACTTTCTCTGAAAACTAAATCAAATTCACAAGCAATTCTACTCATTTTCTACATTTTAATCAAGAGCTAAATCATCATCCAGTTGTTCGACATTATCCATTAATTTGTCTAGTGCATTGCCTTCAATGTTTAAATTTTCAGAGCTGTCAAGATTTTCCAACATTTTACAACATCTGGATATTCAACTGATACCTGCTTTCGCATTCTATTACCAAGATTTATTGAACTTATCAAAGGATCAGATGAGTTCATAGCTCGAATAAAGACGTCATGTAGATTATCAACTCGTGACCTTTTCCTATCATGATGGGTACGACGTTTTTTTAGTAGTTTATGTTGGCACTTTGCTACTTCTTCAGCTAACATTCCAAGAGGAGCCGGTGAATGGATTATTATCCTTCCAGCGTGAGCGAGTACCTTATGCACTGTTGCTGGAATTTTATACCAATCATACAAATTAATATACCGCCGATATGTTTCTTTACAATTGTCATCCATTTTTTAGGATTGATCGGATCTTGGCGATTGATTACTATTAAAATATTACGAAATCTAACAATAAGTTCTCCGTCGATGTCCAAAACTTTGGAAAGTAATTCAGGATTTGAAAATTCTTTTGACACACGTTTCCTGTTGTGCTGGTGGCTGCTCCGCCTGCCCTGGGTTGATCAAAATCGTACTCCGAATGCCTCGTACATTTTTTCAATAACGAGTTTTTTTTTCCGATCAAAATATTTGGCCTTTAAATCCTTCGTGATCTTCCACTTTTTAATTTCCATATGAAATAAACACTCAAAAAACGCATCCAAGCATGCAGTGGAGATATGCCGTAATGAAGAGCATCTTCGTTCGATTCGTACCCTGCTTCAAGCTTCTGTAAAGTAAAATAAAAACAATGTTATTTTTATGGCACTTAAAATTTGATTTAAAAAAAAAGTATTACCTCTATATCACTCAATACAATTGGAGTAGCTCCACAAATGCATGCAGGTTTTCTTTGATGATTCTCCGCATGGATTTCTCCGAAATGTTGGCTTCGTTTGCAAGTTTTCTTATGGAACGCACCGGGTTGCGAGCAATTTTTGCACGGACCGATTTGACCACGTTTGGCGTGCGTGCAAAGTGCGGACGTCCGCTTCCCGGCTTCCGCTGCTTAGAACCATCCTGCAGGGTCTTTTTTATGCGGTAAACTGTTGCGAAATGGCACCCTACCACCTTGGCAATCTCTTTCGGCTTCTTCTGGGCGAGCAACAAACTGGTGATCACTTCTTTCGCGAACATTTTGACGAATTTGCAATAAAACAAATAGAATGTTTGGATGCAGCACTTGAAAGTAAACATAAAAAAATACACTTTCGACAGAAATTAGTCACTAGATACACGAATTAACCCAATACTCAAGTTTGAACATTTTCGCATTATTTTCTGCTTCACCCTGTACATACAATGGTTACAATGTTTTACTTACATGCTATACATTATTTCTGTTATCTTTTAGACGAGATTTTACTTGTTCTTTAGACATAGTGATGCCAATGATTTCGCACTGTAAGTTATACTGGCGCATCATTCGAATTATGGGGCCATTTCTTGCATAATTTGTTCTGTATGATTTTTCTAAGAATAATTTCCATGTTGTAAGATGCCGGATGGGAGTATAAAAGTTCAATTGCGAGAGTAGTACTTCTAATTTTATACGTTGTGAAATAATGTCAGTGATGTAGAAAAGCATTCCAAATTCGCGGAGTTCCTTAAGTGTCTGTAAAATGATAAGCATGCAGCGTGCCTCATAAGATGGCAGCGGAAATACAGTCCAACTCAATTTCCTTAGGGCATATAAAAGAAATTGTTTTTGGACGTATTCTATGCGTTCTTCATGTATGGCACAGTACGGATTCCATTCTAGGTTGCAGTATTCCAAAATTGGCCTACATATGTAATGTATAATATTTTAATGGTGTATGGATCTTGAAAATTGTGGCTGAACCTCTTAATGAAGCCCAGCATGCTATTTGCTTTACTTATAATAGTGTTGTAATGTTCTACAAAAGTGAGTTTAGAGTCTGGGATAATACCTAAGTCCCTTACTACTTTGCATGTTTCTACTTTTTGGTCTTCTAAAAATATTTCCGTGGGAGGTGTTTCAATTTTTCTGCTAAATGCTATTGAATTACATTTTTTTAACGTTTAGTTGAAGTAAGCTTTTGCTACACCATGTGTTGAATGAGTTAATTTCGTTCTGGAATTCTTCTGCGTCGCTAAAATTATTTATTTCCATGAAGAGCTTCATGTCATCTGCATATATGAGTATTTGGATTTTTTTTAAGTATGTAGGAAATGTCGTTTATGTACAAAATAAAAAGAAGTGGGCCTAAATGTGAAAATTGAAGCACTCCCGAGGTGACAGAGATGGGATCTGAAAGTTTATTTTGAAAACGAACAATTTGTTTGTGATGCGTTAAATATGACTGCAGCCAATTTAACAGTCCAGGTTCCATTCCAATTTTTTGCAATTTGAAGAGTAATAATGGTATGTCGATTCGATCAAATGCTTTACTGAAGTCAGTGTAAAGGGCTTGTACGTGCTTGCCATTGTCCATTGTATTAAAATAAAAGTTACAAATTCAGGAAAAGAAGTAGTTGAGCGACCTTTGAAAAAGCCGTGTTGTTTGGCAATTCCACGATAGTGGCGGATGTCTGATTTCGTGCCTGATTTGAAAATCGGAACCAAATAAGAGGATTTCCAAATGTTGGGAAATGTTCCGCTCTTCAGAGACATATTAAAAAGAAGTTCTAAAGGAAGGGTAAGTTCGTCTGAAAGGTTCTTTAAAAATACGGGTGCAATACCGTCTGGACCTGGTCCCTCAGAAGCATCCAAGTTTTTTAGTGCTTTGAAAACTTCGTGAGGAGGTAATTGATTTACAGATATATTTTTGGAAAATTCAGGAATGAATGCAAAGAAATCACGATCACGGTCTTCTTCGGAGAATGTAGTGTATACTTCTTGGAAGAAATTTGCAAAAAGCTTGCAGATTTCAGAAAGATTATCACCTACATTTCCGTCAAAATGCATTCGTGGGGGTAAATTGCTATTTTTCAATTTCGTTTTTACATAATTGAAGAAATTCTTGGGGCATGATTTGACTTCAGTTTCGACTTTGCGATTATATTCTTCATGTGCAGAATAATTTATTGTTTTGAGTTCGCCTTCTTCTTTTCATTGGTACAGTTTCTAAAGGTACTGAAAGGTACTGAATAATTGAATGAAACTTACCTACTTGAGTGTTTACATTTGAATACTTATTATCTTCTGCCAATTTACTGTAAATAGTCTACGTTTTGCATCTTCGTAATTTGCTTTATATTCCAGCACTTCCTCGAATTCCCAGTCGCTGGGGACGACAGTATTATGTACGAAGATTGAATATTCAATTGCTGTGTGAAATACTTCATTTTTTCATGAAGGTGACAATGAAGCACTCACACAAAAGTCTTCAGTGCAGTTCGTAAAGAAGAGGTCTAAAAATGCATATTGCTGATTCTTTATATGATTTATTTGGTGTAAGCCAAAATGTGAAATTTGGTCGAATAGAAATTGTAAAGTTTCGTAGAATTGATTCATTTTCGATGTCAAAGATGAAGTTCGCATTCCGTTTATTAAAGTCACCATAAATATGTAGTTTTACTTCCGGTTCCATATTTGATATGATAATTTCGACTTTTTGAAAAATTAATACGAAAGATTGTTTATTGGCATGTTCGGGTGGGAAATACACAGATGCAAAAATGTGTGTTTCATCAGCAATGAGTGCTTTAACCCAGACATGCTCAAATTCTTTGTGCTTGATAGTTTTTAGTTCTTGAGAAGTAAAGTCTGCATTGATGGCAATGAGAACTTCACCTCCCGACTTTTTATTGCTATGTTGCAAATTACGGTCAATAACTTTGAAAGAAGAAGCTAGAAGTTTACGTCACCAACACGGTATAAATGGGCATTTAAAAAAAAGTGATTGGGCATGAGGCGAAACATCACACGATGGAATATCCATTCCCCCAAACCAAGATTTTCTCACCCCATATCCATACCCCCAAACCAAGATTTCTTCGACACCTTTGGAATGATTGAATGTTGCCATCGCCTCAAATATCCATTTACCGGGAGAACAACTCGGCCAAAGACCGTGCGAGATCCGAACGGCCACGTTCGGCGAGGACGCCAGCAACCATCAAGGTGGTGTGGGAGCGGATTCGTCGAAAAATGAACCGCACTATCCGGAAGGCCGCTGTTGATCTGGATGTGTCGATTGGGACTGCCCACACCATCATGACGAAGGACCTTGGATACAATCCGTACAAGATACGCAAGGTTCACGGAGTAACGGAGGCTACAACGATGAAGACGCTAGGCAGAGCCAAACTGATACTTTCGCGGCACGCAGGTCAGGAGTTTGTGTTTTTTCTCCCCGAACCTTAATCCCCTGGACTTTTATGAACGGTCGTACATGCTGGCCAAGCAGAGCAAACATAAAGTGAGCACTATGGTCCAATTTAAGAAGCCGATTTCCAAGATCTGGGACGAGATGCCGATGAACCAGGTTGTAGCCTACTAGCTTCACTCAGTGGGGAAAATCTTCCCAAAGGGAAATATGCTGGAGCAGGGTCGTTTATGCTGTCAGTCGGTTACACTCACACAACCACCTATGTTCATTCGAGCAGGATTATGGGAAAAAGCTAACAAGAAGGTATGCTATCGTCGACAAGGTGAACCACGTGACGTCACTTGGTGGTACTTGCGGTTTGACAAACATACGGTGTAATAAAGATGGTAGGTTGTAGTATGGTGGCTGGCTGGCTATGGTGAATAGGGGATTATGGCGGGGGTGGTAGCAGCGGCAGATCGACGAAGACGCAATTGGCGATGGTGTCATGCGGAGAAGCCAGAACCGGATTGTTTTTCTGTCCGTTCGGCTCGACCGAAACAATTGACGCTTTTCGGTCCTTCGGCCCTGGTACGTCGCACTCGAGATCCTGCGAAAGCTGTGCCTACCAGACTGAGATCTGGTGAAGCAACTTACACCATACAAAAACAAAAAGGGCCCGCGGGACGGACCTGTCCAGGGCGAATCAGCACATGTCCACCATATGGTTTTAGCCCAGCCCACCAGTACTCCAAAATCTTATTCTATCTGTACTATTCTGTACACAATTACCTTTTTGTGTGGATTTTCAGCAACATGGGTTCAACAGTTGCCACATGGGTTCAACTGTTCAGCCACATGGGTTCAACAACAATATTTAATTTACAAACCGTACTATTAATTGTAATTGATCTTAAGTTTTACTTTTAGCATTTGCTAATTCGATTCTGATTTTAAACCAACAATAACACAAAATTTTAGAAATTTACTCCAAGTTTATAATTTTACAAAATTTACTTTACTTCTAGGAACACGTCACGCACTTCTGACTCCTTGTAAAGACGGGGACAGAAAGCTGGACACGAATTTAAGCTTTGAGAAGCTCAAATTAGTGAGAATATGGACCCGAAAAAACCGAAATTTAACAATAGATTCTCTCTGTGTGTTACCTATAATGACGTTAGGCATTACTTCTTGCATACAAAATAATGCATTCAAACCGCTGCAAACAAACAAAATTTGACATGTGAGCGACCCCCGAAAAACATGAGTGTGTGAGTTCTCGTGGACAAGGACAAGGTCGGATTCCATACTTGAAAGAACTCACTTGGGACAAAATCGGGATAGGAAATATTGTTTGTGGTGAAACTACAAGCTGACATTATGTGACCAACGGTTACAAGGTGCTTGCCACGTGCGGTTCTTTTGAAAAACGTCTCAAGCTCGTCATTCACTACATAGAGGGGGGCGGGTGTGGGAGGTGCTAATATGTCGCAAAGGTTCTCAATAAACACTGCTTCAATAAAAATTGACTCAGAAAAGAATATCTTGTATTTTCATTTTTTTAACACATTTTTAAAGTGTATTCGAACTCATTGAACAACCTGTACACTGCCAGCTGACGAGTGATTGTTGACGAAAAATAGGAAAAAAAATATTGAACGCGATTTGTCGATCATAAATATCGCCTTCCATAACGCCCACCTTTGCTAGCGAGTCTGCTCTCGCATTTCCCAGAATCGAACAATTATAAGGGACCCATACAAAGGTGATGATGAAGCTCCTGCGTCATGGATAAATCAAAATGAACCGAACTGCCGAAGTCAGAGAAACAAACAAGACTAGGAATATTCGGTCCTGTCTTATGTACAAGTGGTATAACGTCATGAAGTGAGTTTGATGATTCCATTCAAGAAGCTTCTCAAAGTTTTCGATCACCGTTCATAACTTCACACCTGGTGAGGAGCCGGAGAGATAATTCTTCTAAAGCGGTCAGGTTTGAAGCGTTAATATCTCGTTTCTCCAAACATTTTCAAAATCTTTGCCCCAATCGATCGGAAATATTTCTACGCTTAGTTTAACATTAAACTATTGAAAATAACGCAAACATAAGGTTATGTCTTATAATTTCGTGTTGTAGAGTAAATTTACTACTGGCCAAGTATTTTCCTATCACAGACTTCAAATGTAAGTAAGGGAGATTTCATATGCAGCAGTAAACGGTATAAAAAGGGTACACCTTCGAAAAATGCTTCATTCGCTTCACAGTTTGAAAGAAAAATTCAATTTTCTGCGTTATCTAACGCACATAAAGGGAATGCTAGATTTGCCAAAAATCAATGCGATCCATCAGGTAATTTTAAGCCAGATATAGCTGGAATCAGGACTGTTGTATGGAAGATTTCAAACAATGTTGTATGCTATATGAAAGTTTTCAAAGAATTACGTTGTTTACGCTTGCTTTGGCTTGCAAGATTCATTATTTTTACTGTGTTGGCAGCCATGGAGCTGTTCAGAGCGGCAATGAGTCAGTATTGAATTGGCAGCTGGCAGTAACAAGTAGCCTGGAGAGTGCTCTGGCGAGCAACCATTGGCCTGGTAGCTGATGGTCGAATGGACGTTTGGCCGAAAATTGTCTATTAGCATAAAAATATTGCAGAGAAAAGAAAATAAGAATCTAAGAAAGTATTTTCAAACGCATCAGATCTAAGATTGCAAGAACACAACCGAACAATGAAATGATTCAATTACAGTGACAGAATCATGGTTTGCAAAAGCATGGCACTCTTAGCACGAACATTTTCGATCATTCAAAAGTCTACACACTACCAAAATGTCATGTAAATTTCTGTCTCCAGAGACCGACACATACAAGCGTCCTTTAGCACATAATAATGAGTTGAAAAAGATGAGAAAATAAATTCAATCAAACACATCTTTCGTCGAATTTCGTATGTGTCAGTTCCAGGAGACATAATTTTACACGAAATCTTTGCTTACGTTGCCCGACTTTTTACAAACATGAATTACGTCTCGTGTAAAATTCATAATTTCTAAGTGTGTACTTCATTCCAAACAGCAAAATGTTTCCATGAAAATTATGAACTGTTGACGTAGTGTTAGAGCTCAAAAATTGGAATTTTCTTGAAATTAATAATCCACTAGAGCAACTCTTAAAAATATATCGGGAAAATCAATATTCGACAGATATTCTCTTCACAGTTCAAGATGTTTGCAGTCCAGCTTACAAGCGGCCGAAATATATCAAGAATATTATCGTATCCCGGACCTTTCGTTATGCGGAGAGAATCAAGCTAACAACCTTTTTTTGGGTCAACGGATACCGGGATTGTGACGGTTGGCTCGAGTTTTTGGTGCGCATCAAAGGACCTTCTTTCAGTCGTTATGAACCAGAGCTGAAATCTCTTTCAGTTTACTATGCGCGAGGTGAAGTGCAGAAAAAATATTTCTCGTTTTGTCTAATGCATGGCAGGTATGAGTTTTTAGATGGTTCTGATCGTGATATTGAAATAAAATAGGTCTATGTATATTTATGTGTATTCTTCATTCAAATTGTGAAATTCTCATATACTTGTCCCATTTGTTTTGCTTTAGTTTTAGCATATTATCTCTCACCATGTTTTGATAATTGTCAGTCATTTTGAGGCTAGTAAAATAAGAAAAATGCAATTTTATTAAAGCTCAAAATTATCAAATATTAGTTTCTCACATAATTCATCAGTCGGTTCCAATTTTTTCAGATTGAAATGCATTAAATCATGAGAATTACATTTGATTGATCAGAAAAACTCCAAAGTACTGCTCGTGTTTGAAAGAAGGAACAATCTCAAAAAATATTAAAATAAACCGGTCAATCATTTTTTGCATTTTTGAACATAAAAATTTCGTTTTTTAGTGAATTGATATAGTTGAAACTTAATTAGAATGCTTATTGCTGAAAATGCACACACATATTGATCAACTCTAAGTGTAATAAGTCTAGAATATCGGGTTGCTATCTAATGCGTTCGAGAATGTTTTTGTTCCTTATTGCCTTTTTTAGATCTAATGCGTTTGAAAATACTTTTTTATATTCTTATTTCCTTTTCTTTGCAATACATTTATGCTAATAGACAATTTTCGGCCAAACGTCCATTTGGCCAAACGTCCATTCGCCCAAACATCCATTCGGCCAAACGTCCATTCCGCCCAACATCCATATGCCAAAGAACCATATGCGAAACGTCCCACCCACATTTGCGGATCGCACAAGATCAATCAAAACATGTCGGTCTTGCACTCACACACTCGTATTAATGTACTCAACATACACACTCGTGAAGATTTACACAAAATATATTATCAATTATAAAAGGAAAAAGCATGGTTTAGAAACATTAAAATTTAGTGTTTTTTATGTATATTTTCTTATATCATGAGAAAAAGGATACATGACTTGCTTTTGCATTCCATCTGTGAATGAAAACATTATTTTCAAATATACTATTATTGAATCAAAATCAGCATATTTTTATTTCGACAACAGTTTAAATTGAAAAGTAGTTCATTCAAAACAAACAGAATCTAACATTGAAAATATGAAATAATTTTATCAAAGCAATAAAATGCTATAAAATTTCAAATGAAATGATTTGCTATAATTCAACAGTTATAATTTTTGGTTCCATACAACAAAACTTCTGCTGTATGAAAGATTTCAAAGAATCATATTGCTTACGCTTGCTTTGGCTTGCATTTAAACGCGGGGAAATTTACGCGTCTGTTAAAATTAATTATTTTTTTCTGTGTACACTGTGGCATTGGGCTGTCCCTTGTAGTTTTTAGGTTCCTCGGGGACTGAAGGTTATCCTTGCAGTTAACTAGGTGATCACTGCACCCAGAATCCACACAAAATCATTCGATTTGTTCGCAGGTGCGAGGATCGATTAACCATAAAAGAAATCGGTTTCGTTTCACAAGCTGAGTTTGCTCCACTTTGATATTTTTTCTGTCGATAATCTTTCTGCATATGTTCTCCAACGCGGTAACGAGAGGGTCAAAACTATCCGGAAGTGTGAGGAATAGTTGTGCCACCAGATCATTCTACTGTCATTTGGAAACCGCCGTTTTCAGTAGTTTAACCAGATCGTCCAATACCTGGAAATGACTATGTATCGACAATCCTTCTCGCATTCTAAGCCTTGCCAACTGCTTGCGTAAGACCGTCTGACTTACCACAGACTTCTTGGCAAAAGTATCCTCCAGTCAGAGATGCCAGATACTTTTTTCAAAAGTCTGTATCAATCTCATTGAAATGTCTGTATTTGTCTGTACAAGGGTTTTCGTTTTGGTTTTAAGGTGCTTCAATGGAATGTTGAAAATCGCTATTTATAGATGGACAAACGAGTAGAGGTGAGATTATGTTTTGTAAATATCGCAAAAACAAAAATCTAACGCAAAAGAGATTGCAATTTCACGTTTTGTATTGAAATGTCAACTTTCCTTTCACTTCCATACATATGATTAAATTACTGTCATTTTTCAATCACTAAATATGAACAAAGCAACATATTTTGATCTTTTACATTTGATGTATTGAAAAATTCTAGGAAAATCATTGATGATAAATGATGATAATATTCATAAATTTAATGAAACAACTCACCTTCACTTAACTACTACAAAATTCAGTAATGCCACAAGCTTGAGCAACTTAAATTTTGCTGTACATATCGCTTGTGACATTTCAAATAAGATGAAATTTCAACCACGCCGTTTTGCTTTTTTGATCTATCGTACTCTTTGGCCGACAAAATGCCTTTCATGGTTTATATGGCAGTGCGATTGCGGGCTTTAGTTTTTTGATATTGTAAATTGAAATAATTCGCTCGACAGTGGCCGTCCAATATGGTATAGCCAATATAGCTGGAATGAGCTGTCGTAGACAGGGAAAAGCTCAGTCCGCCACTGAAAATCTCAATTCCCGGAGCTCGTCGTTGATTGGTTGAACTGATGCATCATCAACAATGTTATCAAATCGTTCGATAAGGTGAAAAAAAGTTGGATGCGCTTTTACTCTGATATTGTCAGGATCAATCAACTAAATCGTTGAGGGTATCGTCTGTAAGGTCAATTTTTATTACAGCAGTAATATGGAAATTCATCATGTCCAGTCGAAATTGATACAAGTGCTCCATGCTTAAATTGTCACTTCTAGTGTATTCGTTGATCAAGGCCTGCACTTCGACACCTTCGTACAGTTTTTCCAACTCGCAGAATTTATTGGGGATCAGGTTCACAAAGCCAGGGTTTATCAATTCTTTTAAATATCCTGGTTTCAAGAAACAATCCAATATCAAGAATATCAATTTGCAAGTTTCTGTTTTCAGCTTGTACACCGTTGGCTTTTCAGATTGAAAAAAGTTGATTCAACCGGTTGATTTTCGGTAAGATGTGGTTAATTGCGATCAAGTACAGGTGGTTTGATGGATCGCTGAGCCGCTCGTAAACTTTTTCGTTTTTTCTTTTTTTTTTGTTATTTAAGGGACATTAACCTCTTGATCATTAAAACTTTCTTATTTTTTTCATACTGCTGATGTATCGCGAATACTGAAATATATTTTTAAGACTTCCAGCTTCAAGAACACGCTTAACAACATGGTCCAAAGAAAGCCATCGGGTCGCGGATGGATGTAACATTTTCAAAGGTTTTAGCTCAATTCTTGGTGATGCGATTCGCCAAGGAAATTCGTCATGATGGCCGTATTTTTAGTTCGTTCTAGTGCTACGTCTTAAGCAAGGGTCAAATCAGTGAAAACAGCCTTATAAAACAGTCAGGCACATACTTGTACATCCCTCACTGGTATTTTTTTTCATCAACAAACTGGTCCAACTTCAGACTGTCAATAATTTGCTTACTGTGACGTATGTGACTCTCTTGGATCCTCCCTTAGCTCAGTCGGTAAAGGCGCAGCTACAAAGCAACACCACGCTGGAGGTGGCTTGGTTCGATTCCCGGTCTGGTTTGGCATTTTTCGTAGGGTATGATTGTACTTGCCACACAATCATACTAATGCAAAAATGGTACTTGGCATCGCAAGCTCTCAATTAATAACTGTGGAAGTACATTTAGTAGAACACTAAGTAGAGAGCAAGCAATAACCCAACAAACATCAATGTTGAATAACTGCTTGTTCAAACAAATTTGGAGAAGTTGTTCAGCTTTTTCTACCAGCAAGCAGAATAACTTCTCCAAGTTTGATTGAACAAGCGGTTATTCAACACTGATGTTTGTTGGGAAGCTAATTGTGAAAGCAATAAGCTTGAAATGCTAAAGAAGAAGACGTATGTGAATTTCCCTATCGACATGTTTTTTTTTTTAAATCTAGAAGTTCGCCGAAATGAATGTCTGTATATGTCTGTAACATTTCCCAAATGTCTGTATAATGTCTGTAATCTGTATGATGTCTGTATGCATGATGAAATGTCTGTATAAATACAGACATGTCTGTATATCTGGCATCCCTGCCTCCAGGCCCCCGTCTTGTTGGCCGGTTTTTTCCCCCCGACTTTGTCCCGTTTTTCGCCGAAATGAAACTGACCGGTAAGGATTCCGCCTTTCGATCCATCTGAAGAAACTTAGGTCACGCAGTTTCTGCAGCTGGCACATCTTCTTCTAGTGCCTCAGAAAGTTCCGGAGCTCCCAAGTGTAACTTCACTCTCAACTGTCAATTCGCTGAGGAACTTCGGTACTCTCCTTCATTGAGGAGCCCATAACCAGAAGAGACTTGGTGGAATCCGGATCTCAAGGAAAGAAACCCAGGACTAACGAACACGAACAAATAACGATTATTGAGGGCAATGGAACAAACTTGACAGGCTTGTTCCAGAATAATAACAAGTTGCTAACGATTGCTGTTCAACGAAATACTGCTCGTGGTACGTACCGTTCTCATCGATCATCCTAAGGGCCTGTTCTTAAACCACGTAGACTCATTTTTGCAAATATTGGAAACCCCCCTCCCCCCTCGTAGACTTTTCTCCAAACATTTTTTTTAAATTTTGTATGGAGCGTAGACTTTGGTCAGACCCCTCCCCCCCCCCCCCCAGAAAAGTCTACGTGGTTTATAAATAGCCCCTAAAAAAGTTCTCCTAAAAATGTTGTAGTCAACGGTATAAACGACAAAACAACTGGCTCTATCGACGCTACGCAAGAAAAACGATATGAAGCGATATGAAGCGAAAACCTCAGCGATTTTGGAACTTCGTTAACTCCAAGCGTAAGGATACCGGATTGCCTTCTGTAATGCACTTGGGCCATCGCTCGGCGAATACACAGGCTTTCAAATAACAAGTTATTACATTTCACCGTTTCGAACAAACTGTCGCACTTTACTTGTGAAAGATGCCATCATGATCTGCACAGTCGCTGGTAACACTGTACCGGCGAACTTATTCCACTTTAAACGCATTTTTTGTGCATTTGTCACTTCTTTACCGCATCCTGGAAGTTTTCGCTTGTCAATCGCCCAATATTTTTCGATCGGTCTGAACTCAGGGCAATTCGAAGGATTAATCTCTTTGGAGACGAAATTAACATTGTTTGCAGCATACCATTCTAGTACATCTTTAGAGTAATGGCAGCTGGCTAGATCCAGCCAAAACATAATGTTGGTCTTGTGTTGCTGAATGAAGGGTAAAATTCGCTTTTTCAGACACTCTTTAATGTAAACCTTCGACGTCATTGAATGAGATGAGGTGAAAGCCTTGGTTTTAAGGCCACAACTGCAGCTTCCTTGCCAAATCATTAGTTTCCGAGCAAACTTGGCAGCAAAAACAAATCTATACCTGGACGGGACATCCTCACAACCAGTTGACAGGTAAAATTTTCGTCCGAGGATTTGTTTATAATTCATTTTGACATATGTTTCGTCATCCATCAAAATACAGCCATCAAATTTCGTCAAAACTCGTTCGTATCATAATCGTGCTCGCTTTTTGGGCACTAAATTTTGTTTCAGGGAGCGATTCGGATGTTTACTGGCACAAAAAGACTTATATCCTTCTCTTGAAAGGATGTTACGCACGGTGGAAAAGTTGGAATCGTATTTCTTTGCCAAATGCGACACCTGCCTCCCCCCTTCCCCCCTCCCCCTTTTTCTTTCCCCCTCTCTTTTTTCTTCCTTCCCCAACAACCCCCTTTTAACACCAACCCACCCCCCCTTTTTTTTCCCCCCCCCCCTTTCTTTTTTTTACCCCTTTTAAAAAAAAAAAAAAAAGGATATCTTTCACCAAAAGAATTCAAATCATTTTTTTTTTGGTATTTTGGCAAATACACCTGTGACGAAAACCAGTGGGCATACAGCTTGAACAGAGCTACGGTCTAACGCATAGTATGGATCGTTCATCAGTCGACCTGACAGATCGACCGAACGGAATAAAAGGGAAGGATCAAACAAAAACAAATACCCGTGAACTGCAGTGAGAAAATTTGGTAATCTAAGTTAAAATTAATTTTCTATAAAATACGGTGAAATACGCAGCCTGAATTTTGTCAAATAGTGTAACAACCTAAATCAATTTCGAAGTTTGAATTAAATATCGTTGTGGTAAATTTATTTCTATGATTTATTTTGGAATTCAACTAAAAGTGCTACTTATTCTAGGGAGAGTACGAGAATCGAAGAAATTACTAATTGATTAGCCTATTTGGATTATACAAATTTAACTTAAACTAGTTGAACTATAATGTAAGTAAATTAATATCTAAACCTATACTTAATTGGAAAATAATCTAATTGGAAAATTAACTAAATTGTATACAGCCTACGAAAAATACGGAATCAATTTGTAAACCCTTGCCGAACCTCAGTAGCACGAGGACCTGGAAAGAAACTATCAAATGTAAGTCAATATTAAATGTAAATTGTATATCAAACTAATTAAATACATGAAATTACAGTTTGAGCTGCTATCACAAGCTGCTACAAGAAGGTGGTGCATTTTTCTAAAGGTAAATCCGAACATCCTCAAAATTTGATAACGGATCTAACCTCAAACACGATGGTCAAGGCTGGGAACTTTACGTTGACCCCTGCGGTGCGTGTTCGAAAACGTCGGAGATAAATGAAGACATGGTGGGATGTGATGCATGTGAAGCTTGGTTCCACTGCCGATGTGTGGGAACTTCACGAGAAGGCCTTGACGGCCAGGAAAAGTGGTTCTGCCAGTCGGACACTTGTAGGAAGGTGGAAGAAACGTACCATAGAAAGTTGGATGAAGCTAAGAAAGGAGCGAAGTCCAAGAAGGCGGTGGCAACGGATGACCAATCGGACAAGTCTAGCGTCAAATCTGATCGCCAGTCCGGTTCCACGATTGAGAAACGAATGAGAGCATTGGAAAAGGAGCATAAAGCCAAGGAAAAGGAGATGGAAAATGAGCGGATCCTAAGGGAAAAGCGTATAGAACTGGATCGGATCCTAAAGGAAAAACAGCGGAAATTGGAAAATGAACTAAGGGAGAAGGAAATGCAGCAAGAAAAGGAATTATTAGAGCAGGAACTTCGTGATGCGCAGGCCCATGCGGATCGTATGCAAAAGATGCGACAGTCGTATCAAAATGCGATTAAAGGCGTGAAGGCAATGTCAGTGAATCCAAACGACAAGGTGGAGAACGGCGACAAGGTGGAGGACGATGATGAAGTGTCTGATGAACAGAGCGATGAAGAGTCGGATGAAGAGCACGATGAAGAATCGGATGAGTCCGATGAATCGGATTACGAGTCGGAAGAATCACAGCCGCCGAAAGATAAGCTAAGAAAGAAGAAGAAGGTAACCCCACACGGGCTGGGGTCCCATGTGGCTGGTCCAACAAAAGCTCAGTTGGCAGCGCGAAATGGGATTTCTAGGAAGCTCCCTATTTTCACTGGCAAAGCCGAGGAATGGCCGCTGTTTGTCGGTACCTATGAAGCCTCTAATACTGCTTGTGGTTTCAACGACGTCGAGAATTTGGTCCGCTTACAAGAGTGCTTGAAAGGCCCCGCCTTGGAGAGCGTACGAGGGCAATTGTTACTGCCGCAGTCAGTGCCAAAGGTGATGAGCAAACTTCGTCAACTCTATGGACGTCCGGAGCAGCTTTTACATTGTCACCTGGAGAAAGTGAAGCGATTGGATCCTCCAAGAGCAGACAAGCTGGAGACTTTTATCCCATTCGGAAACGAAGTGGAACAATTATGCGACCACCTCGAGGCTGCGGGCCTAAAGCAGCACTTGATCAATCCACTTTTGATTCAAGAACTGGTGGACAAACTACCTGCAGGTGATAAGCGAGGGTGGATTCGTTTTCGGAACAAGAAGAAAACAGTAACATTGAGGACATTTTCCGACTTCCTCTCCAAAATTGTGTTGGAGGCGTGCGAGGCCAACGTAAGCTTTGATTATAAATCAGAAAACAAGAATAAAAACTTGAATCAGCCTGGAAAGGGAAGGAGCCGGGAGAGAGGCACCGTGTTCAACCACAGCACGTCCGAACACGTCGCAAGTGATCGAACAACCACCGACCAATTAAAGCCCTGCAAAATGTGCAAAAGGACGGACCATCGCCTCCGCTATTGCCAGGACTTCAAAGCGTTGAATTTTGAAAACCGTATGAAGATCGTGGAGAAGAGCAAACTATGCAAAATCTGCCTAAATGATCATGGTAACGCTCCATGTAAATTTAAAATCCGCTGCAACGTTGGTAACTGCCACGAACGCCATCATCCGTTACTCCATCCTTCCGAAAACACAGTGGTTATCAACACGCACATCCGCGTGTCAGGCTCCGTAATGTTTCGGATGGTTCCCGTAACGCTACACTGCGGGGAGAAGCACGTAACGACACTGGCCTTTCTGGATGAAGGAGCATCGATTACACTGATTGAACGTTCCCTGGCTGAGCAGATAGGAGCTGTAGGTGTAAAGCAACCGCTAACCATAAAATGGACCGGTGATGTTACACGGGTTGAACTGAACTCTAGGAGGATGAACCTAAGGATCTCCGCTCTGGGAAAGGATGAAGCATACCAGCTCTCGTCTGTGCAGACCGTCGAAAAATTGCTTCTACCGAAACAGTCGCTGAACGCCGCTGAAATATCCGCAAGATATAGCCATCTTCGTGACTTGCCCGTCGTATCGTACTCGGATCAACATCCCGGATTGCTCATTGGACTTAACAATCTGCACACCATTGCGCCAATCGAAGCGAGGGTCCGGGGTATAGGAGAACCGATAGCTGTACGCTCTAAGCTCGGATGGTCGATCTATGGTCCGATGGCAGGACAAACAGGCGGTGAAACCATCATCGGTCACCACTGTGAAATTACCAACGAAGACATTTACAATCTACTGAAAGATCAATACTCCCTGGAGGAATCCACAGTGGCGGTAGTGCAAGAGACGAAAGACGAGAAGAGAGCTCGGGAAATTTTGGAACGAACAACGGTGCGCGTCGGTGATCATTTCGAGATTGGGCTCCTATGGATTACCGACGATTGTACGTTTCCTGACAGTTTTCCGATGGCTTGTCGGAGGTTGAAGCAGCTGGAGCAACGTCTGGCAAAGACCCCTGAATTGTACAAGAGGATTCGTCAACAAATCGAAGACTACGAACAAAAAGGGTATGCCCACCAAGCGACGTCGAAGGAGCTATCGGAAATCGATCCAGAGAAGCGGTGGTATCTTCCTCTAAATTTCGTCCAAAATCCAAAAAAACCTGAAAAAATTCGTCTCGTATGGGACGCTGCAGCAACGGTCAATGGAGTTTCTCTCAATAGTCAGTTGCTCAAAGGTCCCGATATGCTTACTCCGTTGATAGCTGTGTTGTGTCCTTTCCGTGAGCACCGCATTGCTTTCGGGGGAGACATCCGTGAGATGTACCACCAGATGAAAATACGCATGGCCGACAAGAGAGCGCAGCTATTTCTCTTCAGAAAGAATTCACATGATGAAAAACCGAGCGTGTACATTATGGATGTCGCTACGTTTGGGGCAACCTGCTCCCCATGCTCGGCACAATACGTGAAAAATCTTAACGCGACGGAATTTGCAACGAAGTATCCAGATGCGGCGGCGGCGATAATCAAAAAACACTATGTCGACGACTATTACGATAGCACCGACACCATCGAAGAGGCGGTAAGTCGTGCTAAGGATGTGCGATTTATCCATTCCAAGGCGGGATTTGAGATCAGAAATTGGGTCTCGAACTCCGCTGAAGTACTGGAGAGTCTAGGAGAACAAAAACCGGTTCAAGCTGTTCACTTCAACGTCGATAAAGCAACAGAGAACGAGCGGGTTCTGGGAATCATCTGGAATCCACGTCATGATGTCTTTTCATTCGCCACCGATCATCGACCGGAGCTGAAACCGTTTTTCGACGGCACTCAACGACCCACAAAACGCTTAGTTCTGAGTTGCGTGATGGGTTTTTTTGACCCACTTGGACTGCTGGGTCCGTTCACGATTCACGGGAAAATGCTTGTTCAAGATTTGTGGCGGACAGGCTGCGGTTGGGACGATGAAGTAGATGACGAGTCGTTGAAAAAGTGGACGCGGTGGACAGGACTGTTGACGCAGGTAGAAGCTATTCGTATTCCTCGTTGTTATCTTGGTGATTCGCATTCATCCGGCGTCGAATCTCTCCAGCTCCATATTTTCATGGATGCAAGTGAGCACGCATATGGATGCGCGGCTTATTTCAGAGTAGTAGTGGAGGGAGTCGTGAAGTGTGCTCTAGTAATGTCTCGCACGAAGGTAGCGCCATTAAAACGACAGTCAGTCCCACGTCTCGAATTAATGGCGGCAGTTCTGGGTTCGCGACTGCTACACACGGTCCAGTCCTATCATTCCCTCCCTGTCAGCAACAAATTTCTCTGGACAGATTCCCAAACGGTGCTTAGTTGGATTCGCTCAGATCAGCTCAAATATAAACAATTTGTGGCCTTCCGCATCGGCGAGATTCGAGAAAACACTAATATATCCGACTGGCGTTGGGTCCCAACAAAGGTAAACATCGCGGATGTCCTGACAAAATGGGGACAAGGTCCTCCATTGGAGTCGAACGGTCCGTGGTTCAAAGGTCCACGATTTCTTTTGGAGCCAGAGAACCGGTGGCCAGTAAGTGTACTGCCTGCCACTGATACCAGTGAAGAGATGCGCACTTGTGTACTGCATCACGAAGTGGCGTTTTCTGATAGTTTGGTCAACGTTGACTCGACAAATCGTTGGGTTCGTCTTCTTCGAAGCACTGCTGGAGTAATCCGGTTTATAGCGAACTGTCGAAGGAAAATGGTAGGTGAGCCTATCGTAGTGTCCAAGGCAAGCCCGAGTCAGGAACGTCTGCTGAAAGCAAAACCGAGGTCTATCCAGCAACCTTTGCAACAGGACGAATTACAAGCGGCCGAATGGATCCTGTGGAGGCAGGCTCAACACGACGGATTCCCTGAGGAGATAAGGATGCTAAAGAGGAATCTTGTCAGGACGCCGGAACAAACTTCAGGTCGAATCGAAAAGTCAAGTTGTATCTACAAGCTAAGTCCCGTGCTTGACACCGAAGGAGTTTTGCGTGTTGGAGGCAGGCTAGAGCAAGCGGAGTTCGCTACATTTGACGTGAAACATCCCATCATACTTCCTAAGGGACATGCGATAACGAATAAGCTGATATTGCACTATCATGAAAAGTTCGGCCACGCGAATCGTGAGACCGTATGTAATGAACTGCGGCAACGGTTCCACATCCCAAAACTACGATGGGCTATTCAACAAGCGGTGAAGACCTGCATGTGGTGTCGCGTCAAGCGCTGTCTGCCGCAAACTCCAATGATGGCACCGCTACCGGTACAACGGATTACGCCACAGCTTCGTCCCTTCAGTTCGGTGGGCGTAGATTATTCAGGACCAGTAGAAGTGTTGGTGAATCGACGGTGGGAGAAAAGATGGATAGCGCTGTTCACCTGTCTAGCGGTGCGAGCAGTGCATTTAGAAGTAGTGCACAGTTTGACCTCCCAGGCGTGTTTAATGGCGATTCGTAGATTTATCTGCAAACGAGGAGCTCCAGATGAAATATTCTCAGACAACGGTACGAATTTTAAAGGCACTTACAATGAGTTGGAGAGGATGAAGCAGATTGAACGAGATTGTGCAGAAAGCGTGACCAGCCCATCACTGAAGTGGAACTTCACTCCTCCAGGTACCCCACACATGGGTGGTATCTGGGAACGTATGGTGCGATCGGTAAAGGAAGCGTTGAAGGCCTTAGACGACGGTCGTAAACTCACAGATGAAATCCTGCTGACTTCGCTGTCAGAGGCGGAGGATATGATAAACACGCGTCCTTTGACCTATATGCCCCAGGATTCTGCAGAAGCTGCAGCGATAACCCCAAATCACTTTCTTCGTGGCTCTACCAAGGATGCGGACTTGGTTGTGGACGGCGACGTGGGCTTGGCAGAAGCTCTGCAGAATATGTACAAGCGCTCACAGTACCTGGCCGACCTAATGTGGCAGCGCTGGTGCAAAGAATATCTGCCGACAATCAACAAGCGGTCGAAGTGGATCGACGATCGGCGACCGCTACAGGTAGGAGACTTAGTGTTCCTCGTAGATGGCGGACGAAGGAAGAACTGGACGCGAGGGATCATCGAGGAGTTGTTCAACGGCAAAGATGGCAAAGTTCGGCAGGTGGGTGTTCGAACTTCCAAGGGTGTAGTGAAGCGAGCTGTTGCCAACTTGGCGGTTATCGAGATTCCTGGTAAATCCGGCACTTCCGAGGACAAGCCGGCACCGGAGTTACGGGCTGGGGTGTGACGAAAACCAGTGGGCATACAGCTTGAACAGAGCTACGGTCTAACGCATAGTATGGATCGTTCATCAGTCGACCTGACAGATCGACCGAACGGAATAAAAGGGAAGGATCAAACAAAAACAAATACCCGTGAACTGCAGTGAGAAAATTTGGTAATCTAAGTTAAAATTAATTTTCTATAAAATACGGTGAAATACGCAGCCTGAATTTTGTCAAATAGTGTAACAACCTAAATCAATTTCGAAGTTTGAATTAAATATCGTTGTGGTAAATTTATTTCTATGATTTCTTTTGGAATTCAACTAAAAGTGCTACTTATTCTAGGGAGAGTACGAGAATCGAAGAAATTACTAATTGATTAGCCTATTTGGATTATACAAATTTAACTTAAACTAGTTGAACTATAATGTAAGTAAATTAATATCTAAACCTATACTTAATTGGAAAATAATCTAATTGGAAAATTAACTAAATTGTATACAGCCTACGAAAAATACGGAATCAATTTGTAAACCCTTGCCGAACCTCAGTAGCACGAGGACCTGGAAAGAAACTATCAAATGTAAGTCAATATTAAATGTAAATTGTATATCAAACTAATTAAATACATGAAATTACAGTTTGAGCTGCTATCACAAGCTGCTACAAGAAGGTGGTGCATTTTTCTAAAGGTAAATCCGAACAACATCACAGTTGTTGGCATTTTGTCAAGAAAATAAACAAAACACGACCACGGCGGAAAGTGTTAATTAATGTTACATTTGAGGTTACAAAATCGGTTTTTTATTGTTGTCAGCCGGGATTGTTTAGCTGCAATTTATTGGAATAAGGAAAAAATAAGAACAAATTTCCCCCTTTTTTCCACGTTGGAAAAGCACCCTTTCACATTGCGTCTGACTGTCACCGATGCAATTTGAACCGAGACGAAGAGAAAACGGGAAAAAAAGGGCGCACTTTGCTGCCTGTCAATAAATTTTTCGGTGAAAACGACGTAAATTGAGAATGAATTTTGTTACAAGATCAACACGGCGGAGGACAAAGCACCTTCTCTAAAAGGCCTAAAACATGTTGCACTTCGATTGGGTTATTTGAATGAAGTGGGAGTGTTGACTTCTTTTTTTTTCTTCTACTTTGGCCCAGGAAAACATGTGTCAAGTCATAAACAAATGTGTCGCACAGTTTATTGAATTGCGCTCTGCTCGGGCCTAGGGGACAGTTTGAAATAAAAGAGTCATTCTCGAAATTGACAAATGAAGTAATGCAACGCCACACATGCAAGGTGTCACATTTCTATTAGGTTTAACCAAAGATGTTTTCTAGGGTGGAAAAAAAGCTTATCACTGTTGATTTTTTCTTCGAAATAAGATGCTATGGCACTAAATTGCCAACAATATCCGAGTCCGTTGCAACTGCTTTCAAATCTGATCTGAAAAATATGCAATCAAAGGAACCATCTCACTAACCACCGTCACAACAGTGACTCTCCACATCATGGACTACCTCCTGCACCGTCATCGTACACCGGGAAAGGTAATTCCCGTTCCGGACGAGCTGAAGGAACTGATGTTGGAGATTAGCCGCGAAGTGCTGCGTGCTCAACCGAAAAATGTACTCAATTTCATAGCTGACTACTTGGAGGCAAAGCTGATTCGTCGCGAAAATCAAGTGGTAGCGAATAAGGTGGTAGATACGGTTCTTGACACCAGCTTGGACATTATCACCATGTTGGACGAGATTGGCCTGGACGCGGCAAGGGCGGAACGAGCGGTTCAGATGATCCGGGATGCTTTCCAGAAGCATTTCCATGTGCGGATGTCAGATGAAAATTTGCGAGATAATTTTCGAGAGGCTGAAGTTCTGAAACGGCTGATGGGCGAATGTGGATTTACGGAGAGCGAAGCATTGAGGGCAGGAAAAATAATCGAAAGGGCATTTAAGACTTATTTCTTAAGAAACGTTTACAAGGACTATCATGGACCGGCAGTAACGAGCGATTGGCAGGATGCAGCGAAACATACCTTGGGAATCTATGCGGAAAGTGGAGCGACGAAAGAAGAGATGGAACGCGCTGCGGTTAGAATTCAAGCAGCGTATCGCGGTTACTACACTAGGAAACGACAAGAAATGGACCGAAAAGCAGCCGTCATTCAGGAAGCGTACAGGAAGCATCAGAACAGGCAAATTGCAACGGGAGTTTTGAATCAGATAATCGATGACGTAATTGAACCAAAGTTTTCCGCACGAGAAGAGGTTATGCGAATTGTTGATATGGTATTGAAAGATGAAGCAGAGCCAGAACAAACTGACCAAGCTGAAATGAATGAAGCTGCCATAAAGATTCAATCTGCATTCCGGGGGCGAAAAGCTCGAGCAAAACTTCAGGACCACCAAGCAGCAGTAGACCTACCAGCGGAGGTCACTTCAATGGATAACATTGAAAAGGCTGCCACCTTGGCACAATCACTGGCCCGGGGTCATTTGACTCGTAAGAAGATTCAAAAAGAGAAAGCCGCCATCAAGATACAGGTAGGTTCAGGGGGGAAATTCCTCAACCTTCGACAACTATTTCTGACAACTGACCCTTATGATGATTTCGTTTCAGAGTCTAGCTAAAGGCCACCTCGTACGAAAGAAGCTGTCGCAGAAATAACCAACGCAGCCAACACAGGCCTAATAAGAGCACGCAACTGGGGTCGTGGAAACTAACATTCAAATTTTTTATAAAATTACTTTTCCCGGAACACATTACCTGTTGGCGAAGATTCTCACGCTTCAAAAGCTTGTTTCCTTGTTTTGACGCTACTCGATGCAAACCGGCCAGCACTGCGATAAGATTTTATGTTCAAAACTGGAGGACCACTCGTGCAACCCAACCGTACCGAAACATTTATGGACATATTTTAGAAAGATGACTACTTCATTTCTGTACAAACGAGCGTTGCAACCTTTCCCGCAAACAACTTAGCCCCTCGGAAAATCATGACGGTGGCCATGGCAGTGCAACCAGCCTAAAATCAACAAACAGCAAAAGAATTGTCCTCGTCGTTGGCAACATTACCCACTCCTGTCAGTGTGAGAAAGAAATGGCCATAAATAATTTAATTACTATTTGCTGCTCATCCTCCGGTTGCTCGCCTTTGCCGGAGTGCGGCAATTTTACGACCTTTTCTTAACTGGGCCATAAAGTCTGTGTTCGCGCTTGTCGCCTTTTGGTGTCTTGCTTAATTATTTTCCACCATCGCTCATGTCCTCCTCTGCTATGGTGGCGTGCGGTGCCACTCGTCATCTCTCAATCGGCAGACCAAGCCGCCGCGTGACATACCGGGACCCAAGGAGTAAGGTGTAACAACCGGTGTCGCTCAAGGTGAGTCCATTTGCGTTTGTTCTCCTACGGTTAGGGTCGGTCGGGTCTAATCGAGAGAAGATAGGCAAGGTGCTGGTTTTATTATGAGTTCTAGATAAATTCAAAGGAATGTCCGAAATCGTGGTTTGATAAGGCAAAATCTCACTTAAAAATTTGTTCAGAAATCTGTAAACATGCAAAGCAACAAAGCAGTGCGTCAAATTCTGTTAATTTATTGAATAAAATTTATTATGTTTTGACCATTAGTTACCATCAACTGCAAGTGGAGATCATTAATCTTCCCCACCAAGGTATCAGTTGATTATGATTGTTTCTTTCCGTACGGTACGCTCTGAACCACGGTTGATGATCTCTGCTCGATCGGTCAGTCCGGTGCTCAGGGATCACCTCGCAGAGGTGTGATTGCGCTAACGCTTCTCGTTATGCCGCTCCTTTCCCCCTCCAGCCAGCAGGGACTTTCTCGGTCGGACTGTTCTTCGGTATGCGTGCTGGTCGAAACGCCCCGTGGCGGTCAAGGTGAATCATTTGTTAGAGAGGAAAATAATTTGTCGATGCGCTTTCGTCGGTAGGGGGTTTCATATGTGTATCTACACCGGGTAAACGGAATAACTCCATCAATTC
The DNA here is from genome assembly GCA_024533555.2 of Aedes koreicus. Classification (NCBI taxonomy): domain Eukaryota; kingdom Metazoa; phylum Arthropoda; class Insecta; order Diptera; family Culicidae; genus Aedes; species Aedes koreicus. The sequence continues at coordinate 970,039 of JAHHFK020001972.1, read as the reverse complement.
CTAACGATCGAATACGAACGGGATTGGAGTGTGTTTGGATTGGCCTTTTCCTAGATAATTGATGAGATGCTCACTACTTTGGAAGAATTTCGCATTATACTCGGAATGCTCTATTTGCTTTTCATCATTTACTAAGAGATTTATTTAGTTTGCTACCACGTCCTTAGCACGTGTTTTTCCTAAGGAAATACACAGATAGATCTGTTGATAATCTGTTTTCATGCGCTTAGGCAAATCCAAGAATAGGCATAATTTGTAAATTTGTTAATGTTCATCACAACCTGTGTTCCATAGCCGTCGGCATGTTATTTTTCATCCTCCCGCCAGCACCTAGGGAGAAATCACTAGATTAATTCAATACTCTAACATAAAATATTTTTATTTGGATTTTATACATATTTATCTCTCTCAATGGTCAAATGTTTCACCTTACCGATGGTGAGACGGCTTATCTTACCCTATGGACCTGCATGTGAGACCAAGACCAACGGCTAAAGTACCACATATACTGATCATTTATTGTGCTGTCTTGCCGTAGGACGTTTCAAAAAAGGCACAAAAATCGGGTATGATACTGACGGGATATGCCGCAATTCATTTTTAGACTTCAAACCTCTAACGATCCAAGGGAAACGACTAAAAGTACACATTTTAGTTTTGTGGCAACTTAGGCCGTTTTCAGCGGTCGTGGTCTATTCTAAATTTTGACAATTAAATAGACCAAACGAAATTTTCCATTTTCACCGGTGCGTTCCAAATTACATTTTCGAACAGTTTCGATGTAAAAGAAATAAAACTGGCATACGCTTTGTTTTATTTTGTTCCGAATTTGGAACGAAATCCAGAGCGTTCTAAATTTGTTTAGGCAGCTGAAAAAAATGGTGTAAAACAACCACAAGGGCAAAGTGCACAACCGCGTGGATCGCTCGCTCGTTTTTCGTTAAGTCTGGAAACAATATTACGATATTACCAACCAGATTACTGACTTTGCTCAGGTTCTCTTTTATTTTTCTTAAGCTGTTTGAACTTTATCATAGCTTTTTTTTTGAACATTATGGAGTTCGGCTGGCAATGGTGGAATTCTGAACACTGAAGTTCTTTGAACTAAACTGATATTTTGAGAAATATGTAAGTTCAACTTTGCAGCAGCACTACGAAGTTTGAAGAATTTCTGCGAACTATATTATGAAGTTCTTTGATTATTGATGAAGTTTTGTGAATATGGCTAAAGTGATCATTATGGGTAAGTTGAAAAGGAAGGGTGAACTTCTAGCGGAAGTAATCCATCCCTATGATTTTTTTTTTCAGTATACTAGATACGTTAAATATGTGTTAACGTAGCTGTGTCACAGCTATGACATGTTGTTAAAACAAGCCTTACGTGCTTTCCTAGTTTTGTTTATTTTTATCATGCGTGATTTTGCTAACACATATGTTTTACACGTTGCTTGAGTCTTCATCAAAAAGTTGTATTTCCCATACATTGAATTTTGCGCACTTTGGAAGCATATGAAGGCTAGCAAGAAAGATGCTATATAAAATCCCAGTTACAAATATGATTTTTCCAAGGTATTTGAAGCATTTCAACTAGCACCACAAGTTTACACACCTTGGGGTAAATTGAAATAAGTACACAAGAGGAAGAGTGACACAAGTTTTGCCAAGCTGAAAATCCCAAACATCTCACACCCTACGCAATCAAATAAAAAGTCAAAAAAAGGCTTGTGAAACCTATGCGACCTTTTAGAAATTGCGCGAGCTTGGGTGCGGGATATTAGGGATTTTTCAACTCGGCAAAACGTGTATCATTTCTTCTGCTGAGATATTACTTACAGTACATGGTAAATGGAGACACCTCTAATACAGGTTCCCTCGACCTGGGTGAACAGAAAACAAGCAGAGGTAAAACTCCACCTAAAATTGTTCCAGTTCTATTGTTTGTATTGAAATCCAGCGTAAAGATCCAGGATATTGTCTCGTTTAATCCTGAATAATGTAACCCTTCTAAAATTTAAATCTTTTAGTTTTGTTCCAATTCAAAACTGGGAAATTCAAATGACAATTGTTTTTACTGCTGGTTTGAACGTTATACACAAAGTTGCTGTTCAGCTGTACAGTGCACTAATTCTGACATTATATATAAAGTCACATCAGATACTCAAAGATACCTGATTTCTCTATCTATATTCCTCATGCCCTTCAACTACATGTTATTACCAAATTAACCTAAAACTAATATGATTGATTGAAGGCTCAATGAATGATATTTATTTTAAAAAAAAAACAAAAGTACGAAATTCTAAGTCTAAACGCAACGGTGTTTTCTCTTTCAATTTCATCATCTGCACTTCCTCCGGTGCCAATCGGGAAGATGAATATGTTATGTTATAATGAACGTCTTAACATCCTGTCTAGTTGTTCGGAACATTTTGATTTCAACATCGTCTTCCGGCGTTTCCAGACTTTTATTCCACTTACTGTATCGTTTCGCGGAACTGATGGAATATATTCTGATGGGTTTTTGATGATCATCTGCGAGAAACCATGGAAGTTCGTTTCCTTTTAATACTTTCGTTCGAACAAGTGTATTAATTGAGGACGCGATGCTCAACTGACTAAGAAACGCGAACTTTTTGCATTGGGACTTGTAGAGAGTCCTGTCGTAGGAAACCTGTTAGCAATGGAGTTTCAGGGTTTTCAGTCACGTTTTTTCCGTTTTTTCTGCAGCTCTGAAATTAAAGTACTTTTTTGTGTGATAAATCTAATCAATAGAAGAATATTAATATTATTAGCTAAGAAAGATTATTGAATATTGCCAAAAAGTGCATAAAAGTGAAACAATGCATTCAAATGAAGAAAAGTGTTATCATCAGCCATGTCTTTTAATCTCGGTTCCAGGACCACCTTCGGTCATCATGTGTTAGAGCATCGGTGCTACAACTACTTTTTTTTTCACTGATGCGGTTCCACTTCCCTGAGAAGCAAACCGACATTTTTACTTTGCAAGTGAGAAGTGCTGAAGCGCAGCCATCGTGATGTGGAGATTTTGATTGTTCCGGAGGATTCAGCTAAGTATTACGCATCAAAGCCTGAATATATTCAGCGTTGCTCTGTCCTATTCAAGTAGGTAGATTGTTCTTCTTTTACTTTTGCTAGTTCAACGTTCCTTAAGGATCGCACCTGCGTCACTATGTTTTACCAAGATTAGGGTTGCTTGTCTCCATTTTCTCGACCAAAATTACAAAATTCCAAGTGCTTGCAGGTCCTCCTCGAACATTGTCCGCGTATCGTGCCCGTATATAACTACCGGTCTCATCATCGTATTGTACATGATACACTTGGTGAAGTTGGCCAGACCCTAGGGTCTTGTGAAGTCCATAGTAGGCACGACTTACGGCTATTATGCGTCCCCGAATTTCTCTGTTGCAGTTGTTATCTGACGTCATCAATGATCCAAGGTACACAAAATCATCTACCACCTCGAACTCATCTCTGTCGATAATCACACTTCTGCCTGAGCGAGTTCTATCTCACTCGGTTCCTCCTGCAATCAGATTCTTAGTCTCCGACAAATTCATCCTTAATCCAACGTTTTTAGCTTCACGTTTCAGCCTGGTGTACTGCTCAGTAACCGCCTGGAACGTTTTTCCGACAATGTTCACATCATCAGCGAAGAAATGAATTGTCTCGGTGTTCCGGATTCAGGTGTTCAACGAAGTGCTGCTTCTTCCTCACCTAACCGGTTCAGTTCGTAGCACAAAGCCTTTACGAGATGCGTTGAGTTTCTTGTAGAACTTTCACGTTTCTTGAAAACGATACAACTGTTCCATTTCTTTGCACTTCAACTTCTCAAGGCGGCACTTAGTGGTACACTTAGCACCTTATTCTTATCCCGCAAAAAATGAGTTTGTCTTCGCTTCTGTTAGTATCCCTCCACATTTTGACGGATTTCTTGCTGCAGCATCATCGCCCTCGCTGTATTGTTCTCGTCTAAAACCGTCTGACACTCTTCGTAGAGTCAGTCGTTCCATCGATGGTACCTTCTGCTGCGGTGTAAACGGCTACTTTGACATTACTCTAGCAGTCCTCAAGAGGGACATCGGCCAGCTCTCCCTCATCCAGCAACGCTGCTTCTAGGCTTTGCGCGTAATTAATCGCGACTGCACTCAACCAAACTACCTTAGGATAATGATAAGTTGAGCCTTATAAAACATGTAAGAACGATCAGTTTTCAGTTTCATTAGGTAACCTATGAAATTTGGATGAACTAGTATGAAATATATATTTTATTTCTATGAACAATAGTTACCACGTAGTCAATCCGTGAAATCTGAAATCTGATAAGTTCTCTTCCACCACACGTACATATATTCTCAGACATTCTTCTCATTTCAGAGAGCGAGTAATGGCGCTATAACCATAAGCCAATAGGGGCTAGGACTATAGTTAATGCTTAAGTCACAACCGTTTGAAGAAAAATGGAGCATCACTTAACTTTCTTAGACTAGATGCTCCCAACGACCATTTTTAAATATTTTTTTGTTCTGTACACCAAACAGGGCATTCTGTTTAACTATACTCTCCGACTATTCATTTCCCTTTTCCTTTGATATCTACTGAAGGCAACGTGGTTCCCCGTGTCTTCTTAAGGTAGATACCAAATCCTCCCTATCTATAACGGTTGCATGGACGTGGCCAGGTGAGCGATCGAGGAGTGTCTTCGTTGAGATTATTGCGTGAAGAAACGTATTACCTTGCCCCACGAGACGTGGAGTGCACAATACTAATACTAAAATTATATAATTATTAAAAATTACATCATAAGATCTCCGAGGTGCTTGATGAACTAATTACAACAAACACGCACCCCCCCCTCCTACGAAGAACAACCAAAAACAAAATTGGCATAATGACAGAAAGTAAAAGAAATACAACCTAAGAGAGGGATGTTTTGGTGAAAGTAAATATCTAACTATTTAAAATGAAGCACATAGTAACAGAACCAGACAATGAGAAAGCAGACTCTCTATCAAAGTTGGGCACATAAATAGGCAAGATCTTCTGTAGAAGAGTTTCACATGATGATTTTTTTTTCCATTAGTCCGTCAGAGTTCTATTTAAAGTTGGCAAAACGATTAGACAAGTAATTCACTTGGGCCATGGTCGACGACAGCATGCGTGTAGGTATGTTTTTGAGTTCTTTCTTCGTTTTATTTATCAATTCCTCCTCAGTTTTCGCGACAAAATTGTTGGAGTAGATCTTACACTTCAAGTTGGCCCAGAAATTCTCGATGGGACGCAGTTGGAGGTCGCGGGTCGCCGACTTGGGTACCACATCGATAATCAGCCGCTCCATCTCCTCCAACGATCGCTTCGAGTAGTGGGCCGACGTCAGATCCGGCCAGAACACCGCGTCTTCGCCCCTAAGGTATTTCTTGATGAACGACGCAACTTCCGGCAGGCATTTCGACTATAATTTCTCCATTCACGGCCAGTCCGGAGCGAAAGAAGAGGGATTTGACATTCCCTTCTCGCTGATTATCAGCCACAGCAGCACCTTCTTGAGGAACTTGGTGTGTGAAATGAACTTCACCTCGGAGCTCACTTCCTTTCTTGGGGAAGTAAAATACGAGGTGCCCTGCCAGTCGCTGCCATCCGTCGTCCATCACCGGGAAAATCGAGTTGACCATCTTATTCAGCCGCTGCCGCTGCGTCATTGCCTGCAGCTCCAAAACCAGTGGCCGCGACTTCCGCTTCCTGACATGTATGTTCATGTTTGCCAGGTACTTTTTCACTGTTGGCCGCTTGAACCGACCTCCCGGCAAAGCGCACGCAGCGATGTAGCCACTTTTCCCTCGGTCTTCCTCTTCAGCATCCTTTAGAGCTTCTTGTCGCTTAGGTCGACCGTCCGGAACCGGGCTTTCTTTCGATGCTCTGATTGTTGTCTAATAGTGCCAAGATGTTGTAGATGCCGGGACGGGCGTACCCGGCGTCCACAAAGTGCCGCACGATGTCCGTTTTCGACGCGGCAGGGCGCCGTTCTTTGAACGCGCACACTTCTGAACGGAGTTGCTTCACTGTTTTTGCCATTCTGGTTAGAATTCGACTGATAGAGCTTTCAAATTTTGTCTCCTGACTCATGGGTTACTATGATTGATGCTGCATTGGTAGTGCCGTTAGTGCGGGTGAAGATAAACCCATGAAAAATCGGCAATTTTTTCCATTTTTTTAAATGCAAACGTTAAGTCGGGGTTTCATTCGTGTGATGTCAAGACTTATGTCCAACCACTACTTGCTAGACTGACCACTACTGCAGTTTGGCATTGCCCGGATAATGCTGCCTCCAGAGCACGACTATTGGATACCCTAGTGGCCCGAGGCAGACAACCCTTCCGCGAGGAGATGTTTTGAGAATGCGTGATCTCTAGGAGTAGTTGAAATTGAGCGAAGGGCATGTTTGAAAGGCGATCTTTTGCTTGATCGGATGCAGCCTTTCAAACATGCCCTCCGCACAATTTCAACTACTTCTATTTAATTTCAAAACCTGCCGTGCTCTTACGGACTTATCAATACTTTCTCTTCACATCTTTGGTTCTAGCAGAAATTGCTGTCCTTTCCTAGGGTTACATGTTGATAAGAAGGATATTTCCAATTTTCCAAAACATTATAATTCATTACGCTTCATTCAACAACACAACAACATAGGGAAACTGCCCCCATATTAATCTCGTTGTTCCTATATTCATCCTACGATGAATCAAACAATTGGGCAGTTGAAGGATCGGTTTCGTTTTCTAATAATGTTTGCTTACGTTAAATAACTACAACAAACATTACTAACTAATCCTGTCACGTGTACATCGTTTTATTTCAAGTAGGATGAATTGCAAAGTGATGAGATTAATATAGGTACATCTTCCCTATTTGTATATCCAGACATTGCACATCCTCCCATTGACGTTGCTGTTTCATTGGCTCTACCCGTGAGATTTGAGTCAATCCGCGGCTTGATTTTCGTCGTGTGGATTATAGCCTGTTGAATTAAGCGCTCTCTGTGATTGATTGGCAATTTTTGGATGGCGCTCGAAATCTAGATGAAATCGTTGAGTCTTTCAACTCTGAGAATCTATATGAAGCTCTCCGTGAAATTTTGAATTTTTCAAATCAATGAGGAGCACGTTAAAACTGCGATACGTAAACTTCAAAAACTCTGTGACATACGGTTCGAATGGTATCCCTGCATGCATATTGAAGAAATGTTCGAGCGTTTTAGTGCTGCCATTAGTCAAATTATTCAACATTTCATTGCAACAAATGATATTCCCAACCACGTGGAAGACTTCGGACCAACCGGGTGGAAGGCCCCATTCACAAAAAGGGTGACAATTGTAACATTGCTAATTACCGTGGAATAACATCGTTGAGTGCTTGCTCAAAACTCTTTGAAATCATTGTCAATCAAGCGCTTTTCGTTGCTTCCAAGAACTATAAATCTACTGCCCAGCATGGGAATTTTTCCCGCCCATGCCAGCAGCAACACCATCTTACATGAGTACGTTAAAAGAGAAACAGTGATTGGCTGGTCTTCACGACATTCATGCATTATACAAAAAGGTGTAATCATAGCATTTCACCAGATAAAAAGCAATATGAATGAGATATTTGTTCTATAAACAAAATCCATGAAATTTCCACTTCATGGCACATCAATAGCACTTCATATGGTCTTTTTAGCATAATATTCAGATTCAGTTAACTTCTCTTGGATCAAAAACGTGTCTTAACAAATCACTTATCGGGCATTTAAGGCGCTGATTAATGTTACCTCATATCAATGTTTCACAAAACCCTATTTGAAAATTTTCCTACAAATAAACAAAACACTCAACATAAAGACAAATCATGCAGATTTATAGACTTAAGGTCTCATTGTTTTAAAAAATAAAACATGCAAAATTAGTCCTTAGCGACGAAAGCTTTGAGAAATATTGGAAGAGGTGATCAATGATACCCCGTTTTACAATAGTTAAGTTAATCCAGTACATTTGTCCTTGATTCACTTAGACGTCATATGAAAATCAGTGCCCATAAAATCCCCCGAAGGCCACCGGAAGGTGACAGTTTAATGGTGTCCTTAATTGAAAATCAAATCTACCGATAAAATCGTAAACTCGCCCATCGGGCACTCCAACAGAGATTTGCGGTCCAACTTCAAAGTGTATGTGTTTCCGTTTAGTTATTAGGCATGTTTGCTTGCACATATTCGATCCGGGCGTTCTGACTACCGACCCACCTTTTTACGACCACCGAGTGCAACCGAGGACAGGTGCGATAAATTAACAATAAAAATAATAATTAATATTCATAAAACGAGCATGAGACACTTTGGGCTTCCATTTTCTGCGCGATTCCGACGGGGTCTCGATATCAAAAACGTCCCACACAGACGACAGCGGAAGCTAACGAAAGCAAAGTCCACCGAGGTCGGAGGGACATAAAGTATCGAAATTATTCGAAAGCTGATATCGAGACAACCGCATACAGTAGTGTCTTCTCGTCGTCGGGAATAAGAAACTTACAAGTTTTTACCCTAACCGAACGAGAGAATGCTACACCAGCAAGGGAGCCAGCAAATGTCAACGGGTAAGTCGATCCGACTGATTCCTTTCCTTTGCTATCACTGCATTCGAAATATTATGGCCTTAATCGGTTTATTTAGACCGGAAGGTGGATCGATTTCTTCGATGCATTCTAAAATCGCCTGCGCGTCGGTTCACAAGTCTGACAAATTTTGCACTCAAATCAATGTTGTTGTTGTTTTCTTTTTCAATTATGGAATGGTTAAAAGCTATTATCGTAATTTTCGTTTTGCATCCTAAATTATGGGGAAATTACAATTGTGAGATCCTCACCTGCATTTTTACACGCATCATGGCGCGCAGGACAGTTAAAAACAAATGATTCCACTGCACTCCGCACTGTTATGTCTACATCGAAGCAGCCTGGGGAAAGGAAATAAATCGTTCACCCTCGCCTCACATAAATGTATGTACGCTCAAAGTGCAACAATTAGTGTATCCTTTTTGACTTGACATGTTCCGATTTCGTTTTTTTTTTTTTTCAGTTTGGTTCCCGTAACGCTACAGAACGTTAATTTGACATCCTGTTTCGCTCCGATGAAACGTCCTGTCACGGCTGCGGGAGAGTAATTTATGGTCACGCTTCGATTGCAACAGTTAATGTGGAATCTGTGTTTAAACTGTAATTATTGGTGGTTTGGGAAAAAGTGATTTTTTTTACTGCTTTCATTTATTTGGTTTTTGCTCGGTCGACAATTACATTTGATTAATTTTTTACCCCGAGTGAGTGGTCGATCAAATTTCGATGGGCCAGTTGGAAATCCGAGTGGGGCGGAGGGATGTCAGCAATCAATGCAATGTGTGGGAATGTCAACCAGCCGTGCGTGTCCTTTTCCGCTGGAAAAGCGGTAGGAAATGGTTTTATTTTGTGTGAATTTTCACCCTTTGTTTTTGTTATTGTTCGATTTGCCTGTTGTGGGACAAAATGTTGGAGATAGTATGGATTGGATCTTTGGTAATTTTAAATTTTAGTATTTTTTATTGACTTGTCGACGTATAGCTACCCGAGGAGAGTCTGAGATCAAATAGAAAACTAAATATGATGTTGTGATATTGCCGACAATGATTACTCAGGTTGCTGACGTTTTGGTCTTTTTAACGGTTAAAAGATCAAAATTGATAGCAAACATTTGTTCATGTGACATCAAATTTAAAACTGATCCTGCTATCAGTGAGAGCAAATTGAAAAGTCAATTTTTTCCCGTTAATACAAAAATGAGTATTCCACTTGATGGCCCGTCAAACCAATGAAAAAAAACTACTTTTCTCAACAACAACAAAAAAAATATTATAAGCAAAATAACAGCAAGATGACACCTAAACTTTATATCAAATTAGACTACTGTGAACTGAAATCGAATTTTGATTTCAATTTGATGTTGATATCAAAATAAGTTTTCGAATCGCTATCTTTATGATGTAAGGCTTTACTCTGGTATATAGCGTATATAGCTATCTAATTAGCCTCATAAACTTATTTCTCAATACGTCGTAAAGTGTGTTTGGAAATATTTTTGTAACTTTGTCGCGTCAGTGGTCTGAGTCAACGTAAGAATTTCTTTCAGTGTATGGTTTAGCTGTCAGTGGATCTTTTCACCTTCGCATCGACGTGCATATTGTTTACTTTTAAATTGAAAGTTTTGGAAATGGAGTCTCGACAACAGGAGCTACGAAATCTTATTTTGGACAAGTGGTTAGAAAATTTTAATCGTTCACAGAAAACAATCGTGAATACAGCCGGGTGACGCAACAAACGGTGTCGAATGTCATCAGCAAGTTTCTACAAACCTAAAGGGTTCAAGCCAACCAAGCAGCCGGAAAGGGGAACGCGCAACAAACAAGATGAGAAACAAGTGGTGAAAGCTCGGTTGAAAGTAAACAAGAGGAAGCCCAACATGTCGGTCAGAGATGTTGCCAAAAAAGTGGATGTAGCTTAGTCAACTGCACAGGAAATTAAAATGAGATATGGACTGAGGTCATTCAAAGCTCAAAAGCAACCTCGCCGAGAAGATAAAAGGCTTGAAAGGGAGAAACCCTGTTTTGGCCCGATTTTACATCTTGCCACTACTCAACAGTGACGAAGAAATGGTATGAGGAAAATAATCTCATTGTGATACCTCGTGACATTAATCCTCCAAACTGGCCAGAGTTCCGACCGATTGAGAAATTTTGGGAAATAATTAAGGCCGATTGCCGGAAAATGGGAGGAAAGTCAAAATCGGTTCGAACAAACAAAATCATCTTCAAACAGAAGAGGATAAAAGCTTACAAAACCAGAGGAGAGAAGCTGTCCAAACCTTGATGGTAGAAGTCAAGTCAAAGGTCCGAAAGTTTGGGCGTGAGGGTGAAATTTAAATATATTATTGCAAAAATGTAAAGAAACATACTTGAGGAGAAGAATGTTGAGAATAAGATTTGTTTGGATTTCTGTTGAACCTATAACGTTCATGTGATGATACAACATTTATTTCCGGAAATGCTTTACTCAAAATGATCGCTTATATCATTTAACGGGTGTTCAATAAAAAATGAGAATGATTTCAATACCTTTGTGTAATTAAAGTAAAGAGCGTAATTTTTTTTTCTCCAAGAGAATTGCTCTCTGGATTCCCTAGAGATGGGTGGCATGTTTTTTTTTCCGCTAACTGAAACAGCTAGGGTGCAGTTTACCGGATCCTGGCATCCCTGAGCGTGGAGCGGAAGGCCGGTAGCGGCCGTCCGGCGAAGATAATGACGAAGAAGAAGCAGAAGGTCGCGTTGAAAAAGCTGTTCGACAACAAGGACGGAACGAGTTTAAGCATAAATTGGAAAAAAAGTTATGCTGTACATCGCCATATCAAACAGAAGGATTTCAAAGCCGTGGTTCAAGCCGAGCGGTCTGGCCATCAATCAACAAGTGTACCAGGAGGAGTCTCTTGAGAAAATTCTTCTGCCGTTCTTAAAGGAGCATCATGCGGATGGTAAGTACGTCTTCCCATAACGCCAAGAAGACGCTGGAGTATCTTGAGCAGAAAAAGATACCGTATGTGCCGAAAGAAAGGAACCCGACCAACTTGCCCTAGTGCCGTCCCATTGAGTATTTTTTCAGCTCCCTCAGTGTCCTAGTGTACAAAAATAATTGGTGGGCCAAGGATACAAACCAGTTGACCACGAGGATCCGAAATTGTATCCAGAAAATGGACGTCAGTGCCGTCCAGCGCTCTTGTGAGAACATCGCGAATAAGTTGCGTCGTACGGCTGAACAGGGCCCTTTCTCCAATATTCATTAACGTTTTTTTGAAGAATGATCATTATTTTTTTAATAAAAAATACTGAATTCGTTGAACAAAATTTTTTTTTTTTACTATATGACTGAAAAAATTCTCATTTTTTAATGAACACCCGTTAGCCAAGAATTTCCACCAATGACATTTTGGTGCCTTGGAATCCACCGATGCTGTCATTTTGGAGTGATGCGAGCAGGAATATGAAAGTAAATTTGTTGAAGAAAGTGTGAAGAGGCTTGAGGACCGCGATTCCCAAAACACTGTGGCTATTTTCTATAGCCACATGCACTTTTTACGTGTAATTCATGGACCAGGTATAAAATTAATCTACTTTCTTGAACACTTTTTAAAATAGATGTTTTTAAAAACAATAGGACCTTTTTGGCGTATTTGGATTGGATTTGGATTGGATTTGGATTGGATTTGGATTGGATTTGGATTGGATTTGGATTGGATTTGGATTGGATTTGGATTGGATTTGGATTGGATTTGGATTGGATTTGGATTGGATTTGGATTGGATTTGGATTGGATTTGGATTGGATTTGGATTGGATTTTTGGATTGGATTTGGATTGGATTTGGATTGGATTTGGATTGGATTTGGATTGGATTTGGATTGGATTTGGATTGGATTTGGATTGGATTTGGATTGGATTTGGATTGGATTTGGATTGGATTTGGATTGGATTTGGATTGGATTTGGATTGGATTTGGATTGGATTTGGATTGGATTTGGATTGGATTTGGATTGGATTTGGATTGGATTGGATTGGATTTGGATTGGATTTGGATTGGATTGGATTGGATTTGGATTGGATTTGGATTGGATTTGGATTGGATTTGGATTGGATTTGGATTGGATTTGGATTGGATTTGGATTGGATTTGGATTGGATTTGGATTGGATTTGGATTGGATTTGGATTGGATTTGGATTGGATTTGGATTGGATTTGGATTGGATTTGGATTGGATTGGATTGGATTGGATTTGATTGGATTTGGATTGGATTTGGATTGGATTTGGATTGGATTTGGATTGGATTTGGATTGGATTTGGATTGGATTTGGATTGGATTTGGATTGGATTTGGATTGGATTTGGATTGGATTTGGATTGGATTTGGATTGGATTTGGATTGGATTTGGATTGGATTTGGATTGGATTTGGATTGGATTTGGATTGGATTTGGATTGGATTTGGATTGGATTTGGATTGGATTTGGATTGGATTTGGATTGGATTTGGATTGGATTTGGATTGGATTTGGATTGGATTTGGATTGGATTTGGATTGGATTTGGATTGGATTTGGATTGGATTTGGATTGGATTTGGATTGGATTTGGATTGGATTTGGATTGGATTTGGATTGGATTTGGATTGGATTTGGATTGGATTTGGATTGGATTTGGATTGGATTTGGATTGGATTTGGATTGGATTTGGATTGGATTTGGATTGGATTTGGATTGGATTTGGATTGGATTTGGATTGGATTTGGATTGGATTTGGATTGGATTTGGATTGGATTTGGATTGGATTTGGATTGGATTTGGATTGGATTTGGATTGGATTTGGATTGGATTTGGATTGGATTTGGATTGGATTTGGATTGGATTTGGATTGGATTTGGATTGGATTTGGATTGGATTTGGATTGGATTTGGATTGGATTTGGATTGGATTTGGATTGGATTTGGATTGGATTTGGATTGGATTTGGATTGGATTTGGATTGGATTTGGATTGGATTTGGATTGGATTTGGATTGGATTTGGATTGGATTTGGATTGGATTTGGATTGGATTTGGATTGGATTTGGATTGGATTTGGATTGGATTTGGATTGGATTTGGATTGGATTTGGATTGGATTTGGATTGGATTTGGATTGGATTTGGATTGGATTTGGATTGGATTTGGATTGGATTTGGATTGGATTTGGATTGGATTTGGATTGGATTTGGATTGGATTTGGATTGGATTTGGATTGGATTTGGATTGGATTTGGATTGGATTTGGATTGGATTTGGATTGGATTTGGATTGGATTTGGATTGGATTTGGATTGGATTTGGATTGGATTTGGATTGGATTTGGATTGGATTTGGATTGGATTTGGATTGGATTTGGATTGGATTTGGATTGGATTTGGATTGGATTTGGATTGGATTTGGATTGGATTTGGATTGGATTTGGATTGGATTTGGATTGGATTTGGATTGGATTTGGATTGGATTTGGATTGGATTTGGATTGGATTTGGATTGGATTTGGATTGGATTTGGATTGGATTTGGATTGGATTTGGATTGGATTTGGATTGGATTTGGATTGGATTTGGATTGGATTTGGATTGGATTTGGATTGGATTTGGATTGGATTTGGATTGGATTTGGATTGGATTTGGATTGGATTTGGATTGGATTTGGATTGGATTTGGATTGGATTTGATTGGATTTGGATTGGATTTGGATTGGATTTGGATTGGATTTGGATTGGATTTGGATTGGATTTGGATTGGATTTGGATTGGATTTGGATTGGATTTGGATTGGATTTGGATTGGATTTGGATTGGATTTGGATTGGATTGGATTTGGATTGGATTTGGATTGGATTTGATTGGATTTGGATTGGATTTGGATTGGATTTGGATTGGATTTGGATTGGATTTGGATTGGATTTGGATTGGATTTGGATTGGATTTGGATTGGATTTTTGGATTGGATTTGGATTGGATTTGGATTGGATTTGGATTGGATTTGGATTGGATTTGGATTGGATTTGGATTGGATTTGGATTGGATTTGGATTGGATTGGATTTGGATTGGATTTGGATTGGATTTGGATTGGATTTGGATTGGATTTGGATTGGATTTGGATTGGATTTGGATTGGATTTGGATTGGATTTGGATTGGATTTGGATTGGATTTGGATTGGATTTGGATTGGATTTGGATTGGATTTGGATTGGATTTGGATTGGATTGGATTTGGATTGGATTTGGATTGGATTTGGATTGGATTTGGATTGGATTTGGATTGGATTTGGATTGGATTTGGATTGGATTTGGATTGGATTTGGATTGGATTTGGATTGGATTTGGATTGGATTTGGATTGGATTTGGATTGGATTTGGATTGGATTTGGATTGGATTTGGATTGGATTTGGATTGGATTTGGATTGGATTTGGATTGGATTTGGATTGGATTTGGATTTGTATTGGATTTGTATTGGATTTGTATTGGATGTGAATTGGATTTGGATTTGGATTTGGATTTGGACAATACACATTTGTAAACATAATCTACGATTTCCTTACAGAACAAAAACAAAAGTCATCAACTAACTGATTGGCCTGAAAATCACGTTCCATGTTATATTCTTAACTTGACCCCTCTTCAGTCGAAGTCAAACAGAGTGATGGACCTGGCATTAGTGCACAAAAATGTCAAAAATCAGCTTGCGAGCGTTGGAAGTGCTTTCCATTTGGCCCGTCATCTAATTTCAGATAAAAACATGCGTTTATGATTTTACTGCCCTTGCTTCCAACCTCGCCCACTCTCAAAAATGCTCAGAACATGTGATCCGTTCGGAAAACGAGCGCACGCCGGACTTTTTTTTTATTCTAAAATTAATATCGGGATTTGCTCGGTGCGTCTAAATAACGCTGCTAGGGGTTACTTTCGGGGTCAGCGGATTTTCTGAGTTCCACCACCATATGGGGTGCTACTGAATCTCCAGACCGAGACGCTGACGATGATGGCGCATTTTGTTTTGGCTAAGATTTAAGTATGATTTTTACTTAGAGGTAAATAAATAAACAGATTAGAAGCATTTGCTTTGCCGCGTTCTAAATGGTTTTCCTTTAGTTTTTTTCTTTTTCCTCCAATGAATGAGGAAAATTTAAACGCCATTATACACCGCAGCAACACCACGCAGAGAACAAAGCACTTTACATCTGTTTAGTGGGACATGAGCCGAGAAAAAAAACCAACGTTGGCTCTGCTCAACCATGACTACGGGATTTTCCTTCGGCTTTATGACTGGTTTGTCCCAATTGATTTATGACAGCGCGTAGAGATGACAAAATTGACTGCACACGGTAAGACGAAAAGACGTGAAAACATGATCATAAAATTTTATAGGTATCAAGTTCGGAAGATATTTGTTTGAATTAATCAAAACAAGAAACCTCATACAAGCTATTTTGCATATAAGGTGGAAGTCGAAATAAGGTTTGCAGATAATTCGTCCCCCATTACCTAATATTTGAATCTGAATTAATTCCGAGAAATCTCAGTGACCGGATTGCACCACTCGCTTTCAAAGCAAAGCCAAAGAAATCAACAATCACCAATTTGGTGCCACGATAGATTAATTAGCCCGAGATCAAGTGGAGCTTAATCTAATAACGAGAGTTCACCAAAGGGGTCCAATTCCTTTTCAATTTGCTCACCCGTTTTCAGCTCCGGGGGTCTGGAATCATCGTCAGCCAGGCTGGACAAAAGAGCAAGCTTGTTTGGAATTTTTAACAATCGGCCTCACCACAGAAAAAAAAATTGACAAGAAAACTTACGATGAAAAATGATGGTCCATCATGAGCTCCGGCTGCTCCCCATAACGCAATAGGCAAAGTGTTCCGTGACCCGGACCCATTCGCAAGAGGTGCGAAACGAAAGAATTTGCTGCGCCTCTCAAGACCCTCCTCAACCAGCCGCACTCCACGACCAACTCGCCAGCGTGTAAATCCAATTAATGAACTCTATTTCTAATTGAAATGTTTATAAATCTTTTTCTTCTCCCGGGATCGAACTGAAACAACTCGCAGTGAAATAACTTGACGGATAGGGAACGCCTCAGCCTGCTCGGAGCCTTCGGTGATTTGCCGACCGGCTCGAGTATGCGATCCCCGGGACACGTCCGTCAATCATTGAGATTCAAGAGAGTGTTCTTTTTTTCACGCATCGCTCATCCCTCAAAAGGAGGTGAGTAAACGAACATTTCATAAATTCATTACCGGGTATCATTTATCATTTTCTCAAATTTATAACAATTCTGAAATGGAGAAGCAGCAATGGGACCAATTTTATGGAAGGGGCAGTTTTCCCAATCCAAACAGATGATGCTGAAGAGTGGTGGACGAGGTTTGGGAATGACTTATGTGACGAGGTTGTCTCGAAGAAAATTGAGTCCGTTTCCTAAGAGTGAGTGGAAAGGGGCAAGAATAATTATTGCTCGTTTCACCTTCGTCCACGCCAGGTTTATGAATTGCTGTTAGTTCGGTTCATAACTATTGATGTAATGCTAGATTGACCCCTCGTTTCGGCGACCGGTGTGGATTATGATGATGGTGCTGACGATGAGCTTCCGCGGATTGAATAGTGTCGAACGTCGCATCCACGGAGTCTGTAGTGTCCGCTACAGCTCATCAACATTTGAAAGTACAGGGTGAGTTGTTATTCCTGTCAGTGTTTTTTTTAACATGTGTAACGTTGGATGGCTGAATCACAGATATGTGTGCACATTTTTCTTTAGAGTGAATTCAAATTTAAACGAGGCTTGCAAGTTTATTTTGAATTTTCGTTCGTTTGAGACTTGTGGTAATCAAGGACGTGAAATGAAAGCTCATGATAAGTTTGTTTTTGAAACATTTTAGACCGTGTGCTATTTTAAAGAAATTAAAACCACTCGGAATGAATGAATGATTCATCTTTCGCACTATCAAACGCTAAATTCACTGTAAAAAGTCGGAAAAAAAAAAAAAAACAAAAAAAAAAAAATGAATTTATTTAAAGAAAAATACAGACATTTGTATTCACTATCAAACGCTACAAAAAACCGATTCTTGGAAAATACCAGTCAGACCTGGCCATAAACGTACTGTCAGGTGTCCAGAAGCCATCAAACTGGGAAAGAACTGGGAACGTCGCAGTCAACGATCAGAGTATTTCGAAAGATGACCTTGGGCTGAATCCATACAAAAACAACGGATGAATGGCTTGACTGAAAAGCAGAAGATTGCAAAAATCGAAAGTTGTCGGAAGCGGCTCAAGCTGCACGGTGATTGTCAAATTCCATTTTCGGACGAAAAACTGATCCACACCACAACCAGCAACAGGATCGTGTGTATGCAGCACATCTCTCTGATATTCCCCATGATAAACTAGCTGTTCAAAGGTTCCATAATTTGTCAAGGGTGATGGTCCTCGCCCATTGCAGGTTCCATGGAACCTTGTGTTAAAATCAACAATAAATATTACATCGATAATGATTTGAAGAACCATTTGCTTCCCTTCGTCAAGAAACACTACAAGAATGTACTCGGGGCTACAGCCGTCGTGTTGATTGAGGATGATAATGGTACTCATCTTGCTGCACGCGCTCTGTTGGACTCTGGGTCAAAGACCAATTTCATAACGTAGAGATTGAGTCAGCGGATGAAGGGTTCTCGAGATCTGGTGCATGTTTCCACCCTCGAAATCTGACAAACCGGAACCAAGGTGTAACTTAGGATACATGCAGATGTTCGGTCGCGTTTGTCGTCGTTTGCCCGCGAAATGAATTTCAAAGTTCTTCCGACCACTACCATCAATACAGAGAACTGGCGATTTCCCAGTGGGATTCAAATGTCAGACCTCTCATTATTCGAACGCAATGGTGTGGATCTTGTGCTTGGTATTGAATATTTCTTCGATGTCTTCCAAACTGGTGCCATAGGATTTCCCTGGGAGTAAGGAAATTCTTAAAGAATCTGGAAATATTTGGATGGATAGTAACTTTTGCATTAAAAAAATGGACTTTTTTCGAATGGTGATAAAAAAAAAGCTTAGACAGATAATTGCTTTTGATAAATTTCCCATGGAAAGTAATTATTTAAGCTTACTTGCAAAAAAAAATCTACGCCCTTGCGAGCGGCCTTCCGGCAGTTAACCGGAACATTCGCCATGGCGGACGAAAACATGCGTGTAGGCAAGTTCGCGACAAAATTGTTGGAGTAGATCTTACGCTTCAGGTTGGCCAAGAAATTCTCGATGGGACGCAGCTGGGGGGCGTTGGGCGGTTTCACCGACTTGGGTACCACATCGATATTCAGCCGCTTCATCTCCTCCAACGATCGCTTCGAGTAGTGGGCCGACGCCAGATCCGGCCAGAATACCGCGTCTTCGCCCTTAAGGTATTTTTTGATGAACGACGCAACTTCCGGCAGGCATTTCGTACAATAAATTTCCCCGTTCACGGCTAGTCCGGAGCGAAAGAAGAGCGGCTTTGACATCCCCTTCTCGCTGATTGTCAGCCACAGCAGCACCTTTCTGGGGAACTTGGTGTGTGAAATGAACTTCACCTCGGAGCTCACTTCCTTCGTGGGGGAAGTAAAATTTCGACGGTTGAACCGACCTCCCGGTCAAGCGCACGCAGCGATGTAGCCACTTTTCTCTCGATCTTCCTCTTCAGCAACCGGGCTTTCTTTCGATGATCTGATTGTTGTCTAATAGTGCCAAGATGTTGTAGATGCCGAAACGGGCGTATCCGGCGTCCACAAAGTGCCGCACGATGTCCGTTTTCGACGCGGCGGGGTGCCGTTCTTTGAACGCGCACACTTCTGAACGGAGTTGCTTCACTGTTTTTCCAACCCCGGTAAAATTCAATTTAAAAAACTGCAAATTTTGTCGCCCCCATGTTACTTATTACCCCTGGGAGTTTCCGCCTTCCGGTGAAGGGTAACCCCAAAAAACTCCACTTCCCCTTTTTAAAACACACGCAAACACCACAATATCCCGCCCGCCCCCCCCCACCAACCCCCCATACCACCCCTGACCACCTGGAGGCCCCATCTCCCATCCAGTTCCGTGAAAGGGGTCACCCTGCCAGGCCCCCCCCTTGGAAGAAGAACCACCAAGAAAACCTTTCCCCCCCCGTTCCAAGGGGGTCCAACCGTTTGGTTTCCCGTTCCTTACCCAAGAAAGAAGAAGCCCATCTTCCGTTTGGGGATTTAAGTGAAAACCCCATCCCGCCGCCACCAGGGGGAGGTTGCCCATCAAATCGTCCGTTCCACTTCATAGTACACTGCTATTTAGGACTAGGTGGAACCCACTGATTACCTGTCGATCTGTCTAATTAGGAAGACGTCTGCATTGAATTATCTCAAATTATAATATTCCGCCCTCTATATAACAATATACATTGCGACTATCTGCACACAAATATCCCGCTCTGAACCCAACAAACAATTTATTTGGTTTCCAAACAAAGCTTCCTTTCTGTTTAATTCAAAAAAAAAAAACCAACCAAATCAAAACTTCATTCCAATCAAACCAAACAAACTAATTAAATTAATTAATCACTACTTTATTTTATTTAAATAAATAATATTTCAAAAAAAACAACCTTATTTATTTTAACTCAAAAGGTTAGTTTATTGTTTTAATAAAATATTTTTGAGCGCACACACCACATGCTCCCCCCCCCCCACCCCCATATTAATAACACAAAAATTTCCCACACTACACAAGTTGCTGAGGGTTATTCCGAGAGTCGAAGTGACGTTTGTCACTTGGTGAAGTGAGAAAAGTCACCTGTAGTCACATCTCCTTTTGATTTACCCAGAACAGTCACGTCACTGCAGGTGACTTTTCTCACTTCACCAAGTGACAAACGTCACTTCGACTCTCGCAATAACCCACGCTGTCTCTTGTTTTTACTTGACTGGAGTGCTGGCGATTTTCACTTGACTGGAGTGACCTCGGGATTCCATAGTGTGCACGATTTCCTGCCAGAAAACATTTTGCAATAGCAATAAAATACGATGTTCAATATTCAGCTTTTTTTGACTCCTCCTCATCAATTCACGCATAACCGAGGGGAAAAGCACTATTTTCGGATATGGAAGTTCCTCTGAAAATCGATCGGAAATGCATAGATTTCTTCAACACCAGTCAACAAAACCCGTTGGTGCAGCATTTTGGCACATTTTTAAGGTGAATTTCGATCGAAAACACGATTATTTTTCAATTTTCCCAAAATTTTAACTATGACGGGAAAAAAGCGTCTTCTTCGCTCAAAAGCACAGCCTACTGTCTTCACAATTCCAAGCTCGAATCCGGAAAAAACACTCACCAAACAATACGTCCTTTTCGATAATTGATATGTTATATAACCCCTTGAGACTCTTAGAAGCAGCAACGTCTAAGTTGGGACCAGTCACTTCATTTAATGGTGGGTGAGTCTTGGATAAGAATTCACGACCGGAATCCACTGTTCAACGAAATTAGAATTGACCGAGTAGTTGTAGTAGTAGTAAAATTGATACTGATTTACATTGATTGTCTTACACACTAATTTACATATTAATTGAATTGCAAGACAGTGGACCTCAGTTGTTCTTGTTCTTTAAAGGAGGTTCAGGATCATCCTGAACAGCTTATTTTGAACAGGCTGAAGCTTCAGGTGATACGTTTTTGTCTCCCAAACTGGCATGCCGTATTCGATGACCAGAAGTATGATTTGTTTGTAGGCAACAAGCTTGTTTTTCAGGGACAATATTGACCTCCTGTTGATCAATGCGTACAGTAGCATACAACAGAACGTTACATATTGTGACAGTTTTGACAACCTGGCCCCTGAAAATCAGCTTGCTGTCTAGGGAAATGCCAAGATAGACAGCTGAATTGGCCCATTCCACCGTTGTGCTATTTAGGCTTATTTTACAATCATCAGGCGGAACAATTCTGGGAGATTTGGAGTATAGGAAGAGGATAACTTGGGTCTTCACTGCGTTAATACAGATCTTCCGATCTTCTTCAGTGAAGTATTCTGACATGACGTTCAGGCTGTGCTGCAGTTCCGTAGTGAGCGCTCGTGTTACTCTTGTGGACGACTGCGGTATCATCGATGAAGCCATTACCTCAAGATCATCATAGTGGATTTCAACGATAAGATTGTCCAGGAGCAGAAGTATAAATCGTTGATTGGAAATTTCAACACTCACCAGCTGACCAACGGCAACGGCCTTCAACATATCGAGTTCACCGCCATGACCGTACGTAGTATCTTCTTTCAGCACAGCCTCCCACATCGATACACTTGGCCACCATACCAAACGAACTCACAAATCGACCACGTTTTGATAAATGGTTGGCACTTCTTAGACGTCACCGACGTCCGAACGGCAAAGAGTAAATGCACCCTTCTTTTTGGGGAAATGCTCCTTAAACTTTGGAAAAATGCTCCTTAGATGCGTTTGCCCGGCATAATGCAATCGGAGGTATTAACCTTCTGGTTAGCACTTGCCGGATGTTTTGACGGGTCTTCAGTTTCTTCAAGATTGTATAGTTTTGACGGGTTTTAAGTTTCTGAATTTAAGAGTCGTCAAAATGAAATTAAGACCCGTCAAAACGAAATTAAGACTCTTCAAAATGAAATTGAGACTCGTCAAAATGAAATTTAAACCCGTCAAAACTACCTCGAAGATTGCGGAGCGAGGCTTCGCTATACAATCTTGAAGAAACTTAAGACCCGTCAAAACAACCGGCAAGCGCCAACCAGAAGATAAATACCTCCGATTGCATTATACCGGGCAAACGCATCTAAGGAGCATTTTTCCATAGTTTAAGGAGCATTTCCCCAAAAAGAGTGCATTTACCCTGCTGCCCGTCAGAACCTATCGAGACGCCAATATCAATTCGGGCCACTGCCTTATGACGGTTGAGATACGCCCAAGACTCTGCAAAACACGATACAATCTCGCGAGACTGGAGCAACCTTACATCGCCGCAGACTACGCGCAATCGCCCGAGAAAAGGGCGAGCTCGACGAAGCCCGTCTCGAGGACTGTTGGAACATCGTGAAAACAGCTATCAGCAGCGTAGCGGAGAAAGTCTAAGGTTACGTGAAACGAAATGAATAGAACGAGTGGTTCGACGGGGAATGTCAGCAGGTGTAGGAAAAGAAGAACGCAGCACGGGTACTCATACTGCGTCAAACTACCAGTTAGAGTGTGGAACGGTACAGAAAGAAGCGGAGGCAGCAAACCCAACACTTTCGGGAGACTAAGTGCCACTAGGAGGAGGAGGAGTGTGATGAACTAGAACAGACGCACGTCTCACATGAAAAGTTCTACCAGTCACTCAACGCATCCCGCAGAAGCTTCGTGCAACGAGCTGAGATGTGTCGGGATAAGGATGGGATTATTTATGGTGACCGAAAGATGGAGGTAGCACTTCGATGAACTTCTAAATGCAGTATAGGAAGAGGACCAAGACAATGAAGGAAGTTCCGTCGGCGATGCAGCCAGATGCAGGAGATGTGCCACCCCCGACCACCAGTTAAGGATGTCATCAAGTAGCTGAAGAGCAACAAATCGGTTTGAAGCGATGGTTCTGCTCCGGTATGCTGGTCAAGATGGGCCCGGACAAGTTGGCGATTTGGATGCATCAACTGCCACATCTACAAGAAGGGCAACAAACTGGACTGCGGAAAGTATCGTTCGTTCATCGTCTTTAATTCCACCTTTAAAGTGCTATCTCAAAGCATCTGCTAGCGACTGTCGCCACTAGCACATATATTCGTGGGAAGTTATCAGGCCGGTTTCATCGAAGGACGGTCAAAAACGGACCAAATATTCACTTTGCGGGAAATCCTCCAAAGGTGCCGTGAATATAACGGGTGTTCAATAAAAAATAAGAATTTTTCCAAAGGATTCAGAACAAGGTTCTGAAAATGATTTTGAAGCTGCCACCCTGGTTCAGTACTATTGAATTACATAGAATTTCAAACGTTGAGACTCTAGAAGAAATGTCCAACAAAATAATTCATAATTTTAGACAAAAATCATTGCAGTCTTCAATTGCAATGATCAATTCTCTCTATAGATAAGAACTAGTTTTAAGAAATCAATAATTATTCTTACACGCAGGCAAAAGGAACCCTGTTAAAAATACTGAATAGACAAGGTAAAAATAATATTAACACAATTAGATATAAATGATAGCATATAAGGTTGTAATGTTAATTACTTAGCAGGAGCACCTAGGTTAATATATGAATGTAAAATAATGTAAAATTTGGAATAAATAAAGAGTTAAAAAAAAAAGAATTTTTCCAATCATATAGTAAAAAAAATTTTTTGCAACGAATTCAGTACTTTTTATTAAAAACATAATGTTTATTCTTCAAAAAAAAAAGTCAATGAATATTGGAGAAGGGTCCCTGGTCAGCCGTACGACGCAACTTAGTCGCGATGCTCTCAAACGAGCGCTGGACGGCACTGACGTCCATCTTCCGGATATAATTCCGGATCCTCGTGGTCAGCTGCTTCGTATCCTTGGCCCACCAATTATATTTGTACACTAGGGCACTGAGGGAGCCGGTTTTCTTTCTTTCGGCACGCATGGAATCTTTTTCTGCTCAAGATACTCCAGCGTCTTCTTGTCGTAATGGGAAGACGCCTTGTCCAGCCAGAAGACGTACTTCCCATCCGCATCATGCTCCTTTAAAAACGGCAGAAGAATTTTCTCAAGACACTCCTCCTGGTACACTTGTTGATTGATAGCCAGACCGCTCGGCTTGAACCACGGCTTTGAAACCCCTCTGTCCGATTATACTTCGGGGGGTTTGGCCGTCTTGCCGCTGGAATAGTAGCTGTCATTTCCTGGAATGTGGGTCTTCGAGAGCGGAAAGTAACTTTTGTCGTCCAGCACGAACGGCGTCCCGCGGTAGTTCTTCGTCATCCACCGGCACTGCGATTTCATGGTCGCTATCTGCTCGTCCGTGTACTCGGGGGACCAAGTCTTCTTCCGACAGATGATGTCCTCCATCTTTAGGGTTCGGTGAATCAAGGTATGAGAGCAGTGATATTTTCGGCTGGCGTCACGCAAACTCCTTCCGTCCTTCTTGTCGAACAGCTTTTTCAACGCTTCCTTCTTCTTCGTCATTATCTTCGCCGGACGGCCGCTACCGGCCTTCCGCTCCACGCTCAGGGATGCAAGGATCCGGTAAACTGTACTCACGAGCACGTTTTTGTCTCGAAAGTGGTTTACCTTAAACTTTTTTCCACGATGACCATGCGTTTCGTAAAACCGTACAACACGCTCGCGGAGTGCTTGCTATTTCGACGCCATCTTCGATTGAACTAACAGCACCAGAGCGAAAGGAAACATGCCACCCATTTTGAGGGAGTCCAGAGAGCAATTCTCTTGGAGAGACAAAAATGTACGCTCTTTACTTTAATTACAGAAAGATAACCAACAAAAAAAACAACAAAAGAAAGAGCAAGGAACCCAAACGAAGGCTTTAAAATTTTTAAGGTCTGTATCCACATTAATCCGGACACCTTCAAATCATTGCAACTTTTGAAATATTTTACGTAGGAATGAAAAATTTCACTATGGTATAGCTGAGAGTCTATGATGAAAAAGACTATGATTGATGTTTACATTTCATATTTAGTATTCAAGATGGCGACGAAAGAAAAACAAGTGCGCGAGTGAATTTTGTACGGGCGTACGGCAAATCCTGACTTGTCAATACGGGACCTTGCAAAAACATTGGATTTGCCTAAATCCACTGTTCACGATGTTCTCAAATCATTTTCGGAACGTTTAACGGTGGAGAGGAAACCGAGAAGTGACAAAAACATTGGACGCGCTGATCCTGTCATGGACCGAAAGGTGAAAAGGATATTAACGAAAAACCCAAATCTCTCCATTCGAACGGTGGCTCGTAAAATAGGGATGTCGCCTGGTTATGTCCAAAAATCAAAACAACGTTTGGGATTTAAGTCGTATAAAGTAAAAACAGTTCCAAATCGCAACGACAAACAGAACTTGGCAGCAAAATCACGGGCTCGACGTTTGTACTGCGAATATTTGACTAAGTTTTCATGCGTTGTTATGGACGATGAAACTTATGTCCTGGAGGATTTCAAGCAGCTTCCAGGGCTGGTTTTTTATTCTGCTTTGGCCAGAAATGCTATAGCTGAGCATTTCAGAACGAAGAAGGCATCGAAATTTCCCAAAAAATACCTTGTGTGGCAAGCAATTTGCATTTGTGGCAAAAAGAGTAAATCTTTCGTCCCTACAGGCACAATCAACTAGGAGATCTATCAGAAAGAGTGTCTGCAGAAGCGATTGCTATCCTTCATCAAAAGTCATAAAGAAAAACCTTTGTTCTGGCCCGATTTGTCATCATGCCACTATGCTAAAACTGTGATGGAGTGGTACCAAGCAAATCAAGTGAACATTGTACCAAAACCCTCAAACCCGCCAAATTGCCCAGAGCTACGACCAATCGAGAGATATTGGGCTCTGATGAAGCAGAAGCTTTCTGGAAAGAAGCAAGGAATCAAGGACATCAAACACTTCCAGCTAATTTGGACAAAGACGGCTTCTACGATTTCTGAAGAGTCTGTACAAACTCTAATGGACGAAGTTAAGCGCAAAGTTCGAAAATTTTATGCAAATACCGAATAACTATGTTTTGTCTTCACGAATTGTTAAAACACATCCCATGAATCTGAAATAAACATCTACGACGGAAATATAATGCGATATTTATATTTTATTCATGTTTTGAGGTGTCCGGATTATTGCGGATACAGACCTTAAGTCCCGTAAAATTAATTTAAATAACAAACCAAAAAAAAAAAAATTTTTTTTTTTTTTTTTATATTTTTTTTATATACCATCACCCCCTCGTATGGGGGGAGGGCCCCCCAGCCCCCCACATTACCCGATTTGGATAGGGAGAGTAGACCCCACCTCCCCCATCATCATAAAGGCGGCTCCCTCTCCCCCCCCCCTAGACTTTTTCTTCGCCGGGGCTTGGTTTTGTTTTGTTTTTTTTTTCTTTCCCCCCCCCCCCCCGTGGCCCTCCGGAGAGTTTTTTTTCGTACCCCCCCACAATATTGTTCCCTCCCTACAGGAAAAGATGAAAAAAAAAACACCACACCAACCCAGCCTGAACCAACTAATTAAAAAAAACCAGTCCGTTGTTGTGGTGCCCCCCCCCCTACGTTGGTGGTTATTACCCCCCCCCCCCCCCACCCCCCAACAAAAAATACATGCTGGCATGTAGAACCGAGCGAGACAAAGCTCGACTTGGCAGCAGTCTAACGGTCGACGGAGATGAGTTCAAGGTAGTCGACGAATTTGCCTATCTCAGATGTTTCAAGTATCGTATCTTAATAGGTAAATGATTGCACAATGTGTACCATTGGTACTTCACGTACCTGTAAGTATAAAATAAACCCCACTGTGGTCCTTAGTCTTAGTCCCGTAAGGGACTGTCCATAAACCACGTAGACTTTTCTGGGGGAAGGGGGGGGGGGTCTGATCAAAGTCTACGCTCCATACAAAATTTCAAAAAATTGTATGGAGAAAAGTCTACGAGGGGGAGGGGGGGTCTGAGATTTTCAAAACTGAGTCTACGTGGTTTATGAACATTCCCTAACTGCTATCGCTACCTCCCCTTAATGCCAACTGGGTTGTGGGTGACCATATAGGAAAAATTGGGTTATCAACCCCGGTAGGAGCTTGGTCGTATGCTCACTTCGAAGAGTGCAGCCGATATAAGCGTTTGTTCTTCATGTCAGGGACGGCTCAAAACTGCGTCTCTTCTCCATGTTAGGAGCGACTGATCATCGTCCTCGTGCCAGCGTGGTGCAATAATCAGTGCCGTGCAAGGCAGGGAGCTGGGGAAGGCCCAACAAGCCACTTTAAAAAAAAAACCACAAGTTGCAAATAGTATAGAGGTGTATATGGACCAGAGCAATAGGCCATGAAATCAGAACTACAATGGCAAACTCGGTACTACAAAATCTACAAGACACGTCAGTCTGCTTCCCAGATAAGTGGAAAGCGATCTACGTACACTCCACAGTTCCGGAGATCAAGGAAAAAATTTAGCAGAAGAAACAAAGTCCTGGCAACAACCTTCACGAGTGGAGTGAAAATTCACTTTCAACACCCCATACGTGTGACGTACAAAAATCTCTTTCGATCGATCAAAGTAGCGACTGTAGCTATTTTGACGGCAGCTGGCATGCTGAATGATTAAATTTTCTAGAAGCAGAGGCGATGGTTGATCAGAAGGCACTAGCTCTGAACCCAATAATTTCACCTCATATTTCGGCATTTGAAGAAATCCATACAGGTTTATCTAGACTAGTGATTAAATCCTGAAACACTGACATCTTCTAAATTTAAGATAACGTAAATCAGTTCGTCACAACATCCTAACACGCTCGATAAAAAATGATTTATTGCTTTCTTATTGCACTATATACTTCCCCTCATATCACCGTCATTATCGTCATCTTTGAAGTGTCATCGGAATATGCTTGGGAAAATTCGCCCTCTTCCTTTCACATGTTTATTGCATAATCCAACGTGCAAGGTTTATGTAAAGTAGGTACCTACCTAAGTGCACTTGAGAAAAAAAAAACTGATAGACCAATGGTGACTTGTTGGTGGCATATCACCGAAGTTTCTTTCCTTCTCGTGGGTGATATATGATCTTAGGAAATAATTTGAGGGATATTTTATCCTTCATTCTCCCCCCTCCAAGACAAGTAAGCGAACAAGTTTCACGCCTGGCATAAAGTTTTCCGATCGTCTTCGAGTGAGCGGAAATATTGAGGAAGTGGATATATTCAATAAATATTTATGAACCGTAGGAATTTTCTCCATCCTTCGGGGACTGGCGCTTTCCCAAAGGTCTCGTCCCGGAGCAAGGCAGTCCCACAGGGATGTTATTGTTTCTCAATCGCTCGGCAGCTATTTCACATGGAACAGTGCTTGCTGCGACGGTTCACATATAAATAAAACTGTCAATCAGAGTCGATAAAGTTTTAAGCGGGATACATGTGCTCTCATGAAAAATGTAACGAAATTTGATAATATATTGAATTTGTAATAAATTGTTTTTCTTTACCACTGACTCGACCGCATTGTTCGTTGTCTATTGGTACTTATTTATAAAAACAAGATTAATTTTCGCATACCGCATACCAGATATGGCAAAGAACAAAACAAACATCATAAATTACCGCCTCCGATTAAGTCCAACAGGATCGGGACCCGGAATGAATGGACAGGACCAGCGCGTGGTAGTTGCGAAGGATATAACAAAAACATCATTAGAAGCCTGCAAGGCCGGAAGCCGTACACGGTACAGAAGCTGCGAAAAAGGACTCCCCGTTCGTCGGTTGTGTGTACGACAAATTAATTACCACATGACTTGAATGCGAGGGACCAAACGACCAACTGGCTATTATGTCCGAGCGCCGCTAATTGTTGGCTTTGCAGAAAGAAGAGAAACACCTACAAATTGGTCGCTTTTCGGTTGGCGAGGGAAAAACGCCCAATTTGACACAGTTTAAGGACAATGGATGTTTTTTTTTTCGTTGGCGTTGCTTTTGAACATTAGAAAAGGAGTCGAACGCGTGGGCAAAGTTGAATGGAATGCTTGGAGTGAATATCCCTTAAAGAGAAAGAGCAACAAGGTGCGCTCAATTTAACGCCTACTGTGTGAAAAGTATTGCCAGGAAGTGCATCCGTGGCGATGTGGATTTACCTGAGGGCAGATTCAACAGGATGTCCCGAAGGATAATGATAATGAAAGATAATAGAGTCATAAAAATTGTTGTGGGCTTTGTTTAGGATGGAAACTGGACAAAAGGAGCATTCCCTGCACTGGAAGTAACTAAAGATGAATGGTTTTGGTCACTTTGGTGGCAAAGGTGGTCTCGATAGTACCAGCAGATGGTGTGGAATTGTTTGGAAGTCATTTTCATGGTGAATTATGAGTGTAAAAAGTTGTTGTTATGCAGTAATTAGACATTGATCTGATTGTATAAGAGTTTGTTAATCTTTCTACGAAACATGCTCTGTTGGTTGCATTTATTGGCCACATAGCGGAGCCTAGTACGATTGAAGTAGCGAAGTACGCTATCCTACTTCAATCGTAATTCCCGTCAGGGATACCAGATAGTTTGCCAAAAGGTCTGTACAGAACATTGAAAAATGTCTGTATTTGTCTGTATTGAGGATTTTATCAAAAACTAGTGTAAAGAATATGAGTTAGGGGAGTATTTTATTTGAGAAAATGGTGAGGAATGGTTAAAGATTGGACTTGAAAAAAATGTGACACTATGTTTTGGGTGTAACTTTTTATCGCGTGGGTAAATGAAATTTTTGGTAATACTAGTTTAGAGTGTTATGTTTATGTGTGCAAAATTTTATTGCGATATGCCAAGCAGTTTTCAAGATGCATTCGAAACAAGAAGAGCTACGCCAGCCAATCTTGGGCGCCGTGATCGATAATCCTGGTCAGTCGCACACATGGATCGGCCGAAGACCGTACACGGAATACCCAGAGAAGGCGCGGAAGATAAGGCAGTACTTTAAGAACAACCCGAACGTTTCCACCCGAGACGTGGCCAAAAAGGTCAATTCGTCGAAGTGGTTCGTCCAGCAGACCATGAGCGTAGCAGCGGGCTGGGCTACGTGTTTTTAAGGTCAGGAAGGCGCCAAACCGAACTGACAAGCAAAACACGGTGACCAAATTGCGTGCGCGGAAGCTGTACCGTGAGTGGCTGGTCAAGCCAGGCTGTCTCGTCATGGACGACGAGACATATATCAAGGCGGACACCAAACAAATCCCCGGCCTCGAGTTTTTTGTCGGTACGTCCCGCATGGAGGTTTCGGAAAAGTTCCGAAAGAGAAAGATGGACAAATTCGCGAAGAAGTACCTGTTGCGGTAGGCGATCTGCGTGTGCGGACGGTACAGTAAGCCGTTCGTTACAACCGGCACCATAAACGGGCAGATTTATCGAGAGGAATGCTTACAGAAGCGCTTGCTGCCCTTCCTCCGCTCTCACCGAGGTCCCACGCTGTTCTGGCCGGATCTCGCTTCATGCCATTACGCTAAGCCTGTAATGGATTGGTACGAAGCGAAGGGCGTTAATGTGGTCCCGAAGGAGGCGAACCCGCCAAATACAGCAGAAATTCGTCCGATAGAAAAGGTTTGGGCGAGAATGAAGAAGAAGTTGAAGAAAAGCGGAAAAACATTCAAACCCGATAAAGCTTTGTTTTTAAAAAAAAAGAAAGACCGTGCGTTTCGTAGTTGCTACTCCGTTACTGATCCCAACTAGTGTAATTGCACAGAGAACCACATAGATGCAGCTTGGGAGTAGCTTTACATCTTCAATGTACAAGTTCACTAGTTCATTCTATTTATAGAACAGTACCGGCGCCGGCCACGTCCTCACGGTCTTCGGGGAAGGGGGAAGGATGATTAGTATGACAATCATTGGTTAGAGACCGTGTTTACCTCTGCGTCTCCACAATTGTCAAGTGAAGGATAGTTTTGTGTTAGTGAGGCAGGTTATTTTTAGATCATGGATTCACTGTGGTAAGTGATGCGATCAATGAAAACGCAGTAGATTGCTTTTTATTTTAAATCTTGTGCTGATAGAAAGAGGCAAGTGACAAATAGCAAGGAAGAGGACGGGCCTGGGATTGAACTCCCGACCATCTGCTCTGTAAGCAGAACGGGTAACCACTGAGCTACCCAGCCACGTCATTCAAAACCGATGAAGCTTTGAAGAAAAACTGGGAGAAATTGTGTAAGGAAGATGGACAAAGCCTCGCCCAAGATCTCATGACCAGTGTTAAGAGAAATGTACGAGGATTCAACTTGGGGGAGGAAATTCAATAAATAAATTATGCCAAAACATAGCAATATATAGTTATTTAATCCCTGAAAATTTGAGAAGTATCCGATTCAAAATGAATTTTTGGTGATCATTTTTGTGTGTCTCATATTTTCCGAGTACAGTCTTTATTTCACAAAAATAAGGTTAACTCATACTCTCTAATACATTTGTTTTGAGAGCCTTATTCATTTACTTTTTCTGTTTTACAACTGTCGCAAACTTTCTGAGTATCTCGCATTTTTTGAGGAGTCTTGGCCTTTTCTAATTTACTCATATTCTTGAAGTACTTCTTTATTCGTAGCAATTAACGTATACATTAAAAAAAATGAACTGATTTTAGCAATTCTGCATGCGATTACCCTGCCATCAGGTGGTGAATCTACCTGTGTATCGCCAATCATAGCGTCCCTAGTGTGTACAGAAAAAATCAAAACTTTTTCAATCACCCAAATGGAGCGGCTGAAGGTTCTGATGAAATACTTTTTTTTGGGACGTCGTATTCATAATGGATGACGAGACCTAATATACCCAAGTTCCCAAAAAAGGCCTGCCGCTCAAATAAGAGTTCTTTGAAGCACCTCCACGGTTCTAAATTGAAGGCTTGCTTTGGTAAAGCAAGACCAAAGCATCCAATCATATAGTATGTGGCAAGCGCAATCATACGCTTATGATCCAGGGCAGCCGAACCAATTTGCTACCCGAAAAGACATCCGACTGTGGATCAACAGGAAGGGAATGTCCAAGTCGCTTCTCTTCCCATCGTGGCTTGCGGTTAACGAGCTTATATGCAGTACGAAGTGCCTGTCGGAAGTTGCCTCCTTAATCAAGAAGTATGACACGAAGAGAATTTGGTCTTTTGGGTGGACCTGTCGTTGGCCCATGAAGCTTAGAGGTCACTGCACGAGGTTAATCGGCGTTTATCACGTTTTATTGAAGACCGCCAACAATACCAACGTTTCCCAGCTTTGAGTGATAGACAATGTTTGGTAGAACCTCAAATGAAGGATCTACTGCAATAATTTCGAGGCCAAAAAGGAGAAGCCAAGGCCAAGAAAGAGCAGCCAAAATCCATCTTTTTATCGGCCATGGCGCAGGGTTTCAGTCAACTTCTGTACGGCCGCGCGGCAGAGCGTCGAAGCATTTTTGTAGAAAGCTAAATAAACTAAGGATATAAGGAAACTTTGTTGAATTGAATTATCTCTTGTCCATTTGTTAAAACAAACGTTATCTGAAATCTTTAAAAGTTCTGGAGCTCGTTAAAATTATGTCATATAATTAAGTCTTCACACTTAGAAAATTTTACACTATTCGGTAATTTTTTACCGAACTTTCAACAGCTGAACGTTCGGTAATCCGATTTACCGGATAAAATATTAAGTACAAAAAAAAAAAAAAAATAATTATACCAATATTCTTTTTTATTTTTTTTTTTTTTATAAAAAATATTTATTTTAATTTTTTTTTTTTTTTTTTTTTTTTTTTATTAAATTTTTTTTTTTTTTTCCTTTTCTTTTTTTTTAAAATATAAAAAAAAAATAATATAAAAAAAAATTTTTTCAAGTTTTTACCCCCAAAAATCCAAAAAATCCCAAAAATCCCGGGCAAATCTCCACACCGGCAAACCCGCCAAAACTTGCTTCGTAGTTTTCTTAAGACGAAAAACATTTTAATTGATTTGATGGACTTTGGATTTGAACTCACGGCTTCCGGAAAACAGCTATGTTTTGAGCTGCCGATGCCGAACAATTGGCGTAACCGTAGCAGATAAGAATATCTGCCAACTCTTTTGGAAAAAAAACATAGCTGTTTTCCGGAAGCCGTGAGTTACTGTTTTGAAAACATTTTCGAAGAAATTTGCAAAATGGGCGAATCTGCTTTTGTAAACAAACATTTCAATGGACGTTTTTCAGCAGTGAATAAACGCACTATTTTAAAAATTTAGACCAAACTTGGCTAGAGGAAGCCTTCTTTTATCCGATTGTGGTCTTAGTTTAAGAAACTTAGCTTATGACGCCCCATCAAGCAGCGCGATAATCAAGTGTGCTGTGCGTCCTGCCATTACCACGGCGGGGTTGAATTCGTGATTTAGTTATCTAGTAATTGGAGGCACAACGTGGCACATTCAAAACAAAATTGCAAAAAAACTAAGCAAGATAGAAAGTTTGTGTCAAAGAGAAAGTTGTAGAAGACTTTGAAAGCTATGTTTTTGTTAAATCAATAACCGCTGTTTATGATGTGTTTTATGCAAAAAAAAAACATGAAAAAACCATCAAAAACAGAGCTGTTTAAAACATTTTTAACCCTAAAAAGATATTAAATGATAATTACTCAAGATTTAAATAAAACTGTTATGTAGGAAATTCCCTCAGCTTTCGAATGGAGAAAGAAAAATCTTGGTGAGTATCTTAATTTTTGAGTTACAGCCAATTTAAGACTAACATGTACCAAAACATTAAAAGTTCAATAACTCCGTAAACTTTGAGATTTGACCATATGCGTAGAACAATTTTTTTCTTCAAATATCATCTTCTATAGCTCCTGAAAATATTTGCACTAAGGAACCTAACACCCTGTATATTGAATGCTTTAGTTCTACAAACAAAACAAGCCAACTGTATATGGTATACAAAATCGTTTCAGAATCATTTTCATCTTATTGATGGATACCAATGTCTGTAAAAATCTGTAACTTTATTGCAATATCTTTATAATGTCTGTAATCTGTAAGAGGTATGTATGCATGATCAAATGTCTGTATAAATACAGACATGTCTGTACATCTGGCATCCCTGATTCCCGTTCTGCTACAATAGTACTACAATTGCACTTCCAGTGTCACAACCGGGGGGCTGGCAACCTTATCCTATTTACTAGCGTTTGACAGTACACTGTAACCTGCCAGTACCCATTAATGGATAAAATACGTTTGGTCAAATATGACACTACCACCGGACCAAATTTTTGAGTTTCTGTGACAATGTACTAAAAGTGTCAAGTGGGCTGCAAAATGGTGAGTCGACAATGGGCAGGGAGCGTGCGTCCCCGCAACATAGCCCTGGTCCTCACAAGTTCCTACCTCATGCTTCCACGGGTCAGGAGATGACAAAGACCGCCAGCTAAGGGTTGCGTACTTAGCTGGTAGTGCAGCCTGGGCACTGTTGTCCTTCTGACTTCAGCTAGATTGAGGAGGTGCGTGCCGAGCGTCTGTGTCCACCAAGGAGGTGCGGTCTGTCCTGGCATCGGCAGCGCGACCCGGTAAGGTAGTATGCTGAAATCTTACCCTGCCACGAAAAATGGAAGTATTCTTAATACGGTCCGACGGTGCTAATTTCAGATAATAATAATTTCAGTGCTAATTTCAGGTATAATAATTTAAGATTATTTTTTCCCTCGTGGCTATGATAATGCAAGTCCGTTTACAATTGTAGCAGGACCACAATCTGCAGACATAACAAGTGTAATGGTTATTATAATTTTATATTATCACAAAACCTTCACAATATTTTTAATGCTATTTTCAGCTTCGCATTTATG
Source organism: Aedes koreicus (assembly GCA_024533555.2). Taxonomy (NCBI): domain Eukaryota; kingdom Metazoa; phylum Arthropoda; class Insecta; order Diptera; family Culicidae; genus Aedes; species Aedes koreicus. Next base: position 934,895 of record JAHHFK020001972.1, on the reverse strand, counting down.
CATCGTTGTGAGTCTAAGCCAACCTAACTCACGCTATGTATATGAAAAGATACGATGGTTTTTAATGCAATTTTTTCCCTTCTTTATCATAAGACAATTAAAAATACAAAACCTAACATTCATCCTACATCTTCTATTAAACAGGCATAAAGAATCATGTATGGGCCCAGTGGGAAACAAAAGTTAGCGGATAAATCAAATATCCGTTTGTTTTTATTTTTATTTCTTTTATTTCAGATTTATGAAGCTTCCGTTTTTAGGCAATAATCATATTCATAGGGAATTTATTTCGCCTTATTGTTTGCTTACATTTTCCTAGCAAAACGGCTGCCAGGAGATCAACTATGTTCCATTATATCACATTGGAAATTTCCGTTATTTCAGAGTTTAAAGCAACTAACACCGCTGCCGAAGAGGCAAATGGCTGCATTTTATAATTATATATACATTATTTAGTATTTTATTGCAACATCGTATTATTTTCATCATGGTATATAATTAAAAACATATTGAAATTATTATTAAAAATAATAATAATAATAATTAAATTTTATCTGCTTCAAGGGTACAAGGAAGTTTGTTCCAGATAGTATAGCTATTTTTTGTCATTGTAGCTCAAGGTTCTTTTCTATTAAATTAGATCATTGGATATTATTAAAATTAATAAATGCTTTTCAATTCTGCTGATTATGACCCATATGTTATAAATACGTACATATTTTTTATTATTTAGTATAAACTTAAATGCCATAATGCATGTTTATACTTCATTTAATTACGAAATGGTTTGGCAAAAAAGGTTTCACATTCAACTACCAATGATTGAGCTGTAATGAGGCACCAAGCAGCATATAATTTTCATATGTCTATCATTGTTTCAGTTATTTCATCATATTATATTATTTACAACCAGGTAGACCAGGGAAGGTAAGATTATTATTATAAAGAAAAAATACTCTACATTATTATATGAACATCACTATATTATACATTAAATAAAAAGGGTTGGGAAGGGACCATCAGAGCACCGGATTGAAGCGATTTGGATGGGGAGAGTGGAATTGCCAACTCCCTGTCATTAACAATTCGTGAATTGATGGCGAGCTCTTCTACCCACTCATTGGGAAGTCCTCACGTTTGATGGCTTGTTCGACATTAGGTTGTAGGATTCTAGCATTGGAAGGAGATTCTCATTATCCCGCGGATTACGCGTAAGTGTCTCTGCTTACGAGTCCGCCCATCCGTTTTTGGCCCTTCAGACAGTGTTAAATTGAATACAGGCAGATGTCGAACTTGATCAAATCATTCGTAGAGGACGATCCACTGTCTTATGGCTGTGCCTGCAACGATGAGTGATATCTTTTACATACATATACAGTCACTAATCAGTGCCTCATTGCATTATCTTACTAAATGCTTCATTGCAACAAATACGACAAGGCTTTATTGCATTATATAAACCATTACTAATGTTTACAATTATGTCCACTATTCAATACAGAGCAGGAAAAAGGGCGAATCAGATTGGTCGAAGCTCTTCATCAGCATTCTTTTTCGATTACCACGGCTATTATGCAAACAAAATTTGTTCACATTTGGTCACTTAGTTTATAGAAGAGATTTTATTCTATTTCCAACAGAAAATCGTCACAACAGAAAATGTATTTTTAGCTGAAGAAAAAGTCGATGAACAGAATCGTTCAAAGCTGATTCTCTCTTATTTCAGCTTTCTCTTGTATTGTAGACAATAAAAAGTCATGGATTGGTCAAACAGAAAGTGGAAAGCTTTTATGAAAAGTGGAAATTTCAGAAGAAAAGTGTCGAAATATCGGTCTCTAATACCTGAAGCAAAGTTCCAAAACGAAATCCGAGATGCTGCACCCAGTAGGCATGGTAGAATTATAAAAAAGCAGAAGTCCTACAAGCGAAAAGCAAAGTAACTGGTTCCTCCTGTTCACAAACAAAATCAAACAAAAAAAAAAAGACCCCCAAACTTAAAAACACCGTCGGCCCATAACAAAAAGTCGCGAACAGAACCCACGCAGCAAAATAGAAAAAACTTTTATCCAAACCCAATCCCAAATAATTTCACCGATAAATTACCCAATTGAGTTTTCACCTAAACCCATTTAACTAACACAAACCAAGAAAAAACCTAATTTGGGGTCTTTTTTCTTAGCGTGCTGGCAGCAACCGCTGACGTTCCGACGTTCCGACAATGGAACTCACGAGAGGAAGGAATCTGACCGAAATTATCACGAAAAACCCGTGGAAACATTCGAGCCCAGTTTGGAACAGTTGCTGGAATTCGAGCAGCGTGAATCTATGGACTGCTTTCTGTCAGTCAAAAATAGTCTCGAGGAACCCAGATTGGACCAGATGTTGGAGGCAATTACGTAAAAATGATATGCTTCAGACTACATCAGCGATTGGAGATGAAAATAGTAAACAAGACCTTGGATCTTTCTTGAGGGGTTGGAGTATAAAACACAAGATAACACATCAAGCTTTAAGGCCTTTACTAGAAAAGTTGGTTGAATACCATCGTCAACTACCTGTTGACCCGAGACGACTCCTGAAAACACCTCATAAGACAGCTGTAGTCGGAAGTATTGACGGTGGTTCTTACTTGGCACAACAGCATAGGTATTAGCATAACGTTATAACATGTTTTACAATTAAATACTCATTAATTTTTCTTTTGCAGAGAATTGCTTGCGTAAACACTATGCGAATATCAACAGCATCACATACAATATCAATCAATATTAATATAGATGGGCTCCCATTATTCAAGAATGGAACTGCTCAAGTATGGCCAATTCTATTCAACGTGTTCGAGAGGCCCGATATACCGCCGATGATTGCAGGAATATTTTACGGAAAATGCAAACCGAAAAAAGTGGAGCAATATATGACTCCATTTGTTGAAGATATTTTACCGATGATGGAAAACGGATTGATCATAAACCACCACAAGCTAACAATCAATATACGAGCAATCATCTGCGATGCACCATCACGAGCATTTGTAAAAGGTTGCTGCTGTTTTGTCACATTTAATCTAAAAATAAATAAATAAATATATAATGCGTTTAAAATTTTACAGGTGTAACCAATTTCAACGCCATTCATGGATGTCTTAAGTGCTGCACAATTGGTGAATATTCCAAGGGAAATACGGACCACAATTTTTCCTCAGACAGTAGCCGAATGTAGGACAGACCGTGGTTTTAGAGATAGGCTCTATGGAAAGCACGTTATCTCACGTATCTGTTACTAACGAAACTCTTGTTTTTAAACATTCTAAACAGTATTTACTAAGATGTATTTTATGCAAATTTGTTGTAGTAGTTGTCGGTTATGTCACTGCTTTTTTACCACTGATCCATACGCTTCCATCAGATAGCAGCGAATAATTGTATGTTTCAAAAAACATGCCAAATACACTGATGTTCAAAAAAAAAAAAAAACGCTATTGTTCAAAACAAATGTTTGACGTGTTTATCAGTTCCTAATGTATTTATGTGTTTCTCTATTCTTTTAGATTACATTTAATTTAATTTAATTGACTGTTCCACGCAAATCAGTCTCTTCGATGATCAGCTCCTCCAAATCCTCATATGCATCATGTTCATTGACGGTAATCTGCCCCGTGTACTCCATTTTAATGCTTTCACCTTGACCTTGCTCATAATTCCCTTCCTCGGGTTAACTTCAGTTCTGACGGGACTAGTTGTCTTGCGATTGTAGTCGTTGCTAGAACAAGAATCCATCCCGAGTTTTTTGGATCTGTTCCTGGATGCTGGCTGTCTCAGCATCTGTTCATTTTGCCCGCTGCTTTGAATTCCTAATACACAGCTTCAAAAATGTATCGCACTCGTCCTTGGTAAAAGTATCATCTGCATTATAAATCACTTTGTAAAATAGATTGATAAACTTGTCATATCTTGAAAAGGCAATCTTTGGAACCAGTTCTTGGTTCTCATCGAGCGTTTTACTGATTCCGGTCCAAGAACAGAGACGTAAAAATCGGCGGTCAACAAAGTAGTCAATCATTTGATGACAAACAGTTCCTCCTTTGTGTTTGAACCGATTGTTTCCATACATTTGTCCCATCTGACGAATGACATTTTCGACGTAATCTCTCGTCCACGCATAGGTCTTCTGCGGCTTCTAAATCGGCCAGACTGTTAACTTGAAACCAGTTTTAGCTCAGCTATTTTTTCCGGATGTATTTTGAGGACTGTAGCAGTTCTGAACAAGATGTGAGGCGATCAATCTTGGCGTTTGCTTGGGCAGCCAGAATCACGCATTTTTCCGGCCGTTTTGCTATGTTGTCGACCTTGTCGTTGATGGTTCTCAGCATGTTTATAATGTCAACATTCCGGAAATTGGCGCTCAAGCTGGTCTTACTGCTTACTGGAGAGACAACTTCATCTATAGACTCGATCGCAGGTTTTGCCCCCGCCTGTTCGTCACCAGAAGAAACTGTGCTAAGTTGCTCCGATCCAGAGTCGTCACTCGCAGCCTCCATGTCCTTGATTTCGGCCTTGGCTTTACGTTTGGCGATTGCAGTAAATAATGCTGCTGCATCATGTTCAACTTCGGTGTTTTCAGACACATTCCTGGGTTTCAGTGGCTGTTTCTCAGATTCGGAACGATTTGCTCCAGATCTCATTACTATGCACGCCTCTAGCAGTAGATTTGCCTGGATTACGGTTAGCAGCGACCCTAATCTGACTATATTTAGCTGCTCTAGGCATTCCTAGAAGTAATTTGATGATTAGTTATGTTAAATGTGAAATAACCCTTGAAAACTTACTGTTTATTTTCGGATGAGAAGATGCACTCATTTTCACCTCGTGCACAAAAATAATAAAACAAAAACCGAACAGCAAAAAAGTGACAGATGCTGCTAGATCTGGACAGCGGAAGAGCTGTGTCTAAAAAGTACTGTGCGTTTCTCACTCAACTTGATTTTGGAATTGTATTTCAAAAATGTGCAAACGGAAATAAAGAGCTTAATTGTATCAAATCGTTTTGGTATGTTGGTGAACTTTATTATGAGATGTCAGAATTGTTTCTATGAAAATAGCAGTGCGATTTGAGGCAATCGCTCTCTTCAATTCGCTTTTTCGCATTTTCTGAAACTCGATATCGCAAATCACTTGAGTGAGATATGTATAATACAACTGGGCAATGTGCTATTAATAGACGCTGCTTTAAGTTATAGATTTCTACTGGCTAAGGCATGTAGCACTTGTGGTCCAGATGATAGGCGCGGCAGGACATCGATAACGTCTCTCGTCAACTTCTAGGTTCGAGTCCCGGCAGAGGAAATAGTCTTGTCCTTCTAAATGTAATAAAAAAGCTTATGTATCTTCCCAGAATTATCGGATAAATAAACAAGGTCGAAATGTGAGATTTAAAAGGCATAATAATATAATTAAAAAGAATAAAAACCTTTGTTTTTTTAATGTAATTATTTTTTTTCAAACCTTAAATGAACATTCCTTAATGCTTTCAATGTATGCAAATTAAAACTTTATTTCAGCTATTGAAAATGCAATGAAGCCTTGACTATACATTGCTAAATGCTTCCTTCGTGCATTAACTATACCTGGTCTAAAGCATATATATGGTACACGCAGTAATTAATACTTTAGCAATGGCCAATGAAAAGCTTGTTAACGTTGCTTTATTTAAACTATAGTGGCGCCCTTTTCCACTTTAATTCTGCTTTTATGGGGCATATAATGCAGTTTGACTTTATATCCTATATTTTACAGTAGCATATAAAGCGATAGTAATGTTACTATATGCAGCTCTACGGTTACTTGGGTCCCCCCAACCACCCTCTAATCCCAATACCCCACCCCCCCCCCCCCACACCATCACACTTTATTCCCCCAACTTATCTCCCCCCCCCCCCCCCACAACCCGCCCCCCACTTCCCCCTTGCCTCCCCCCTCACTATATTTCATTCCCTTTTCCCCCCCGCCCCCCCCCCCAAGACGCCTCCCCCACACACACCCCCGCAATACACTCGCACCTACTCAAACCAAACCCCTCCCCTCCCTTAACAAAACAAAAACCAACCTAAAACACAAAAACCACAATTCAAACCCCCCATTTTGTTCCCCTTTTTTTTTTTTTGTCACCCTTACTTTAATAAAAAAAATATATTTGATTCAACACCAAAATCCTAATTCCAAAAAAAAAAATTTTTGAATCTACATCCAGTCGTATGGAAGCTAGATTGTAAAAACAATAAAATGTTTGCATTGAAACTAATATCTTTAATATTTGATTCAAAGAAAATTTAAATTGGGCCCTGAGTCAAAAATATTTTTCTTTGAATTCAAAGTGATTTATTTTTGAAATAAATATCTATTTCTCTGCGTGTTTTATAAAAGAGGAGCCCCTCACTTTACATCTAAATAACAACACAAACACTACACTTCTTTACGCAGTTATAGATCTCATACTTAAATCAATAAATATATATTGTTTTCTTTCTTTTTCAACTAACACGAAGCTAACACTAGGTTAGGTGAATCCGCAACATTCGTATAATTCGGAACATTCGAACTCCTATAGGTTTTGGCTTAATACAATTTTCTACAATTTTCAAACAATTTTCGGATAGTTTTGCGGTCTTCGAAAGACCGGTATTACTTCAACTTTCGTTCCTATATTAATCTCATCACTTTGCGATTCATCCTACTTGAAATAAAACGATATACACGTGACAGGATTAGTTAGTAATGTTTGTTGTAGTTATTTAACGTAAGCAAACATTATTAGAAAACGAAACCGACCCTTCAACTGCCCAATTGTTTGATTCATCGTAGGATGAATATAGGAACAATGAGATTAATATGGGGGCAGTTTCCCTATATTAAAATTCAAATAGTTTGCATATCAAAATCGAGGCATACTTCGATCAAATTTTCTAGGAAAATTTTGTTACAGATATTCTGGCTTCTCCTAATTACCATCCGATGACCACTCAGACCCCCCCCCCCCCCCCCCCCCCCCGACTGACAGTAACTAGACCTCAAAATAGTGATGCCTTAGTGAAGTTGGTTATATTCTCTAACATTTGCGGTAATTATTGGTAAAATAATCAATCAAGATGTCAAACTACTCCTTATTTTATGTTGAAAGCACGATGTTAAGCCCTGCGCGGAATTAGGGCAGGTCACGATAATGAGTTTCGTGATTCAAATTTTTATAAGACTATATAAAAAATATCGTGTTGAATTAAAAAACATATACAAATACAATTGAAAAATAAAACAATCTCTTAAATATTTTCCTTCCAATCGACCAGCAGCAAGTAAAGGGTGATACGGTCAAAATTTGGTCAAGGGAAACGCGTGTAAATCGGTGAAATCGTTTATTTAAAAAATCAAATTAAATTTCTTTTTCAAGTTCAATTAGTATAAAATCCAGGAAAAATATTCAGTTAGGCTTCCGCTTTTCCAAATCCGAATTGCCGGGCCTTACGCTTGACCCCTGCCATCAGATTTTGTACAGCCACCTTGTCCACCTTCTTCGCCGCAGAAAGCCAGTTTGCCTTGAACTGCTGCTCGTCCTTAGCAGTTTTTTTGGTCTTCTTTAGGTTCCGCTTGACAATAGCCCAGTATTTCTCAATTGGGCGGAGCTCTGGCGTGTTGGGAGGGTTCTTGTCCTTGGGAACCACCTGCACGTTGTTGGCGGCGTACCACTCCATGGCCTTTTTACCGTAATGGCAAGATGCCAAATCCGGCCAAAACAGTACGGAACAACCGTGTTTCTTCAGGAAAGGCAGCAGACGTTTATTCAAACACTCTTTCACGTAAATTTCTTGGTTGACAGTCCCGGAAGCTATGAAAATGCTGCTTTTCAAGCCACAGGTACAGATGGCTTGCCAAACCAGATATTTCTTTGCGAACTTTGACAGTTTCGTGTGCTTGAAAATATCTGCTACCTTTCCCCTTCCTTTTGCCGTATAAAACTCCTGTCCCGGAAGCTGCTTGTAGTCGGCTTTGACGTAGGTTTCGTCGTCCATTACCACGCAGTCAAACTTCGTCAGCATCGTCGTGTACAGCCTCCGGGATCGCGCTTTGGCCGTCGTATTTTGTTTATCATCGCGATTTGGAGTCACTACCTTCTTGTAAGTCGATAGTCCGGCTCGTTTTTTGGCTCGATGCACGGTTGTAGACGATACACCCAGCTTATTTGCGGCATCTCGGAGAGATAGGTTAGGGTTTCGCTTGAAACTACCGGCAACTCTCTTTGTCGTCTCAGCGGCTTCCGGTTTTCGATTTCCCCCCGATCCAGACTTCCTGGCTGTCGACAAACGTTCCCCAAACACTTTAATTACATTTGTAACGGTTGATTTGGCAACTTTTAGCGATTTTGCCAACTTTGCGTGCGAGTAGCTCGGATTTTTCGCGATGCGCGAGCAAAATTTTGATACGCTGCTCTTCTTGCTTGGACGGCATTTTGACAACTGAAGAGTGAATTCCAAAATCAAAATAGGAGCAACATTTTACACACACACACCTTCAAAATGAGGGGTGTTCAGGTTTTTTAAATGCAAAATTGAAAGAAATACGTCAAGTTGATATTGACCAAATTTTGACCGTATCGCCCTTTACTTCACTCAATCCACAAACAAACCAGAATTTATGCAAACGATAGAGAACAAGAAAAATCTGTTGCTCGACGAAAGCATATTATTTTATTTTCGCACTAGCAATATAAATCTCCGGACTGATTGCGGCTACAAGATTATACACCCCGACCGTTGATTGTACCCATTTGCAAAAGCAGCCACCCTTCCTCGAAATTCCATTTCAACTGCTCCGGTGTAGCAGCAGTGTAACAGTTTGCAAATTTCTCCCACACTCCCCATTTTACACGAAACTGACAAAAGGGGGTTACAAAACGATGCCGATAAGAAGCTCTCAAACGAAGCGAAGATTTAACCACCGAAGAAGATCTCATTTTATATTCCTTTTGTTGGAACTTACCCGGATAGTGTTCCCATAATGGGTTTTCCGCCAGGATCTGCTGTCTTTGTGCTGCCATTATTCACTGCCAGCAAATCATCGAGATAGCTCAGAACAAGCGGCGCCCCTCCGCCCACCAGCGGCAGTTTGAATAATTGTTGTGTAAATAAACTGCCATTCCGGAATCGAATCACTTCTCGAGAGGATCTCGGTTTCTTGCGAGCGACCGTCAAGAAGACGAAATCGAATTAAGATTAAGATATACTTTAATTTACACTTGAGCAGTAAGTATAGTAGAACAATAAACAGCGAAGACACTTTCTTGGACTTAATTTTATTCGCAGACAACCGAAACTTTACAACGTCATGTTTTCTTCTTCCTGAGTGGGAACATCAGGTGTGGGATAGCAGTTAAAGTTCGCTTTTCGGCTTCTTTAAATCCGGCCCCGAATCAGCGTCAGTCTTTAGCGTTACGTATCGTTGCTCGAGAAATTTAAACAACGCATCCATACAGGAATACGACGTCATCTCGTGCTTAGTGTGACCTGGAAAATAGGAAATTGAAGAATGATTGGTAGTTGCTACATACGTTATTCCCCTTTCAAAATCAGAATCAAAGAACTTCAAACATGATTAGCCTTTTTCAACAATGGTGGAAGTACGCACTCCTTCGTAGGAATATGGCCAATCAGTGAAGCATGCAAATAAGAACTCAACATGTAACACGTGCTCTAGTGCTCTCACCTGCTGAGTAACGCGGTAGGTCGCGCTTGGAAATGGTTAGCGTCGTGTCGAGTGGCTCTTTGGATGTAACCCAGTTGCGGCCGATCTGAAAACGAAAACAGGGAGGGGGATGCAAATGAGCGTTAATAAATAATTCGAGACACTTGTTTGTCTGCTAATCGATTCACGCACCCCAATTAACACCTCGGGAACCAACGAAGATGAGTGGACGCTGTCGGTGAAGCCGACGGCAAACACCTTCTGCTTGAAAAATTCCGGAAATTTTTGTGCTAGTTCAACCGTCACAACGCCGCCGTAGCTGTGCGCCACAATAGCAACTGCTTCCGGATCGCTGGGTATGATGTACTTCTCGAATACTGATATGGCGTGCTCGGTAGGGCTCCGGCTACCCTTGATGCCCTTCGTGCCGCCGCCTGGAACCTTGCGATAGTTGTCGTTGGTGTTGGTCAACAGGACTTCGTATCCTAGCTCTCTACCCTTGTTGATGTAGGGAATCTGCGTTCCTGATTCCAAGCTGTGGTTTATGATGAGGCTGTGTGAAGATAGGAGCAAAAATATATGTTAACTGGAAACTGGAAAAAGAGAAGTTATCAATTTAAGTGCGGTCCATTTGGCCCAATTAGAAAAATCAAAAATTCAATCTTGCCTTAAAAGATAAAAGACCGAACCAAATTTTTATAAAATATTACATAACATCATCATTAAACAAAATAAACATGGGTAACAAAAAACAATTGTTGCAATTGTATAGCAAACAAAACATTGAGAAGAGCTGTTCGGTTTTCCAGGGTTGTTACAGCAACGCGGATTTCATAATTTTCGCGGATTTGGCCCAGATTTGTTCATAAAATTCATTCTGGCGCGGATTCGTTCAACACAATGTTTTATACCAAAAATAAGTTAAAAGGGTGAACAAAATGAGTAAACCAGAGCGTATTTATTTTCAGTGTCAGGGTAATGTAAAAAGCAAGCTGTCAAAATTGCCACTTTTGACTGCTGTGTTGCCAACACAAAACAAAATAATGAATAAAGTTCTCCTGCGAGAGATCTGTCAAAACCTCATTCTGTGCTCATTATTTTGTGTCCGCTACGCACTAAAGCCCTCTAGTGAAAGTGTGGACGACTGGCACCACAAAACTTGATAGGTTCTCCTACTGATGAAGCCGTTCCCCATGCTGATGCTTGGTAAGTCTTCGAAAGTTCACGTGTGGATTTGATTGTAAGGCGCGGATTTGATTTTGAACTTGCGCGGATTTGGCGCTGATATATTTATGGGCGCCTGCTCGCTTTAGCCTTGACCTGGGCCCAGGTAAGATCTCGATCGACTTCCTTTATTTCCTTATTGAGGCTCCGATGCCACGAGCCCCCGGGTCTGCCTCTGCTGCGATGTCCTGCAGGGTTCCAATCCAGCGCTTGTTTGCAGATTTCGTTTCCACTCCTTCGTAGTGTGTGGCCGACCCACCTCCACTTTCGTTCTAGAATTTCCACTGATATCGGTTTCTGTTGGCATCGACGATGGATCTCAACATTTAAGATCAAATTGTGAGGCCACGAATTACATACCACAGGCATCGGTTGATGAAGACCTGCAGCTTTTTAGAATTCTCCGCTGATACGCACCACGTCTCGCTGGCGTATAACAGCACAGATTTCACGTTTGAGTTGAAAATTCGAATTTTGGTGCGTTGACTTATCTGGTTTGACCTCCATATATTTCGTAAACTCGCAAAAGCAGCCCTAGCCTTTTTGATTCGTGCACTTATGTCTAACGCTATCTGGTTGCCAAGATATTGGAAGCTATCGACTTTCTCCACTGCTTGCCCAGCTACCGTAACTTTGGAAGGATTGTCCGTGTTGACATCCAACGATTTAGTCGTGTTGACGTTGATGGTGAGACCCGCCGCAGAGGAGCTTTCGGCGAGGTCGTTGAGCTTGCTCTGCATATCAGAGCGCCGTTGCGCTAACAAAGCAACATCATCAGCCAAATCGAAGTAGTTGAGGTGCTCCATAGTGATAGGCTGCCAAAGCAGCCCACGGTTCAGTACACGGTCAATAGCATCTCCCATGATCTCGTCGATTACGATGAGGAACAGTAGCGGTGATAATACACATCCTTGCCTCACACCGGCGACTACCCGTATGAGGTCGGACAAGGCTCCGTTATGCAGGACTCTGCATGTGAAAGCCTCGTACTGCGCTTCGATGAGGTTGAAGATTTTATCCGGGACTCCTTTGCGTCTCAGGGCGCCCTACAAATTTTCGTGGTTGAGTCTGTCGAAAGCTTTTTCGTAGTCAATGAATACCACTAGAGGGACTCTTGGAATTCATAAACCTGCTCCAGAATGATTCGGAGCGTGACAATATGGTCCACACAAGATCTTCCGGCACGGAATCCCGCCTGCTGCCGCCGAAGACTCGCGTCGAACTTCTCCTGCATCCGGTTTAAGATAACTTTGCACAGTTATCCCAATCCCCCCATCAACGATCGTCGGTTTATACGTCAAAACAGCGTCCAACCATGATCGGGAATTGAACGAGATATATCGGAACTATTTCACCCTTGAGGATGTCGGGGTTGTAGATTCTCGTCATGTTCATGAATCAACTGACGAGAAACGCGCGAACGCGGGACGTCTGGGAGATCGAACTTCGAAACCGTCCTTTTGTGGAACACTGATCACCCGAACTTTCCCGAAAGTTATCCTATGGCAGTCCGACGTCTGGTGTCATTGGAGCCACGGCTTCAACGAGAGCCAGAATTACAGGTTATGCACACCGGGCGAGTTTGACCGAATTGACACCTGTTGAGGCAAACCGTGTGTGGTATCCTTCTTTAGACTTTATTACCAATCCCAGAAAACCTGGAAAATTTCGACTAATATGGGATGCCGCGACCAAAGTGGGTGAGGTTCTCATTCAACTCCCGTTTACTGAAGGGACCCGATTTACTGACTCCGCTTCCGATGATTCTATGTCAGTTCCACTAGTATTCAGTAGCTGTAAGTGGCGATATCATGGAAATGTTCGATCAACTAAGAATACGCTCACCGGATTGCCAATCACAGCGTTTCGTATACCGTAACTGCCCAATAGATCCTTCTCAAGTCTACGTCATGGATGTCGCCACATTTGGAACGTCGTGTTCCTTGGCTTCGGCGTAGTACGTAAAGAATCTCAACCCAGAAGAGTATGCCAGCGAGTACGCTAGAGCCACAGCAGCTATCAAGAACAAGCACTATGTCAATGATTACTTGGACAGCTTCGAGACCATAGGAGGCGATTGCAGTGGTAAACGAGGTCAAACTGGTACACTCTAAAGCGGGCTTCGCTCTCCGTCGCTTACTGTAAAATGAGACTGAAGTTCTGCGAGGAATAGGTGAGTTTGCCGAGATGGAATCCATTAACCTACATCTAGAACGTGATTGAAAACCCGAGACGGTGTTGGGGATGAAGTAGATTCCAAATGAGGATAACATTATGTATGCATTCGGCTCACGAGAAGATCTGCAGCAAATTTTGACCCACGACCATGTTCCTACCAAGCGCGAAATAGCTAAAGTGGTCATGAGTCTATTCGATCCTCCCAGTCTCATTGCCTTTTTTTGTTCACGTCAAAATTCTGATCCAAGATCTTTGGACTAAAGCAACAGGATGGGATTAAGAAATCCCTTCACGACATTAACGTACGCTGGAGACAATGGGTGGACTTACTTCGGCATCTGGATCTAATTCGCATACCACGATGCTACTTCCGTTCATCGACGACCCTCCGTCGTTTACAAATCCACCTGTTTGTCGACGCAAGTGAAACCGCCTATGCTTCTGAAGTTTACTTCCGTTTGGAAACCGACGGAGGTCACAGAGGTCGCTCTTGTCGGAGACAAGACCAAATTAGCACCGTTGAAGGGTCTCTAGATACCTCGACTCGCCAGTTCTAGGTATCCGGTAGATGGAATCAACTCAAAAGTATCACAAGTACACATTTAGTCAGCGGTTCTGTTGGAGTGATGCAAGTACTGTACCTGCGTGGGTGCCCTAAACAGATCAGCGACGTTAGCATAAGTTCGTTGCCGTTCGAGTAGGTGAGATTTTGTAATTTACACAACAGTCGGAGTAGCGATGGGTGCAGTTGAAACTGAACACTGCAGATCTTGTTACCAAGTGGAACAGCGGCCCGCAAGTATCAATGAACAATCCTTGGTTACATGGACCGGCTTTCCTATACGAACACGAAGAACGCTGGCCTAAGCACTGAACGGTTATTCCAACTAAAGAAGAACTCCGGGCTACTTACTTTGAAGTGGTCCATATCGCCCAAATCATGGTGTTTAAAAGATTCGACCGACGGATCAAATTGCAGCGTTTAGCTGCATATGTCTTTCGCTGCATCGAAAACTTTCACAGGCGTCGAAACGAAGAAGATTCAGCGACCGGTAATCTCACCAGCGAAGAACTACAACGCTGAACTCTATAATGAAGAGCTCGCTATCCTAGTAAGGACTCTGCGATCACCTAAGAATCGCCATACCTCCGTGGACAAATCTAGTTCCATCTACAATAAGTGCTCGTTCATGGATGAGAAGGGTATTCTGCGCTGCCGAGACCGAATCTGTGCAGCTCCATCCTTACCAACCGAAGCTATGTTTCCGATAATCCTTCCCAACCAACACCTAGTTATTGTAGACTGGTATCATCGCCGATTCCGGCACGCCAACCGAGAGACCATATTCTATGAGATTCGCGAACGCTACGATATTTATATACTACGACGGCTGCTGGATTCAGTTGAGCGTACGTGTACATTCTGTCGCCTGACAAACGCAGTCCCAAAATAATATGTGATGGCTCCACTTCCTGAGATGCGCTTAACAGCTTATATGCAACCGTTTACCTTCACTGGGTTGGACTACTTCGGACAACTAATCGTAAAGTAAGGTAAAAGCAACGTTAATAGTTGGGTGGTCCTCTTCACCTGCCTGTCGTGCAGTCTCTAATAATAGAATCATGTGTTATGGCTATGCAACGTTTAAGACGTGGGTACTCAAAACTCACTCACTCACTCAAAACTCACTCACTAACTTAAAACTCATCACTCACTCACTCAAAACTCAGTCACTCACTCAGATATAATTCACTCACTCACTCGAAACTCACTCATTCACTCAAAACTCACTCATTCACTAACTCAAAACTCACTCACTCACTCAAAACTCACTCACTCACTCACTCAAAACTCACTCACTAGCTCACTGAGAACTCAATCACTCACTAAAAACTAACTCACTCACTCAAAACTCACTCACTTACTTATATATAACTCACTCACTCAAAACACACTCACACAAAACTAACGCAAAATACACTCACTCCAAACTCACTACTTCACTCAAAACTTAGTAACTCAAAACAGACTCACTCATTCAAAAATCACTCACTCAAAACCCTCTCACTCACTCAAGACTCACTCACTCAAACCCCAATCACACACTCACTCACTCACTCACTCACTCACTCACTCACTCACTCACCCAAACTCACACACTCACTCACTCACTCACTCACTCCAACTCACTCACTCACTCAAAACTCAATCACTCACTCAAAACTCACTCACTCACTCACTCACTCACTCACTCACTCACTCACTGACTCACTCACTCACTTAAACCAAACCCCCCCCCCCCCCCCCCCCCCCCCCCCCCCCCCCCCGCCCCCCCCCCCCCCCCCCCCCCCCCCCCCCCCCCCCCCCCCCCCCCCCCCGCCCCCCCCCCCCCCAATCACTCACTCAAAACTCACTCACTCACTCACTCACTCACTCACTCACTCACTCACTCACTCACTCACTCACTCACTCACTCACTCACTCACTCACTCACCCCCCCTCTTCCCCCCCTCACTCACTCACTCACTCACTCACTCACTCACTCACTCACTCACTCACCCGCCACTATTTTCGACCGGCGCGCCGCTGCATTTTTTTGCCCGCGCCGCCGGGCAATTTGAGGCGCGCCGATGAAATTTTTCACCGTGTATGCATCCCTTCAGTTATGTTCATTAGCCCTTTAGAAATCTGCTTTTATTACAAATGATGACATCTCGATGCGATGTGCCATCCAGAGGGGTGCGTGTGAGACGGTGATCAGCTTTGTCGTTTCGTTCTAGCAACTGCAGTGTACATTTTCGTGTTTCGACTTTCAGCAATTTCGCGAGTGAGTTTGAATTTAAAAATAATAAAATGTCCGCCTTAAATGTCGAGAAAATTTCCATCGCGAGTGTACATATTGATACCACAAATAATGGTAATCGAACCAGCGATGTGTGGAAAAAATTTGGTGCACTAAAATATGTCAAAAATGGTTTTACTCATCATCTGCTTCCTGACAAAGTGTTTTGCAATGCATGTCTAATCGAAGCAAAACAAAAGGCTGGTCTTAATTTGCAGGAAGACAGGGATCGAGATATTGAGAACGATCCTGCAATCGATAGGTCGTTAACATTCGGCAAGTAAGTTTTATTAATAATGAAATTGATGAATTTTTCTTAGAATTTCTTAGGTAAACAAGGTAACGTCAGGTTGCATGCCTATGTATACTTTTTTCTTATTCAAAACTCCGATTGTCCTGAAATTAAAAATGGTTAAGGTAGCCTACCCCCTCGGGAATCTTGTCCAAGGATTTTGTTCTCATGTAATTTTAAAGGGGTGAGATTGACGGAATTTCGACACGGAAAATAAAAAATCCGGCCACATTTAACATGCACTGGGATTAAAATCCAGCGAAAAAACATTCCGAGGTATGAGACTACCATTAATTGAGAAATAAACTAAAATTGTAGTGAATACTGGCGAATAAAACACAACTATCTATCTATGCTTAAGTAATGTATTAAATATGGTAGGGCAAAGGTTACCTTCAAACTTTCATATTTTCTTCATGTTTAACGAATCGGTAAATTTGCTGAATGGTATTTCATAATTTTGTCAAAAATAATAGGAAATGTAATGTGCCGTCCAGACTACGAGCTATATCACTTGATATAAAGTAGCTTGATATCAATGTTCGTACATCTAGTTTTCACTGGAAATAATGCATCTGACGTCTCATATCAAGATTCGTTATATCAAGTAATATAGCTCGTAGTCTGAACGGGGTCTAAAACAAATAGAGTTTATTTCCACAACTTGATAGCATTTTGTCAGGCGTGAGAAAGTTCAAAAACCATCTATAACGATCAGTGTAAATTAACAGTGATTGAACATACCAGATTTTTGCATTGAATAGTCAAGACTGTATAAATAAGGGGTGTTTATTAAATTTAATATATATCGACACTAATATCACCGAAAGACCTTATTGGCAAAACATTTGCCGAATAAAACCATCGTCGGGAAAACATTGTTTTTATTTGTACGTGACAAATCTCGAATCAAATAACTTGGCTAACCACTGAATTAACCGGTAAATCAGTGCACAGTGGATACCTTTTAATTTGAACTTTTTTATAATTGATTTAATTTTTGATCTTTAAGCTCCTAAATATATGAATTTTAAAGCAATTTGGATTTTTTTTAATATTTAGTTTTTAAGGTTTTGATACTTTTAGATTCTTAAATTTTTTAATCTCAAAATTTTTAGATATTTGTTTTTTTTTTATTTTCAGATTTTAAGATAGAGGAAATGAAGGCTTTGGCGGGTTTTCTTCTATTATTGTCAGGGGGTTTTCTAAAACTGATTGCGCTCATATTTTGCCAGAAGATTCACAGAGTGTAAAAGAAGAATGTTGTGGCCGAGTTTCAAAATTTTTCTTTTAGTCTCAGATTTTTGTATTTTTAGATTTTTAAATTTTAGATTTTTTTTTTTATTCAAATTAGATTTTTAGATTTTTTTTTAGATTTTTAGATTTTTTAGATTTTTAGATTTTTAGATTTTTTTTTAGATTTTTTAGATTTTTAGATTTTTAGATTTTTATTTTTAGATTTTTAGATTTTTAGATTTTTAGATTTTTAGATTTTTAGATTTTTAGATTTTTAGATTTTTAGATTTTTAGATTTTTAGATTTTAGATTTTTAGATTTTTAGATTTTTAGATTTTTAGATTTTTAGATTTTTAGATTTTTAGATTTTTAGATTTTTAGATTTTTAGATTTTTAGATTTTTAGATTTTTAGATTTTTAGATTTTTAGATTTTTTTTTAGATTTTTAGATTTTTAGATTTTTAGATTTTTAGATTTTTAGATTTTTAGATTTTTAGATTTTTAGATTTTTAGATTTTTAGATTTTTAGATTTTTAGATTTTTAGATTTTTTTTTAGATTTTTAGATTTTTAGATTTTTAGATTTTTAGATTTTTAGATTTTTAGATTTTTAGATTTTTAGATTTTTAGATTTTTAGATTTTTAGATTTTTAGATTTTTAGATTTTTAGATTTTTAGATTTTTAGATTTTTAGATTTTTAGATTTTTAGATTTTTAGATTTTTAGATTTTTAGATTTTTTTAGATTTTTAGATTTTTAGATTTTTAGATTTTTAGATTTTTAGATTTTTAGATTTTTAGATTTTTAGATTTTTAGATTTTTAGATTTTTTAGATTTTTAGATTTTTAGATTTTTAGATTTTTAGATTTTTAGATTTTTAGATTTTTAGATTTTTAGATTTTTAGATTTTTAGATTTTTAGATTTTTAGATTTTTAGATTTTTAGATTTTTAGATTTTTAGATTTTTAGATTTTTTTAGATTTTTAGATTTTTAGATTTTTAGATTTTTAGATTTTTAGATTTTTAGATTTTTAGATTTTTAGATTTTTAGATTTTTAGATTTTTAGATTTTTAGATTTTTAGATTTTTAGATTTTTAGATTTTTAGATTTTTAGATTTTTAGATTTTTAGATTTTTAGATTTTTAGATTTTTAGATTTTTAGATTTTTAGATTTTTAGATTTTTAGATTTTTAGATTTTTAGATTTTTAGATTTTTAGATTTTTAGATTTTTAGATTTTTTAGATTTTTTTTAGATTTTTAGATTTTTAGATTTTTTTTAGATTTTTAGATTTTTAGATTTTTAGATTTTTAGATTTTTAGATTTTTAGATTTTTAGATTTTTAGATTTTTAGATTTTTAGATTTTTAGATTTTTAGATTTTTAGATTTTTAGATTTTTAGATTTTTAGATTTTTAGATTTTTAGATTTTTAGATTTTTAGATTTTTAGATTTTTAGATTTTTAGATTTTTAGATTTTTAGATTTTTAGATTTTTAGATTTTTAGATTTTTAGATTTTTAGATTTTTAGATTTTTAGATTTTTAGATTTTTAGATTTTTAGATTTTTAGATTTTTAGATTTTTAGATTTTTAGATTTTTAGATTTTTAGATTTTTAGATTTTTAGATTTTTAGATTTTTAGATTTTTAGATTTTTAGATTTTTAGATTTTTAGATTTTTAGATTTTTAGATTTTTAGATTTTTAGATTTTTAGATTTTTAGATTTTTAGATTTTTAGATTTTTAGATTTTTAGATTTTTAGATTTTTAGATTTTTAGATTTTTAGATTTTTAGATTTTTAGATTTTTAGATTTTTAGATTTTTAGATTTTTTAGATTTTTAGATTTTTAGATTTTTAGATTTTTTAGATTTTTAGATTTTTAGATTTTTAGATTTTTAGATTTTTAGATTTTTAGATTTTTAGATTTTTAGATTTTTAGATTTTTAGATTTTTAGATTTTTAGATTTTTAGATTTTTAGATTTTTAGATTTTTAGATTTTTAGATTTTTAGATTTTTAGATTTTTAGATTTTTAGATTTTTAGATTTTTAGATTTTTAGATTTTTAGATTTTTAGATTTTTAGATTTTTAGATTTTTAGATTTTTAGATTTTTAGATTTTTAGATTTTTAGATTTTTAGATTTTTAGATTTTTAGATTTTTAGATTTTTAGATTTTTAGATTTTTAGATTTTTAGATTTTTAGATTTTTAGATTTTTAGATTTTTAGATTTTTAGATTTTTAGATTTTTAGATTTTTAGATTTTTAGATTTTTAGATTTTTAGATTTTTTTTTAGATTTTTAGATTTTTAGATTTTTAGATTTTTTTAGATTTTTTTAGATTTTTAGATTTTTAGATTTTTTAGATTTTTAGATTTTTAGATTTTTAGATTTTTAGATTTTTAGATTTTTAGATTTTTAGATTTTTAGATTTTTAGATTTTTAGATTTTTAGATTTTTAGATTTTTTTTAGATTTTTAGATTTTTAGATTTTTAGATTTTTAGATTTTTAGATTTTTAGATTTTTAGATTTTTAGATTTTTAGATTTTTAGATTTTTAGATTTTTAGATTTTTAGATTTTTAGATTTTTAGATTTTTAGATTTTTAGATTTTTAGATTTTTAGATTTTTAGATTTTTAGATTTTTAGATTTTTAGATTTTTAGATTTTTAGATTTTTAGATTTTTTTAGATTTTTAGATTTTTAGATTTTTAGATTTTTAGATTTTTAGATTTTTAGATTTTTAGATTTTTAGATTTTTAGATTTTTAGATTTTTAGATTTTTAGATTTTTAGATTTTTAGATTTTTAGATTTTTAGATTTTTAGATTTTTAGATTTTTAGATTTTTTTAGATTTTTAGATTTTTAGATTTTTAGATTTTTAGATTTTTAGATTTTTAGATTTTTAGATTTTTAGATTTTTAGATTTTTAGATTTTTAGATTTTTAGATTTTTAGATTTTTAGATTTTTAGATTTTTAGATTTTTAGATTTTTAGATTTTTAGATTTTTAGATTTTTAGATTTTTAGATTTTTAGATTTTTAGATTTTTAGATTTTTAGATTTTTAGATTTTTAGATTTTTAGATTTTTAGATTTTTAGATTTTTAGATTTTTAGATTTTTAGATTTTTAGATTTTTAGATTTTTAGATTTTTAGATTTTTAGATTTTTAGATTTTTAGATTTTTAGATTTTTAGATTTTTAGATTTTTAGATTTTTAGATTTTTAGATTTTTAGATTTTTAGATTTTTAGATTTTTAGATTTTTAGATTTTTAGATTTTTAGATTTTTTAGATTTTTTTTAGATTTTTAGATTTTTAGATTTTTAGATTTTTAGATTTTTAGATTTTTAGATTTTTAGATTTTTAGATTTTTAGATTTTTAGATTTTTAGATTTTTAGATTTTTAGATTTTTAGATTTTTAGATTTTTTTTAGATTTTTAGATTTTTAGATTTTTAGATTTTTAGATTTTTAGATTTTTAGATTTTTTTTTAGATTTTTAGATTTTTAGATTTTTAGATTTTTAGATTTTTAGATTTTTAGATTTTTAGATTTTTAGATTTTTAGATTTTTAGATTTTTTTTTAGATTTTTAGATTTTTAGATTTTTAGATTTTTAGATTTTTAGATTTTTAGATTTTTAGATTTTTAGATTTTTAGATTTTTAGATTTTTAGATTTTTAGATTTTTAGATTTTTAGATTTTTAGATTTTTAGATTTTTAGATTTTTAGATTTTTAGATTTTTAGATTTTTTTTTAGATTTTTAGATTTTTAGATTTTTAGATTTTTAGATTTTTAGATTTTTAGATTTTTAGATTTTTAGATTTTTAGATTTTTAGATTTTTAGATTTTTAGATTTTTAGATTTTTAGATTTTTAGATTTTTAGATTTTTTAGATTTTTAGATTTTTAGATTTTTAGATTTTTAGATTTTTAGATTTTTAGATTTTTAGATTTTTAGATTTTTTTTTAGATTTTTAGATTTTTAGATTTTTTTTTAGATTTTTAGATTTTTAGATTTTTTTAGATTTTTAGATTTTTAGATTTTTAGATTTTTAGATTTTTAGATTTTTAGATTTTTAGATTTTTAGATTTTTAGATTTTTAGATTTTTAGATTTTTAGATTTTTAGATTTTTAGATTTTTAGATTTTTAGATTTTTAGATTTTTAGATTTTTAGATTTTTAGATTTTTAGATTTTTAGATTTTTAGATTTTTAGATTTTTAGATTTTTTTTTAGATTTTTAGATTTTTAGATTTTTAGATTTTTAGATTTTTAGATTTTTAGATTTTTAGATTTTTAGATTTTTAGATTTTTAGATTTTTAGATTTTTAGATTTTTAGATTTTTAGATTTTTAGATTTTTTTTTAGATTTTTAGATTTTTAGATTTTTAGATTTTTAGATTTTTAGATTTTTAGATTTTTAGATTTTTAGATTTTTAGATTTTTAGATTTTTAGATTTTTTTAGATTTTTAGATTTTTAGATTTTTAGATTTTTAGATTTTTAGATTTTTAGATTTTTAGATTTTTAGATTTTTAGATTTTTAGATTTTTAGATTTTTAGATTTTTAGATTTTTAGATTTTTAGATTTTTAGATTTTTAGATTTTTAGATTTTTAGATTTTTAGATTTTTAGATTTTTAGATTTTTAGATTTTTAGATTTTTAGATTTTTAGATTTTTAGATTTTTAGATTTTTAGATTTTTAGATTTTTAGATTTTTAGATTTTTAGATTTTTAGATTTTTAGATTTTTAGATTTTTAGATTTTTAGATTTTTTTTTAGATTTTTAGATTTTTAGATTTTTAGATTTTTAGATTTTTAGATTTTTAGATTTTTAGATTTTTAGATTTTTAGATTTTTAGATTTTTAGATTTTTAGATTTTTAGATTTTTAGATTTTTAGATTTTTAGATTTTTAGATTTTTAGATTTTTAGATTTTTAGATTTTTAGATTTTTAGATTTTTAGATTTTTAGATTTTTAGATTTTTAGATTTTTAGATTTTTAGATTTTTAGATTTTTAGATTTTTAGATTTTTAGATTTTTAGATTTTTAGATTTTTAGATTTTTAGATTTTTAGATTTTTAGATTTTTAGATTTTTAGATTTTTAGATTTTTAGATTTTTAGATTTTTAGATTTTTAGATTTTTTTTTAGATTTTTAGATTTTTAGATTTTTAGATTTTTAGATTTTTAGATTTTTAGATTTTTAGATTTTTAGATTTTTAGATTTTTAGATTTTTAGATTTTTAGATTTTTAGATTTTTAGATTTTTAGATTTTTAGATTTTTAGATTTTTAGATTTTTAGATTTTTAGATTTTTAGATTTTTAGATTTTTAGATTTTTAGATTTTTAGATTTTTAGATTTTTAGATTTTTAGATTTTTAGATTTTTAGATTTTTAGATTTTTAGATTTTTAGATTTTTAGATTTTTAGATTTTTAGATTTTTAGATTTTTAGATTTTTAGATTTTTAGATTTTTAGATTTTTAGATTTTTAGATTTTTAGATTTTTAGATTTTTAGATTTTTAGATTTTTAGATTTTTAGATTTTTAGATTTTTAGATTTTTAGATTTTTAGATTTTTAGATTTTTAGATTTTTAGATTTTTAGATTTTTAGATTTTTAGATTTTTAGATTTTTAGATTTTTAGATTTTTAGATTTTTAGATTTTTAGATTTTTAGATTTTTAGATTTTTAGATTTTTAGATTTTTAGATTTTTAGATTTTTAGATTTTTAGATTTTTAGATTTTTAGATTTTTAGATTTTTTAGATTTTTAGATTTTTAGATTTTTAGATTTTTAGATTTTTAGATTTTTAGATTTTTAGATTTTTAGATTTTTAGATTTTTAGATTTTTAGATTTTTAGATTTTTAGATTTTTAGATTTTTTTTAGATTTTTAGATTTTTAGATTTTTAGATTTTTTAGATTTTTAGATTTTTAGATTTTTAGATTTTTAGATTTTTAGATTTTTAGATTTTTTTAGATTTTTAGATTTTTAGATTTTTTTTTAGATTTTTAGATTTTTAGATTTTTAGATTTTTAGATTTTTAGATTTTTAGATTTTTAGATTTTTAGATTTTTAGATTTTTTTAGATTTTTAGATTTTTAGATTTTTAGATTTTTAGATTTTTAGATTTTTAGATTTTTAGATTTTTAGATTTTTAGATTTTTAGATTTTTAGATTTTTAGATTTTTAGATTTTTAGATTTTTAGATTTTTAGATTTTTAGATTTTTAGATTTTTAGATTTTTAGATTTTTAGATTTTTAGATTTTTAGATTTTTAGATTTTTAGATTTTTAGATTTTTAGATTTTTAGATTTTTAGATTTTTAGATTTTTTTAGATTTTTAGATTTTTTTTTAGATTTTTAGATTTTTAGATTTTTAGATTTTTAGATTTTTAGATTTTTAGATTTTTAGATTTTTTTTTAGATTTTTAGATTTTTAGATTTTTAGATTTTTAGATTTTTAGATTTTTTTTTAGATTTTTAGATTTTTAGATTTTTAGATTTTTAGATTTTTAGATTTTTAGATTTTTAGATTTTTAGATTTTTAGATTTTTAGATTTTTAGATTTTTAGATTTTTAGATTTTTAGATTTTTAGATTTTTAGATTTTTAGATTTTTAGATTTTTAGATTTTTAGATTTTTAGATTTTTAGATTTTTAGATTTTTAGATTTTTAGATTTTTAGATTTTTAGATTTTTAGATTTTTAGATTTTTAGATTTTTAGATTTTTAGATTTTTAGATTTTTAGATTTTTAGATTTTTAGATTTTTTTTAGATTTTTAGATTTTTAGATTTTTAGATTTTTAGATTTTTAGATTTTTAGATTTTTAGATTTTTAGATTTTTAGATTTTTAGATTTTTAGATTTTTAGATTTTTAGATTTTTAGATTTTTAGATTTTTAGATTTTTAGATTTTTAGATTTTTAGATTTTTAGATTTTTAGATTTTTAGATTTTTAGATTTTTAGATTTTTTTTAGATTTTTAGATTTTTAGATTTTTAGATTTTTAGATTTTTAGATTTTTAGATTTTTAGATTTTTAGATTTTTAGATTTTTAGATTTTTAGATTTTTAGATTTTTAGATTTTTAGATTTTTAGATTTTTAGATTTTTAGATTTTTAGATTTTTAGATTTTTAGATTTTTAGATTTTTAGATTTTTAGATTTTTAGATTTTTAGATTTTTAGATTTTTAGATTTTTAGATTTTTAGATTTTTAGATTTTTAGATTTTTAGATTTTTAGATTTTTAGATTTTTAGATTTTTAGATTTTTAGATTTTTAGATTTTTAGATTTTTAGATTTTTAGATTTTTAGATTTTTAGATTTTTAGATTTTTAGATTTTTAGATTTTTAGATTTTTAGATTTTTAGATTTTTAGATTTTTAGATTTTTAGATTTTTAGATTTTTAGATTTTTAGATTTTTAGATTTTTTTAGATTTTTAGATTTTTAGATTTTTAGATTTTTAGATTTTTAGATTTTTAGATTTTTAGATTTTTAGATTTTTTAGATTTTTAGATTTTTAGATTTTTAGATTTTTAGATTTTTAGATTTTTAGATTTTTAGATTTTTAGATTTTTAGATTTTTAGATTTTTAGATTTTTAGATTTTTAGATTTTTAGATTTTTAGATTTTTAGATTTTTAGATTTTTAGATTTTTAGATTTTTAGATTTTTAGATTTTTAGATTTTTAGATTTTTAGATTTTTAGATTTTTAGATTTTTAGATTTTTAGATTTTTAGATTTTTAGATTTTTAGATTTTTAGATTTTTAGATTTTTAGATTTTTAGATTTTTAGATTTTTAGATTTTTAGATTTTTAGATTTTTAGATTTTTAGATTTTTAGATTTTTAGATTTTTAGATTTTTAGATTTTTAGATTTTTAGATTTTTAGATTTTTAGATTTTTAGATTTTTAGATTTTTAGATTTTTAGATTTTTAGATTTTTAGATTTTTAGATTTTTTTAGATTTTTAGATTTTTAGATTTTTAGATTTTTAGATTTTTAGATTTTTAGATTTTTAGATTTTTAGATTTTTTTTTAGATTTTTAGATTTTTAGATTTTTTAGATTTTTAGATTTTTAGATTTTTAGATTTTTAGATTTTTAGATTTTTAGATTTTTAGATTTTTAGATTTTTAGATTTTTAGATTTTTAGATTTTTAGATTTTTAGATTTTTAGATTTTTAGATTTTTAGATTTTTAGATTTTTAGATTTTTAGATTTTTAGATTTTTAGATTTTTAGATTTTTAGATTTTTAGATTTTTAGATTTTTAGATTTTTAGATTTTTAGATTTTTTTTTAGATTTTTAGATTTTTAGATTTTTAGATTTTTAGATTTTTAGATTTTTAGATTTTTAGATTTTTAGATTTTTAGATTTTTAGATTTTTAGATTTTTAGATTTTTAGATTTTTAGATTTTTAGATTTTTAGATTTTTAGATTTTTAGATTTTTAGATTTTTAGATTTTTAGATTTTTAGATTTTTAGATTTTTAGATTTTTAGATTTTTAGATTTTTAGATTTTTAGATTTTTAGATTTTTTAGATTTTTGATTTTTAGATTTTTAGATTTTTAGATTTTTAGATTTTTAGATTTTTAGATTTTTAGATTTTTTTTTAGATTTTTAGATTTTTAGATTTTTAGATTTTTTTTAGATTTTTAGATTTTTAGATTTTTAGATTTTTAGATTTTTAGATTTTTAGATTTTTAGATTTTTAGATTTTTAGATTTTTAGATTTTTAGATTTTTAGATTTTTAGATTTTTAGATTTTTAGATTTTTAGATTTTTAGATTTTTAGATTTTTAGATTTTTAGATTTTTAGATTTTTAGATTTTTTAGATTTTTAGATTTTTAGATTTTTAGATTTTTTTTTAGATTTTTAGATTTTTAGATTTTTAGATTTTTAGATTTTTAGATTTTTAGATTTTTAGATTTTTAGATTTTTAGATTTTTAGATTTTTAGATTTTTAGATTTTTAGATTTTTAGATTTTTAGATTTTTAGATTTTTAGATTTTTAGATTTTTAGATTTTTAGATTTTTAGATTTTTAGATTTTTAGATTTTTAGATTTATTGAATGATTGCAATTTTATTGCAATTGAAAGATGTTTCGTTAGCTCCATCCATTGCGCTTTTTATATTACAAGAGTGTTCTATTCTACGGTACATTAAAAATCAGGGTACAAAATTAATAAAATGTCTAATCAGAACTTTATAATCTACTTTTCTGTTGTAATATGTCTTCAGTAAAATATTATTTATTGAATATATCATCATTCGTTAATTTATTATAAATAGATTCCCCGTGAAATCGTATTCGATTTCTGCCAGCGCTGAAAACTTGACTCGCCATCTTCGTGAAGATCTAAACTAAACTATTTTCGTACACGACAATTACGAAATGTGCAGAGCGTCTCTTGGCAATTGAACTCTGAACGCTGAAAAAACAGTTTTGGTTAAGTTTAGTAATAAAGACATAAGCCGAATTCCCCGTCGACTTGTTATGAACAAATTCTATAATGTTAAGTCTCATATCTTTGTACACACACATACAGATACACACATACACACGTCAATTCATCGACCTGAGTCATATAACACTATGGATATCCGGGCCTTCTATCAAAATATAAGACTTGGAGTGATCCTATAGTCTTTACAGTGCACGAGAAAGCCAAACAGTTAAAAGGGATAAGCATAAGGAAATGTTGAGGGGATAATTTATGCCGGAGGTAAGCGTGGCCGTCAAATATATCTCCCAGTTCCCGGAGAAGGTTCTTCTGTAGCTGACGATCAGTGACAGCCCAAGCCGCTGTTCTTTCCTTCAGGGAGATATACAGTATGAATTGCCTGACGGAAGTTGCCGCCTTTGTCAAAAAGTATTACGCGAAGCAGGATTTGGTCTTTTGGCCGGACTGGTCTCGACCCACTTTTCCAAGAGATCACTGATGAGGAAGGACCGGCTGAAGATAAAAGTTGCACCGAAGACCGCCAACCCTCCCAACCCTGCAACCGTTACAAAAATTTTGAGCGAACCTCAAACGGAGGATCTATTCCAATAATTTCGTGGCCAAAAAGGAGGAGCAGCTGATCGCCAAAAGAGCTGAAGAACATGCCGACACTTATCTTTTTACATCGGTCATGTCTGAGGTTTCAATCAACTGCCGTAAGGGCAGGGCATCGAAGCATTTTTCTGGAAGGCTTAATAAACGTACGGTTTAAGACTAATTGTGTTCCATTGAATTATCTTTTGTAGTTTTGATTTTCATCGCCATCCGAAATTAGTCCATTTTTAATGCATGCGTTAGGGCCTAAAGGTCACCAATATTCTCACACACTGAGAATTATGGAAGCGAAAGCAGATATATAAGATGACAATGACAATTGGACATTTCGGCTCGCTGCGATCTTAAGTTCGTGCTTCAATCTGCCTTATGTAATCTAGAAATGGATTACCCTAGGACCAAAGTCCTACAACTTCAGACTGAAATGCACTTTACACCGGTCAGTTACCAAAACATGCATTTTCATCACTCACCTCCTGGCCCACTGACCGGCCCGAACAACTCCGCTGCCATGAATCAAAACCAACAACTTTCTCGGTTTGTTAAGTTTTTCCGTGGTGCTAAAAATGAACGTCGCCTCCTCTTGCGGCACATCTTCCGGCAGGAACAACTTCTTCAATCCAACGTCCTTTTCCAACTTTTCATAAATGGCATCCGTAATCGTTTCGCCCAGTGCTTCGTAGTGGACCTGATTCTCCTGCGCCGAGGTATAGATATTAAAATCGAATCCCTTTTCGGTTAATTTTCCAGTTTCCTTGTCAATTTGTCTAAGCTTGCCATCTAAAAATAATTCCAAACACTATTCACCCTGCACAGGCACGCAAACCCACAAGCAAACCTTCATTGAAACCATAGCCGAATCCTTCCAACGTAGTCGGATAGGTTTTTGGTTTTCCTGGACTCGACGAGAACATCCTTCTTCCACTGCTGGCGTTAACAAAACTTCTGATGGGAGGCTGCAAAAAACGAAGCACAGAACGCATGAAGCGGTTTTCTACGAACAGAACAGCATAGAAAAATGTCTATTAACCAACAGTACTGCACTCAGCAAAGCAATTATATAAAATGCAATGTTTTGATTGAATAACATTATCAGATGAATCTATTTTCATTTACATTGTTTATCTGCACTGCACCGAGATACTGCACTATTGCCGACGATGCACAAACTATACCGCTAGTTCTATCAAAAGTGTGCAACAAAACACAATACTTCGCGCGGTTTGTTTTGGTTTTTCTCTTCGTAATTTTGTCGCTGTGCGTTTGCTTGTAAATGTCAGCCAAAAACTTTTTTGTTCCACTTTTTCAGAGCCGGGTGTATAGCAGAGAACGTACTCCAATCAGAAATAATAGCTGTGTTCAATGGTGCAGCCCACAAAATGACAAACGATTCAATATATAGCGACAAAGATTTTTCATTAGAGCCTAACTGCCTTCCGCGAATTCCTCGTCATTGAAAACTCGCCTAATTAATCCACCACGGACATTTCGAAGAGGAAGAGTTCACCTATCCCATAGAATTGGAGGCTTACATGGGTAGCCTTTGTGCCACGAGAAATTTACGGAAGAAGCCATTGTTTACGTTTGTCAGTTATGCCCTAAAGAATAATCTTTGTCGATAGACAATACTATAGGGGCTACACACTTAGTTTTTTTTTTACTGAGGTCAGTAAAGTTGTACTGAGCCAGTACACTTTGAATCATCAGCACATGGAATGTAAGGAACATAACAAAAATGTTATATCAATTGATAATGTAACACGCAAAGAAATCACTCTGTTTTGAATCAACAAAATATTTTGTTGGTATTCAATACAAGGTTTCTTTTTGTTTCAATTCATAAGAAAGTTCCAAATCAATTCAAAATTTCATTCAAATCAAACCAAAAAAAATATTTAAAGTGATCACTGCTGTGCGATTTAAGACAATCACATTTATTTTTAAACTCAAATGACTAATTTATTGTTTTAACAAAATATTTTTTCACCCTAAAAAATCACTCTGTTTTGAATGAACAAAACATGTTGCAGCTATTCAATACAAGGTTTCTTTTTGTTTCAATTCATAAAAAAGTTCCAAATCAATTCAAAATTTCATTAAAATCAAACAAATTAAATTATTTTAAGTAATTACTGCTGTGTGATATTAGTTTAAATTATTTTTGATTTATAACAATCACATTTATTTTAACTTCGTTTTAAACTCAAATGATTATTTTATTGTTTTAACAAAATACTTTTATAGCGCACCTTTCATAAAACATAATCACTCTATTTTTTGCAATGTAAGTTTAAACAAAACATGTTGCTGCTATTCAATACAAGGTTTCTATTTGTTTTAATTCATAAAAAAGTTCTAATGCCAACTTCTGCAAAGTCCGAATCTTGCGTTCCAAAACGCCGTTCTACTGGGGGAATATGGTGCGGTAATTGTTGAAAAAACAATAAAACACGACTTTCAGTTCTATAAAGCATGAAGTTTTATTTCAATTAAATGGTTTTATTATATTAGTTCATCAAAGTTTATTATTTCAACAAAAACGTTTAATGAAGTTTGTCAGAAGCAGATAATTTCTCATCTCCATGCGAAGCGCTAGGAGTGGACGGTAATTTATTGCTAGAAAAAAAAAATAACACAAAAAAAAAGAAAAGGATGACATAAAAATAGACAAAAAGAGGATTTGATTTTAAAAAAAAACAAAAGATTATTAAACCCCCCCCAAAAATTAAATAAAAACACAATGTAAATTTTTTATATATATTTTTTACAAAACACCCTTGTATTATGTTACAAGCCTGTAGTCTGAACAAGGCATTAGCCCAGTTAGCGAACGGTTGCTGTACTGGATTAAAGTATTTGACTATTCATACAACCAACAGTACAACCAAGTACAACGCTGTATGTTGTCTGTCTTACACTCAAAAAACAATGTACCTTATATTTAAGTGCCAGCACCTATAGATTTGGGCAAAGTGCAAAGTTATTGCTCTGTATTGGTGCGGCACTTATTTTTTATTAAATGTGGTCAATTAACCATATGTGCAATAAATATATAGTCTTTAAGTGCAAGAGCTGAATAGATATTAATTATAGTGTACATGGATTGCATTAACTTGTCCTAGCAAAAATCAAATGAGTTTTTTAATACGTTTTATGTGAAAAGGTGCATGGATTTTATTTTTTCATAAAAAGTTTAGTATTGGATTTTTTGTACTTTTCATGTAATAAAACGAAATGTGTCAATAAAATTTTTTATTTGAGGTTTTATTTGTACCATCATAAAAACTTCATCACTTTTTGAAGATATCGCGTTCAGCAGCTCTTCTGCGGGAATGGCAAAAATGCTCGGCAGATCTGAAATATTCACAATAAACACCGTTAACATGGCAAAGAAGAACATCTATAGTAATTTATTACCTTCAAAAAATTCAGTGACTTCCGCTGGCAAACGAAGTACCTAAACCACCACACGGTAAACTTCACTTTGCTTCTCCATTTTGCAGTTTTCTTCTTCTTCTTCTAGATCGATAAAGCAGCTGATTGTTGTTCGCGCACGGTTATTTATTTCGTTTTAAGTGCGAAGATGGATAGAATAGGGCAAAGTGAAAACACACTTGAATGACATTTCTCGCTCCATTGAAAATTATGTACGGACCATATCAGTCTGATTGGAAACGAACCTGTGTATTAAGTGACGGGTGTTAAAAATTATGTGCAACAAATGAAAATCATACTGGCTCACATGATTTCAATTCGAAGCAAAAATTGACCGGTTTAAGTGCCAATTTTAATAATGAAAATTATTGATTTATTTTCAGTGTAGTAAATTTGACTGAAATTTCATGGTAGTTTTAAAGACAGGCATACACACCAAATTTCCAAAATTATGTGCGGTGCTTTTTTTTGCTGAACTCGGTCTGTAAAACAGAAATTTCATCGAAATTTTGTAAAATATGACATTTTACAAAATTCTAGCAATCAAAAATACTTGATTTCTGTAATTTATAGAAAACTACCGAAAATTGTAAAGTAAAAATACCGATCAAAACTGTAAATCATTGCAGTTCCTCAACACTGTAAAAAAAATTACAAATGTACTGTAATTTTTTTCTTTTGCAAAATAAACTGTAAAACAAGTTCCGAACAAATTTAAAATTTATTCCATGCTGTCAAACTCGACCTTTGCCGCCATTTTAAAGTTCGAATGTTCACCAGTTCTGTTGTTTGACGGTACAGCCAAGAGTAAGTGCCAAAAATGGAGCAAATATTGGACAAAATTGGAGTCCTTGATGAAGGAGCAAGAAATCTTTTCCGTAAGCTGTTATCAGAATGACTTCAACTCTCTACCAAAGTGTGAAGTACCGATTTTGTTCTTGAAAGGGAATTTAATGGAGAATGCTGCGGAGGGATGCATTGCATGGAACGATTGGACAATATATATAAAGAAAGACGTAGAATATTGTTTCAGCGTACTGTGTGAGTGCTTCGCTGTTTATAATGTTAATTGCAAACCTGACGACAAGCAGTTTTTCTTATTTATTTCCCCGATTTTTCGAGTTGTGTGAAACCTTACAACTACTGGGGAATTTTTTTGACAAGCCTCAATGGACCAAATATCATTGAATGAAATGTACGTTTTTAAAGGATAATCCTCATAATCAGCAATGAATCGCAAATATATGCCGAAAAATATATTCATTTATCTTAATTATCTTAAATGTTGAAAGCAAGAAAGAAAATCAACAAAAAAAAACGTTTACAAACGAATCTGTAAATTTTGATGAGCAACTGTGAATTTTTAACATTATTTTCGGTAAAAATGTGACAGCGCGCGTTACCAATCGCTCGTCAATATTTACAGAACGTTTCGGTAAATTTTGACAGCTCTGTAGCGAAGTTAAATTAACTGAACGTACTGTAAAACTTCAAACTACCGAATCGATTACCGAATGTTCAGCTATTTCATATTCGGTAAAAAAATACAGTATACTGTAAAAAAATCTAGGTGTGTACCCTAATAAACATGTACCATATATGAACGACATTATAGATGGTATTACCATACCACTTACAGTTGGGATGATACCCCGAATTGGTGGTTAGGCACTTCTTATGGTTATTGTTTATGCGGGTAGTCGGGTAAAAGGTAGTTTTTACTACAAGATTTTTTTCTGTGTAGGATTGCTATTTGAAAATGGATGTTTTTTACCAATTAATGGGTTTTTGCAAACAATCGTGTATAATACACGAAGAAACTGCGAACGCTCTCCAATATTTTGACGTTATTATCGGTCGTTGCTTTGTTTTGCTGTTGACTTCTGTTGTGGTTACTGTGGTCACGCACTTTCGTCACTCTCGGATGATGCAGATTTTCTAATTTAATTTAATAATAAGTTTGGCACCTACTGTTTTTTAGTTTTATCAATTTTCTCGTTGAACTATGCGGAAAAGACAAATCGACACTTTGAAAATATTTAATATAAAGTAAGTATTCCATGGAATAGTGAACAAAAAATTTAAATTTTTTTAAACTTTCCTCTAACACTAGTGTTCAAGAAGTCAAGGTAAACGATGAGTATTTGGTGAACTTCGACTCCGGAGGTCGGGACATAGCGATCAATATCATTCTTGGAGCCAACTTTCCGAATGAAAAGCCCAAGCTGATAGTTAGCCCAATACTCAATCATCCATGGGTGAACTCCAGTACAGGAGAAATTGAAAATGCCCCTGGAATATTGAATGTGAGTTAAATTTTAACAAACTGGTCTTGTCAATACTGAACCATCCACTTGCAGTACACTATACATTCCGATCTAGGCCGCGTTGTGCAGGCCATCAGCCGTGAATTTGAAAAGCATCCTCCTTTACTGTTGAACGAAAGTCCCAGTACACCGCAACATTGCCGTAACATCAACAGCCAAGAGCCCAAAGCACCAGATCGTCGTATTATTGCTTCACCTGTTACAGTGGAACAAGATGTGTTCGGTTTACAAGCGCTCGGTCTAGAAGATTTGAGCAGACTGAATTCCGATGAAGATAGTCTGGAAACATTTATCGAAAAGATAGGGTTTGTTCAAACCCAAAGCAACGAAATGGATCAACTGATGAATCAGATCGAAGCAATTGCAGTTGATAATCTTGCCAAGAAAAGAATAATAGAGGATAAGAAATCAAAACTGGAGAAAATGTATCTCGAATTCAAAGAGCTCGGAGATAGATATGAAGCTTCCAACCAAAAATATCAGAAAAAGTCGGAGGACTTTTCACCACAACACATAAAAGAGCTTCTGCAGATAGCCGTCTCAACAGCAGACACTCGTAGTGACGAAGAAGCTCATAAGTTTCTGGCTGGAGACAGCGATGTTAGCTCTTTCCTGAATAATTTTATCGAATCTAGGAAAAGCTATACGATGCGAAAGGCCAAAGAAGACAGGCTAATTCAACAGCTGACAGCATTGGAACGAGCCGCATTTTGATAAGTGGGAAGTCGGTGAATCCTTTGGATGTAAATATTTCGATGTGATATGTATTCGTATGACAACGCAGTTACTTATCTTTGTTTGAGCAAATAAACAGCGCGAGCTTTATCTGCTTTGGAAGATTTGTGGATTGTGAATATCACATGCCAGTTCCCATGATTTAATTTCGCTGACTCTGTGCGCAGAATCGGAATTACTTTTATAGTTAGATATATTGCGATATAGTTCACAGTTAACATATCGCGTACGAATTGCATACGTCAATGGCATAGCAAAAATCGAACAAGACCAATGTCGATTTGAGAACAAGGATTTCCTAAATGTAAAAGATGTGTTCTGTCAGCTTCAGTCTTCATTTATTCAGCAGTCACCATCGGAAGATTATGCCTTTCAAGCAAACAGCAAGACACTTCTGACGCGGCGCCATGGATAATGGTGCACAGCGTGAGGTTACGATTTAATGGCGCCACAACGAGATCGTCGTCAAGGGCGTACAGTGCAATCGGTGTCTGCAATGTGGTGCAATGCTTATTGAATGAGCAGATTCAAACCATAATTCAAGACTTTGGGCTCCCAAGCTCAATATTAAATATGTTACATCATCCAAATTCATTGAAGAATTCCAGTGTGTATTCGGCAAAGACAGCGTTTATTCTAATTCAACTATGACTTCCTAGCGCAATTTTTTTTAAATATTTTTTATTTATGAGGCTCAAGTGCCATAGGCGTAACGGAGCCGAGTTTTTTTTCATTTTTACAACGACCATTTACTCACTAGCTAGGTTAGCTTTGGAAAGCCGAAAAACTCGCGGCTTGGTCGAGGTTAGGGATTACAATGATTCGGGTAGGAATAGGGAAGTAGAAATCTTAACGTTGGCTTTCAACGGCAGATTGGCGATGCGATGTTGTTGCTGTTGCTCTGGCGTAGATGTTGCATTGCGTTAAGCTGTAACGATACAATAGAAGCGGGATTACTCGAGAGGGGACGAGCTGGACATGTTAAAACGACAGCTAAGAGAGGATCAAATGAATACATCTATTTGTTTCAAGAACTTGTAAATTAGCCCCATATAGTCCAAGTCCAGCTTACCCAGCACGTCTCTGATACCTTCCTTCTCTGGTTTCCCTCAGGCCCGTAGGGATGCGCAAGGATCAGATCTGGCAATTTCGAAATCGAGGCAATACCAGACAACGTGGTTGATGTCCTGATAAACCTGGTGCAAGCGTAGATGTCCTCTCATTTTTTTTAATTAGTTCGTTTTGTTAGGCTCAGGCGTGTGTAACACTTTGCGGAGCCGATATTCAATATTGTTTTTATTTTTTGTTTTTTTTTACTTAAATGTTTATTATAGGCTCAAGTGCCGAAAGCATAACGGAGCCGAGTTCTTTTTCATTTTTACAACGAGGATAACTTACTAGGTTAGTTTTGGAAAGCCGAAAAACTCGCGGCTTGGTCGAGGTTAGGGATTACAATGATTCGGGTAGGAATGGGGATGTAGGAATCTTAACGTTGGCTTTCAACAGCAGATTGACGATGCTGTATTGTTGCTGTAGGTCTGGCGTAGATGTTGCATTGCGTTAAGCTGTAACGATACAATAGAAGCGGGATTACTCGGGAGGGGACGAGGTGGACATGTTAGCGACAGCTAAGAGAGGATCAAACGAATACATCTATTTGTTTCAAGAACTTGTGAATTAGCCCCATATAGTCCAAGTCCAGCTTACCCAGCACGTCTCTGATATCTTCCTTCTCTGGTTTCCCTCGGGCCCATTCAATATTGTTATTAACAATGTTTTATTTTCCGATACACTGGAATAAAGTATTTGACAATTCATACAACCCACAGTACATCGCTGTATGTTGTATGTCTGTCCTAGGCATTAGATCAGACAAACAAAGGAATTCTTAAATCGCTTGCATGTAGGGAAGATCACGCATTATCAAAACATCTCTTACCTCGCGGAAGGGTTGTCTACCTTGGGCCACTAGAGTATCCAATAGTCGTACTCTGGAGGCATTGGGTCCTCCCTTAACTCAGTCGGTAAAGGCGCGGCTACAAAGCAACACCATGCTGGAGGTGGCTGGGTTCAATTCCCGGTCTGGTCTAGGAATTTTTCGTTAAGGAAAAATTTCTCGACTCCCTGGGCATAGCGTATGATTGTACTTGCCACATAATCATACTAATGCAAAAATGGTACTTGGCATCGAAAGCTCTTAATTAATAACTGTGGAAGTGCATTTAGAACACTAAGTTTAGAGCCAGCAATAAGCTAATTGTGAAAGCAATAAGCTTGAAATGCTAAAGAAGAAGCTCTGGAGGCATCATTATCCGAGTAATGCCAAACTGCGTGATCGATGTCATCATAACCGGTCCCGCACCTACATAAATTGCTATCGAGCGAGTAGTGGTTGAACGTAAGCCTTGACATCACATGAATGAAACCCTGTCTTACATCCAGACCTTTGAACCACGATCTCGACGAAACGTTTGGAATAATGGAATGTAACCACCGCCCAAAAGAATTACTTGTCCAGTCGTTTTGCCAACTTTGAAGAGAACTCTGACGTACTAATGGGCAAAATTCATCATGTGAAATACTTCTATCGAAAATTCTCGACTTCTTGTTCGCCCACCTTTGCTAGAGAGTCCGCCTTCTCATTGCCTGGAATTGAGCAATGTGAGGGGACCCACACAAAGGTAATCCTAAATGATCTTTCGACCAAGGCACACATCTGCTGCCTTATTTTCAAATGAAAGTAAGATGAGTGCCTCACTGTTTTCATCGACCGGAGGACCTCAATAGAACTGAGACTATCCGAGAAGATGTCGGAAATCATCCCTAATGCAAAATTGATTGCTGCCTGCTCAGCAACATATACGGAATAAGGTTTCGGAATAAGGCGTTTATTTGAAATATTGGAATAAAAATAAACCTAAAGCCAGACAACCGAAATGCGGAGTGCACATACAGTGAGAGAGTTGAGGCTACCGAAGCAGACGATGCAGTTTGCTGAATTTGTGAAGAATTATCAACATCTACGAGGTCTTGAGGTAGCTGATTATCCAATGGAAACACCGCGCATCCTGATTGGGCTTAAACACCTGCACCTGTTTGCCCCGTTGGAATCTAGAGTTGTAAATCCGGGCGAGCCAATAGCGGTGAGATCAGCTCTAGGCTGGACAGTGTATGGTCCTCAAGAAAAGTCACAGTTTGGGACTACCTTCGTTGGTAACCATACATGTGCTAGTGTGTCGAACGAAGATCTTTTCCAACTTCTAAAATCCCATTACGTTTTGGAAGACTCAGCCGTGATGGTAGATATGGTGCCGGAGTCAGATGATGACCGCAGAACCAGGGAGATTCTGGAGAAAACAACGGTGCGGATCGGTGAACGATTTCAGTCTGGCTTACTATGGAGAGAAAGAGGTATCCGGTTTCCAGACAGTTATGGTATGGCGGAGAAGCGGATGAGGAGTCTCGAAAAACGATTGGCAAGATACCCAGAGCTACAGTAAAAAGTTCAGAAGCAGTTGATGGAGTATTTAGAGAAGGGTTCTTGTCACAAAGCAACTCAACAGGAACTACAATCAACAGAGCGACACAAGGTGTGGTATTTGCCGTTGAATATAGTCTTGAACCCGAAAAAACCCGGCAAAGTTCGCTTGGTATGGGACGCTGCAGCCGCCGTTCAAGGTGTCTCCCTGAATACAGTATTGTTGAAAGGTCCAGATCTACTAGTGTCCTTGCCATCAGTCAGTTCCTTGTGATC
Organism: Aedes koreicus; assembly: GCA_024533555.2. Taxonomy (NCBI): domain Eukaryota; kingdom Metazoa; phylum Arthropoda; class Insecta; order Diptera; family Culicidae; genus Aedes; species Aedes koreicus. Next base: position 897,068 of record JAHHFK020001972.1, on the reverse strand, counting down.
AGTCAGTTCCGAGAGCGAAAAATTGAATTTGAAGGTGACATTCGCGAGATGTTCCACCAAGTGCGGATCCGTTCTGAAGATCGTCAAGCGCAACGGTTTTTGTTCGGTGGAGAAGTGTACGTGATGGACTGTGCCATTTTTGGAGCAACGTGTTCACCAAGCCAAGCACTGTATGCTATGCAGAAGAACGCGAAAGAGTTTGCCAAGGATTATCCGGAAGCAGCAGATGCGGTAGTGAAGAAGCATAATGTCGACGATTACTTCGACAGCGTTGATACCGTTGAGGAGGCAGTTCAGCGAGTTCGAATTCCCAGATACTACTTCGGTGACGGTGATGGACTTGATTACGGATCACTTCAGCGGACTTGATTACGGATCACTTGGACGCTAGCGAGAGCGCATATGGAGGAGTCGGTTACTTTCGTATATTAGCTAGAGGAGTTCCACGATGTGCATTAGTCCAAGCTAGATCAAAGGTTGCTCCAATCAAACTGCATTCTATTCCACGTCTGGAACTGATGGCAGCAGTGTTAGGCGCTCGCCTGAAGGATACAATTTTGGGGAGTCATAACTTCGAAATAAAAAGGGTGTTCTACTGGACCGATTCCCGTACTGTTCGGTCGTGGATTAAATCGGACGCTTGAAAATACCGTCAATTTGTTGCGTTCAGGATCAGCGATATCTTGGCGCGAACGAAGGTACCGGATTTGAGGTGGATTTCAACGAAGCTGAATGTGGCGGATCAATTGACAAAATGGCCAAAGAAGTGGCCTCAAGAATCGTTCCTAGGAGCAGGAAACACGTGGATAGAAGGAACAACATTTTTAAGCAAGCCTGAGGGCGAGTTGTTGAGCGACGATGATGTGGAGCCGAACGATCCCGAAGAGCTTCGAGCTGCGTGCTTGTTTCACAAGGTGGAAGTTGCAACGTCGCTAATAGATGCATCGTGTGTTGGTGAGGACTGTGGCATGCGTGATTCGGTTCGTGGAGAATCTCCGCAGGAAAGCAAACGGGAAAGCAATAGAAACGCTTTCCATACCCAATGTCAACTGTCGAAGGAACGTGAAAGCTGTTCGGAAGTGTCTACAGAGGGAGGAATTCCGGCGAGCTGAAGAGATCCTGTGGAAGAAAGTGCAAGGCGAAGCATTCGAGGATGAGCTCTGTATCCTACGGCGTCTCCGAGATAACAACGGAAAATGTGAGCTGAAAATTGAGAAAAGGAGTCCAGTATACAAACTCTCACCTATTTTGGACGATAACAACGTACTACGTGTGGAAGGTCGTACTGCAAATGCCGAATTTCTACCGTTCGAGATGCGTTACCCTATCATCCTGCCAAGGGGACACTTGATTACGTCGCGGGTGATCGAGCATTACCATCGGCAGCTTGGTCATGGACATCGAGAGGCAGTAGTAAACGAACTGATGCAGAAGTTCTGTATCCCGAAAATTCGAAGGTGATGCGCAACTACGTATGGTGCAAAGTGTACAAGTGCAAACCAACCGTACCAAGGATGGCACCCCTGAGGTGTGAATGTAGTTCGCCTCCCGGCGGTGCACCTTGGAAACGTTAAGCTCCCCTTAACGGCTAAACGAACTACGGAGGGAGCGTCATACGACGCATTGGGGTGGATGCCAGTAAAACCCCAATTATGGCAACTGGTTGCGAAAAGATTCACGAGTGGTACCGTTCTATTCGGGCTGGCGCCTGTGTCGTCTCCCTCAGTACTGCCGGGTGACACCGAGTAGGAAATGGCGAGGTTCCCGCGGCACAGGTCGTCTCCGTCCCATTAAAACCCTGGCAGGCCTCCAGTACGTTCCATTCTCCACCGCCCGACCTCGCCAGTCGGGCGGGAGTAGGCTCAGATGACCTATACCTGTCTTGCGCTGATCCGGCTCTGAACACGGTTCCCCATGAAGGGCCGTGTCAACCCTCGCATGGCCTCCCTGCTTGCATAGATAACCATGGGATCACAATAGCGACTACTCCACGTGGGCTTGGATAGCGGCTGGAGGGGGACCCAACAACATGGAGGAAACAAAAAAGACCCAAGAGAGAGCGAATCCGTTCGCTAAAGGCGGCCTAGCGAGGTCCCCACCGCGTAAAACGGTGGGATCAGGCGTGAGCGACACCTGCGGTAGTGCTACGGCATCGGAGGCAGGTAGCACCAAGCTAGGCGTGGCCATGGATGGGCCAGGACTCATCCGGGCCATGGATAGGATGCGGGAAACCCTTCCTAAGGTGATGGAGGTCTCGGAGCAGTTGGATGCGATCATCGACTTTACGTCGTCGCGCAACAACATTGCGAAAGACCTAAAGTTGAGCCTTCTTAGGCTACGCATGACAGTGCAGGCTGCATGCAAGGAGAGGGAGGAGCTGGAGGCCAAACTGCTAGCCGAGCAAAGTGCCAAAGAGTTGGCACGGCTAGCGGCCAGCGAAAGGGCGAGGGACATTGCCTCGAAGCAGACGCAGACGGAATCATCCGTCTCCGTCGGAGAGTCCACCCTATCCATGGGGGCGGGGACCTCCAAGCGGGCTAGGCAGTCCCCGGGCGAGACGGCACCCGGCGCTTCTAAGAAGCGCATCGTGTCGGAAGCCCCAAAGGGGAAACGAACCTATGCGAACGTGGCGGCGGGGTCAGAGGGTCCATCCTCGCGACCAGCTTCGGCTTCTCGCAAAGAGAGAGGCCCCGGCGCTAAGCCCAGCGCGAAAGGCGCGTCGACCAGCTCACGTGTTGTCTCAAGCGCCGAAGGGGGCCCGAGCGGCAGGGCCCCAACGACAACAACAGCCATAACCAGCACGGAGGCAGATGCCAGTGCTAGGAGGGGGACAAGCGATGACCCCAGGCGGGGCAGGGAAGCCCCATGGAATAAAGTGAGAAAAAAGAGGAATAAAACCAAAAAAGAAAAAGATAAGCGACAGGTGGCCCGCAAGCGTAACCGCGGAGAGGCCCTCATCGTTAAGACCGAGGCGTCAAAGTATTCCGAGGTCTTGAAAGCGATGCGCGGGGACGCTAAACTGGCAGACCTAGGCGCCGACGTGCGGAGTATACGCCGTACCCGCACCGGCGAAATGCTCCTGGAGCTTAAAAAAGCGACAACGCTTAAGGGCCCGGCGTATAGAGACCTGGCAAAACAGGCCTTAGGTGAGGGTGTGGAGGTGCGCGCCCTCGTCTCGCAGGTGACGATCCAGTGTAAAAACCTGGATGAGATCACCGAGGCAGACGAGATCTCCACTGCACTGAAGGAACAGTGCAAGGTCGAGGTTGCCGCCGCAGACATACGTCTGAGGAAGGGTCCACTTGGGACCCAGGTGGCAACCCTGAGGGTAGCGGCAGTCGACGCAGACGCGGCGTTGAAAGTGGCGAAGGTGAAGGTGGGATGGTCAATATGCCCACTAAGCCTGCACCAGCCGCCGAAGGCATGTTTCAGATGCCTAGAGAGCGGGCACATGTCCTGGGAATGCAAAGGCCCAGATAGGAGCAACATGTGCAGAAGGTGTGGCAGCACTAGCCACAAGGCGCGGGATTGCAAAGGTCCCCCCAAATGCTTGACGTGCGCCGGGAAACCGGACGATAAGCACGTCATGGGGGGGGGGGGTGTCAGTGCCCGGCCGCTAAGGGTATACCAACGAGCCAACCGTAATGCAGGTAACCCAACTAAACCTGAACCATTGTGAGGCAGCCCAGCAACTGCTGTGTCAGACAGTTAGCGAGTCGGCATCGGATATCGCCATAATTTCCGACCCATACCGCATCCCATCCGGCAACGGGAACTGGTTTGCGGACAGGTCTAATATGGCGGCATTATGGACGACGGGCAAGTACCCGGTTCAGGAGGTTGTGTCCAACACAAACGAAGGCTTCGTGGTTGTAAAAGTGAATGGAGTGTTCTTCTGCAGCTGCTACGCACCGCCAAGGTGGTCGATCGAACAGTTTTCCAATATGCTCGATCGGATGACAACGGAGCTAACTGGCCTGAACCCGTTGGTAATAGCGGGGGACTTCAACGCTTGGGCGCTCGAGTGGGGGAGCCGCCTTACCAACCCTAGGGGCCAGATTCTTCTGGAGGCCTTGGCTAGGCTCAATGTAGACCTAGCCAACGTGGGTACCAAGAGTACCTACCATAGAAACGGAGCGGAATCGATTATCGATATAACATTTAGCAGTCCTGGGCTAATTAGCAATTGGAGGGTGGATGATGGCTACACCCATAGCGACCACTTGGCGGTACGTTATTGTATCGTCCACAATACAAGGCAGCGTGCGGAAGGAGGAGCATCCACTCCATTCGCCCGCAGATGGAGGACGTCCTACTTTGATGTAGAGGTTTTTAAAGAGGCGCTTGAGAGGGAACGAAACTTACGCGAAACCCAGGAACCTTGCGGCGAAAGACTCGTTATGACACTTACACGAGCGTGCGATGCGACCATGCCGAGGGAAGTCAAACCGAGGAATGGAAGATCGCCGGTGTATTGGTGGACGGAGTCGATCGCCGACCTCCGAAGAACATGCCTCCACGCAAGACGGAGGGTGCAAAGAGCGCGGTCAGACGCCGATAGAATCGAGCGTAGAGGGGCGCTAGTCGCCGCGAAGGCCGCACTAAAGAGGGAGATAAAGGCCAGCAAGCGAGCCTGCTTCGAGGGTCTGTGTCAGAAGGCCAATACGAATCCGTGGGGTGACGCCTACCGGGTTGTAATGGCCAAAACCAGAGGATCGGCGGCTCCAACCGAGCGTTCACCAGAGCTGCTGCAGGTGATCGTTGGGGGACTCTTTCCGAGCCACGACCCAAGTCCATGGCCCCCCGCCGCCGTAGACGTGTCCCATGACCAGCGTTCCAGTATCCCAGACCTTAACGCTGTCATAGCGACGGAAGGGTGGACGGCTCAGCCGAACACCCGTGACCACGTGGGCACCGACAACGGCACAACGGGGGTCGGCGACGAGGCGACGGTGACGAATGATGAACTCATTGCGATAGCAAAGTCGCTAAAGGTGAACAAAGCGCCGGGACCGGATGGTATTCCGAACCTGGCCATCAAGACGGCTATCTTGCTGGATCCCGAAATGTTCAGGGTGGTGATGCAAAAGTGTCTGGACGAGGGCGTCTTCCCGGACGCCTGGAAAATTCAGACCCTTGTGTTGCTACCAAAGACAGGGAAGCCACCAGGAGATCCATCGGCATATAGACCAATATGTCTGTTGGATACAGCGGGTAAGGTGCTCGAGAGGGTAATCCTCAACAGACTGACAACATACACGGAGGGTATACGCGGTCTGTCAAGTAATCAGTTTGGCTTCCGTAAAGGGAAGTCGACGGTGGATGCCATCCTGTCCGTCACTAAGACGGCCGAGGTGGCAATCCAGCGCAAGAGGCGAGGAGTACGATACTGTGCGGTGGTCACCCTTGACGTGAGGAATGCGTTCAATAGCGCCAGTTGGGCGGCTATCGCCGACTCGCTCCAACGCCTTCAGGTTCCTGGGTACCTGTACAAGATTCTCGGAAGCTAATCCAGAACCGCGTACTGGTATATAATACAGAGGCAGGCCAGAAACGTGTGCAGATCACCGCAGGCGTCCCGCAAGGTTCGATCCTGGGTCCGGTGTTATGGAACACGATGTACGACGAGGTACTGCGGCTTGAGTTCCCGAGCGGGGTAAAGATTGTCGGGTTCGCAGACGACATCACCCTGGAGATATGTGGTGAATCCATCGAGGAGGTCGAGTTAACGGCCTCACACTCCATTGGCATTGTGGAGAGATGGATGAGCTCCAGGCAATTGGAGCTAGCCCACCATAAGACCGAGGTCACGGTGGTGAACAATCGGAAATCGGAGCAACATGCGACGATTAGTGCAGGTAACTGCACAGTAGAATCGAAGAGGTTCTTGAGGTATCTTGGGGTTATGATCGACGACAAGCTGTCCTTTGTCAGTCACGTCGATTACGCTTGCAAGAAAGCCTCTATGGCTATATCGGCATTATCCCGCATGATGTCGAATAGCTCGGCGGTGCAAGGGAGTAAGCGTAAACTCCTGGCCAGTGTCGCCCTGTCCATACTTAGGTACGGCGGGCCGGCATGGATCACCGCCTTGAGTACCAAGAGCTACGCAAATAAGCTCGAGAGTACACACAGGCTTATGTGCCTAAGAGTGGTGAGTGCATACCGAACGGTATCACGCGACGCGGTCTGCGTCCTAGCGGGGATGATGCCAATAGGCATCGTCATAAAAGAGGACGTAGAGTGCTTCGAGCAACGTGGAACAAGAGGTATCCGAAAGACCACTAGAGCCGCATCCATGGTTAAGTGGCAGAGGGAATGGAACAACTCCACCAAAGGTCGGTGGACCCACCGACTAATCCCGGAATTAACCGGGTGGGTCGGTAGGCGACACGGTGAAGTGAACTTCCACTTAACGCAGATATTGTCTGGCCACGGCTGTTTTAGACAATACCTGCACAAATATGGGCATGCACAGTCCTCCGCATGCAGTGAGTGCGCGGGAGTCGAAGAAACTGCAGAACATGTGTTTTTCGCATGTCCTCGCTTCGACGGCGCGAGATCCGGCATGATGGCCGTATGCGGTCGCGACACGACTCCGGATAACTTGGTCCAGAGGATGTGTCAAGACCGGGACGTCTGGGACGCGGTATGCGTAGCAGCCTCCCAGATCGTCCTTGATCTCCAACAAAAATGGCGAAACGACCAAAGGCAGGTCGCAGGGACCACCTAACTACTAAAGCCCTAAGTAGTTAGACATAGTGGGTGCTTAACAAGCACAATAGCCCCCTCCCCGAAGTAATACCGAAAGGTGGTTCCGGGGAGGGACCAGGGCTAAAGGCACGGGTGGGTTTTTAGTGGGTCGAGGAGTTGGCACCCTCATCCCCACACCCTGAGTTCTTCAGGTGTCTGGTTGCAGATTTTCCATCCCGTCTAAAAAAAAAACCAACACACGAACACCACCCCCCCCCCCCCATCACACCTTCGCGCCCCCCCCCTCCACCCCCCACCCCCCCCACACCCCCCCCCCCCCCAAATCCCCTTCCAAACCACCCCCACCTTTTTTAACATACACTCACAAGTGCTGGCGGACAGACTTCGGAAGCGATGGATGAAAGAATATCTACCGACGATAAACTTGAGGTCAAAATGGCAAGAGGAGCAAGGTCCGGTGCAAGTTGGAGCTCTGGTGTATATGGCAGATGAAGCGAAAAGGAAGAGCTGGATTCGAGGAGTAATCGAGGAAGTTGTGAAGGGTGCTGATAATAGAGTCAGACAAGTTGTGTTTCGAGCTGGAGGAAAGCTGTATAGACGACCGGTGGCGAAGATTGCGGTGCCTGAGATAAGCGACGGAACATCTGGCTGCGTATAGAGGACCCTGCGCCAGAGTTACGGGTGGGGCTGTTGCGACACCTGGCATCACTGCGTGACTGGTGGGTGAAAAATTGGTAGCTGAAATCTGGTGGACGAATTCATCGCGACGTGCGAAACTGTCAAGAAGGAAGGAGAAAAAAAGCAAAACAAAAACAACATGATTTGGAGAAGTTTATTGCAGCCATTAGATAATTGATGTGCAGATGTGCTAAAAACCGCGTTGATTTCCCAAAGTTTGGACCTGAAAAATACAAATTGAAATTAGTAAAGTTTATATGAATTGGTAGAGAAATTATTGTTGAAGTAGTAGATTGAAAAAAATAGTGAAGTTTGCAGATTGTGGAAAGAAGCGAAGAAGGTCGATTAGCAGTAGCGAGGAGTGAAAAACTACTCATGTTTGTAAAGGTAAAGCATTAAGGTTGTGAGAAAATTAAAATATAAATTTAATTACCAGAAGCTGCTACAAATATAGTTTTTTTTAGATCCGAACAACTACCTAAATGTAAGATTGTGGTGCAACTCACTGATTCAAATAGTAGCCGAATTGGGCACAGGGATTTATTCAAATGTTACGTAAAACAACAGTTTGGGAGGTTGTTTAGTATTTGTTATAAATGGTTACACTTTATTTGTGGGGGAGTCTTTTGAGATGTAGCTACGTACAGCATAATAAAAAAATTGTATTTGTATTTTCCTTCATACTGACATTACTCTGTTCAATTATTAAAAAAAACGCCGAAAATAAAAATCGAACATTTGAATATTGAATGTGTTCCTAATGTTTTTACCCGTACTGTAGGACTGTGAACTTTGAAAATCACCATGTTGATTTTGGTGGATTCCATAAAGAAATCTCACTCAAATTCAATAATTTATTCGGGGTACCTTCTACGTTTTTTATCCAATCAATGGCGCATGAAATTAGGGAAGGTAAAATGGAAAGTTGCACTGCTAACCTTGAGCCGCATATACAATTTTGTTACAACTTCCACTTTCAATTTCCTATTTGAAAAAGTAATAAACAATCATCTTTAACGCATAAAATACTATTAGCTAAGATATCCTTTCGCCATTAAAAAATCTTGTTTATTATTTTTTAACTTTATTCATTTTAGTACCGTGCTTACTTTGACAAACATATCATTATGTTATAAGCATGCTGTTTTAAGCATCCATAGAACATAATATTTGTCTTATGAATGTTCTACAAAACATCTGGTATGACCTAAAAGATGTTCAAAAATGCCACATTTATTGCGCTTTTTCGGTTATATGCGTGTATGAAATTAAGTTTTTGGCGTTAGGAAAAAAACTTGAGCTTTGTCAAAAAGGTGTATTTTTAACATTAATATGTCAAGTGGTGTTACTTGGGTAACACCCATCGGCCGGAAATGGTATTATGGAAGAAATCTGTTTACAACAATCATTCAAGTGACCGTTGGAAGCAACTCTAATCCGGGAGGTAGAAAGTGATAGCTCTGCTGCAGATCCAGCAACCCATTTTAGAATGTGTGGAGAGTCACGCCCATTCCGAGGTTACTTTCACAAACAATAAGCCCCGTATGTAAACATTACCGATATCATTTGGATAAGGGCACTGCAACACACTTCCAGAATTGGAAATTTTAAATTTCCAAACCAGGCACGTATTTAGTATTATTAGAAAATAAGATTATTGTTATATAGTTATAACTGATAGATCTCACCCATGTCCACCTCCTCAATCACACTATCTTGTTCATTCGTAAAAATAAAAATTTTCGACGTGGATTCGTAATTAATTTCATGCACTCGCGATTAAATATGCGCAAAATAATATGGGTTAATATCTGGGTAATATTTTGATGACAGAGAGCGTTCCTATTTTGATTTAGCCACCCACTTTCGCACCGGTCGTTCATAAAAAGGTAACACAATAAGACTCAAATTTATTCTCGCACCGATTTCGTTTCGCTAAATCTTTCGGGCAGTGTATAGTTTAAATACTCTTCCGCATAGGTTTTCGACGTTCTGCTTGTCCCAAAGATTGGATCTTGGGTAACATCCAGCCAAGCCCTGCAAAGCACTTCGTTGTCTTGTTGCGTCCAATTCCTTCCACGGGGTTTTGATGCACTCATTTTTTCACAACATATCACAATAAACGTGAAATTAGCAAATAACTCTTTAAAAACAAATCGGATCATTCAAATTGAAATAAAAGTCTTCAAGATGAAGATGATGTTTTAACGTATAAAATTGTTTTGCTTATTTTTCTTCAAATAGCAACGCTCGGCTCGGTTGGGGCTCGGGTTGTCAAATTTACGAACCGGCTGCTCACCGAGCGAGCAAATTGTCATTTTCCATCCCGCTTACCAACCACCGGTGCGGTGTCGAGTTGTCAAACAGGGTAACAATTTATCGATATTACCGAATTGGTGCGGTTGGTCTTATGGAGTACGTAGAAGTTTGAGTGCTTTGTCTAAACGCCCTGATAGACTGTTCCAGAAAGTATAAGCACACTTTCAAAATAACAAAAATGTCATGTTTTTTTTAGTTTTAATAATTTTATTTGGCAAATTATATTTGTATTTGTGTTTTATATGATATTTTACTCTCGTTTAATCAAAATATTTAATCATAGCCAAGACTCCTAACTTTTCCTCGAACATGACCCATTAGCTTCTGCACAGTGGTACTTCCCATCATTTTGACCACTTTTGGCCAATCTTTTTTAAATTTTTGGATGTCGTCCGCTGGTTTTATGAATTTTCGAAGCTTTGCTTTGGTTAAAGCCCAAAGCGTCTCGATTGGCCGTACCTCCGGGCAATTCGGCGGATTCATGTCTTTCGGCACGAAACATACATTTTGACTTTTGTACCATTCTAAAGTGTCCTTTGCGTAATGACATGACGCAAAATCAGGCCAAAACACTACTTGACCTTCGTGCTGCCTGATCATCGGCAATAATCGCTTCTGGAGACATTCCTTAACATATTTCTGAGTGTTCATCGTCTCCGTTGTGATGTACAGACTAGATGTTTTACCACACTCGCATATTGCCTGCCAAACCATAACCTTCTTACCAAATTTTTCGGTAAAAATTGCCTTTTCCGTTTCGGGGATGTCTTTGTCTTCGCTTACAGTAAAGAATTGTGGTCAGGGAAGCGTTTTGTAATCTAGTTTCACATACGTTTCATCGTCCATTATTATACATTATACAGTAGAGTTTGCGGGCCCGTGGTTTCACGGACGCGGCCTGTTTTGGGTTCCTTTTGGGTTTTTTCTGCTTCCGGTATGTTTTTAGCCCAAGTCTTTCTTTGGCACGCATGACGTTACTCGACGAGGTCCCTAGTTTTTTTTTTTTTCGCAACATCCCGAACATAAGTCGTTGGTTTTCGCTTGTAGGCATCCCTGATCTTTTTATCGATATCCGGACTAACAGGACCGGATTTCCGACCACTCTTCGGCGCATCTTCAAACGTACACTGTTCTCTATATGGGTGAAGGGACCCAACATTGCACGATGCCGGCAATAAGAAGGCGGACTCTCTGGCTAAGGTGGGCGCTATGGAAGGCGATATCTACGAGCGTCAAATCGCATTCAATGAATTTTTCTCATTGGCTCGTCAAGAGACCTTCATGAGCTGGCAACGTAAATGGAGAGACGGAGAACTGGGTAGATGGTTGCATTCAATTCTTCCTCAAGAATCGAAGAAAGCATGGTTTTAAGGGATGGGCGTGCGGCGCGGTTTCATTTGTGTTATGAGCCAACTGATGTCCAACCCCTTACTGAGTGCACATACATTGCCAGTAGGACTTTCGGACAGAAATCATTGTGTTTGCGGCAGGGACTATCAGGATATTTACCAGGTCGTGTGGAAATGCAACGAGCATCTGAAGGCCAGATCACAGCTGATAGAAGCTCTCCGCCCCAAGCCTGTTAGAGAAGTGTTGGCGAGCCTTGATTTAGAGTACATGAAACAAATCTATTGGTTTTTAAAGAGAATTGATGTCAGAATCTAATTGTAGTTCCTTCTCTGCCGCTAATTCCCAGTCATTTTGTGGTACCCTTTAAATCCAAATGTCCTCTTCTCGTTGTTATCTTCCAAATTTTCCTTTCTTTCCGTTCCGTTACACACGGAAACAAATCTGATCCAGTTTTCATGATTTGTATACCATGAAACCAGAAACTGTATTCCTTCATGAAATCATGACTATGAATCATGAAATCATGACTACGAATGACCAAAATGACCAATATCATGATTCAGTGCAACCATTTTCATGAACCAAAAATCATGACCACCGCCAGCGTTACGTGTATCTGTCAAAACGTACCCAATCATGTTTCAGCGTCGTTCGCTTTCGGAGGTGAAATTTTGAACGGTGTAATAAAATGTTGAATTTTAGGTTATTTCTATTTAGAAGCTCGTGCGTTCCGTCGCCATCTCGTGTCCACTAAAGTACCGGTAAGTGAGATAAATTAACGAGCAAGAACATGAAAGAATAAGTTGTTTGCTACCGACTAAATTCAGTGCTCGTTTTTCCGATTTTTTTTCCAACAGAATACCCGTTACCCATCAGTCAGTTGCCTCAACAGTACCGTCCAGTACCTTCTCCACTCCGACAGGTAAGTGAACTGTCAAACAATTAAACATGTTTTTATCAGTGCTCGTTTTCTTTTTAAGATTTTTTCCAACACAATACCCGCTACCCGTCTGGCAGTTGCCTCAATCAGCGTCGTCCAGTTTCATCTCCGCTCCAACAGGTAAGTCAATCCTCGACAGCTTATTTAAAACGGCGTATCTGAATTTGTAGACAAAGAGGGAAACAGAGATTCAAACGTAATTTCTCAAAACTCCTCGGAAACTAGTATCAACATCATGTTAGGGAAATGTTATTTTTTGTGTCGGTGCCCCTAGCTAGTGCTTGAAAATATCATATTCAATTCTCATAATGCACCCTAACTGAGACAACATATTATTCATCACGTACTGTTCCTTGCGATCATAAAGTAAACACAAATTTGCCTTCATGAATCTCTAGTGCAAGGTGAATCAACTTGTTTTGTGTTGCTTTACTTTCATCATTGATTCGTTCCAAAAAGCAGTGAATGTAAATAAGCTCAAACAACTCATTCAATCTCAACGTTCTACCGTGAAGAAGAAAGAACAGTTCTTCATTTGAAGAATCAATGAATTGGAAACACCAACGTATTTTATTTGCACGTATTTTCAGCCACTTCTCGAATCGATCCTGCAAAATGCCTCGATCTTGAACCACAAACTCTGTAGCGATTTCGGCCATAGATCGTTTGCTACAGCTCCGCATTTTGGCTTCTTTTGCCTGCAGCCATGTTCGGGAAAATTTGAAAAAAAAAATCCTGTGGCAGAAAAAATCACTCACGAACGCGAACATGAATGACTGGTTACCAGAACATTCAGTCAAGCAACCAAAATCTCTTGACGCTTGAATGGCCAGATAAGTGATTTGCTGTGGTTTGAGTCAAGGTCATGATTTTCAAAACTCAAATCATGATTTTGGGAGCAGTGACTCATGATATCATGATTTCCTCTCAGCAGTACAATTCGTAACGCCTCGGGTGCGTTACGGGAGCATTAACCATGATATCATAAACCCAAATCATAGTGTATTTTCATAAAGTGAAAGTACACTAGGCTCATGATATCTCCGCTATGCTCACCATCAACTGCAGCTCCGTAACGACGGGGATCTAGAAAAATAAGACCCTATTATTCTTCCCGATCCTTTTATAAATTGTAATCCCTAAACCTTGAATAAACAGCGAGTATTTCGGTTCCCCAACCTAACCTAGTTTTTAAAGCAAAACCAAAATATTTACTATACATGCAATATGATTTCTGCTCCGTTATGCTCTCTGGCGACCGAGCCTAGTAAATAAATTAATAGAAAAGATAAAAAAGAAAAACGCAATTTACTTAGAAACTGAGCTCGTATTGTTATTGACAAATCGTGCTTACACCTGCTTACACTTGGACACCCTATGGCCATAGAAACATTGGAAAGAAAAGGAGCGTTGCGCAAGCTGTTTTCGTGGCTAAGATTCTTTTGAGAAACGCGGATTCTCCGATGATCCTTGAGTTGCAAAATAAATACGCGCCTGAGCGAATCAGCTGGACTGATTCTAGGTGACGGCAATCGAAACCAGCTGCATTCTCTTTCTCAGCTGGCGGTGAGAAGTCAATGAACAAAGACGACACATCAACAGACTTGCAGAACATAACCCCTAACTGTGAGGGAATTCTGATTCCGAAACTCTCTCCAGAGAAAAAACACACGACACATGTTGCTTACTTTCTCCCTCGTCTGCTCCCGGTCGCATAACAGAGTAACTTATGTTGGGGTCCCTCCACCCACTGCCATCCATGATAAGGCGTTTGACAATAAGTTCATACCCACCACCCACAAATGCTCCGAGATGCAACGCATTTTCTCGCTCCCATCCAATTCCGCATTGAGATAAAACATCGAGAAAACTCCCAATAACCTTCATTCTCTGTTACGAAGTCGTTCGAAGTGGATGTCAAGTGATTTTTCCCGTGCACTGTTCTAAGATTCAATATTTTTGTGTAGTCCCATACCCCAAACACCCGCGCCCTTGCCCAGAGTGGAGTACTGTGTATGTACGTGGAAGTGGTAGTTCTTTGTTCAGCCAAACGGTGTCAGAGCCTTGGCTCAAGTTTTGGTCAGAAGTAATTTTCCGCTAGCCGAACCGTGAAAGTGCGCGAGTGTCCAGGTGGAAGATTTCCATTCCGAGAATGAATTTGAAGCTTGAATAAAACTACGGACACCGCACAGTCGAAGCAGGCCACAACATTAAATACTCAGCCTGCTGTGTTTTCATGGCTCTGCGCTCCAGTGAAAAAGAAAGAATGGAAATCATCTAGAAATATGAAGGATTATGGGATTATTTTCACTGCAATTGGATCCTCGACACAAATAGGAACATACTCTCATTCTGATGAGAAAAAGGAGAACATTTTCATTGTTGGGAAATTGCAAATCTGGCTAAATCCGAAGAAAATGCAAAATATATAAACATTTTATTTGATTTCCGATTCCTGTGTGCTCCATTCGCGAATCAACGCAACGAGATTTTCCTTCACATCCCAAAACAATTCGATCGAATCCTTCATTCCCCCATACCTTCTGTCGTATATTATCTTATGCCAATGAAAACAACTCGTTACACTGCCTGCGAAGAGGAATCCTCCCACGCGTGAATGAAACGTAGCACAGAATTCCTAATCTGATAGCTGGAATTATTCATGTTGGAAGGTTTCTATCTTGTGTGTCTGTATATGCAGGTATAGTGAAGCACTCTGCGTATTCTTGTACAGGATAACCTTTAAAAGGTAAGAACGAGCGTACAGAAGTAACTCGGAAGAGCATGGAAAATCATCGGTCCTAATTTATTTTGAGTAAATTTTTATGTTATTTTGATCGTCGAAAATTTCAAGGTGTCAATGACGAGTTGATTATGAACACTAACGAAGGAAACAATTTTAATGTTGGCCTAATAAGGTTTGCTTCATTTCAAATCCGGAGACCAGAGGTCCTTTGATTGCACTGTGGCAAATTTTTTTCCCATCCCCTTTAAGCAATTTTCAACAAAATGTTTCTATGAGCATTCTCCATAATTTGCAAGTGCCAACAATTTGACTCGTTTTGTTATGGTAATTTAGAAAATTTATTTATTTTTGAATTGAAAACATAGAGGATTTAATTCTTCGGCAGATTTGTATAAAATATAAATCGAAAGAATTCTGCTCAGAGAACAAAAGAAGGAAAAAAAATCTTAGTTCCGAATTTATTTCATTAATGAAGAGTTTTCCATGGTGGTATAAAACCAACCTTTCTTAAACTTTTTCACACACCTGAGTACTTTTAATAGAGATCGTGGGTCGCGAGCCATAGATATAGAAAGGCGGATTTAGATAATTCTTTAATAAAGGGTGAGTCGATAATTATTTCCATGATTATTATTGATAATTTCTGTTCAGTATATGTATTAATTTCAGCTTACAAACGTCGAATTAATTTAAGGATGAGTTTGAGTAAAATGCTTGACATTTGTGATTGACGCCCTCCAACAAAGCCTGCACAGTAGTTTCCGGTACGTTTTTCTCAGAATTTTGTTCCCACTTCCTCGTCATTTTCATTTCGTTTCAAAGGGGAGGGTCTTCCAAACATCATTATGTTCAAATAGGTTACGATCGGAAGGAATTCAGGAAAGTATGGTGGGTTCATGTTTATCGGTACAAAATCTACAAAATTAGCCGCACACCACTCCTTTACTGTTTTGAAGGAGTGGCATGAAGCCAACTCGAGCAAAAACAAGGGTTTTTGATCATGCTTTCTCAAACATGGTTCCATGTTTTGAATATTTCACCGTTTGATGCCTTTGGTCACGAATGATTCGCTCTGTTTTTCACAAGTGTATATGACTTGTCAAATCAGAAACTTGTAAACGACTTTCTACAGCTTCTTCCGTTTGAAACGGTCATCCACAACAAACTTGTGCTTACCCGAGGAATATTCTTGTTCCGGCAACTGCTTAAAATTCACTTTGATGTAGGTCTCATCCAACCCGGTAGCAACTTGACAGCTCCAGAGTAAAGTCAATGTACCCTGATAATTTTGGCTCACTGGTTCTGTCAAATCGAATGAATCCTAGAACAAATTATCAATTGAACGTATTTACACCATCTGTTATTTTCACAGCTGTGGAGCTCACATTTGTACTTGATGAACTCTCTGACGATATGTTGTAATATTTCCTAAATGTCAAATAGTGAATATTTTTACCCTTCTTACAGAGAATGTAAAGAAGCATAAACACATTCGAGACTTAGACTACTAGCAAAAGAGTCAATAATATAAAAACCGTAATTATAAAAATACTCCGAAATTTTCAGACCTCGAAAAATATTCGAAAGCTAGCCAGACGTGAATAAAATGGCAGCCTACTTCACTTTTAAATGGCGCACTATACTTCTCAATGTTTGATGCTCTGAAAACTTCAGCACAATGAACAGCCACCGAAGTAGAGAAAAAAAATCGCTTTGCTAAGGGTACACTGAAAAAAAAAGATTGGTAAACGTAAACATATTCTAGTTTCATTTAACGGGGATTCCACTATGAATTGGACACAAACATCATATTAGCTTTCAAGCTACCAACGGTAGTTAAAACAAACTAATGTTTTGAGTAATTGTTTCGAGGACTATTCAATTAAGTTCAACTGACATCCGTTTAAATTTACCATTATGTTGGTTGTTTCATTATGACAGCTACGAAAACAAACAGATTTGTTGGTTGGTTCTACCAACGCTTATGATTTGTTTCAAACACATTTTAGTATGATTTGAACTTAAATGCTGTTTGAAACAAACAAACAAAACGGTTGAAACAACAAACATTTCCTTTTACAATCACCTTACATATCTTTTGTAATTTCAATTATTTGAATAAAATGCTAATAAACATCAGAAAAGTGCACATTTACATTTATCGACTTCTATCAGTTTAAGAGGAATCAACAAATGTTACTGCAACCCTTTCTACTATTTTCAGGTTTTTTGTTTAAGTAAAAAATTAAATTTTCAAGTATCGGTGAGTGACAGCGCCAGAGCATGCAGCGGGACTGGATGACGGATATTTTTTTCTCCAATTTAAATATCAGTTTGATTTAACCACCGCTTTGGAAGAATCAATCTAAAATTTAAATTTGTTCCCCTGGGCCAAAGTAACTTGTGTTTTGGTAATAATAAATCCATTTAGGTAGAAACAACCAAAATATTGAGGCTTATTACGGTTCTCACTTTCCCCCGTGACACCCGTAATAAAGGTCAATAAATTTCATCAAGTTTTATGCTTGGTGCTGAGAGAAGTGTAACTAATACAATAAATAAAAGAGAAACTCATACATTAAATTAAAAATAATCTCCTCTTCAGTATTCTTTATTTTTTTTTCTCTCTCTCTCTCTCTCTCTCTCTCTCCTCTCTGTTTCCTTTCCCTTCCCCTCCCTTTTTTTGTAATAAAAAAAGAAGACCCCCCCCCCCCCAAAAATTTTTGTTTCACCCCCCCCAAAAACGTTCCCAACAAAACAGAGGATGGAGGGGGCCCTTTTTTTTCCCCGGGGGCCCCCATTGGAAAGGGGGGCAGCCCTTGCCTTTTTTTTTCCTTTTTTCCCTTTTTTTATTTTCCCCTTTATCGGGTCCTCCAGGATGCATTGCAACAAACCCACAACAAAAATCATCTGTCTAGATGCTCGGGGGTTGGTCTCATCCAACCCGGGAACAACTTGACACTTCTAGTACTGTGTCACTGAAACTCAAATATTTGGTCCGGTGGTACTGTCAAACGTGTCAAACCGCAAAAAAAAACTAGTGTATCTTCTAAAAAGGTCGGAATGCGGATATGACATGCAATATTGTTTGCGATAAATAATTTTAATGCAAAGTTTATTACATTTTACGCTTGCAATGAACACGGAACCAGTGGAAACATGAAAATGTGTCGTACATAAATTAAGAGTTCCAAGGGATCGTTCAAACATGAAGTCCAGTATTTTTGAATATTTGTTTGTTAGCCGTGTGAATATTTCTGAAGTAGCGATGAACGCAGTAGCGGATAACTAGTGGAATATCGCAGCAATTGAGTGAAAAACTCATCATCCATTTGAGAATTTTCGACGACCATATCAATAGTGTGGACAGAATCGATCCCCACACCAGGGAAAACAGCACAGTAATTTCGTTTCTACGTGGGAAATCGTGGTTAGTAACTTATGTGTTATTATTCTTATTCATTTACAGAGAGGGTAAAAATTCAAGATGATTAGACAAATGACAAAGGACAAATGAATAAATTGTAGTTCAGTTGTTCAGCGCTCCGATGGTAATTATTGAAACGTTCAACAAATAGGAGCAGGATTTTTATCACCACCTGTATTGTCGTCATCGTATCCAATGGTTAATGAGTTTTTCACTGATTCAAGATAGAACGCAGACTTTTCTTCTGCAGGAAACAGTTTCGCTTAATCGAAGTTCCGGCAATTAGCATATGCCAATGCAGTGACATTGTTATTCACAATCAACATTTTGAATGCTGCTTTAAACTGCACAGTGGTTGGATTGTTGTTGTTGCCCCCTTTTCCCCTGATAGCAGCAAAAAATGCAAAAACAGCAAAAAAAAACTCTGCAAACGAATCTTGCATTCAGAAACAAGCAGCTACTCGATCTGATTGATGCGAGAACAGAGACAGTTCATCATAGGTGTCAAGAATTCGTTCTAATATTACGTAACGCAATTTTCAACTCCCTGTCTCCCTCATGTAACAAGATCACAATTTTGACATCCGCTTCATCCCGCCTTAAATGAAAATCTTTTTCATGAAGTATCTCAGTAAAAACAGCAAAAATGATTGTTTAAACGATTTCTATGGCCAATCAATAACCTTAAATTATTCTCAGATTCATTTGATACAATACACCGTGCGACTGCCGTAGTGTTCACAAAAAACAAACCCGGTGTAATGGCTGGCCCACAATTGATACGTTGCGGATGCGTTTGCGTGGATTTGACAGTTTTCCCATAGGTTTTCTGTCAAATTTACGTCAACGCATCCGCAACGTATCAATTGTGGGTCAGCCATAACTGTTGGTGTAACACTTCCGAAACAAACAACCGTAGTTGAGGAAATGCCGCGGTTATACCATAGACTAACTCTAAGACCAGTAGGTCCCGAACAAATACGATTTTTTTCTTGGCTCAGTCAGTACTAGCACATCGGTTCCAAGCTCGGTCCCAAGCTTAATAATATGCCCCTAATAATGAACTCACACGAACACACTCTCAAATATTCTGTCAAAATAACACAGCAAATCAAAACAAAGGCGCAAATATGTATAGTTCGGTGTTGGATTCAAGGTGTACTTCGGACCAAGGGGTTCTACAACAGTGAACCAATTTCAAATCGCTAGTTGCATATTGATTGTTGGTTATACCATAGACTAACTCTAAGACCAGTAGGTCCCAAACAAATACGATATTTTTCTTGGCTCAGTCAGTACTAGCACATCGGTCCCAAGCTCAATGATTCGCCCCTAACAACGTAGCACACACCAACACATTCTCAAATGTTGTGTAAAAATAACATAGTGAATCAAAACAACAACCAAGATACTAGTACCGGAAGGTACCGAAGAGCGCAAGAATTATTGCAAGGTGCAGACTGCAAGGTATACTTCGGACCTAGGGATTCTACAACAGTGAACCAATTTCAAATCGCTAGTTGCACATTGATTGTTGGTTATACCTTTGCTAGGAGGAAAGCCGCGTGAAATCATTTTTTCAATATTTAAATTACTTATAACTGAAGTTATACCGTGAATATAGAAATAGATACGGTACGCTTGCTTGTTGTTTGCAACCACTCATGACGTAACAAAAACATGCTGCTCCGAATAGAAGAATCGGTTCATCTTCCAGGGATGACCACAATGTTTACGTAGCGTGGCGACATCTACCATTTGCAAGTGGTTACACGAAACTAAGTTAATCTGTCATGTTGTGGGGGGATTGGTCTCATCATATCGTTATGGTTCTGGGTTCACACTATGCTTACAAAAGGATCACTTCAGAGCGGGGAAGTTCGTCTAAAGCCAGATTCAAAGTAAATTTGGACGCATTCAAGTGATCATAACTCACAACATCATAATTAAAAAATACACACGGTTGATCAAAACGCCAAACAAAAGGGTATTTATTCAGCTTTCAATCGATATGTAACAAATTATTACATTTCACCGTTTCGAACGAACTGTCGTACTTTACTTGTGATCGATGCCATCATGATCTGCACAGTGGCTAGTGACACTTATTCCGCATTTGTTGAGCATTTTTCACTCCTTTACCACATCCTCGAAGTTTTCGCTTGACAATTGCCAAAATATTTTTCGATCGGTCTGAACTCAAGGCAATTCGGAGGATTAATCTCTTTGGCGACGAAATTAACATTGTTTGCAGCATACCATTCTAGTACCTCCTTAGAGTAGTGGCAGCTGACTCGATCCGGCCAAAACATAACGTTGGTCTTGTGTTGCCGAATGAAGGGTAAAATCCGCTTTTTCAGACACTCTTTCGACGTCTTTGTGTGAGATGTGATGAAAACCTTGGTTTTAAAGCCACAACTGAAGATTCCTGGCTTAATCATTAGTTTCCGACCAAACTTATCAGCAAAACCAAATTTATACCTGGAAGGGACATCCCCACGACCAGTTACCAGGTAACATTTTCGTCCGGGGACTTGTTTATAATCCATTTTGACATATGTTTCGTCATCCATCGAAATACAGCCATCAAATTTCGTCAAAACTCGTTCGTATAGTAAGCTTGCTCGCTTTTTGGCCGCTAAATTTTGTTTCAGGGAGCGATTCGGATCTTTACTGGCACAAAAAAACTTATGTCCTTCTCTTGAAAGGATGTTACGCACGGTGGAAAAGTTGGAATCGTATTTCTTTGCCAAATCACGCATGGAGATACCTGGGTTGCCTTTCACGTACCTCAACACCTTTCTCCTCAGCTCTTTGTCCCTTTTATGATAGTTACGCTGTGCTCAATCTACACTCAGAGTATCCTTGTAACGTTTGGTTACAAGACACACCGTTGATTTTGGGAATGTTAACACTTTTGCTATTTTTGAGGCAGACCACGAAGGATTCTCTAGATGTTTGTGTACAATTAATTTTCTTTTCTCAAGTTCCATGATCCGTAATCTAGAGATGCGTCGATCAATCGAGAAAAACTTTTCACCAATTTCTTCGTCAAGGAAACATTAACAAATTCCTGTCAAATGTTTTTTGTTCCAACCACCAGGGACGCGGTGGTGTATTAAACCGTACGTCCAGATTTACTTTGAATCGAGCTTTATTACAGTACGGGCAACGAAAGGTTGTCCCCAAGGAGGAGTCCTTGCACCACTAATGTGGTCCTTAGTTGTAGACGATCTTCTAAGAAGCTTAGAGCAAAAGGTTTCGAGGTTATAGGTTTGGCAGACGATATAGTCATCATAGCGAGGGGAAAATTTGACAATATCATTTCAGAGATAATGCAATGGGGCCTAAAATTTACCCAGTCCTCGTGTATCAAGGAGGGCCTTAGCATTAATCCATCAAAAGTAGTAATTATACCTTTCACTAGGAAAAGGAAGTTTAGTCTATAACGGTTTAAACTAGGAGGATTAAAGATTCATCTTAGTGAAGAGGTTAAATACTTAAGAGTGATACTGGATGCCAAACTGAACTGGAATGCTCATGTTGAGTGTGTGATCGGCAAGGCAACCAGTGCTTTCTGGATATGCTCAAAAACATTTGGCAGAAAATGGGGTCTAAGACCAAAAATGATAATGTGGATTTATACATCCATCATTCTTTCGAAACTAACGTATGCTTCCCTTGTGTGGTGGCCAAAAACAAAAGAGGCTACTGCACAGAAAAAGCTGACAAAACTTCAACGGCTAGTGTCCATTGCTATAACGGGAGCGATGCGCAGCACTCCATCAAAATCGTTAGATGCAATTCTAAATCTGCTGCCTTTGCACGAATGCGTGCAATTAGAAGCGGAAAAAAAATGTTTAGACTCAAACGGTTGAAAACTTTCAAGCCTGGTGACTTAGTCGGTCACCTGAGCATTTCACAAAGCTTTCAAAATGAGCCAGTGATGTATATGAATGGAGACTGGATAAAACCTGTGGAAAACCATGACATCTCTTACGTAAAGATTGAGAAGTCAGAGGTCCCACTGTTCGTCATGGTTCCATAAAATTCTTCACTGATGGCTCAAAAATTGGAACGAAAACAGGAGCAGGAATCTTCGGCCCTGGGGTGGAAATCTCAGTGGCGATGGGAAACTACCCAACGGTCTTCTAAGCGGAGATTTTTTCTATAATAAAATGTGTTAACGTTTGTCTGAAGAGGAAATACAGACATGCTACACACAAAAAACCGTTGCGAGATCCGTGAACTGCGGTCATGAATTCGGGAACAAGCAAATATACACCGTGAACTGAATCACGTAATCATGAACTAAATAACGTTTAAAGGGAAAAATCCTGAAAACGTGAACTAGTTCACGGTCCGTTTTCATTTTCGGGAACGCTTTTTTTTCTGTGTAATATGTGTATTTTTACAGACAGCCAAGTCAACAATCAATATGCAACTAGCGATTTGAAATTGGTTCACTGTTGTAGAACCCCTTTCGGGGCCCTTTAAACCCCCCCCTTGGCTTTTTCCCCCTTTGTTTTGATTTGCTGTGTTATTTTGACAGAATATTTGAGAGTGTGTTCGTGTGAGTTCATTATTAGGGGCGCATTATTAAGCTTGGGACCGACGGGAGATGGCTAGTCTGACTGAATGTATTGTTCAGAATGGTCTTAAAGTTAGTCTATGGCCAAGTGGCACTCAAAGCATTGATTAATTATAAATGTACATCAAAACTTGTCTGGCAATGAATTCTTTCACTGCGAAAGGTGTGCCAAGAGAACTCCGTAAATTTATTCTGGGTTCCGGGACACTGTGGCATTGAAGGCAATGAAAGGGCAGACGAGCTTGCTAAACAAGGTTCAAATGCACAGTTTATTGGCCCAGAACCATTCTGCGGTATATCATACTGTGCCATAAAAATGGAACTGAAATCTTGGGAAGAACAAAGGGTGATGACCAATTGGTTGGTTACCACAAAGTGTGTTCAATCGAAAAGGTTTATAATTCCAAATGTTACAATTAGTAAAAAGCTTCTGGAGCTCAATAAGAGAGTTCTTTGTACCTTTACTGGCCTAGTAACCGGACATTGCCCGAGTAGATATCATTTGAAAAACATTGGCCAGGATCAGAATGATATCTGTCGTTTCTGTAACATGGAACGTGAAACCTCGGAACATCTGCTCTGCAGTTGTGATGCTTTGTACAAGAGCAGACTTAAATTTCTGTACAGTGGTTAAATGCAACCTGAAGAAATTTGGACTGCGAATCCTGGAAAGGTGGTGAGTCTTATAAACTCGATTTTGCCTGACTGGGAGACGCGTTTTAGGCTGTTCACTTGACAAATGGTGATCAAGCTTTAAGATGCAAATAGTAATAGTAATTATACGTTCCTCCAACAAAAAAAAAAAAAGTTCGTGGTGTGTTTGTGGGTGCGCGTTTTGGCAATACTTTACTGGCGTTCGTCCCGATTTGAGAAGCTCTGCATCTTGTACGTTTTTCATCAGGATCGTTTCTTGGTCCTCTGGACGAGACTTTGCATCACGAATTTCAGCAATCAGCGCTCTCTCGTTTTATTTTTTTTTTTGCGCGTTGTTCCCGGTTTTTGACCAACTTCAGGGTTGTGCTCCACTGTCATCCGTTCCTGGAACCTTTGGAGGAGCCTTGAGATGGTCAAATGATGTATATTCATCAGTTTTTCCACGGCACGATGCGACAACCCAGGATTTTGCATGTGGTTCGAAACCGATCGAAATCTCATTGACAACTGCACAACTGAACAGATTTCGGTTAAGTATGAAAAAAAATTGAGCAAGTTTGAAACGTTCGCAATAACTGTCGACTCACCCTTTAGTTAAAAATACACGTTTTTGTCCAAAAATGGAATTTTTTATAATCATCTCTTTTGGAATTATAGTTAATTTAAAGCTTTGCACCAGTTTTCAAGATTTGTGCTCTGCATTATTTAAGGTGAGGGAACATCCCAAGTAACCACGAGGCTATAATAGCTTGCATATATAGGGCATATGCATTACGTCTAGTGCATCATTGAAGTTGGATTGAAGCTGAAAAGGGCCCCACTAAGATCGAACTAATGCTATATCTTTTGTTATGCCATAAGACATTGCTAAATTAGCATTATTGCATTGGTAATGCATCATTAAGGCTTGCTTCATTTAGAATTGGAACAAACTTTTGCTCATATTGTGGCGCTCCTGGTGGACGGATTTGGAAGTTCTTGGCGTCCACGTGTCGGGAATTTTGACAGCTTTACGTATGTATTTTTGACATTCCGCAAATCGACTGTACTTTGTAAACAATCAACATGGAAGCCGAAAGAAGGGAAAAAATTGTGCACAGTTATTTGGAAAATCCATTGTGGTCTGCACCTAGGCTAGCTAAACAGCTGAAATTGCCCAGAAATACCGTATGGCGCGTTATCAAACGGTATAAGGAAACATTGACGACGATTCGGAAGCCTCAAGCCAATCGTCGGAGTGGAACTGTCAACCGGAAACTGCGTGGTAAGATTTTGAAGACGATTAAGAGGAATCCCAATCTGTCGGACCGTGATTTGGCCAGAAAATTCGGTGCTGCCCATAGTACCGTGAGGAGAACTCGACTCCGGGAAGGAATCAAGTCGTATCGAGCTAGCAAACAGCCAAATCGGACCATAAAACAGAATAGTGTGGCCAAAATCCGTGCTCGGAAGCTATACGACCAGGTGCTGACCAAGTTCGACGGGTGTCTTCTGATGGACGATGAAACCTATGTCAAGGCTGACTTCGGGCAAATCCCAGGTCAACAATTTTACTTGGCAACGGCTCGGGTGGATGTTCCAGCCAAATTTAAATTTGTTTTTGCCGACAAATTTGCACGAAAATTCATGATTTGGCAGGGCATTTGCAGCTGTGGCAAAAAAACGAAAGTTTTCGTTACAAATAAGACAATGACGTCGGAACTATACCAAAAAGAGTGTCTCCAAAAACGAATTTTGCCATTCATTCGATCCCACGACCATCCCGTAATGTTTTGACCAGATTTGGCAAGCTGTCATTACAGCAAAGTCGTTCAAGAATGGTATGCAGAGAAAGGGGTCCAGGTTGTTCCGAAAAACCTTAACCCACCCAACTGCCCCCAGTTCCGCCCTATTGAGAAATACTGGGCAATCATGAAGAGGAGACTCAAGGCAAAGGGAAAGGTTGTCAAAGACATCAATCAGATGAAGACCTAGTGGAATAAGATAGCTAAAACGATGGACGAAGAAGGTGTGCGCCGCCTAATGAGCCGTGTTACAGGAAAAATTCGAGAATTCCTTCGAAACCATGACGAATAATTTTATCCGTATGTTTACTTAAAAGTATGAAGAAAACGCTACATTTGTATAAAAAAAGATCTTGAATTCAATAATAAATAACTGAAATACAGGCAATTGTTTTTGTTCCAATTCTATCTGAAGCAAGCTTTATAGCTTAAAGCTAATCTAACGCTTCATAACATGAAAACTGTTGAATTCATGCGATCCCACATTAACGATGTTGATTTTGTGTTGAATAAGAGCAATAATATAATGCTTGTGGTTACTTGGGATATCAATCTTAAAGACGGACAGTTTACGACTCATCAAGGAAATACCATAAGAATGATGAATCGCAGAGCATCACGGAGAAAAAACAGTCCCGTTTGAAACAACAAACTTGTCTGTTGACATCCAAACTAAAAAATAAGTTGTTATAAAAATAGCTTTTGTTATTTTAAACCAACGAATTTGTTTTGAAACAAACAGGCAAGTTGGTTGTTTCTTCCTAAAAACATTACCACAATACAACACAAATTATGGCTGTTCTAAACTAATATTTTTGTTGATTTTTTTTTTTTGTTTAAATGAGAGTTAAGTGAGAGAAGTCTATGAATCTAAATGTGCACTTTTCTAATATTTGTTAGCATTTTTTTAAGCTGCAATTCAGTTGAAATCATACTAAAATTTATTTGAAACAAGCCATAAGCGTTGGTAGAATCTGCCAACAAATCTGTTTGTATTCGTAGCTTTCATAATGAAACAGTCAACATAATGGTAAATTCAAACGGGTGTCAATTCCCGAAACGATTACTCAAAATTTTAGTTTGTTTTAACCACCGTAGGTAGTCAGATCAAACTAATATAATGTTTGTGCTCAATTCAACGTGGAATTCCGGTTAAATGAAACTAGAATATGTTTGCGTTTACCAATCTTTTTTTTCTCAGTGATCGCATCGCATACAGGATTTCCAAATGCAGACAGTAGTTCATGGCGGATACCCAAAGGACGAATGCTGTAAATAATTAGAAGCGGTTTGGAAAGTTGGACACATAATATCATTTGAATGAGTAGAAGTTGCAGTCGAGAAAAATGTAGCCACCAAGAGGTTCATTTCATTTGCACATCAAAGCATCTCGAAGCTGCTTTCATTGCGTGAATCATTGCAAATATAATGGAATTTTGTGAAGGCGTTCGCGAGAAAAAAAAAAGATGACGATGATGGGATTTATATAATATTAGCACGGTCTTTTTCTGCTGCTTCAACTTTTGATCGAAAGCCAGCAGCGTTGAAGTGTACTTAATTCAATTATTTATCATTGAGAGAGTTTTTTTCAGTATAAAATGTTGCCTCTAATTTAATTGTAGATCATTGCTCTATTGAACTAGCTCGTCTTTTTTGATTCTGGATTGACAGTACTATCAATAGTCTGCCGATAGTTTTAAGGTGAAAACAATTGTCTTTATTGTTCAAAGGAGTGTCATCGTTTCTGAACCGAGTATGATCATGGTCAAATCGACTATTAAAAATAGTTGATTAAACATTTACCAAAATGTCGGAATAGTCCTTGTTACCATGATCATAGTCAAGAATGCCATGAACGTGGTAAATTCGTCCATTTTCATGGTTATTGTAACCATGACATGCAATAGTCATCTTGACCATGATTTAATTGTCGGTATAACGATAGAATTTTTCTCAGAGCACCTTTAGAGATTAAATATGCACACAAAATGAGAACTAATCGAAACAAGTGTTGCATATTTCTCTTGGTGTGACTCTTTATAAGGACTCTAATTCAAGTGAGGTTGGATTTTAGCAAGCAGCACATGGATTGGATGGCAGAATGAGATGAAGTGATTTTCAGAGAGCTAAGTGAAGCTGCTGGAAAGTTTTCTCATTCCTTTTACTGAGTATATTATGGACAACTTCATCTTTCAACAACATAACGCTGCTGTTCACGTGAGCAAGAAGTTTTTTTTTGTTTCTGTATTACTGAGATTTTCAGCCTTGGGCTGGTTCATCTCCCGTCGTAATTACTGAAACACCTCTTTGGGTGTTTTTCGTAACTTGTCCGGGGGTGAGATTTGAATTCGTGACATTGGCGTGAGAGGTATGGATGTTAACAACTATGCCGGGGTCGCCCCCCGTGAGCAAGAAGTCTTTGGCACGATTGTGGACTGGTCAGCTCGTAGTCCGGACCTGAATCCTATTTAAAATCTCTGGGTGATCCTGGCGAGACGAGTTTACAGTCGTGGAAGGCAGTTTGGAACAATTCGTGAGCTACAGACATGCGTAAGAGAAGAGTGGCGGAAAATGTCATCGGAAACGTTGGAAAATCTTGTAGACTCAATACTACAACGGATTTCAATTTCAAACAATTCTGAAAAATGATAAATCAACCAAATCTCTATCCCTGTTATTTCTTTATTTGAATCCGGGTTTTAAGAAAATAAATGTTATAAGCGCGTTCCAAGCGAAAAGTGTGTTTTCTTCTTTCAAAACAACTATTGAAAATATACCCTTGAATGCCTTTTCTATGCCATACACGGTAAATCTGAAGTATGCAATTATGACTTCAAAGTAGGCACTTTGCTTGAAGACAGGAATTATGCATAAAATGCCTAAAACGGTTTTATTCAAAAATGCCTAAAGAGGTTGTATGTCAAAAAGTGTATAAATTTTAGGCATTTTGCAGCATGTGAAAGATATTAGAAACTATGCATTTTAAGAATATGATTGTGTGTAGAAACTAGTCCCTTTTTGAAATGAAGATTACATAAGAAATTCAGCGCCAATATTTCAAAAGAGCAGGATCTGCTTTTTTCTTTGTAATCAACGACATTCCCTATCGATTTATCTCAAAAACCCAGACAGGTGAATCAAATACACCATAAGGTAGGAAAATGCTTCTTATTGCAGGATTGTTGATTTGCAGGAGAAAGTTTTGATTTCCGAGAAAGCGACGGTTTACTCGGTTTACTTTATAAAAATTTTAATTTATTTCAAAATTAAAAATACATTTAATAAAATATAACAATATAACAAACAGGCACCACGATCTTCAAACATGTATTTAGTTTGTGCCAAGGTTTGTGCTTACTTTTAACGTAGAGTTTGAGCTCTTGCACATAATCATCAATTTGGGCACTGCAGCCACTGATAGGGCACTGGATAATAATTATAATCTTAATTTTTATTAAAATATAACAATAATCAATTAACGATTACTTGCCTCGTAGCTTCCCAGGTAACCAACAAGCCTTATCATATGCAGTAAATCAACCCTAAATCTGCATTTCAGATGCTACAAGCATTATATTAGCATTATATCAGCATCTTGAATGCTATCTGTTGTAAAGCTGATTTTCTAATGCTATTTAAATGCTTGTAGCCTGTAATAATTCGAATGCAAAATAGCATTAATGATGCATTATCATAGCATTGCAGTAAAGCAGCCGTATATTGGGCCAAAAGCGGCATTTATGTTGCATTTAAGGCGACTTAATTGTTTGATAGGCTGCCGTTAAGACGCTTTGGAACTGCATATTGGTAACCTGGGTTGTCTCAAGTTTTGCTTGCCAGAACTAATTTGTTTTTATTTTCACTTTTTTCCAGGCAAAGACAGTCAACCAGCACAAATCGATTTTTTCACTTTGTCGATAGCGTTCTTTTTATGCATATTTCTCTCTTTAAACTGTGCGACTGCTGTAAAGCTATGTCAATTTACAATCGGGAATAATAAAATCATCTGTATCTCGGTAACGGATTGACGTACAAATAAGTTTAAGGCATAAGGACCGCAAGCACCTGAGCGCGATAGAATGCTCCCTGTTCCATCTTTATTCCACATGTCTGCTCTTTTCCTTGTTTCCCTCGTCGAAACCTACAAGACTTTCGACGTATCAGCAATGAGCCGCACTACAAGCCGATTGGAGGTCGGTGACTGTGGTCAATAATCACTATTTTCTTTTAAAGTTCGACCTCTATTCGCTGGCTTATATTTTATCATATAAGTCCAGCGCCCTTAGGTACTTCAGTACAGACAATTCTCTACTTCCAGCGGGTGGATAGTCATGAAGTACTAGCACACCGGTCCCAATCTTAATCATAAGACCAGTAGGTTCCGAACAAATACGATTTTTTTCTTGGCTCAGTCAGTACTAGCACATCGTTCCCAAGCTCGGTCCCAAGCTTAATAATACGCCCCTAATAATGAACTCACACGAACACACTCTCAAATATTCTGTCAAAATAACACAGCAAATCAAAACAAAGGCGCAAATATGTATAGTTAGGTGCTGGCTTCAAGGTGTACTCCGGACCAAGGGGTTCTACAACAGTGAACCAATTTCAAATCGCTAGTTGCATATTGATTGTTTTCACTACGGTCGTTATACAATACTTCATGTATTGTGCCTATAACTCCCGTTTCAACCCTCAATTGTGCAGGGCGCTCCACCATTAGATGATTGACATCTAATTCCGCACCGAATCCTTGACAGTCGTTAAGTCAAGGCCCGCGAGTATGTCCTATCCTCAGCCGAGTCAAAATCTTCTGATCTCGAGGATAGGGCATATCTTTCCACTCTTGTGTTGTATTCTTGATGCGACGTTGGAACGCAACACGGTTGTTATACCAAGATTCATCCCACCAAGATGACAACCCTGGTTTGCTAGTTTATCAGCAAGCTGTGTTCGCTTCTAGGTTTTTTTTAAAGTTAAGGAACCATTCTCGATTTCCTGCATATAGGGTATGATTTTACTAGTACTGTAAATTTACAATGCAAATGTACAGCGCAAACGTAAAGCAAAACCTGTACTGACATCGAAACCGCAGACAAACAGACGTAACACTCTAATTGATGCCCATCGTCCACCTAAAAAAAACGATTAATTTGAATACAAATAGTTGGCCAAGCCACCACTCCTGCTGAGTGATTTCCTTGCACTAGCATCGCTTGCAAGTGTGAGTGTGTTCGGAAATGTTTTGTTTTTTTTTCGTCAGAACATGGGACGCAAATGTGAATTTTTATTTTGCTTTAATCGGGAAGGTAAAAACTGCGGAAAATCCTTCATTAGTTTTCCCCGTAACGTGGAGGGGTAGGAAATTTATTGAGATTAATATTACTATTACATATAATTTAATTTTGACATCAAGCAGATGCGCGCAGTGGGTTAAATTTTGCCAGTCAAGGGAGCTTGTGGTGGAGTTTGATGGAGGCGGACAAAAGGCGGTCGAAAAACGGAAACTATGCTCCGACCATTTAAACTCGACAGCGTATAAAAACTGGTAAAAGCCTGAGAAAGGGTAAGCAAAAAGTAACTTAGTTGTTATCTGTTATGAACATAGAAACATTGTTTAGGTTACGTGGCATTGCCATCCCGTTGCAACCTGCTGCTACGCACATTATTCCTGAGATTCCTGGTGAACCATCCCACGAAACGGAAATTGAATTCCAAGACATCGAGTTCCTTGCCAGTCCGTTCAATCATTAGTGTCCACTAATTTTCACTTTTCTAAGAACCTGCTTTGCTTGCTTCAAAACAAACGATTGACAGTCAAGCGAGCCTGAAGTAGTGTGCATGTGTTTCATGGGTGCACTCGTTGGCATCAAACATGGTTGACGCTGAAATGGGCAGGGCGTCATATAGCGCTAGTGTTTTAACGTATCTAAATTTAAATTTATGACTATTTGTTCTTAGTGTTACGTCTGTTTGTCTGTGTCGAAACCTTTTAATTAGTAGCTCTGGACGTGCATTTAGAACATAAATTGCGAAGCAGGCCTTAAGCTAATTGTGATGAGCAATAAGCCCAAAAAGTTAAGAAAGAAGAAGTAGAACGGGTCTTCATACAGCCAAATTTGGAAAGGCGCGCGAACCATTCTGGAGGTAGCGTTGGAATATTAGTTAAACATTAAATTTTCTGTTCGAGTGTTGGAAAGTTGAGAGCAGACATAACATCCATGGGGATCGTAGTAAGCCAACTTGAAGAATTGGCAGTTTTACTCTCCTACTGGATCTTCATGCCCACTCTTAGTGGCCAATTCAAGAACAATGACACACGATGGTCCAAAATTTGTATCTACTTAAAAAATAATCCTAGATCGAAGCACCGAACCTAAACGCATCTAAGAAGGAAGTTCGCCTTTATAAATAGAGCCAACGAAGGCCCCGACGCGAAGAACGCACAAGTGGTAATGAGACCCGGATCTGTTTGTCCTTGATCTACAGTGGAGGTAGCAATGTTCGAACAACGGCGGGAACGCAGCAGTCGCAGGTCAAGTGTATTTGTTGATTCCTGGTCACAGTAAATATTTCCTCAGGCAAACAGTCTACGACTCTGTTGACAAACCCAACCAAACTGGCATCAGGAAGACGACGACGATTGGAACGCAATTACGAGCACACCAGGTTGTCACGTCCGGAGTATGCTACCCAACACGCACAGTGTCCATTCTATGCGCTCCTCATCTGATATCGGAATGACTTTGTTGATTGGTGTACTGCACAACATGAGGGTAGCAAAAGGAAGAAGAATGCCCCCACCGAATTCACAGAGGAAGTTGTTTGCAAACAAACCGGAATTGATTTTCCCCCATCGAGCGAGGTGAATTTGATGACAAGCGGTGTGCAAGCAGGAAATTGAGAAAGATGTAAAAGCAAATTGTTTTCGAAAATAATGTGAAATTGTTATCGGTGTTTTGCGAATTCTTTGATAATGGCGGGTAATATTGACTATGTAGTAGCTAAATAGTTATCGTTAACACAATGGTGTCATTCATAGCAAAAAAGTAATTCCCGTGTTGTGCTATGCACTGTTGAAACGCCTCTGGATTTCCATTTCTGGATTTTTCCTGATTAAATGAGCAAATTTTCCAAGGATTTCTGTGGAGAGTTTCCTCGTTAATAAAATTAAAAAAATACGGAAAGAATAATTTACCCTGCACTGAGTACTTCCTACAACTAGTTCATTTTTTTAATGGAAGTACAGTACGTCCCATAAAAAAATGCGAAAATCCATACCTCAGTTTCAAATAAGTTTTTTTTTTGAAAATGATAAAAAAAAAATCTTAATTTTATTTAGGGAATCGTTTATTAAGCCTTTCATGATTATATTACTCAATATGTCCACCATTTTTCTCGATCACCTTCTCCAAATGGGGACGGAATCGAGAGCATACCTTCTTGGTAATGGAAGCTTTCAGGGCGCCAACACTGGGGTGAGAACGTTCACAGGCCTTAGCCTGAACATATGCCTATATTGAGTAATCCAACGGATTCAAGTCCGGGCTGCTAGGAGGCCAAATGTCCTTTGGCCAAAATTCCATGTTTTCCTTCAGCCACGCTTGAGCCTTTTTTCAGGTATGACACGGTGCTCCGTCCGTGTCATACCTAAAACTTGTTGGTGTGCTCCAGAGTTGGCTTTCATCCATGGCAGAACGTGGTCCTTCAAAATGTTCATGTAAACCTCGGTATTAACGTTTAATCCAGCTTTGATAAATACTGGAGGCATTTTCAAGCCATTGGCCCCGAAAACCAAGACTCCGGCCGGATGTTTGGTTGTAAACTTGAATTTCACGTGCTCTGGAACATCCTCAATCTTCTTCGGTGAAATAAACCTGTCTGTACGTGTGTTAGATACGGGATCGATGATGAAAATTTTCTCATCGGAGAATACGATGATGGTATGCTTCTTTTTTAATGCTGACACCAAACGTTTCGAGCGCTCCAGCCGTAGTTGTTTGATTCGGTCCGTTACAAGATGGCTCTTTACTCTTGCCCTGTACGAACACTTCAAGTCATCTTTCACCAACAGTTGCATGGTAGTTTTTAAATATCGGCTTCCTTAGCCTATTTCCGAATCGATCTGATAGGATTTCGCCTCACTTTGTCTCTCACTGATCTGATGACCTTCGGTGTGCGAGCGGACCGTGGACGGCCACTACCCGGCTTCCGTGGACATGGTCCATCAAGGAGTGAACGTTGGATACGGTAAACGGTAGCCAGGTGGCATCCCACAATCGTTGCAATTTGTTTTACGGGCTTTTTTTTATGTGAGCTTGACAGCTCAACGGGCCAGTTGCTAAGACTATATGCCTTACGGGCTTTTGGGTGAGCTGCAAACTAGTCACAACCTCCTTTGCGTACATTTTTCTCAGCTTTGTTACTCGCGAACCACTGTTTTGTTAACATCGTCTCAGAGTATACAGTCAGATGATTACACACACACATTAAAACAGTAAAAATATTGTTTAAAGCTACCCAAAAATAAGTATTGAAAACTTTCGCATTTTTTATGGGACATAATGTTCTTGGTTAAATGATTCTTTCGGCGAGGGGCGAAATCTTATTATTGAAGTACCGTAAAACGGGGAAGTATTAATAACTTTTTTCAATATTTTTAAACATCGCCCACAGAAACCAGCTTTGCTTTTTAAAACAAGTTCAGTTGTGTTCAAAATAATAGCAGCGGGAGGTGAAAAAATAAAAAGATAAAACTATAGTCAGCCTGCTAGCTGCACATCATTTTTCCATAGAGTCCCCAGGGGCTTAGCATCGCAAATCAGGTATTGCAGCTCACGAATTGCGTACCACAGACCACAATTCTTCGACATTTTTCGGCTTTGCTTCAGAAACAATATATTTGACGTCACGACGGGTTTAGGTCTGGAGAATTTTTGACGTACGTCTTTGTTTTCAATACAGGGTTACACGTTGCGAGGACGAAAATTTGGAGCGTCACGAAATATGCTTAGGTTTTGAGCATTAATAACTAAGTAATTTCACGATTGATTTCTAAAATGTTTGCACTAATCGATCGGAACATTTTCTACGCTTTGAGTTCAATATTTAAATCTATTGATGATTAACATTCAACTATTGGAATTAAAGCAAATAAAAGGTGATGTCTTATAACGCCAATTTTTCGGAGTTAATTTACTAAATGCACAGTACTTTCCTATCACAGACTTCATAGTTAAGTAAGGAACGTCTCATATGCAGCAGTGCACGATATAAAAGCGGGACACCTTCGGATTTTCTTCATTCGCTCGGCAGCCATGGAGCTGTGCAGAGCGGCAATGGACCAGCGGACAGAGCGGCAATGGTAGCTGGCGGTTGCAAGTACCCTGCAGGAGGGTACGCGCGAGAGCAACCAGCCAGAATGATGGCTCAACGTCTGTCACTAGCGAGTGGCAGGCTGGACAGCCATTTTAAATGCAGTTGTGTGCTATGCCAAGCTCGTGGCAAATTTAGCAAATTTGGAGGGAAACATGTTTGATCCAGTTAGGTTAGCCATAAATATATTGATGATATAGATGTATATGGTGATGATATTGATATATTTGAAGATTATATCGATATTTATGAAGATGATATAGATATGACGCAACTTTGAGTGTTTAAAATCCGCAATCACTATGTATATACAGGCAGAACGGCATTTTTCGGGTTAGAACCATCTGTGTCTAGCGCCACGGTCCCCAAATTTTGACAGATTTCAATGATGTATTTCACACAAAAAGCTCTTTTCAGGGCTACTGTTCTTATTTTCAAAGAGTGTTAAACTGAATTATTATAATAGTTTGCTCATTGTATGCGCATTACATCTACCTAATTCCTAAATCCAGGCTGGTCCTGAATTTTGCACGATTTTTGTTCGATAAATACCAAATATTTCGGTATTGAAAATAGCTAAGGGTCGTTTAAAGTTTGCTTACTTTTTGCAATCACAGTTATGATTTCCCTATTACAGACATAATCTTCTTATTACGAGTTGTTCAATGTTGGTAATATTCTCTTCCAATCAGTTCTTAAAAGTTTTTCTGTTGGTTTTAGTGCGTTAGATAGAGTCCCTACCTTGCAAGAGGAATGAAATATTTTTGAAAATGTGTTTTAAAGAGAAAGTGAAATGTCGCAGAATATGGCTGCAAAGTATCAGAGCAGCAATCAAAGCGAATGAATCTTTAATCTATTTTCAATAATAGCATGAGTTTAAAGTTGACTCTTAACATTTGGAGAAATTATTAAGGGTTTATTGAATTCCTTCACAAATATGATCATTTAAATTGATGACAAATTAACATAAAGATTTTCATATAATTACACATTCTTAAAAGAAACCTTGTACTTGTAAATAAAATTCATATTTCTTACAGATCCTCAACTATCTTTCACGCCATAAAGATCGTAGCAAATACGACCGTGTCCGTATCATCATCCAAACCACACGGCCAATCAACCGGTCGTGTGTTATACACAACCTCATTGATTTTCGTCACGGCTTCTTGATCCAATCGATCAATGAAGCCTCGATTCTAATACAGGCAATTAAAATTAATAATAATAACATTCATTACATATTGCTACATAGTCCTACGTCAACTATGCGTACAACCCCATTGAGCTGTCCCTTATAGTTTTTCTCCTGAAACTATGCCCTAGCACGCTTGCTGGTGTGCTTAGGATCATTGTCCTGTTGGAACACACATTTTAGTGAGATAAGGAAGCATAACCTCATTAAGTATTTTGATGTATCAGATCTGGTCCCTGATGCCTGGTGTGCGGTAGATTGGTCCTACACCGTGGTAGGAAAAACACTCTCACACCATTATTTTTGCTCCGCCATGTTTTACTGTCTTCCGTGTATTGTGGTCGATATTCTGTGCGAAATGTGCACATTTCACATACTGACGGCGGCCTTTTGATCCGAATAGGACAATTTTCGACTCATCAGTCCACAACACCTTCCGCCCTTTTTTCCTTGGAACTGGTCAAATGCGTTTTGGCAAACTTCAGACGATTGGAAACATGCCATTTCGTCATCAGTGGCACCTTCCGGGGGCTATGAGCCAACAGATTTGCTTCTATCAATCATCGTCTAATAGTAACAGTGCTCGCAGGCAAATCTAAATGACCTTTAATTTTGTTCGAAGTCTTGGCTGGATCGATTCGAACACTTTTTGCAACGCCGCCGACCACGAGTTCCATCCTTGGTCTTCTATTTCAAAATATTCCTGATCATTTTGGCAGAACATCCTGAACGCCCATTTTTCTGCGAATAACGAAGATAAAAACCAAAATCCAACCTAATGTTCAGTTCATTTTATGCTTTTTGTGTATCGTCACTCTTCACAAGACAAATCTTCCAAAGGAATGCGATTAGAGTACAATAAAACACGGAATCACTTTTCGATCCGTTTCAAGAAAGGTGGTGAGACGATGATTGACCATTCGTTCGCATATCTTTGCGATGCAGTTTAAAAGTGCGATTGGTCGGTAATTCTCCGCCAAACTTGGTTGAGACCCGGGTTTTGGAATTGGAACAATTATTCCTTCTCTCCAGCGCGAACAACACTTGCCCTCCGCCCAGACACGGTTAAAACTTCGCAGCAAGGTTAGTTTCCCGGAGATTGGAAGATGGCGAGTCATAGGGTAACCAACGTTATGCCTGCTAGTTAAGAATCCTTTAGCCTCGTCAAATGCCCGTAAAATTCACTGTTCAATATGACATCTTCTGCAGTTGCTTCATCATTCTCGGTGTCCGGTATCTTCTCGGAAGTATCGAATG
This sequence comes from Aedes koreicus, assembly GCA_024533555.2. Taxonomy (NCBI): domain Eukaryota; kingdom Metazoa; phylum Arthropoda; class Insecta; order Diptera; family Culicidae; genus Aedes; species Aedes koreicus. Next base: position 860,038 of record JAHHFK020001972.1, on the reverse strand, counting down.
CTGATGTTTCTTGAAAATAGTTGGCGAAGTGCTCGGCGATGGTTTCATGATCCTGTTCGTGCTTGCCATCTCTGATTAGTTCTCTGAGTCATGTATTCCGCTTTCTGCAAAGTTTGTTGTAATTGTTCCAAAGGACATCAGATGGAGATTGTGGATTGTAGGAACGGCAAAAGATATCCCACGATTTCTATACCGGGTTGATTCCTCTGCACATATGCACAAAGCTTAGAGATATTTGTTATGCGCTACTTTGCACCTATTAAAAAAATGACTATTATATGTAATCCTCTGTTTGTACAGCTCAAAAGATTCAAATTGTACCAGCGGTTTCAGTTAGCATAAATAGTTACGCTTGTATTACAAAAGAAAAGACAATTTTCGGACAGATGGGGAGAAACGATAACAGATATAAAAACAAAACAAACAACATTGATTCCTTTATTAATTCATGAGTTTACGAAAATGACTGTTGCAGTTGGCCGGAACTTTGGCCGTAACTGTCAAAAAGAAAGATGTTGGCAATTCAACTTTCTGGTCACCTTATTGATCAGTTCCTATTCAGGTTCTCCCAGAAATTTTCAATTGGGCGCAGCTGGGGCACGATGTGGGAGTTGGCGTTCTCGGGGATCTTCAAACGCTGTGCCGAGACCAGATCCGGCCAGAACATGACAACGTCCTTCAGGTTACGTTTCTTAACCAAGGCCGCAACAACCCGTAAGCAGATCATTCTGTACCTCCCAGGTGACTACAATTCCCGCAAGTGGTTTTGACATCCCCTTCTCACTGGTTGTCAGCCACAACAGAACCTTCTTCGGGAATTTCGTGTAGGAGATGTACTTCACGTCACTGTTGATCTCATTCCAGGGGGAGGAGAAATAGCTGGTCCCCTGCCAAATATTGCCACCGATCGTCAGGTATGTCTCGTCGTCCATTATCACAACCACGTTGCGCTCCGCTGGGAAGATATTCTTGACGAGCACCTTCACCCGCTGATTTTGGGTCTCCTCTTGCGCTTCCTACACGACCGGCCTCAACTTCCGCTTCCTCATGACGATGTCCATGACGACTAAATGTTGACCGTCTGGTAGGTCGCACCGATCTCCCAGCCCAAGGGGCGGAAGGATATTGCAACCTTGCCTTCCGTCTTCCGCTTCAGCGCTTGCTGTTCCTTTCTGTCACGCAAAACCGGTGGACGGCTGGAACCCTGCTTGCGCTCAATGCTCTCACCTTTCTTCCAGGTGCAATACAAAATTCAGCATGATGACGGACTTCTTCGCTCCGGATGGAGCCGGCGGTAATTACAAACCATCGAACGTCGTTGCTTCACTGCTTTCGTCATGGCTGCCTGAAACGAATAAACGAACTAAGAAGTATGAACTTTTTCTGTATATGGCCTACTTATATTCATTAACGATTTACCGGTAGACCCACCAACAGGTGGCAGTATAATCGTATGAAAAATCGGGGAACTTTGCTCTTTTTTTTTATTCAAGCGTTGACGTGGAGTAAATAATTTGTTTCATTTTCGTTATCATCTTTGCTTACATTCAGTCACAAATACAAACACTTCAAACTCACATGTCAATTCCTTGATTCTGAGTTAGGTGAACTGCAAAGTGATGAGAATAATATATAGGCACATTGTCTCTGTATGAGAAATATATGAAAATTCAGTGAAGATTGTATACAATACAGGCCAGATTTCTGTTTTGGTTGAGGTGAAGACGCCAAAATCCAAAAATTCGCCACCGTGGCCGATTCACACCGCCACTTCGTAAATTTTAAGGCACAAATCTGAGAAACTGTACAGTTAAACATATGACACATCTGCAGTTTTTTGGGTTTTTTTCCTTCGAAAAACTAAAGTGACAATCCAATTGGATTGGATTCTAGCAACCTTCACTTCAAATTAAAAATTCAAGCAAATTATTTGAATACGAGCTATGTTTCTTTTTCTCTTCAATATCTTATCTTTCTTAATCTAATAGGTTCATCCCATAGACCTCAACAAACCAGCAAGTTCCAAAAAGTTCAATGAATATAAAATTGCCACAATATGAACGGATAGCAAATGCACCGGAAATGACAAACGCAATAAACTGGTGAATGAATCCTCCAGTTTCTCACGATACTCATTTTGATGTAGTATAGGTCACGTCCACCAACAAAATTGATTTGCTGTTCACTTTCCGTAAAGGGTGAAACGGGGCCAAAATCCCAGTTTGAGGTAACAAACATTCTGAACTAGATGAATAATCATGTAGTTAAACCTTTTTGATTGAATAACAGTTCTTAAAAAAACATAGTTATGGAGCTCTAAAATTTAACGATTATATCTTTTGACTAACACCCGTCGTGAAACTTGCTAAAATAAACCCACTGCGTGAAAAGATATTTATATTGCTTGTTTCAATCATACTCTATAAATGACTTTCACGCGGCCGTACTTTTATGCAACTATTAATTTTTAACAATTATATCAATATTCACTTTAAATCTGATGTTGACATTCAACAAGTATGATCCTGAAGAGCGACATTGGGATCGAAAGACAAACATATGAAGTGAATTGATCAGTAAAAAAACACTTCTACCCCAGAACACACTACCTACTAGCGCTGGAAGGATAGAATATAGTTGATTGCGGAGGGACTATTGATATGATAATGGTTCGATGCCATCCACCTACGATATACAGCTCGAGCAGGTTGGTCTTGGCTTTTCCAATTCAATACAACTCGTGACATCATCATCATCATCGTTATCATCAACATCATCGTTACTACTGTCAATATACTACACGTAGCAGCGTTTCCTACCAGAATACCGAGAAGATAAGCTCCTGTCGGGTTAGGTAATAGAATCAGCAGGCAATCTTTCACACGTACAACACGTGCTCCGTTATTACAGGGTAAAGGTTCCATATTGAAGAGACTCTTCCAGTATTTCCGGAGGTCGTTTTTCGGGTAGGAGTTAAATCTGAAGCAGTTTAGTGATTGTCATCACCTCAATTAATAATATTTTCATGCTTTAGAAACATAAATTCATACAAACAGTTATAACCAATCGAAAGCCATCAATAACACGATACAATTGAGTACAATTTCAGACAACAATCAAATAACACTTGAAATCTCCATTATACTTTCATGCATTCAAAATCGGATTAACTGTATCACCGGAGCTGTACACACACATCTGCACAAAAGCACCACCCCCACCAGGCCACCCACCAAACTACCAACCCACACCGACCAACCACCGACCAACCACTATCGCATTGTCAGCATATACACCCTAAAAACAGCTCATTGTTATTACGTTTCCATTTGTAGCACATTTTTCAGCTGTCCCGATTATAATTCGCTTATGATTTACGATCCGTTTCATCTCCTTTCCAACTCTTTACAAACCACCGAAAAACACGTGCACACACCCTCACCACAGACGACATGCAGCACTACACGGCCGACGATTGCCAGGTAACACCGGTGATCCACGTCCTGCAGTACCCGGGTTGCGTCCCGAAGCCCATCCCGTCCTTTGCGTGCATTGGCCGCTGCGCCAGCTACATTCAGGTCTCGGGCAGCAAGATCTGGCAAATGGAGCGATCCTGCATGTGCTGCCAGGAGTCGGGCGAACGTGAGGCATCCGTTTCACTGTTCTGTCCGAAGGCGAAGAACGGCGAGAAGAAGTTTAAAAAAGTAGGAATCCTGGCTGTGATGTTACGCTTCCCACATTGCTCTCCCACAGTAATATGTGCTAGCTTTTCAGCTCTTGCATGCTAAATTGGCTTTGTATCCGACGGGCAATCCGTGTGAATTCGTGCATTCTGCATGGAAATATTAACTCCTCGTTTGCTTATGGCTGTATGAGTTTGTGTGCCAATATTTGTACCGTTATATGTTCCATTGTCCTTTTTTCCTGTGTTGTAACTGTTAATTTAATATTCATGTATTAAAGTGCAACAATGAAAGATGAGAGTGCTACTGTTTATTGTGGAAGGAGATCATCTCGAGTAATAAGTGTAATCAGATTTTGTACGAAAAAAAAGGTAAGCCATTTCTTAACAAAGGTCGCCGGGGCAATACAACAACAACAGCCGAACGAATGTCCCACCCAAAAAGACGTTCGACGGGAATCGAACCCATGACCACCAGATTGTAAAACCGATGCTTTACCGGCTAAGCTATGAGAAGAGGAATATTTCAACTGGCAAATGTTATACAGTCATTGAACATCAAAAGATTTTCTCGAAAATTCCATCGTTTTAACTCATCAAATGCTTGAGATATAGGAGTTTGAAAGGAGATTTGCTCACTAGCACTACCTAGTGGTTGAATTCTACATCAAATTGCCCATAATTACGTATTTCTAGGTCATCCAAAGAAATGTTTTGAATTCCATTCCATCCTATTAACTTATTTGGTTGTGGACATATAGAAGTACAAAAAAATGTTTGCTTATAAGTGTCACCTACCCGAGCAAAGGATTATAACAAATTCTAATACCAAGTTATCATTATTTGATAACAAAAATATACTAGTTGAATATCATAATAATAGCTTATTTTATTAGAGTGAGAACATCTTGATAAGAAATACTGTATTCAAAGCAAATTTATTGAAATAGTTTCAAATGATGTTATCAATTTGAAATCACATTCTCACGAAAATATCTGGATTTTTTTTTTTTGGTAACAAGCATCATTTCTTGTAAAAATATCCTGGTAATATTTATAGTTTTTCATTCAATTAGTAACATTTGTCAAAAAATGTATGTTTAAAATGATAACATATGAAAACAAAACTAGCCAATGGTGATAACTAAATTTGTTATGTAATAAAAGCGGAATTCAAAACGACATCTGGGATAACAGAACTTGTTGCTTGTATGATATCAGCTTGTTATTTTCCTTTGCTAGGGTAGTGGCTTCCCGAGTATAGTCTAACATCATAAAGATAGCAATTCGAAAACTTATTCTGAAATCAACATCAAATTGAAATCAAAATTCGATTTCACTTTAAAATTGTCAAATTTGATATCAAATTTAGTTTTCATCTAGCTGAAATCTTGAGTTCACTTTTCTTTGACAAAAGTAGTTTTGTTTTCAATGTATTGACAGATCATCAAGTGGAATACTGATTTTTCATTCAACGGGAAAAAATGTACAGCAAATTGACTTTTCAATTTGCTCTCACTGATAGCAGGATCAGTTCTTAATTTGATGTCGTAGGAGTAAATGTTTGCTATAAATTTTGATCTTTTAACCGTTAAAACGACCAAAACAACAGCAACCTGAGAGATCATTATCGGCAACATCACAACACCATATTTAATTTTCTATTTGATCTCAAACTCTACTCAGGTTGGCAACGGTTGGGCACTTAGTGAAGAGACATAGCGGTCAATCATGTCAGAAAAACCTGTTATAATCCAAGTCTCAAAGAGCCAACAAACAATTACTCATTAAAGAAACATCACTATGGCGATTTAATTCAGCAACGTGTTGAATAATCTCTGAACTATTTTCAATCACAGCTTTAGTTCAGGCATTATTCACACAAATTTGGACTTAATAACAAAGTTATTAAGCTGTTGCCAAGTGATCTTGGACACTGCTAATTGCATATGCTTAAGAAGCAAGTTTGCAGCAATGGAGTTCAGCTGATAATTGAATAACTGCTTTTAAGTGCTGCAAAGAACTTGAGGGTAATTCTCAGAGTCAAAGTGACCCTTTTTTTTTAGCTAAGCGGGGTTTTTTGTAAAAATAAAATATTCTCTCCTTGTTTATTAATAGTCATGATGAAATTTTTCTTCAACATCACTAAGCATATTAAAAAACCTGAGGTGTCTTTTATGGAACTTTTGTTTAACTTTTTAAAATTTTCACAAAACTTTCTTTGGTTTTTTGTAAGATTTTCCATACGATACAGACATTTTTATTTGGATTATATATGCTGCATATTTAATTTGATATTATTTTACATGTACATTAACAGAAACATTATGTAACATTTATTTACTAACATTAAATAGCGAGATTTGAACCATCAACCTTCGTATTCTTACACTGATAGGCAAAATAAAGTGCCCACCTCATCGTTTTTTCAATTTCTCTCATTTACTTGATTCAAATTAAAGTAAACACACTGTATTTTTTTTATAATCTTATTTTTTACATTCTTTTTAAGTTTCACTTATGGAATACTGAAATAACAGGAGTTTTACTTAAAGAAAAAAAAATCAACTTGTGTTGAAAAAAAACAGTGACAAAATAAAGTGCCCACTTCATTTAGGCTACAGAAAACATAAATTAAAGTAAAATAAAAGCATTTCAATAATTGATGTGCCCTCCTTTGGCCTTCAGGACCTCCTGCAGGCGCTTCGACATGCTCTCGACCAGGTTCTTTAGGTCTGTGGATCTAGCTCTTCCCAGGCGCGCTCCAGGGCTTCAAAATAGTTATTTTTATTGGTAACACCAGTTTTGTCAACCCTGGCATCGAAATCGCTCACAAATTCTGGATGGGATTGAGGTCCGGGCTTTGTGGAGGCCATTCCAGCGGTTTGATCCGACAAGACCGGAAGAAAGACTTGGTCTTCTTGGCAGTATGCTTCGGGTCGTTGTCCTGCTGGAATACGAACTTCTCTTCAAGGCCCGTCTGGATCAGCGAAACCTCCAGATTTTCTCGCAGGATGTTGATGTAAGAATCTGCCGTCATTATCCCGTCGATTTTCACAATGCTTCCCACTCCACCCCACGAAAAACACCCCAGACCACCACATTTCCTCCTCCATGCTTCATCGTGCCTTGGATGTGGCGCTCCTGAAGCTCCTCTCCCGATCTGCACCAAACACGAACCCGCCGCTTTCGGTTAAACAGCTCGAATTTTGATTCGTCCGTCCAGAGAACCGTTTTCCAGAACTCTAGGGGCTTATCAGCATGCTCCTTAGCAAACTTAAGCCGTTTGGCTTTGTTTGCCTTGCTGATAAATGGGCGCTTCCGGGCAAGTTTGCTATTCAACCCCTGTGCTACGAGACGGCGACGAACAGTTCGACCGGAAACTGATAACTGAAGGGTTTCCTGGATCTCGCGGACAGTTACCTTCGGGTTCTTCTTGACTTCGCACTTGATCTTGGTGTCCGTTCTCGCATCAGTTTTTCGCTTCCTGCCTCTGCCAGGGCGATCCACCACTGATCCAAACGTTTTAAGCTTCAGAAGAATTTTGCCAACCGCTGCCTTAGTGATACTGTACTTCTTAGCGACAGCCCGGTGCGATTCACCGTTTTGCACATCACGAACGACCAATTTTCGGATACACAAGGGAATTGCTTTCGAAAGCACTGCGTTCTCCATTTTTTTTTCAATTGAATCAAATGCGATAACGTATACAAATGCACCAGGTTGAGCCGTTTGCTTCAAAACATGTCAAAATATCAAAACATAAACAATCGAGGGGTCTTCCAATGGAAACTTATCGAAAACATATCGATTTTTGAAGTGGGCACTTTATTTTGTCACTGTTTTTTTTTTCAACACAAATTGATTTTTTTTTTTTAAGTAAAACTCCTTTTTTTTCAGTATTCCATAAGTGAAACTTAAAAAGAATATACAAAATAAGATAATAAAAAAAATACAGTGTGTTTACTTTAATTTGAACCAAGCAAATGAGAGAAATTGAAAAAACGAAGAGGTGGGCACTTTATTTTGCCTATCAGTGTAACTACGTGACATACCAGCTGCGCTATCCTAGAATTGAATGAAGTATAAACGAATCGTCTATATAAGCTCAATGTTATACGCCGTGTCCAATATATTCTCATACACTTTTTCCTTGCATTGGTGTCGTGCAAGTACTCAACATGCTTCACGTATGTGTTGGTGTAGTTTTGCACTATGTTTATACAAACGCTTTTAGGTTATGTCCGATTGTTTTCATTCGGTGTTTATCTTTTACCAGCGATGAAGGAGTTTCGTGCTGTGGTGATAAAAAAGTTTTTGAAAGGTGAGCGCTCGAGCGCTATTTTCAGAAATTTGAAAAACCTCGGAGTAAAGCGGGATTTTATGTACCGAACCATCCGAAGGTACCGTGACACCTGCTCGTTGGATGATCGGAAGAGATCCGGTCGTACTCGTACGGTGCGGACTGCACGAGTTGTTAAGATGGTCAGGGAACGGATTAGACGAAAATCACAGCGCTCTGTACGTAAAATGGCAGATCTGAATGTTTCGAGATTGTCAAAGCACAATATACTGCAAAATGACCTCGGATTCCAAGCGTTCAAGAAACGTAAGGTTCACGGAGTTTCGGAACCTTCCAAGCAGAAACGACTCGAAAGAGCAAGTCTGCTTTTGTCGCGGCACGGTGGGGAAGAATTTATCTTTTCCGACGAAAAGTTATTCGTCTTGCAACAATCCCACAACGTCCAGAACGACAGATTGTGGGCTCTCTCTTCGAGAACTGTTCCAGAGAGTGATAGGAATATTCCACGGTTCCAAAGTGCTGCGTCAGTGATGGTTTGGGGAGGAATTTGCAAGCGAGGCAAATTACCACTGGTTTTCATGGAAAAAGACGTTAAAGTGAATGCCGTATATTATAAAACGGAAGTTTTGGAGAAAGTTGCCAAGCCATAGGTACAAGAGGTGTTTGGAGATGATCACTATGTGTTTCAGCAGGACGGAGCGCCATCGCATACTGCAAATCTCGTTCAGGGCTGGTGCCGAGAAAATTTAACCGACTTTTTGGACAAGAATGAATGGCCTCCCAGTTCACCAGATCTGAATCCCTTGGATTATTTCGTATGGTCATACATGCTGGCGAAGGTAACCTTCGCTGTGATGCTTTAATTGAGCTATATTGATATTCTATTTATAGCGTTGTCTGTAAATAAGCAACATCAGTGTTCAATTAAACCTTCTAAATGTTGCTATTAAACGTTGCTTAGCTGTACACAAGCTTTGATATTAGATGTTCGGTTTTACTACGTGCATTACTGGCAAGGCCATGTTGAACAAGAGACGATTAAAATATAAGACAATGTTTTCTGATGTTATTTGTTAACACTGCGCTGTTTTTATTCGGATGGGCAGTGTAAAGAATAGCTTGTGAGCCAGTTGCTCCAAAAAGTTGACTATAATTTCAACTCTTGAAAACAGGCCAATACTTTTTCACCAGCATAAAAAATGAACAACTCATAAACGAAAACATAGGAATTAACTAAATTCAATGAATATAGCATCATTTATCCAGCATAACTTGAAGTTGAAGAAGAAATATTGATCAACCAAAATTCCGAACACTTTGGAAGCTTTTCTACGGCATTTAAATGGCATTTTTAATTGTAGTTTATTTTGCTGGCTATTGGTTTAAACCACAGCTATTATTCAACTAAATAAAACTAAATATAAGGTTTAATTGGCAAAGCTAATTAAAAGGCGTTGCATTAGAGGCACCAACTGTATATCAACTAATTGTGTAGTAGTCGAATAAAAGTCAATTAAGACACCTGTATAAAGCTTTTGTATTTTTTTTTCTTAAGCTTCAAATTGGATCAGTTGAATAGTGATGTACATTACAGCTATTATTCAATTCAATATCAGGTTTATTAAGTTAAGCTATATAAACGATGTTTCAACGGATGCATAAACTGTTATTTGACTCTTTGTTGAACTGTGTAAATATAGTTACATATAAATACTAAAATAGCTTTCACTAAGCATGTTATTCAAACAAAATGAAACACTTGAATCAATGTTAATGTTTCAATTGAGAACATGGTTACTCAGCTTATATTTCAGCCAGATTTTTTAATCAGCTACGAAAGTCGTAATCCAGCTTTAATAAAGTATGTATGCTTAATTACTGCTTTTGTTTGTTTCTTGGGGACCCAAATAACCATGAAGCTCTATATAGATACATCAATTTTGCATTATATTACGATATAAGTTTATGGTATAAAGCAGTCTAATCTTACATGCCCTAAAAGAAAAAAAAAAGAAAAAAGGGCCCCCCCCCCCCCCAAATATTTAATATTTTTTTTTTTTTTTTTTTTTTTTTTTTTTTTTTTTTTTTTTTTTTTTTTTTAAAAAAAAAAAAAAAGGAGTTTTATTTAAAAAAAAAAAAATCAATTTGTGTTGAAAAAAAAAACAGTGACAAAATAAAGTGCCCACTTCAAAAGTCGATATGTTTTCGATAAGTTTCCATTGGAAGACCCCTCGATTGTTTATGTTTTGATATTTTGACATGTTTTGAAGCAAAACTAATATGACCGATGATTTTTGCGTTATTGAGGCACCAGCACCTCTTTGGAAAAATGAAGCATTTCATACTGCTATTGAATATTCCATTTTCAGTCATGACAACGCCACAATGTTGGATAACGATTGAACCGAAATTTATTTTGATTTTAAACAAGCAGACTACAATCTCATTAAAAACAAACTATACTCGATTAATTGGCAAACCATATTTCGCAATTTGTCAACAGAGCAGGCCGTAATTGTATTCTATCGAAACATCTACGATATAGTAGAGACTGCAGTACCCCAAAGACATAGGAGAAGACCAAATAAGAATCCGGTGTGGTATACTAAGAAAATTATAAATCTCAAAAATAGGAAGCAAAAAGCGCACAAAGCTTATAAAAAAGATAAAAATGATACAAACCTCACAATATATTTAACTATCTGTGATGAACTGAATTTAGAAATGAAGATCGCACATGAGGAGAATAATAGAAAAACTGAAACTAATATCAAATCAGACCCGAAATCGTTTTTCAACCTTGTTAAAGATAAGAAGAAATTAAGAAATTTTCCAAGAAAAATGCAATTCAACGACAAAGACGGTAAGAATCCAACCGAAATCAGTAACTTATTTGCTGATTTTTTTCAAGATGTTTACACAACTCGTGACGACAAGGATCGAGATTATCAATTTTTCTCATATCTTCCTGAGCCTTCGTTAAATGTGACTGTTGATAATGTATCCGTCAACGAAATTTTGCTTTCTTTAAGCACATTAGACGCTTCTAAAGGAGCTGGTCCTGACGGATTACCGCCAGTATTTTTGAAAACATTATCAAAGGAATTAGTAAAACCCTTGTTTTGGTTGTTTAATTTATCTCTAAAAACTGGCGTATTTCCCCTCATTTGGAAAGAATCGTACTTGGTTCCGATCTTCAAAAGCGGTAAAAAATCAGATGTGAAAAACTATCGTGGCATTGCAATATTATCTTGTATTCCCAAACTATTTGAGTCCATTATCAATCAACATATTTTTTCACAAGTTAAAAATGTTATCTCTACCAAGCAACATGGCTTTATGAAAGGACGCTCTACTTCTACAAATTTGCTAAACTTTGTAAATTTTTCAATAAATGCAATGGATGAAGGTAATTACGTTGAAACCTTATACACTGACTTTAGCAAAGCTTTTGATAGAGTCGATATTCCTTTGTTGCTTTACAAATTGTCTAAGATAGGTTTCAACCATAATTTAATAAAGTGGGTTCAGTCATACTTGCTTGGAAGAACACAACGAGTAAGATTTGAAGGAAAGCTATCATCGGTTGTGAATGTTACATCGGGAGTACCACAGGGATCCCATCTGGGTCCTTTACTATTTATTTTGTTTGTCAATGATGTTGAATATATTTTACGCCATTTAAATGTTTTAATATATGCAGACGACATGAAACTTTTCATGGAAATACGTAAATCATCTGACATCGAAGTCTTTCAAAGAGAAGTTGATAATTTTCATATTTGGTGTACAAAAAGCTTACTAGAGATTAACGTTAAAAAGTGCATCTCAGTCTCATTCACTAAAAAGCGCAATGTAAGGCAAGACACCATCACTATAGGTCAACAAACTATTGAAAGATGCAATCAGATTAGAGATTTGGGAGTCATAGTTGATTCCGAGCTCACTTTTGTAGAACACTACAACAATATAATTTACAAGGCAAGTAATATGCTCGGGTTCATCAAGAGGTTTAGTTTTCATTTCAATGATCCCTATACAATAAAAACATTGTATGTAACATATGTTAGGCCCCTTCTTGAGTACTGCAGCGTGGTTTGGGATCCATATCAGAATACACATAAAGACCGTATTGAGTCAGTGCAGAAACAGTTTTTATTGTATGCTTTGCGTAAGTTAGGATGGAACTCTTTTCGGTTACCTTCTTATGAATCTCGATGTATGTTAATTAAAATAGATGGTCTTGAAAAACGACGTGAGTTTGCGACTCTATCATTTATAAACGATGTTATTGGGCAAAGAATAAATGACGCAGATATTTTAGAGAAGCTCAACTTCTACGCTCCCACCCGTCACTTAAGAAACAGGAATTTATTCTACATGAATAATCAAAGAACTAACTATGCCCAAAACGGACCCATAAATAAGATGATGGCTTGCTATAACAAATACTGCACCACAATATAAATAATATGATATAACAATGAATAAAAATCAACTAAAAAAAGCATTTTTCTCAGAATATCTGTAAGAGTAGAATTAAGGCAAAAATGTAAAACCGGTCTACATATATGATTGACGTCAAATAAAATAAATAAAAATTAAAGCTAGCGCACATGCTTTAATGAAGCTCGAGAACAAGTATATTTGGGGCATAGTTACTTTTTCAGCAGTTGAATTACTGCTTCTACTGAAATGTTTTATTGCATTTTAAAAAGCAGTTATAGAGCTTGGGATATTTTGGAAAAAAAAACATCAAAAACATATTCAATTTTCTTCTAATTGAATTCATGTATGTAGACTATATGTAGACAATAAGTCCGATGAACTAAGTTGATTAAATAAATAAATAAATAAAATATGGACCCAAATAAAATTAGGAAAGAGGACTGTTACGTTTTATTTAGGAATATTATTTCATATTATTTTACGGCATCTTCGCGTAACATTGATGGGATGTATTTTTTTATAGCTCAAATGTGTTTCCTTCATCAGAATTCGAACCAAGGCTTCTCACGACTGATCGATGAATGCAGGTTACATTAACGCTCTTAGCCAAGAGAGCAATGGAATTATGTAAGACAACTTCATAATATAAAGGATTATGGTATGCATACCCTCTTTGTCGTTTTATAAAAATATATTTCATGCAGCTATTTTTAGATTTTTCTTGCTAAACACGTCCTTGAGACTGCGGTACCCGAACCTTTTATCAGTGCAAACCTCAACCCGATACGTGTTACAAATGAAATCATACCCACCGCCGTTCATCACACAACAAGCCGACACAATTTTGATACCCGGTGCAGGTTGAAACTGGATCATAAATGAAAATAATATATCATATACATATATTAGATTGAAGATTCCTCGTTGAAAAAAGCAGCTCAGTCCTCTGAATATCAACAACCAGAAAAACCTGCGGCTCCCCATAATGCAGCCATATTTTTTGCTGAAATTTTAGGAACCAAACTTTCTGCTGCTAAGTTTAAGGTTAAAGAGAATGAAGATGACGATTTTGGATCTGACAGGCAGCTCAGCTCGATCATATGTTTCTCATTTCTTAAGTCAAATTGGAAAATGTCATCCAGATGCACTAAAGCTACTTTTTAGCTAGCAATGAAGCATTTATTGGGATAATGCAATAATGCATCATTTAATGCGTATTTAACGTTAAGTTGTTTGTAGAAATATAGCAATGCATCATAACATTTTTAATGCAAAGGTAATGCAACATAGCATGGGAGTTGTTCAAAAAGTGTGGCATTACTGGTTGCTGATACTCGGTCGAATTAGTGTTATGATATAATGCTTGTGGTTACTTGGGGAGTGCATTCGCGGAAAATGGCACACTCAAATATGTTCTCAAAAATTTTGTCTCTTAAATGGGAACCAGTAGAGAATGAAGGTCAATTAGTATGCTAAGATTTGTATTACTTATTTCATTCCATTTTATTCTCCACTACAAATGCTCAGCTTTTCTCATCTGTTTGGTCACTTTCATCAAAACATTCATTTTTCATTTTTGATTATATTGGGATTTTTACGAAGTCTTGTGTTCAGCGACATTTTGTTTCTCATTCATGTTTGATGCCTTCGGCACTTTGTAGGTATGTAATTCAGACCGTTTAATGGTTTTTCAGACAAAACAGAGCGACACCTTTGATTTTCTAACGACATCCTGGATCATGCCATTCAAGTTTGGCCGGCGCTTGAATTCTGCCACCAGGCCACTACTGCCATCACTTCTCAAAACTCATAAAAGCCGCTAAAACGACGCTTTATTGCATGCTCACTGAAACAAACAGATAAATTGAGCATAACAAAAACATTTTATTTCAAATTCATTCAACTTCCCTTGAAAACACTTCACTTTTCGAAAATTCACTGGTCAAGTTCAACTTGTTCGCCCTGGAGTTTAACTACTCGCCACAGTCGATCGTGGAACACATCGTACGAGGCCCGCGGGTGCTCTTGTGTTTTTTTTTTCTATCACAAGCTGCCACCAGACGCTTCAGGACTGTTTCTTAGAGCAGATTTCGGCCTCCAACATACTCCAGGCAGTGAATTCCATAGGGTTCAGGTCCGGCGAACTCGCCGGCCATTCCGAGCTCGAAATGAACCTTGGAAAAAGTTCCGCAGTCCAGAGTTGGGTTTCCGTCGCTTTGTGAGCTGGCGCCGAATCCTTTTGGAAAACCCAATCCCTGGAGCCAAAATGACGACGTGCTTAGGGTTTGGCGACGATCTGTAGAACTAGTTCCCGACATGTATTTTGGTTGATCTTCACTTCTTCAGGGACAAAAACCAGCGGAGCCCGGCCATCACGTGTGATTCCGGCCCAAACCATCACCGATGCTGGTTTCTGTCACCTGGTGGCCGTCAGCACGTCAATATGGATTCGTGATCTTTCTGGCAACCAAACTCTGTCGTTCCGCTTATTCACGAACTGCTGTAAGGTGAAGAGTTTCTCGTCGGTAAACACAATATTCTCCAACCTTCCTTCTGCGACCCTCTTTAGCAGCGCCTTCTCTCTTGAGAAATGAGTAATCTTGTTTGTGCCTCACCGAAAGGTCTTGGACCTTCTAGATCTTGTAGGGCTTGGTTCAGAATCCGACAGAGACTTCTCCGATACGTTGAAATCCTCCGCCAATTTAGTGGCACTACTTCGAGGATTTCTCTTAAGGCACCTTTTGGCGATCTTCACCTTGACAAGTGTCATCACAGTAGCTCGACGTCCCCCACCATACCGTTTTTGGTACTTTCGGACTCCAGGTAGCTTTTAACTGTACGGTGTACAAAACTTCTGCACACACGTAAAGCGGACAGCTCACGAACTACTAGGTAAGTCAAACAGTTTTGAAAGTGGAAATAAAAATACATTTTTTTGGGGAAATCACTTTTATTGCTCAGTATAGTCTCCCATAAGATCAATACACTTGGTCTAACGATCTTCCAACTTTGTTGTCCCATGACGGAAGTGACTTTCTGGAAGGCCTGCAAAAATACTCCTCTACGTCGGCTATAGCCTCTTCGTTTGATGAAAAATGCTTCCCACGAAGGAATTTTTTGAGGTGTGAGAACAGCCAGAAGTCAGAGGATGCTAAATCTGGTGAATAGGGTGGATGCTGCAACAATTCGTACCCCAATCCACTGATTTTCGCGATGGTGTTTTGAGCTGCGTGAGCAAGTGCATTGTCTTTATGAAAAATGATAATTTTTCTTCTGCAAACCGGGTCTTTTTCACATTTTTTTTTTTTCATCCAACTGGTCCAAAATGTCACAAAAATAATCAGAGTTGATTGTCTTCCTACCTTGGATATAATCTATCAATAAAATTCCTTTTGCATCCCAAAAAACTAACGCTAACACCTTTTTGGCCGGTTTCTGGACACGAATTCACTTCGGAGCCGAAGAGCCTGATTGACACCACTCCCTAGCCTCTTGTTTTGATTCAGGATCATGATTGTAGACCCAAGTCTTATCCATAGTGATGAATTGACGCAGAAAATTCCTTTTTATCCTTTCGGAATTGCCCCAAATGTTGCTCAGAAAGTCGCATTCGAACGTGTTTTTGTTGCATTGTTAGCAAATGCGGCAACCATTGTGCACACAGTTTTTTGAAACCCAAAACTTCAGCCAAAATTTGCCATGTTGTTCCATGTGAGATGCTTATGGTGTCAGCTATCACATCCACAGTCGATCGATGATCTTCCAAAACCATATCCTGTATTTTCGCTATGATTTCTGGTGCTTATGCACCTTTTGGACGTCCTGAGCGTGGATCATCTTCAACGCTTGTACGACCACGTTTAAACTCCAAAACCCATCGGTGAACAGTTGGAAATGAAGGAGAAGACTCCTTTAATACTTTCACCGTCTTTGCATGGATCTCAAGAGCCGATAAACCTTCCGAAACAAAGAATCTAATCAAAGCACGATATTCGGATTTTTCCATTGTTAAAAAATATACTGACACGTCAATTTCAAATGGCTTGTAAGAAAAGAACGTATTGACAGAACGAAATGAAATTTTGAGTACGTTCTTATGATAGATGAAATATTAAAATGGCGCAAAATATTAGGTTTTTCTACTTCTCCATAGATGTCGCTTTCAAAACTTTTTGACTAACCTAGTAATCACTGTCGAAGTAATGTATCAGTTCAACTGCCGGACCCTGTAATGTTATTTCTCCGTCATCCGCTGTAAAAACAACAACAATAACAACATCGAGCAACGCCAGATGACGAGGCAATGAATTCTTGAACGAGAAAACTGATCAGCTGTTTTGGCGTCGTTGAATTCGAATGGGCAAAACTCATGCTCGCATAAACTCATGCATTAGTTTTGAGAATTGGTGTTTTTCGGAACACTGAATCGGTTTAATAATTTACATTTAATACTACAAAGTAGAGCTTATCGTTTTGTTCTTTATGAAGGAATTCTTCTTTGCTTCACACTTCAAACTTATTGCCATTGGGTTGTTTAGAGTAAGGAAATGTTTGCATATTTAAATCTGAAGCAATTTAAATCTGATAAATTTGAAGCAATGAAGCGCATCAGTAAACATGGTGGCCGTTAATGAACTTTGTCCCAATTCACCTTAAGTCCTCAATCTTACCCGTTGCATTTTAAATGAAGAATCGAAACAGCATTTTCTTGCAATCCTACACATGTGTTACCTATTATTTTATTATTCTCACATTAACGAACATGCGTTGCGAAATGTACTTTTAATTAAGTTTGGTGCACTTTGGCGTTGCCGTCGCCGTCATCGTCATTGACATATTCATGGTTGTCTGCTACCGTGTACCATATGCTAACTGGAGGAAAGTTGAGACATGATACTGAGTGCAGGTAGATGAAGAATGAGAAGCTCCAGGAGATGGAAGTGCAACTCATGTACAGAGTGATGCAAGGCCAATGCCGACAGCAGATCTAATTAGAAAGTTTTCTCATTTCTATATCTCATGTCTTTTGTTGCGTCCTATTATTAGCTAAATTTTGAATTGCAATGGCAGCATTCTGCAACAGGCAAACTGGGGCAAATATAAGTTCTTTACTAAGCTACCAAGAATGAGGCTTCTTCACCTATCGGCTTGAGAGAACCACTAAACCAGAAATATGTGTGAACTGGTTTTTCACTTGAACTTGATTTCCATTGGTTGCACAATTAAGTGTTTAATATTGTCTTTAAAAATAAATGATCGCCATCACCACTTCGCAAACTTTGGGGAACCACCGAAGCGCTTCTCAACAAAGTCCCATTTGGAGCGCTGTTTAAAGTATGATATCGACTTATTCCCGTGATTGTTAGTTATCTGGCCGAACAATGAATCAGGTCCTAACCAATATTGCCAGTGAGAGGCTCTCTTTATTGAGGAAGTCAATAAAGAGAGCCTCTCACTGGCAATATTGGTTAGGACCTGATTAATTGTTCGGCCAGATAACTAACTCACATTTCTCACGTTCAAAAGTAGTTTAATTATTTAAAGAAAGTGTTGATGAAAATAATCCATCAATGAGTCTAAGATCTTATGTTAAGTGCGCTTCCTCAGCAATTCCTAAGCAAAGAGGCGACTAAACACGTATGTGTCAATGACGAATTTCACAAACAATATACAGCACCCCCAATAAATGTGGTTGAAGGGTACATGGCATGAAATGTTCGGTAAACGGTATGGAAAGCTGCAATAATTTATTCAATGGGTAACAAATTTGAGCGTCTATTTTTCTCGAAGTGCATGCAGGTAAACATAGGAATCTCATGCGTATCTTATCATCTAATTCAAACTGTATAGCCAATAAATTAACCATAAATAAAATGTTCAATTGCAATCTTTACCAACCAGTTGATATAAATTCAATATCAGGTTCAGCGATAATTTATCTCGCAAACTGCGCTTTGCCCCCATGGCAAAATATACATCCGGGGACGGTTTAGTCATTTGAAACGTTGTCATGCTTGAACTCGTAAGAACCATTGTAAGGTGGTGAACTTAGTTTCAGTTGCAAAAAAGTGTTGCGCAAGGAACGTTCAAGCGCTAAAAAGTACGAAAGCAGAAGTTCAGTTCTTTCAAATCATATATCGTACAATTACGAACAAGTTCTTGAAAAAAAAACCATGGTTCAGAAGAGAAACATAAGCATGCTGGATTTCATTTTATGCCGGGTGCGTATTACTCAGTTTAATTTCTTTTGATTGCAATTAATATAAATATGTTTTGAAAGTGTTCAAAGCCTTACTCCATCAAGTGATAGTATCCTCTTCTGTCACATTTTTCTTAAGATGACAATTCATCGTTCTGAATGCATCATGTTGATGGTGAAATTATGCTCTAATTATTATTCAACTTAATAAGTCTTATTTATTATTAACAAAAATCGAAAAGGAGTGGTTGCCCCCAGAAGAAAAGATTCGACCGCTGTAATGTGTCTTTATATTTTTCAGTGTGGGTGTAAAACAAGCTATTGGATCAATTTTGGTTGTTGACACTTGAGGTATATCAATGTATCTATTTTATATGGTTTCTATTCTATGTATTTCAAATCAAAATTATATTTAATGTTTGAATCTTTTTTAATCACTTATCCAAATAAAATAGCTCAACCATACATATGTGAGTAGATAATGGAACAAAGGTTCCCTTGTGATTTTTTTTTAATGTTTCTGATCCTATTCAATTGGGAAGTGCTGCGACTGACTCCGTGATTCATCTTCCTAGGCTATATGATCCGTGAGAGGTGAAGAGATAAATGATGATTAAGTCACAATTTTCGACTAAAAGTGTGTGACGCATTAAAATTGATTTCGAAGTAAAACTTAATTTTCGCCGCCACATAACCAACACCAACATTGTTGTTGGATAAAAGGAGCAGCGATTGGCTGGTTCGAACGAAATTCATTTCGTGCATTGTAAACATAAGCATTTTGCAGATGAAAATGAATGTGGTTAACAATTTATGAGACATGTGTTCAATGTACGAAAACTGTGTGTGAGCGTAAAGCCCGATTCAATGTAAATTTGAACGCATTCAAGTGATCATAACTCAAGAATTAAACAACATACACGGTTGAGCAAAACGTCAAACAATATATAACAAGTTATTAAATTTCACTGTTTCGAACGAACTGTCGCACTTTATTTGTGATCGATGCCATCATGATCTGCACAGTCGCTGGTGACACTGTACCGGCGAACTTATTCCACTTTACACGCATTTGTTGTGCATTTGTCACTTCTTTACCGCATCCTCGAAGTTTTCGCTTGACAATTTCCCAATATTTTTCGAGCGGTCTGAGCTCAGGGCTATTCGGAGGATTAATCACTTTGGCGACGATATTAACATTGTTTGCAGCATACCATTCTAGTACCTCCTTAGAGTAGTGGCAACAATCAATGTGCAACTAGCCATTTGAAATTGGCTCACTGTTGTAGAACCCCTAGGTCCGTAGTATACCTTGCAGTCTGCACCTTGCAATAATTCTTGTGCTTTTCGGTACCTTCCGGCACTAGTATCTTGGTTGTTGTTTTGATTCACTATGTTATTTTGACACAACATTTGAGAATGTGTTGGTGTGAGCTACGTTGTTAGGGGCGAATCATTGAGCTTGGGACCGAGCTTGGGACCGATGTGCTAGTACTGACTGAGCCAAGAAAAATATCGCATTTGTTCGGGACCTACTGGTCTTAGACTTAGTCTATGGTAGTGGCAGCTGGCTAGATCCGGCCAAAACATAACGTTGGTCTTGTGTTGCCGAATGAAGGGTAAAATCCGCTTTTTCAGACACTCTTTAATGTAAACCTTCAACGTCATTGTGTAAGATGGGATGAAAACCATGGTTTTAAGACCACAACTGCAGATTCCTTAAATGGAATTGGCCACTAAATTTTGTTTCAGGGAGCGATTCGGATGTTTACTAGCACAAAAAGACTTATATCCTTCTCTTGAAAGGATGTTACGCACGGTGGAAAAGTTGGAATCGTATTTATTTGCTAAATCACGTAAAGACACCGCCAGAAAAAAGTGCCCACCTACCCCAGTTTCTCCTTTTTGTGCAGCAAACTGCAAAATAAGTGAAAGATTCTAAGTTTTGTTGTTTTGATGGCATATTTATTATGTTCTTTTCTTGTCTGGTACATAAAAAAACACTTGTCCTGCAAATTCATTTTTTTCTTCAAGAAAGATCAAACTATAGTAGAAATTATGCATGTCAAAATAAAGTGCCCACTTCTTATTTTCTTTTTTAAAAAAAAACAAGTTGTAGATCCAGTCTGTGGAGTGATCAGTAGTTGATGTGTCCTCCCCTGGCCTTCAACAGTTTTTGAAAACGTTTCGGCATACTCTCCACCAGATTCTTCAGGTGTTGTGGGTCAAGATCTTCCCAGGCGTTCTCAAGAGCTTGAAAATAGTTATGTTTGTTGGTAACTCCTGTCTTATCAACTCGTGAATCCAAGATGGCCCACAGATTCTCTATTGGGTTCAGATCTGGACTCTGTGTGGGCCATTCCAAAGGTTTAATACGGCAGGAACGCAAGAGTGCCTTTGACTTCTTCGCGGTATGTTTTGGGTGATTATCTTGCTGGAACACAAATTTGTTTTCCAGCCCAGTTTTAACCAACGAAACCTCCAAATTCTCACGCAATATGTCGATGTAGGAATATACTGTCATAATACCATCGATTTTTACCAAAGCACCAACACCCGCCCAAGAAAAACACCCCCACACCATCACGTTCCCTCCACCATGCTTAACTGTGTTCTGGATATGTCGATCATAAAGCGCCTCTCCAGGTCTATGCCATACACGAGCTCGTTTTTTGCTGTTGAACAACTCGAATTTGGACTCATCAGTCCACAAAACAGTCTTCCAATATTCTAAAGGTTTATCAGCATGTTCCCGAGCCAATTTGAGTCGTTTCACGAAGGCAACTTCTTACAAAACCTGCTCTTGATACCGTGTTCAGCGATCCTTCTGCGTAGAGTACTGTCCGAGATCGATTGTTAAATCACTTCCTTGATCTCCCTGAGGGTAACCTTCGGATTTTTCTTAATTTCTCGAATGATTCTCGCATCTGTTCGGGAATCTGTTCTACGTTTCCTTCCCCTTCCTGGGCGATCAGCTGCTGAACCATAGGTTTTGTACTTTGCGAAAAGTTTGGTAACCGCTGCTTTGCTGTATCCATTACTTTATTTTATCACTAATCTTGCGATGCGATTCACCTTTCTCGATGTCACGAATAACACATTTTCGGATCTGCAAGGGCATAGTTTTACTTGCCACCGTATTATCCATGGTTATTTAAAGGGTGATACGGTCAAAATTTGGTCAAGGGAAAACGTGTGTAAATCGGTGAAATCGTTTATTTAAAAAATCAAATTAAATTTCTTTTTCAAGTTCAATTAGTATAAAATTCAGGAAAAATATTCAGTTAGGCTTCCGCTTTTCCAAATCCGAATTGCCGGGCCATACGCTTGACCCCTGCCATCAGATTTTGTACAGCCACCTTGTCCACCTTCTTCGCCGCAGAAAGCCAGTTTGCCTTGAACTGCTGCTCGTCCTTAGCAGTTTTTTTTGGTCTTCTTTAGGTTCCGCTTGACAATAGCCCAGTATTTCTCAATTGGGCGGAGCTCTGGCGTGTTGGGAGGGTTCTTGTCCTTGGGAACCACCTGCACGTTGTTGGCGGCGTACCACTCCATGGCCTTTTTACCGTAATGGCAAGATGCCAAATCCGGCCAAAACAGTACGGAACAACCGTGTTTCTTCAGGAAAGGCAGCAGACGTTTATTCAAACACTCTTTCACGTAAATTTCTTGGTTGACAGTCCCGGAAGCTATGAAAATGCTGCTTTTCAAGCCACAGGTACAGATGGCTTGCCAAACCAGATATTTCTTTGCGAACTTTGACAGTTTCGTGTGCTTGAAAATATCTGCTACCTTTCCCCTTCCTTTTGCCGTATAAAACTCCTGTCCCGGAAGCTGCTTGTAGTCGGCTTTGACGTAGGTTTCGTCGTCCATTACCACGCAGTCAAACTTCGTCAGCATCGTCGTGTACAGCCTCCGGGATCGCGCTTTGGCCGTCGTATTTTGTTTATCATCGCGATTTGGAGTCACTACCTTCTTGTAAGTCGATAGTCCGGCTCGTTTTTTGGCTCGATGCACGGTTGTAGACGATACACCCAGCTTATTTGCGGCATCTCGGAGAGATAGGTTAGGGTTTCGCTTGAAACTACCGGCAACTCTCTTTGTCGTCTCAGTGGCTTCCGGTTTTCGATTTCCCCCCGATCCAGACTTCCTGGCTGTCGACAAACGTTCCCCAAACACTTTAATTACATTTGTAACGGTTGATTTGGCAACTTTTAGCGATTTTGCCAACTTTGCGTGCGAGTAGCTCGGATTTTCGCGATGCGCGAGCAAAATTTTGATACGCTGCTCTTCTTGCTTGAACGGCATTTTGACAACTGAAGAGTGAATTCCAAAATCAAAATAGGAGCAACATTCTACACACACACACCTTCAAAATGAGGGGTGTTCAGGTTTTTTAAATGCAAAATTGAAAGAAATACGTCAAGTTGATATTGACCAAATTTTGACCGTATCGCCCTTTAGATAACTCGCACTGAATCTTTCTGACCGACAACTGAAATCCATAAGAAGATCAACAAACACTTGGAAACGTCAAAAAAAATGAATACGAGGGGCGTTTGGATGTAAAAATTACATACACATAATATATTTTCAATTGGGCACTTCATTATGACACACCAAATTTACACCACGTATGGTTCAAAAAATAATTTTGCAAAAATGTGTATTATCCATTGCAAAAATATACATGCATCTTTAAAATAATAGTTTTTCAATAACTTCAGAGATGAAGCGTGTTCATGAGAAAAGTGGGCACTTTATTTTGGCGGTGACTGTATGGAGACACCTGGGTTGCCTTTCACGTACCTCAACACCTTTATCCTCAGCTCTTTTTTCCTAGTGCCACTTTTATGATAGATGCACTGTACTCTGTCCACACTCAGAGTATCCTTGTAACGTTTGATTACAAGACACATCGTTGATTTTGGGAATTTTAACACTTTTGCTATTTTTGAGGCAGACCACGAAGGATTCTCTAGATGTTTGTGCACAATTAATTTTCTTTTCTCAAGTTCCATGATCCGTAATCTGAAGATGCGTCGATCAATCGAGAAAAACTTTTCACCAATTTCTTCGTCAATGAGACATCAACAAATGCTTTCAAACTTTTTTTGTTCCAACACCAGGGACGCGGTTGTGTATTAAACCGTGCGTCCAGATTTACTTGGAATCGAGTTTTAAGAGAATTTACGAAAAAATACGTTCAGTGTTAAGATGCATATGAAACTTTTTTTCATACTGCTGACGAAATTGAAAATGAGAGTATCATACTTCCAGTCGTTTTGGAATATGAATTGTCAGTTTATTTAAAAAAGAAAACTGTGTCTAGGGCTCAATCAATTAATCAATAGGGTGGCCCAAAATTGCATTATGTCTGGAAACTGGGGGCTCACCTACAAACGAAAGCTTTTTTAGGGCGGAAACTTTGCGAAATGCTATTCAGAGGATCCACAGATGCGATTTTTGAAAAAAGAAAAACCGTCACATTTTGAAAGATTTAATCCAAAAAAAAATCTAGCGTCTCAAAATCCGATAAAACCCACTCTATCCTAATTTTTAAGGCAATTTTTTAGCATTGAAGCAACAAGTAAAACAAAATTCTCATAGAGATAATTTTTTTTGGAATATTTTAGCATGCAACCGTCTTAAGTTTTAGCTGGTCATGTACGTTACCACCGAAGACTTACATTAAGCTCTGACAAATTCCATAGGTGCTTCTCGAACTACTGGGATGTGTTTCGGTTTAGCTTTAAGTCGTGGTAGTTTTGCAAACACTGCATAAAACTTATGTCGTTAATGGGCGCATTTGTAGCTATTGGTGCTTCATACCACCCTTTGACATAAACCTTTATAACATAGAGTACACATATATGCAGCTGATCACTATATACAACGAACTGTTTCCGAAAAACATCCATTTGAAGCAGTATGCAATAGCATTTTCTTGCAGAAAATCAACAGTACTTGTCTGTTCCTCTTGTCCAAGTGTACCTTTAAAAAGGATCAGATAGAATAGAGGCGATAAATATTCCTAGAGAAAAACTCAAATTATAATTACCAAAAGAGAATCTAGCGTGATCGTTCTTGTCTATTGTATCCCTTTCATTTCGCAATGAATTGAAAATAACGTTATCAGGAGAATTTGTCGGTTGTTTCAAATACTTCATGTAAGTTTCATCAATATCAACGCATACATAAGGTGCCTGCACGGATTACCAAGTAATTATCTTCCAAGCAAACGTTCCAGGTTGACTGCAGCACCATTTTTTCTCTAGAGTTCACGTTAATGTCATAGAACTTTTCGCAAATAACTTCATCAAGCCTCCAGCGCTTGTGGCTCTCAAACATTTCTTCTGCTACGGCTTTCCTTGAACGGACATTCCAGGAACGTTTATCGTCGGTGCAACTGATGATTTGATAAACAAATCCAAACCTGTTACGACCACAGCTTATTTTTCTGCGATTGCATAACTATTGCTTGGAATCGAAGCGCAGCCCCTCCCCCCTCTCATTCTCCTCTCTTTCCCACCCTTTTCCCCCCCCCCTCTCCCCCCCCCCTCCCCCCCCCCCTTTTCCCCCCCCCCCCCCACCCCCCCCCCTCCCCCCCCCCCCCCCTTTCCCTTTTCCTCCCCACCCCCCCCCCCCCCCCCTCCCCCCCCCCCCCCCCCACACTCCCCCCCCTTTTTTACCCTTTTCCCCCCACTCCTCTCCCCACAAAGTAAACTATCAAGTTGAAAAAACTCAAATTCACTTTACTGACGCAACACGAACTGAATCAATAATAAATTCATTGTCCATCTTCCCACAACTTCAACCTACTGAACAACTATTACGGTAATGATTTTTGCTTTATCTTCTTCTGCTCTTGCCATTTCACGCAATCGTTCCACACTCATTCGTTTTGCAATTCAATGACAATGAGCAAGAACAAAATTCAAATTCATCTTGCCATATCACAAGGAATGAAAAGTTCATTCATTTCACTGAATATTTAGGCAATGAATTTTGAAAACGTATCCAATGGCAATGAATTTTGAAAACGTATCCAACTCTCTCTCATGGTTCCTGGCTTCTTTGCCGTTGGATCGTTGGATTCAACAGGCCATTTGCGTTTGCCAGCTCGTCGTGTCGAAGTCAGAAATGACGGGTGAGATTCCCTACGTCAAACCTGACTTAAACGTAGTTGCAGTTGCTAGCTGCCTTCGGGATCGATGTTGCAGAAATATTTTGCTCCATCCTTCAAGAAAAAACGTGGACGTTATATCGATGGCGTTTCTTGCTGTTTTGTCCATAAGTCGAGGCCATTGTAAGGTGATGATGGAGCAGATGAGTAATATAGGATTAATAATCAATCTAACACGGATTCTAAGAAACTGTGCAGCACATTCGAAACTGGTTAAATCAATAGCAAAGAACATTTGCACATAGCGTTAGGGGAGTCACCGAGATAAGCCTATCCACTTCCACTTTACATTTCGCCAAAAATGTTGAGTAACGTAGATCCGCTTTTCTCTGCGAACACGGCCACGCTGAAACTGGTGAAAAAGATCAGTGTGCCTAAATGACTGTGAGTTTTTTTTAAATTCGTATTCACTGATTGCAAAATGAACTGATTATTCTATTTAGAGAATGGATAAGAGAGAGAGCTAAAACTGACAATCTTGGATGAACAGCAAGAACTCACGCATACTGAATGAAAAGAATAACAACAAAGCAAATCAATAATAAGAATTTCGACGATACGTCAACTCGTAGTGACGTACATCAGAATAAAAGGAAATGAATACCATTTACATGTTTGCACTGAGATGTATTTCGAAGTGATATTCAAAATATAAATTCAACAATTTTCAACTCTGAAACTAATACAGTCTATTTTAGTTCGATGCACTAAAAATTGATTCACTGTTGTAGAATCCCAAGTACACGTTGAACCGTGCACCTTGCAACACATTCTTGCACTCTTCGGTACTAGAACCTTTGTTTTTGTTTTGATTCGCTATGTTATTTTGACAGAATATTTAAGAGTGTGTTCGTGTGAGTTACTTTCTCAGGGACGAATCATTATGCTTAAAACCGAGCTTGGGATCGATGTGTTGGTACTGCTTGAGCCAAGAACTATATCCATTTTCTTCATGACTATCCACCCGCTGCTAAAATCGTAGCCTACTTAGTGAAAGGCTTTCGTTAGTTGTCCTAAGCTGTCATTTAGCGAATACAAAGCCTTTGTAACTCTTAGCTACCATGAAGAAATCCCATAAGCAAAATTCAACGCACGCAGGAAACATGGCAGCTTCATGCATTCGTTGACTTATTCGGTCACTCTACCGAAAAAAAAAACCCGTAATTTTTGCGTGAAAATGCTATGCCGCCATGTATCTTAGTCGGGAATTCGATCTGCATTCATGCCTAAGATCGATTGAGCAACACACCATCTGCGTGTTTTTATCGAAATCATAGTACGTTCACATTACGACTAATATTACGTGATATAGTGCGATACATGATATAGCAGATACAGCATGTTCTATATTACGTAATATCCCATACATCCCATCCCATCTGTCAATCTATATTAAGAACAGTACTTAATATAGCTCATATCATCTCATTTACTTGATATAATTCTAAAAAGCAGTGGTTTGCTACCCAGCAGCGATAGAGCTGGGCAATATCTTTCAATCTAAAATGTCACTTTATCTTTGGATTCAATCAAAACAAAACACAATTTTCCAATTTGAATAATTCCACCGTCGTGTTATAAAGGAAGTTTAAAATCATTTGGTTCTCTCTTCACGAGAGCCCAATACCGCTCGATAGGTCGCAACTCCTGGTAGTTAGGTGGATTCGCCTCTTTCGGTACAACATGCACTCCATTCGCTTTATACCATTCCAAAACATCTTTGGCGTAGTGACAAGATGCCAAATCAGGCCAGAATAGCGATGGAGGCATTCTTCACGGTATATTTCCTTGTTAACCGTTCCGGTAGTGATGAAGCTTTGGCTTGATCGACCACAGCTGCATATTGCCTGCTAAACCAAATATTTTTTGGGAAACTTGGACTTTTTATTCGTCCTGAAATACTCCTCTAAGCCGTTCCGTTGTATGGCAGTATAATTAGACATTCCGGGAAGCTGCTTAAAGTCTTCCTGTTTATCATTACGGTTCGGTACAGTTTTCACCTTGAACGACTTCATACCTCGCCGGTGCTTGGAAGTATGCACGAAAGTTGGGGACATTTTTATTTTTCTAGCCACAGTACGTACCAAAAGATCTGGTCTCTGCTGCAATATTTGCTTCACCTTCGCGTACTTCTGGTGATTCCTGAGATCCGTTTTTGTTCCGCTCCCAGCCTTCCTGGCTGTTGTCAAACGTGTATCGAAAGATTTAAGAACGTTATGGACAGTTCTTGCAGGAAAACGAAGCTTTGTTGCAAGTTTTCTAACTGACAGATCCGGATTTTCATTGCGACCGCACTCAATTGCTTTTCGCACTTGCTCTGCTTTCGACGCCATCTTCGATCTAAAAGCTTGTAGTATCATCAAAAATTGATTTTACACAATGAGCAGACATACGTTCATCAGTTTGCGAAATATTTCACGCTTTGATGAAGTATTTACAGAGATATACGTATTTTGGGATGTCCAAACTTACAAACTTCTATGATATTCAGTTTCAAATAACTCGTGGCAAACAAATATTAAAATGACAATTATTTAAATTTTCTAGTATATTCAACTAAACATAACTCGGAGCGTATCATACGGTATGTCCATAGACTAACTCTAAGACCAGTAGGTCCCGAACAAATACGATTTTTTTCTTGGCTCAGTCAGTACTAGCACATCGGTCCCAAGCTCGATCCCAAGCTTAATAATACGCCCCTAATAATGAACTCACACGAACACACTCTCAAATATTCTGTCAAAATAACACATCAAATCAAAACAAAGGCGCAAATATGTATAGTTAGGTGCTGGCTTCAAGGTGTACTTCGGACCAAGGGGTTCTACAACAGTGCACCAATTTCAAATCGCTAGTTGCATATTGATTGTTGGTATGTCCACGCATCTTTCCTCCCCAGTAGATTTACAAAATGCGTTGTGGTTCAAATATATTAATTTGAATCCAACTTTTTTTTTATATCATTTTTACGGTCAATACAACGCAGTAGGCCTGGCCGCTTTGACGCTTGTATTATTTCTTTGATGTACTGCAAACATCAATATTGACAAATAAAATTATTGGACGTCATCTATTCCAATTATTTTCAGTATCCTTTCTTGTACTGGCTGCGTTTGTACTAGATTAGATAAATCGCAGACAGACGATTCAAATTTGTTGTGTAAAATTTCAAATCTAATAACGTTGGAATCATCTTGCACAGTAGCGCCGCCTAGTCAACGTATTGCTATATTAAATCTGACACTTTGATCCCCTTTTAACCCTTACCAATAAAAACAAATCTGTGGTGCCATCTAAAGGTTATTGCTACTTGATATTTTGAGGGAAGCCATGTTTTTACACAGGTAAATGAGATGAAGACGAACGACTGTCTGTGGATGAACCTTATCGCTTTCCAATGAAAATGAGCACTAATTTGGCGTACGTGTAAATAACCATCCCCCCCCCCCCCCCCCCCCCCCCCGCTCCATAAACAATGACCGACACTATGGAACCATGGAATGTTCTCGTAGCTGTCCGACACATTTTTCGTATTGAAAGCCAGCAATCTGTCGTTCTGCGCTGATTGAGACTTCTGCAGGACAAGCGTGTTGCGATAGGTCCTTTATGTTTTTTCAAATGCCCGGAGTCTCACATCTTACTTCAGAACGTTGTGTATGGGCGATTTCAGATCGGCAGCCATTTTCCGTACCGACTGAGATTTTCGCCAGATCTTTCCCCTGGCGTCTTCAATCGTTCGCGCATGTCTCACCGAATGAGGTCAACCAGATCTCTTCCTGTCATCCAATGGGGAACCGTCACGGTACCTGAAACTTTTCAGTTTTTTGAATGGCAAAACTAAGGACTCCAGCACCTTCATTAGCTCAGTACGTAAAGGCGCAACTACAAAGCTCTCATGCTGGAACAGGCTGGGTTCGATTCCTGGCTAGCTCTAGGAATATTTCGTTAAGGAAAACGTCTGCACTGGGAATAGGGTAAGATTGTACTTGCCATACAATACTTATTAGACCATCCCCAGCGGTGGGTTAGTATTTGGGTAATATTTTGATGACAGAGAGTGTTCCTATTTGGATTTAGCCACCCACTTTTGCACCGGTCTTTTCATAAAAAGCGACACAATAAGACTCAAATTTATTCTCACACCGGTTTCGTTTCGCTAAATATTTCGTGCAGTGTATAGTTTGAATACTCTTCCGTACAGGTTTTCGACGTTCTGGTTTGTCCCAAAGTTTGTATCTTGGGAAACATCCACCCAAGCCCTGCAAAGCACTTCGTTGTCTTGTTGCGTCCAATTCCTTCCACGGGGTTTTGATGCACTCATTTTTTCAATAAACGTGAAATTAGCAAATAACACTTTAACAAACAATCGGAACCACTCAAATTGAAATGAATGTCTTCCAAGTGAAGATGTGGTTTTAACGTTTCAACTTGTTTAGCTCTCGAGTAATTCATGATTATTTAGGGCCTAAAAGCCATTTGTAAACAATGACTTTAAACGTTGATCTCTCACGAATCACGCGAACCCCACTATATCCAGTTACTCCATATGGTAGAACTAACATTCTTCTACCAGATGCTTCTTTCATTTCATGAGAGTGATTTAAGATTCAAGAGAAATCAACATTTAATGTCATTGTTTACAAATGGCTTTTAGGCCCTTAACATGAATTACTCGAGAGCTTATTTTTCTTCAAATAGCAACGCTCGGCTCGGTTGGGTCGGGTTGTCAAATTTAGCAGCCGGTTCGCTCACCGAGCGAGCAAATTGTCATTTTCCAACCACACCGTAAATTGTTCAAACAGGGTAACAATTTACCGATATTACCGTATTGGTGCGGTAGGTCTTACTAATTCAAAAATGGTACATGTATTGAAAGTTCCCAATTAATAACTATGGAAAGCATTTGATACAATAAGTTGCGAGCAAGCAATGAGCTAATTGTGCATTAAGCATGAAATGCCATGAGTAAGAAATACGAATGATTTATACACATTTATCGGTACAACGAATACAATAAATACGTGAACCAAAAGTAACGATTTAAGGAGAGTTTCCTATTCTTGGGAAGCTAATCCGAGTTTACCCTTTTATGACGTTTTTGTTTATTTACATTTATTTGCTCCTCTATGTATTACAATCGATAAGAATCATTCAGAACGGCTCGAAAGTGTTTTTATAAAGCGTCAAACTTCTCAAGTGAGTGTAACTATTGGCAAAAGCCCTATTTCTATTCGTCTATCGTTCCATTTTTACAGCATGTGAAATAAATGTTCTATTATAGGCAACGGAGCAGCTTTTTCGAATGTATGTCGTTTATTTGAAGAAAAATTTGGACTAATGAAATACCTCACTATTTGAAAAGTAATCAAATCCAAGCTAAATAACCACATTATCACATGAATGTATACAGTGAAGTGCTTTGATGCAAGAATATAGCATTAAAGGTTTGAAAATCAGTTGCCAAAAATAGTCAACATTGCCAAAGTTAACATTTCCCCAATATATCAAACCAAATTCCACTTAACAGCAAGTTAATTCAATAATTAAAGTCTCTGACCTACTTATAAAACATAATCACACCATGATATAGAATGGGAGCATTCCTCGCAGTGTAACGTCGACTTGTTCTTCCAAAGCAAACCGTTCGACCCACTTATCCACCTTCCGTCTCCTAAAAAAAAATCCGATTCGAAAAATTCCTCTTCACAGCTTTCAGCAGCATTCCTTCTTCCGAACTCAGAAAACAAACTCGACAACAATAAAACGCTCAATTTAGAATATAAATGAGAGGAAGAAATTGTCGGGACTCACTGCTGCAGTGTTGACAAGCAGTTGGAAGGAAGGAGTTTTGAAGCGGAAGTGTACCCCCGGGATCCGCCAACACCTTTGCACCACCCTGAAGAACACACCCGAAACCGACCACCAGCACCACCTCCCAAGGGTTGTGTACAAATTAGACGAACAAAAAAAGAAAAACCATTCAAGTTGGAAGGTAAAATCTTCTCGGCGGTGAACAGCTTTCTCACTGCGTCGACCTTCGTCAAGGATATCCGACAACTGATTATGGTAAGTTTTCTAGTCCTTAATTTACGTCTTTCCATGCATGTTTACAATTTCAAGTGTCCGATTTTTGAAGCAAAGCAAAACAACTTTGAATTTATGACTACAGCAGTAGCCAGTATCAGGAAGTTGAGGAAGTACCGCAACCTCGAGCTTTTTGCAATTCCAAGTTATGCTAATCTTATCTCTTTAATTGGTTTTCCGAAGCGGGGGAAAGGGGAGGTTCAGAAGAGATGAAATGAAAACTCCGGTTTCGTTAGCTCGCGGTCTTCCGTTCTGCCCAGCTGGTGCAATCACGGCCAGCGCAACCGATAGGGAAAGTTTTCACCAACCGGAACGAGACACTGCAAGACGGAAAAAGGCGGAAAACTTTGGAATGTGTTTGTCAGCCAGTGGGGAATCTCGAGTGCTTGAAACGTTGAAAAATGGGATTTAATAATCTTTCTTCGTTGTTATTGAATGAACTTTGAATAATTGATCCGAGTGACGTTAAGTGTTTTTCCATCGACGTTAAGTGTTTTTCCATCGATACTAATCTAATTATTATTATTTTTTTTTTGCGTTTTGATACATCAAGCTAATAGCATACTAGGCAACTAGCTCCAGTGACATTCTACATTTTACAAACGTAGATTTTTTTTTACAGAAATCTGTAAAATTTAATGGAACTCTCAACAGCTGAACATTCGGTAATCCGATTTAACGGATTTCGGGGAAATTTCACAGTAATCTGTAAAAAAATTTACCGGAATTTGTAAAATTTTACCGAAATCCGTTAAATCGGATTACCGAACGTTCAGCTGTTGAGAATTCGATAAAATTTTACAGGTTTCTGTAAAAAAAATCTGAGTGTGCACACTTAGAAAATTTTACAGTATTCGGTAATTTTTTACCGAACTTTCAACAGCTGAACGTTCGGTAATCCGATTTACCGGATTTCGGTGAAATTTTACAGTATTCCGGTAAAAAAATTTATCGGAACTTGTCAAATTTTACCGAAATCCTGCAAATTGGATTGCCGAACGTTCAGCAGTTGAAAGTTCGGTAAAAAATTACCGAATACTGTAAAATTTTCTAAGTGTGTGTAGATAAATCACGAACGACTAAAGGGTGTTTTATTGAAAGCAATAAAATTTAGAAAAAAAAAACTGTTATGATTATACAAATTTAATTAAATTTTACAATAAACACTAAGATTTTTTCACAGAAATTTGTAAAACTTTATTGAATTCTCAACAGCTGAACGTTTGGTAATGAGTTCGGTGATTTTTTCGATTACCGAAAAAAAAACTGTAATCCTCCAATGCGATCACCGAATAATCCGGTAATTATTTTACAAATAAATCTCTAATTTTTCCAAGGATCTGGTTTGTAGTTTAACCGAAATTTTCTGTATTCTTTTACAAATATTCTGTAAATAAAAGTTCTAATTATATTTGTCTATTTAAATCTACGTCTAGAGATATTTCTCGGAATATATGATTGCCAAAATTCGGATTTTAGATTTTTTTTTTTTTGTACTTTTGCGCATATATTTCAATAACAAATTCAATAAAAAAAAAAAAAAAAAAATAAAAAAAAAAAAAAAAATAAAAAAAAAAAAAAAATTTTATTTTATAAACGAAAAAAAAGAACATTCTTTTCCCCTAAAAAATTAATTTTCATTTTATTTTATAATATTTTTTTTTTTTTTTTTTTTCCCCTTCCCCTTCCTCACTATTTTTCTTTTTATTACAAAAAAAGACCGCTTATTGTTTTTACAAAAATTCGGGAAAAAAACCCCCATTTATGGGAATTTTACTTTAGTTAAAGATTTTTCGGTACTTGTTTTTACAAATTTTCGGTATTTTTTCCCATTTAAAGTGTTTTGGTAATTTTACGATGCGACAACAAAAATTTTTGCTCTTTTACTGAAAATTTTGTAATTTTCAATACTTTCTCTTCATATCGTTCTAGCATAGTTTAAAGTGACCAGATGGCTCGCGCTTCAATGCGGGACATGTTATTAATTTATAGAAGCGGGGAGGAGGGTTGGTTTGGGGGGTGCGGGGTGTGTGTTTCTTAAATAGATATTTCGAGGAATTATAAAAGTATATGGTCAACATAGTTTTTCACAGGTTTTATTTACATCCATTTATCCATCCTTAGGAATCACAAATCTAATTCAATGCTGTACGTGTCAAACATATTTTTCTGCGCTGTGTTCCTTACGTAGGAATGAAACATCTTCGGCAACATTTTTGCTAAATTCCTCGCATGTGTCCTGAAAATTAAACCTAACCTGCAACACCGCTTTCAGTGTATCGACGCTCAACTGAGATTTTTCCGTGGTCCAAACATTGTTAACGACTGAAAATACCCTCTCCGCTACAGCATTTGTACCTTTTTTTTAACTTTTTTTAAGTTTTGAAACGGAATGTTATTCACTTCAAAATGTTTAAAGATCTCAATCCACCTATCCTCGATTTCAGTCTTATTTTCATTCCACGGAGAAATTTTTTCATTACGTACATTTTTTTTTTGCATAGGATACTTCGTCGAATAGCTCAGCTTCTTCTTTGTAGGCATCAACCGATTTGCCAGAATCATCAAATTTACGGACATATGCGAAACACGTTTGTACTGCCTGCCAATCAATGGTGATTTTAAGGTTCACCCACTTAAAACAAATAACCTCGTCAAACTGAGAAACTCGAGCCTCAAGATAGTCAATACATTTCTGATAGAAACTACCCAAGTAGCAATTTAAGTTTTATTCCAGCCGTATAACATTCCTCCCGGCTTTGTTGATAATACTACATTCAAAACTGTTTTCTCTACCAACACCTCCTCTATGCTTCTTTGAAGCCAAAATTTGTACAAAGTGGCCCACTCTATAGACGGTTGTGAAAACAAATTAATAAAACCTTTCCAAGACCATAAAGATTTTGAAATTATTCTAGTGATAGATGCTATGATCACTTGAGAACCTTCATAAAACCTTTTGGCTGCCATGAAAACCAGCACGCGGCCAAATGGCCACAGCTGTCAAACTTAACTGTGATATTGTGGATGGTTTTTGTTGTTCTGCTTTGTTCGATTCTTTGCTCTTCTGATTTATTTAGCAGTAAATGATATCGAAGAAAAAAGGTCAAGTGTTGGGGGAAATTTTGTTTGATAGCAAAATATCCAAAACAAATTGTTTTTTACAGCGTATCCAAATCATATACGCATTTAATTTTGTGGTGAATATTGGCACCATAAGAGCTGAAAATTAATGCGCCTCGGAAATTTTGCAAGTTCACAACAACAAACACAAAATTAAAATAAATATATTCGATAAATTAATCATGAATTTCTTGAAATTTGATGGAGTTCAATAAGGTTATCTAAAAAATTGCAGAAATTGGTCTGTGATATACAGTTCATTTACATTACATTTAAAATTTGGTGCATTTATTTTTCCACATTTCAATTACTTCGTATATTTCAATATGGCGATTGGAAAAAAATCACAATTCTGCTATAAAGCCAAGTTATCTTCGCAATGACTACTTTAAAACAATTTGGTTATTTGGTGGCTTCCCTCAATGCCAATTTGCCGCTTAACGCTCTTACTGTAGGCAAAATGGCTTTAAAATGCATTTTCAACTGACCATTGTAAGATAATGTGAATGAGTCCTGAAATGGCATTTAAAAACAGCATTTTATGAGTTCATAAAGTCGAGATAAAACCTTTGATAGGAGTAAAAAGAATTTGAGAAAACGAGGTTTTAAGATCGTTTTAAACAAGCTGTGTAAGCTCTCATAAACCTGACTAAAATATAAAACCTATTGGTAGCTCTTGGTGTCATAATAAAACCAAATTGATTTCTAGTGGCTTTGATAAAACCATAATAAAACTTAATAGAGCAGGATGGTTTTGAAAATGTTACTTGGGTAATCATATTCGATTTGTACAATGTTGACTTGGGCCAGCCGTTTTCCTCCATATTTTTCAACTGACTTCGGACACTTAGTGGTAAAAACTGATTACTGATTCTCTCACGAAGTTGAGTGTCACGAAGTGACCTCAAGACCAAGTTCAGCTGCCACCTCTGTACGTGTGATGTTGTCACCTTCCATTTTTTTTTCACCGTATTGTCAAATACCGACGCCTGACTATGCATGAAATACAACCACATTTCAGAGCTCTCATCCCCAAAAAAATCGCGAAGAATTCTTGGGCTGTGATCGATCGACAAAAAGTAAGATTTCAGAGGTTAGAACTGTTTTAACACTCGTTCAATAGCTGGCATCAAAGCTAGCCAGCGAGTCTTACTGTTGTCCAAAATCCTCATGTATTCTACTTATGCTTCCTCGCAAAAACCATTCAGTTTCTCGACCCTGACCGTGAAAATATAGAAATGACTGTAGATCTTAACAATAATACCCTCAATATCCACGGGAAGTTGATCCGCCGCCGCCTGAATTGTGTTGTGAACGATATGTGCAGCGCATCCTACACCCAAAATCGGTCTCTGTAGCTGATCCTTTAGCTTGCAATAAACGTTGTTCGTACCCGTTCTATGGAGACCACCAAAATTTGCGTTGGCGTTGTCTGCACAAATCTCCGCTACCTTTCCCTGCATTGCACAAAATTTCGTAAATTGATTCCCCAATAATGTCCGATGTTTCGCCAGGAAGCGATACAAAATCCAACAACTTAACCTGAATTCCAAGTTTGTAGTCAAAATATCTAATTACAGGGGGGAACAACTTTGTTTCCTTGTGATTTGAAGCGTCGGAGAAGATTGTTAGAAAATTGATGTAGTCCATACATGTTGAAATCTGATCAACAGAATATGGAGCCAGGACATTTTTAGCAATCGCTTCTGTTTTGGTGCGACCGCAAGAGAATTTTTGGCTCAAAAAGCGCACGAAGAAGCATGGATGTGCAATCTATTGATCGGAATGACTGACTGTGCATGACGGTGTGATAGGTAAAAACAACCTCAGCTTGAGCAAGCTGCTGTTCCTTAAAACCGAATTCTCCTTTTCGAAAAAAGTTGCTTACTTTTGACGATGTAGCAGCCGCTCCTAGGGCGCACTTATGTTTCTCCGTTGCCGTGTGCCTTTTAACATCGGTTTTACCTTCTGATCCGATGGAAAACTCGCTGCTGTAGGTTTCACAATAAACGCTGCCGATGGTCTTCGCCTTTTTCAGGAAAGGAAACTCCTTTTTCAGGTCGTCCGAAAACAAGCACAGCAGGCGTTTTTTCGACAGGGTTGAAGTCACTGAGAGATTGCCTACAGAACCGAATTCTAAACAAAATATCACAATATCAGGTTTTATGTACATACCTTGCAAAATCAATAACAATTTCTCAAGTTTGCCTTGCTGAATTCGTAATATCGCACTGAAATTACTAAAACTGTTGCCACAGTCTTGCTGCACTTGATACAAACAAGGATAACTTTTGACAGATTTGCACCGGTTGAAAAATTAAACACACTGACTAATCATCCTCACGAGCTCTTTTTCACAAACACATCGCTTAAAGATTGGACTCGAAAAAAAAGCGACACTTTGTTTCAGGTGTAACATTTTTTCACGTGGGTAAAAATTAATGACATTTTGGGTAATACTAGTTTAGAGTGTTATGTTTATGTGTGCAAGTAGTTTTCTGTCAAGTAGTTTTCAAGATGCATTCGAAACAAGAAGAGCTACGCCAGCAAATCTTGGGCGCGGTGATCGATAATCCTGGTCAGTCGCACAGATGGATCGGCAAAAGGCTTGGAATCCACCATTCCACCGTGTCGCGCGTTGTGAAGATGTTCCAGGAGACAAAGACCATCGAGCGGCGCGCTGGAAGCGGCCGAAAACCGAAAACGGAATACCCAGAGAAGGCGCGGAAGATAAGGCAGTACTTTAAGAATAACCCGAACCTTTCCACCCGAGATGTTGCCAAAAAGGTCAATTCGTCGAAGTGGTTCGTCCAGCAGACCATGAAGCGGGCTGGGTTACCTGTTTTTAAGGTCAGAAAGGCGCCAAACCGGACTGTCAAGCAAAACATGGTGGCCAAATTGCGTGCCCAGAAGCTGTACCGTGAGTGGCTGGTCAAGGCTGGACGACGATACATATATCAAGGCGGACACCAAACAAATCCCCGGCCTTGTTTTTTGAGTTTTTTGTCGGTACGTCCCGCATGGAGGTTCCGGAAATGTTCCGGAAAAGAAAAATGGACAAATTCACGAATAAGTACCTGTTGTGGTAGGCGATCTGCGAGTGCGGACGGTACAGCAAGCCGTTCGTTACAACCGGCACCATAAACGGGCAGATTTATCGAGAGGAATGCTTGCAGAAGCGGTTGCTGCCCTTCATCAGCTCTCACCAGGATCCCACGCTGTTCTGGCCGGATCTCGCTTCGTGTCATTACGCCAAGCCTATAATGGATTGGTACGAAGCGAAGGGCGTTAATGTGGTTCCGAAGGAGGCGATCCCGCCAAATACACCAGAACTTTGTCCGATCGAAAAGTTTTGGGCGATAATGAAGAAGAAGTTGAAGAAAAGCGGAAAAAAC
Organism: Aedes koreicus; assembly: GCA_024533555.2. NCBI lineage: Eukaryota > Metazoa > Arthropoda > Insecta > Diptera > Culicidae > Aedes > Aedes koreicus. The sequence continues at coordinate 821,617 of JAHHFK020001972.1, read as the reverse complement.
ATTCAAAACCGATGAAGCTTTGAAGAAAAACTGGGAGAAATTGTGTAAGGAAGATGGACAAAGCCTCGCCCAAGATCTCATGAGCAGTGTTAAGAGAGTTGTACGGGCATTCAGCTTGGGGAAGGAAATTCAATAAATAAGTTATGCCAAAACATAGTTAATATATAGTTATTTAATCCCTGAAAATTTGAGAAGTGTCCGATTTAAAATGAATTTTTGGTGATCATTTTTGTGTGTCTCATTTTTTCCGAGTCTAGTCTTTATGTAGGTTGAATAAACGACAACTGCTGTTTCAACTAATGACGAATAGGAAGGTGGATTTCTTGATGACACGATAGTGTTCGTGAGGTCAATCCATGACAGTAGCTGTCAAACGCATATAGAGATGTTGCAAGTTTTTGAAAATATAAAAAAAGATGTGAACAGTGCTTTGAACTAACATTGCTTATGTTGAAGCTTTGACATGACCTTGATAAAGCGAAAAACATATTCATGAATACAAATCGTGGGACATTTCGCTGGCTTAGGCCGAACGCGGGACATTTCGCGGGATGCATTTGGACGCGGGACATTTTTTAGAAAATTGTGAAACGCTGTGAAATATTTTCTTATCAACATAAGACTTTTAGGAGTGGAGAGTAACTAAGCTAAAGTGACCAGGGACGTCTGGTCACTTTAGCTTAGTTACTCTCCACTCCTAAAAGTCTTATGTTGATAAGAAAATATTTCCTTCAAAAACGATGTAATTAATGTCACGGTTCCGGTTTCTGGTTGGTGATGACATTTCTGTTGTATGGCCGAATACCATTTTTACGAAAACCGCTCGTAACCACACTAGTACAAGCGCCTTTGAGAAATGCGACACCCGTCAGTTTAGTGACGTCATATAGTCCAATGTTTTGTCCAGGGAATTGGCCTCAGATGCACTTGCGCAGTAACTGTGAAAAGGCCCCATGAAAGCCAAATCCTTGGGCTGCATCTTGTTACTACAATGTAGCGGCAACAAGAGAGCGGTATTGAAATTGGCACGAGCTCTTTCAGCAAATGCCAAAGCCCTGCTATGGGAACTGTGACTGTTGATAATGTGGAGTTCCTTCGTAGGGTTTACGTTCTCCAGAAAGTGGATTAACCAGTCGAGGAAGATTTCACTGGTCATGTAGCCGGATGGATTACAGTTGAACTTCGTTCCATTCGGTGCACCTTTTTAAAGCGAATCGTGCATGCGTACTCAGGGAAAAATCAAACAAGGTGGGATCATTACTGTCGTTAGAACACCTCTCTCGACCGATGTTATTGATCCTACTTGCTTTTTGACCTTCTTAGTAACAATCTTCATCTTCTTCGGAGAGACCTGTGTTCGTGAAAACACCATCAAATTGATTTGAATTTTTTATAAGAACCATCATATTTACCGGGCTGATTTCGGTCTCGATAGCGTTCAAAATACGGTACGGAGGAATGTGCTTGCTGTCCAAAGTCTCCCCAAGCACCAACGGATACTTTATTGGACCTCTTGCACGAGCCGTAGATGTAGCTTCAGGTTCCCGGAAAGAAAGGTTCGGGCTCCATTTAAGAAAATCCTCTAGCCAGCTTTTTCTTTGCCACCTTCAATTTGGGGCTAAATGGATGAGGTATACCGTTCTGCACAGTTAACTCATACTAACTTTTGCACATCCCGCATAGTAATGCCATAGAATCGAGACTCCAATTCAGGCAAATGTTTAACTAGTTCCGCTTCGTGTTCAGTAGAAAACACCGATGATTTTGATCCCAAGCCTTTCTTCTTATGCGGTCAAGCTAAGCATCGGTGAGCGTGATTCTTGGGATCCGGTACATGATGGATGCAGCGCTTACTGACATTTCGCTTCAAACGACATGTTTTGCCGCTATAATTTTCGTGTCTATCCATGTCTGTGTTTGCGTTTTGTTTTTTTTTTAAACCCGAGGTATCTGCAAAAAAAAACCTGTGAGTATAAAGAATGTTCATTTTACCCTCAATATGAGCTATCCATTTTACCCCGAAAGCAATCATTGTTTTTAATTGCTTATTTTAAGCACATGATCTTCGATGAATCTGAAACAAATGTTCAATAAACGAGCAGCCTAATGGATATATTCGATAGGATTTCGAATAATCACTTCTAGAAAGCTTAGTAGCTTTCCAAGTAGCTGTGTCCGAAAATTACTATGTGTGTGTGTGTGTGTGTGTGTGTGTGTGTGTGTGTGTGTGTGTGTGTGTGTGTGTGTGGGAGAGAGAGAGAGAGAGAGAGAGAGAGAGAGAGAGAGAGAGAGAGAGAGAGAGAGAGAGAGAGAGAGAGAGAGAGAGAGTGTGATCTTGCTGCTAGCCATCTTTTGATAACTTTTGGTAACGGACCTGCCGTCACTAAAAATTGAAACACCATATTCTAATAATTCGATCGTTTCTTGATAGCTTTATTTTTTGAGATATTTGTACCAACCTAAAGGTTTAACTATTGCCATTTTATTCATACAAATATATATTTGTAACATATTTGTTGCGTTCCGGTTAATATCAAGACATTCCTTATCACGGACAACGTTTTGATTCTTCACCAAATGCATTCTAAAGAGTGTACAAAAGAATTTTCTAACATAATTACTATCAAATGCTGGTCTAACGATCTATTTGGTCTACATCCACGCTTTTTGACCAGGCAACGCCTTACGGCAAGGGTAGAGGTCAAATGAAAATTTGAAAATAACTGAAACAGCTAACGCTAATAGCTATATCATTTCCCGATAGATTTTCGAGATTTTTACTTCAATCAGTTGGAGATTTATGCGACTGTCAACTGTCAAAAATATAATTAAGTGTTGACTTTGAATTCCCAAACAGATCCTGAACAATCTATAACGCGATAAGGCTAATGGTTTCCAGGTGGTCTATCATTTCAACACAATCACTACAGCCAGCACCACCATTGCCTTTCATCATACCAACATTCAAATCAAACGTCCCTTTCCAGGGCCACCAAATAATTACTAAGAAGCGAATCAAGCGAATGTTCTTACATACTTTCTCACTTATTTATGCTAACCCTACGTCCCATTAGAACAGTACCTGAGTACTAATCAAACAATTTAACGAAGTCTACGTCAACCGGTCGTGTGTTATACACAACCTCACTGATTTTTATACACTTTTTTCACATTTGACAGCACTTGGTCAGCACAAAAATACTATTTGGATAAGGTGGATATGAATTTGGCCCTGAATTAAAATCCTGTTTTCGTGATACCTGTTTATTTTATACCAAGTTCCCCTAACTTTTTTATTTTAAAAAAAACCCCGAAAAAAAAAAAAAAAAAAATAAAAAATTAAAAAAAAAAAAAAAAAAAAAATATTTTCCCCCCACAAAAACAATCTTTTTCTTTACCAAACAAAAAAAAAATGTTTATTTAAATTAAAAAAAATATAAAAAGTACCCCATATCCTAAAATTTCCAAAAATTGTAAACCAAAAAAATAAAAAATTATTAACCAAATTTTTTTCAAAAAAAAGACATTTTTTTGTTAAGATACATAACAACCCCCTTATTCTATTGTTGATGTCTCAATTTACAATAGATTCTATTATAAAGGGTGTCCACGACGAAATTGCCACACACAAAATTGATTCGCAAAATTCGAGTTTTCATCCGATTGCCATCAAATGTTCAGGGATTGAGAAATAACTATTAAATTTCATTTAACCATTTTACTCGTATTTTATTTACAGTCCATACGCAAATGCCCGCACCTTGGCCTTAACCCCGGCCATAAGATTCTGCACAACCTGTGAATCAACTGTTTTTTGCATGTAAACCCATACTTTCTTCAGTTCCTCGACTGTCTTCACTACCTTAGGTCGTTTAAGAAGGTGCTGCTTCATAATCGCCCAGTACTTCTCGATGGGGCGGAGCTCCGGAGTGTTGGGAGGGTTGAACATTTTCGGCACGAAATTGACCTTATTGTCCGCATACCACTTCAGCACGTCCTTGGAGTAGTGGCATGAGGCCAAATTCGGCCAGAAGATTGTTGGGACGTTGTGGGCCTTCAGGAGAGGAAGCAGCCGCTTCTGGAGGCACTCTTTTATGTACACCTGTCCGTTCATCGTGTCCTGGGTCACGAAAGGTGCACTCCGCTCCCCGCACGTGCAGATGGCTTGCCAAACCAGGAATTTCTTCGCAAATTTGGACATCTTCTGAGTGCGGACATGCTCCGGAACGCTGAACTTATCCTTGGCCGTGAAAAACAGGTTGCCGGGGATCTGTTTGAAGTCGGCCTTCACATATGTTTCGTCGTCCATGATGCAGCATTCAACTTTCGTCAGCATGTTGAGGTACAACTTCCTGGCACGGGTTTTGGCGGACTTGTTCTGCTTCTCGTCGCGATTAGGGGCCTTTTGTACCTTGAACGTTCGAAGCCCAGCCTTAGTTTTGGCCTTCTGGACAAAACTTCGGCTTAGGTGCAGCTTCTTAGCCACATCCCGAACGGAGGCGTTCGGATTTCGGTTGAAGGCCCCAACTACGCGGTTGTGATTTTTGGTGTTGTACGGAATACTTTTTCCTTCACTTCTGGGCTTCCGATCGGTGGTCAACCGTTCCTCGAACCGCTTAATCACTCGCGAAACCGTGGAATTCGCGATTCCCAACGTTTTAGCGATGGAACGATGCGAGAGATCCTTGTTCTCGTGATGAATGCGCAAGATTTTATCACGCACGAGCTGTTCTTTCGACTCCATTTCCGCGAGTTTTGATCACAGGACTTTAAAACTTGCAGGATGTAAATAATGCACTATGAACTAAATCCACCCAAATTTTCATTAAATTCTACCCAACGGTTAAAAAGCTAGAGCAATTTCATAGTGTGTCAATTTCATCGTGGACACCCTTTAGAAACAGTAAGTCCTAATGTTATCTTATCGTCGCGAACAATACGATTAATTGTACATACTATTGATTCTATGAAAAAATTTTTTTTTTTTTTTTTTTTTTTTTTTTTTTGTTCTGTTTCCCGAGGGGGAGCAACCGGCGGGCCGCCGCCCCCCCCCTCCTCCCGTAGGGGTGGTTTCCCCCTGGCCCTTAACAACCCCGAGAAGCGGAACCCCCGATAAAACACCACAAACAACACAAAACAAAATTAAAGGTTTTTTTTTTCCCCTATATTTTTTCCTTTCAACCAAATTTTCGCAGAAAAAAGGGTTATCCCCCCCCAAAACGCTCGAGAAGCGTTAGAGTTCCCATGAAGTCTCGGTACTCAACTATAGACACACTAACGCTTCCAATGTACCACAACTATTGAAGCATTTACCCTACCTTTTTTTGGCAAGTGTAATGAAACACCCAGTTCATGAACTGGCACGTGTGCGGATAGTTCCACATTATCAGACATTCAACGGAGAGAAGTTTATGTCGGTTCAAACGAGCAGGGAGAATATTTTTCGCATATTTTTAGGGACGTGCCTCCGATGGCTGTATGCTTTCAGTTTTGCAACGTTTATCAGCATTTAGTATACAGCCAACAGCAGTGCTTGCGTCAGTTGAATTGTACAACTGGCTAGAGTGACTTACTACCTTGTTCTAATGTGCTAATTCAAGAAACTTAAGCAGCATGCAAAAACTTGTCGTGATTTTTACCTTCATTTTGTGCGTTGTGGCCTTGTTCGGTATGTCAGAAAAGTAATATGTATCGAACTAATAATATTCAAATGCTTTTGTAGATGACCTGCATTTACCTGATAATCCCTTGTACTACAAGGAATACCACAGGCAATGCGGTGTACCTTTGAAATGCATAAGCGATCAACGGTGTCCTTACGTTTTCGATTGGAAGCATTTGGAGCAGTGGGCTCAGCAGGAAGCTATCAAACGTTTTCAGTGGGAATCCAGCATCCAGAATAAACCGCCTTATCTGGTGAGCGAGAATGAATACGATTTTAATTTGTTTTTCACCGCCCCTCTGAACTCGGACGAAGAAATTGGAGTTCAAAATACTTTGACAACAGACATTCTACTTCAATCTTTGGCACGTCAGGGAAAATGCACAGTGAATAATTTGCTGGAAGGATACTGTCCCAATATTAATCGGTCACTGTCTTTGGAGACATGTCAGCACAGAAAGTCATACAACTGCGATCCCAACAATCCGTAAGTACTGTTAACTCTTTTGGGGACGTTGCAGTAATCGGTCCTCTAAACTTAATAGGTATCGCACTTACGATGGAACGTGTAATAATCTACGACATTCAACTTGGGGTCAAGCTGGAAATCCACTCAAACTAGAAATGGCGCCTTGCTTCGATGATTTCGTTTCGAAGCACCGAAAGAGCACGTCTGGACAAGCTCTTCCCAACAACAGGGAAATTATCAGTTCAATTCAAATAGCGAAAAACACCCATGGTACCTTTGTACCAACCCATGGAATGGTCAGCATATTTTCTTTAATGTTTGCTGAGTTCGTCACTTCGGACATGGTTGGACGAGCAATGAAACGAACTCGTAATGCTACAACAGGCTTCAGAGGATGCCTGGCAGATCGAAGTGGTGAATCACTGTTCCGAGCACCCCAAGCAGAACCGTTAAATGTCTCCCCTCTGGATCCAAACTATGGTCCTAAGAACGTGGGGTGCTTAAATTTCAGTCCAATTGAGAATGCGAACGATAAATGTGACCTAAGGTACCCTTCCAAGAGAAGCATCGCATCAAGTTACCTTGATCTGTCCTCAACGTACGGCGAGGGAGAATACGACAGCACAGGAAAATTGATGACCTCATTTTGTGAAGCATCTTCAACCTTCGGTATGGTTCATGTAGTCACAATTCAATTCCTGGCAGTAGCCGGCCTTTTCTCAAAACTCCACAACTACTGTGTTGATCGAATGAATTTTTGTGATCAAGGCAAATCCAAAAAGGAAGCGATAGAAAAGTGCCGCTCCTTGACCATAGGTGTATATCAACGCATAGTTTACGAGGAACTTTTGCTTGGCTTGTTTGGCGAAGAGTTCTATGGCCAGTGCAATTTTGACTGTGAGTACGATGAGGAATTAGAATCCAGTGTTTCTTCAACGTACATCAACGCCCTGGGCCGATTCCAGCACACATGGATGCCAGACACTTTAACACTGTTGAACGGCAGTGATAGAGTCCAGAAACCGATGCACGAGTTTTTTCGTGATCTTGAATCGTTTGATTGCTCGATGATACTGGAGGGATCGTTCGACGATCCAATTCAAATGACAACGTTATCGGAATTCGTATGCGAGCACTAATTTCGCGTCCCAATTCTAGCGTAGACTAAAAAGTTTTTAAATTTTCCAGTTCGTAAACAAATTCTTTTCGAAAGACGGAGTCCAGGGACATTGTTTACTGTGCCTTGATTTGGAGAGGGGTCGCAATGCCGGTTTGTGTCCTTTGTTATTCTACAAACACTATTTCGATAAGCTTGCCGGCAATACAACAAAGTGTTATGAATCTTTTGATGACTTGAAGGATATTTTCACCGATGAGGTATGTTGTAAAATTTCTTCTTATTGTAGTCTTTAAATTGATTTAAATTACCCCTAACATAAGCTGATAGATGCATTCAAATCACACTACGAAAGTCCATTCGACATAGATCCACTATTTTTAATTTTCGAGAAAGAAGGAGGACCCGGAGTTAATATGCCAAGAACGGTTGCAGCGGCCACATGCGTGGAGTTCAAAAGGCTTAAATGTAGTGATCGTTTCTTCTACACGTGGAATAAATTTCTGTCGCCTGGTATGTTGTATCTAAGTATGTGAAAAGTGATCTTGTAACGATTTACATTTTCAGCTCAGAGAGAATTGATCCACGCTATTGATATGTCAACCCTTTTGGCAATGTTTGGGGGATTAAAGTGGGTTCCAGTCAATCCGTGGAAGACCTATTCGGATAGAGTGCCGGCGAAAGAGCTGCTGACGAAAATTGAAGGCAAGCTTCACTTATTCTGTAGTCTTTGAAGTCAAAAGGGTAGGACGAGGCAAGATAAGCATCCCTTCTTTCTACAGGAAATATCCGAGCTTTCTAGAAAATGATAATACATAGTGGAGGGTGGGGCAATTCAGACCTACCTAAGCAAATTGAAAAATAATGAATGAAAAAGTCAGAAAAATGTAATTTAAACGACGGTACTTGATGGAATTGTTGATTGGCCACACTTTTAGGCAAAACAAATAAATCGCTAGAGGAAATTTAGAATTTTAACGTCGATCTGCGAAAACTCATATTTTTTTTAAATTTCAAGCACGTGGGGTAATTTAGACCGGGGTGTGGGGCAATTCAGACCACCTCAATTTTAATGCGATTTTATTGTAATTGAACCAACTAACTCAGGCTCCATCGAAAATAATCATTTATTCCATCAACAAAATTAACTTCCATAGTTAATAGTTTGAAAATAAAAGTGGAGAATAAAAAAAAATAACAATCGCATACGAAATTCAATCATAATCGTCACTGTCTTCCTCGACGTATTTTTGAATACTCTTCGATAAACGTTTCAATGGCTTTCGAAGAAGTTAACCTCTTGTTCAACTTGTTTTGCTTTTCTTGACGAACGCTCTCTCGCTCGGCGAGGTAATCGATTTCAGCATCCTCAGTCAATATAGTCGTTCGACCTGGCATCCTGCCTCGGCACGAAAGATTTTTCCTCGGCGGTGCTTTAGGGTATGCCTCAATCGATTGCAACATTTCATTATGCGACCTGTTCGACGAGCACGGTTTTGCCGAATCAATGGGTGGATTGGACTTGTTCAGCGATATTCAGACCGCCAAGATGCGGGATAATTCTGACCGCCTTGTTTCTCACATATTTTTATACATAATTAATCTTTTACCAGTATAGATTATTAGTAATGCACACATGGGATTTTCGGTTGCAAATACAAGCCAGAAAAAGCCGAAGATTGATTCGGAAAACATCCGAACAGCCCTTGTTGCGATGAAAATGGGCATGCCATGGCGAGCTGCTGCGTGAGATTTCGGCATTCCGCGTACGACGTTATTGTGCCATCGTAGTAACAATAAAGCTGTGGAGAGGAGTTGTATTCCTCGAACAAATATTTTGGATTGACAGGTGTTAATGCGTGAATTTTGGCATATCAGTTTGCAACCGACCTCAACACAACTGTTCCTGCAAGTTGGAACTCAGCTGGAATGGCAGGCATTGATTCGTTAAGGGGATTCCCAAGCAACCAAAAGTTGTGATAAAAGGTTATTTTTGGCTTAACCTGAAACTCGCTAACTCAAGGAATGGGAAAACTGGCTCGTTTAACTGCTTGTTTCCGTCACACACATCACACACCAATAACCTGACATTACAAGCAGTATCAGTTTCTGGTTTGAAATCATCCCACAAACAAGCCGAAAATGAACAAAACCGAGAACCAACAATTTTTCCTAACTCTTCAGAGGAAACTCCTGAAAGGCGATGATTGATGGCTCCGTTATGAGCCCGAAACAAAGCGAACAATACAAATAGTAGAGAAAATACTTTACCCTAGGGCTATGCTCGGTAATTAATTATGCCTGCAACCAATTTCTTAACTAAACATACTTATTTTCTGTGACGTCACACTATGGGGTACTTGCTGTTTCATGTTGCAGTCGTTCTGGCTGTTGCTGTAGCTGTCGTTGGTTGTTGCTGTTTCTGTCGTCGTGGTTGTTGCTGTTTCTCTTGCTGTGGTTGTTACTGTTGCTGTTGCTGTTTGTCGCATATAATCGTGGCGGGGATGGTCGATGTCGCCGTTGATCTAGCTGATCGCCGTGGCGGTGGCGGTTGATGTAGCCATTTGTCGTAGCGATATCGGAGGCTGACTCTATAGCCATATTAGTGAATGTAGCAGTGGCGACTGATGTAGCAGCAGCGGTGAATGTAGCAGTGGTGGAGTAGGTAGCTGTGGCGGTGGCTTTGTGACTGTCGCTATGGCGGATGATGCTGGATATCCAAAATGGCGGTCGACGCACTCGAAACCACGCCAAGCCTTGATGTTCTCAGCCTGGTGCACCTGCCTCCGGAAATCGGAAAAAGATCAAGAAAGAAGGCCCCTTCTTGGGACCTTCTTTTTCTTTTGTGGTTCTTCGAACCTATTCTTCTAACTAATTCTACTTGGCTAATACCATTGTTCTCGGTGTCGTTCTCCTACTGGGTTCTGAACCACCAATCTAACTCTCACCGGTTTTACCGGCGTATTAAGCACAACCGAGAATAAACCACTTCCACTACTTTTTTCCCTAGGCTACATCTAATACCGCGCACACTACTACTCCGTTCCGCCCCCCCAGCCCCCCTTCCCGGGGGTTTTTTTTCCCTTTTTTTTTTTTGGGTTTTTTTGGAAATTTTTAGGGGTGGGTTGGTGGAGCCAACAAGCAAAAATATGGAACCAACGGTTACAAACCAGCAAATCTAAGGATTATGATGAGCTTACTTTTTAAGTAATTAACCGAACTTTCTTGTTCACATTCAATGTTTAGGCTTCTAGCAGCATTCTTATCAACTTCTAACGAAAACTTTGAAGTTCACGAAAGGTTCGTTCAAGAATTTGTAGAGAATGCTATTCAGCTCAAAAATTACCTCAAACAAAGTCAACAGAACCAAAAAAAAAAACAAAAAAAATTATATTTGACATTTTTGTTCTTCTCTAACCTGCCACAAATTTATTTTTAGAGTGCTGTGTTGTGAAATGATGACTGAGTTCAATTTGATGATTTTTTTCTAAATTAAATTAAATGTTTCATTAATACTTACTACCTAGTCTCCAACTCGAGGACTCCTCTTTAAAACCGGGATACTTACCACTGTGCCATATGAACGAAGTGGGTTTTGCTATGATTTTCCTGGAAGCGTTGATTCCATGCATTAGTACTTTTTTTTGTTCCCTATAATCTTATCTGAACCTAAAAGTCTCTAATTAGTTCATCTAGAACTCAACATGAACTACATGTTAATTAAGCTCACTTTGTTGAGTGACAGCTTCATTTTCCGCATTTTAGCTAACAGGTTTTTACGATGGTAATGAAATATGCGGTTCTTTGTTATTGGTTAGCAATAATCCATTGTTTTGCTCTTATATCTCGTCAAACTTGTAGCAAAACACCAGATCACTCTTCAAATGTGAACAATCTTTTTGACATTTTTTAAAGTGTTACTCAGAACTTAACTTGTACTTCAAAAAGTTGGAAAATAGTTCAACATAGATGTTTTGTGAACATAGATGTTTTTTTTTGACGAGGAATGTCAGCAGGTGTTGAATGAGAAGAACGCAGCGCGGGCACTTATGCTGCGTCAAGCTACCCGTCATAGTGTGGAACGATACAGACAGAAGCGGCGACAGCAGCCCCAACTCTTCCGGGAGAAAAAGCGCCGCCAGGAGGAGGAGGAGTGTGAGGAACTAGCACAGCTGCACCGCTCTCATGAAACTCGCAAGTTCTACCAGAAACTCAACGCATCCCGCAGAGGCTTCGTGCCGCGAGCCGAAATGTGTCGGGATAAGGATGGGAGAATCCTGACGGACGATCGTGAGGTGACGGAAAGGTGGAAGCAGCACTTCGATGAACATCTGAATGGAGTACGGGAAGAGGACCAAGACAGCGATGGAAGAGACGTAGTCGATGCAGTAAGTGACGGAGATGTGCCACCCCCGATAAATACGTCCAAAACGAAGTACATGCTGGCAGGAGGAACCGAGCACGACAGGACCCGACTGGGCAGCTGTGTTACGATCAACGGCGATGAGTTCGAGGTAGTCGATGAATTTGTCTATCACGGCTCACTGGTTACTGCGGACAACGATAACAGCCGTGAGATCCGGAGGCGGATTATCAGTGGAAGTCGTGCCTACTATGGGCTCCACAAGCAACTACGGTCAAACAGACTTAGCTCCCGTACGAAGTACATCCTGTACAAAACGCTAATAAGACCGGTTGTTCTTTACGGGCATGAGACGTGGACAATGCTTGAAGAGGACCTGCGAGCACTCGGAGTTTTTGAGCGACGGGTGCTAAGAACCATCTTTGGTGGAGTACAGGAGGACGGACTATGTAGGCGACGGATGAACCATGAGCTCGCGCAACTCGCCGTCGAACCCAGTATTCATAAGGGGGCAAAAGCTGGAAGGATACGCTGGGCAGAACATGTTGCGAGAATGCCGGGCAACTATCCGGCAAAAATGGTGTTCGACGGGAATCCGGTTGGTACAAAACGACGTGGGGCGCAACGAGCAAGATGGTCAGACCAGGTGGAGCAAGACCTAGGGGGTACAAGGTGCCCAAGGGATTGAAGAGGAGCAGCCACGAATCGGGCATTATGGAGGGATATTGTGTATCAGGCTATGTTATAGTATCGTCACGTTATGCCATGTAAATAAAATAAATAAGGAGTGTATCGAATATAAGCTATCCACATACATTTGCGTTGTACGCATGTATTTGTGATGGTTTTTTATGCTCTGAACACTGCATGCTGTGCGTTTGACTGTCAGCTTTCTTTTGTTTACTTGTTTGTGCGGTTCAAATTCTGCGTTTTCAAAATGTCGCGTATTGAAAAGGAAGTGAAAATTAAGGTTCTGGACACATGGCTAAGTGAGAAGGGTATTACTATGCGAAAATTGGCGAAGCGGTTTGGAATTCATCATGCGGGTGTTAAAACCATCATTTAAAAGTATGGGGAACACTATTCTTTGGATGAGCTACCAGGAAGAGGCAGAAAACCCGGTTCTTCCAACCCGAAACTTGAGCAGAAAGTGGTATCTCTAATTATGAAGAACAAATCAATGTCAATACGTGATTTGGCCAAAAAAGCAGGAACGAGTGTCGGAATGATCCAGCGTATCAAGAGGCGAAACCACCCGAAGACCTACAAGAAGCAGAAAATCTCGAAACAAAGTGCAGAACAGAAGAAGCGAGCAGTAACAAGGGCCCGGAAATTGTATTCGCGTCTTTTGCAGCGTCCGGATGCATGCGTTTTGATGGACGATGAGACCTATGTAAAGGAGGACTCAAAAACCCTTCCCGGTCCACAATACTTTACTTTAGCGATGCGGACAGGTCGATTGAAGTGGAGAAATTCGGTCGAAAGGTACTGGTATGGCAAGCAATATGTTCCTGTGGTTTGAAGTCAACCATTTTTTGCACTACCGGAACTATAAATGCGGAAATCTATCGATCTGAGTGTCTCCAGAAGAGATTGTTGCCTTTATATAAGAAGCATAGTACACCTCCACTGTTTTGGCCGGATTTAGCGTCGGCTCACTATGCCAAAACTACTCTCAATTGGCTTGCGGAAAAGGGTATAGATTTCGTTGAGAAAAATATCAATCCACCAAATTGCCCTCAGCTTCGACCCATCGAACGTTACTGGGCAATCGTGAAGAGGGTCTTCAAGAAGACTGGTAAGGCAGCTGGGAACATGCAGGAGTTCAAAAAAATTTGGGCTCAAGCGTTCAAAAAATGCGATGCAACACTTGTCCGGAACTTGATGAAGAGCATTCGATCCAAAGTTCGAAAATTCGTGAAGGAATAACTTAAATTTCATCGGGTCTTCATTATGTTCAAGTTTAACCTCGTACAATAAAGGATCAATTTTTTGTATGAATAAAATATCGGTTTTCAACATAATTTGAAAGAAAGTTTGTGGATAGCTTATTTTCGATACACTCCTTAATAGATGTTTTGTGAACTTTTGCGCTGATTCAAAGTACGGTTAGTACTTTGATTGAACTTCTTGTTAGAGATTTTTTGAAGTTCAAAGCAAGTTTTCAACTAACAACATATGAACTTGAAGGTTGAGTTGAATAGCAACAAGAAACTTTTCTTGAACTTTAAAGTTGCTTTCAATGCTAATGACACCTTAAGAAAATTAAGTTCTCCCTGTCCGTGAAGTGTCTTGTTAGTCAGCAAAAAAATTCCATGGAACTAAATTTCAACTCAATGCGAACTTCTGAGTTCTTATCTCAAGTAAAATTCGAATTTTTGGTTGCTTGGGTTTAAGCATCGACGCCCAAAATTATCGATGCGAAAAACAGAAGCCACCAGCTTGGCACGGGTATTTGCTTGCAACAGACATAATGTTGCAGCCTTCTTAACGAACTACACGAATGCTTCCGAAAAAATTGAGTTCGCACCACACAACATATGGAATGTCGACGAAACTGGCGTTACGACGGTTAATAAGGCGCTTTGTCTTTAGTTGCTTGCCACAGACGTAAAAAGATTCGCCAAGTAACGTCAGAAGAACGAGGCAAGCTCGTGACTCTGGTTGTGTGTGTATCAGCGGCAGGAATGAAACTTCAACATTTTTTTTTTTGTCTTTCCTACAAAACGATTTCAAGAGCATAATTTGAATGGTTCGCCGTCTCCAACCGTTTGACATGACTGTGTTTGGTCCGTTCAAAACAGCCATGAACAATCAATGCCAAAACAGCATGCGAATGCATCCGGGAAGACCAATCACGATAAATGACATTTCAGCAATGGTAAGTCGTGCGCTTGAAATTGGTTGCACTAAAGTCAACACAAAATAAGGTTTTCGCACTTCCGGCATTTGGCCGTTGAACCCTCATATTTTTCAAGACTTTCTTCCAAGCTCAGATAGAAAATTCGATGAAAATGTCGCTAGGCAAGATGCGGAATTACATGTGAGTGTTTCAGCCCCACAGATCTTTTCTACGCAATTTTTTTTTTGATTGCTGAAAAAGAGTCTCTCAGCTTCCCATAGCACTTAACTGTTCGTTGTTAGCTAAAAATTGGAAGCTTTTATCGCGTTTTTTTTGTGCGCAATTTGTATTTTTATAGGCACTAAAAATAACGCCGTAGCGCGCGTTAAGGTCGACTGAAGTCAATGTATAATTTGTCAAAGTAGTGGTGCCGTTTCAGAAAATAAGGTTGAGATTTTTTCATGTGCTGTCATTGCGAAATAATCTCGACGGTAGGGTTTACCCTCCCGGGCTGAATTACCCCACTCTCCCCTACCTGTCAGTTACATCAGTTAAAGATGCAACATTTCAAGAAAGGTTTGAAAACGATTTGTTAATTTCAAAAAATGAAAAAGTGACCATGGAAATATATTCACTGTTATAAGAAATCACATTGACAAAGCCGTGGTTGCCTCTCACCCCAGTTCCAGTAGGTCTGGAATTAATTCCTGTCGCCACCATTGGTATTCCCTTCGAAAGGGAAGTAAAGCCGTTGGTCCCGGCCCATGGGTTGATGGGTACGATATGTAGGATCCAGGTCGTCTCCTTGGGATGACAAACTAACATCTGGCTGAAAGTCACGTTAATAAGAAACATCATCAACAACAACAACGACGACAATAACAACAACAACAGCAACATTGACAAAATATTTATTCATTACAATTTTATTATGACCGATTTTGTTGCATCAATTATTCATTTAAACATGTCGCAAAGATGATTTGATTAAAAAATATATCTTCGGTGAGGACTGATCACTATTTCTTGGAACAGCAGCAGGGAAAACGGAGTAGCTCATTAGAACCATAATGACTCAAATAACAGCATTATTGTTATTTGAGCGATTAGACACTTGAGCTTAAATCTTTCATTGTTTATCAAAATCTATAAAACGTAGCAGCTCCCTATAATCATCCCAACGACTGTGTTCTGCTACGATAAAGCTCAAGCAATATTGTACCCATCCTAATCACGTTATATTTCAAAAGCTAATACAGGGTGGCCACACAATCTCAATTTAAAAATTCCCGCATTTTTCCCGAATTTTTCCCGCATTTTTGCCTAATTTTCCCGACTGGGAAAATAAGTTAATATAAATTGGATGAAAAGAAGTTTCTGAGAAAAAAATGTTCAATCTAAAATTCTGACTTGTTTCACTTAGGCAAAATGACGGATAGCAGCCAAAAATCGGGCTTCTTGCGTTTTGCGTAACCTGCTTTGGTCTCTCATTTTGCAAACAAGAACAAAGATCGCTCTATATGAGTCATTGATCTTTCAAGTTTCTAGAAGCATAAACATCGAAGAAAAATAGTAAAGCATTCGAGGTTTTCGAGTACAAAATGATGCACGTGAGTTGCGTGCATATTGTATCAAGGACTTAGTGATTTGAACATCGTTGACAGTTCGTGGACAATTCTCTGAGCTACCCAACTCTATTCAGTTTGGTTCACCACCAGACACTTTTCATTCATTGAACATCCTCGCTCCTGCGACAAAATGAGCACTTTTTTAACAAATTTGTCAAATTTGGCATCAGTGCTAGTCAAAATAAGTCCAAACGCTGTTCTTTACTTTGAATTCCGATGAATCATAAGGCAGTGGAAGGTTGAAAGGGTCCCTCCAAGGTAGTCTACGAAGTGCGTATCGGATGAAACGTCGTTGAATTGACTCAATACGTTCGACGCCATTTTGAAAATGAAGGTTCCAGCCCGGGAACCATATTCCAAGGTGGACCTCACCAACGAGCAGTACAGTACTCGTCTCGAAATTCTTTAGCCACACGAAAAATGAAGCCGAGATTTCGGGAAGCTTTCGTTTTGATGTAGGACATGTGAGGTTTGTACGTGAGTTTATCATCGAGTATCACACCAAGGTCCTTTACTTGGTTGTCTCTTTGCAGAGGAGTTCCAAACAAGCAATAACCGAAGATAATTGGAGACTTCTTCCTAGAAAAAGTGGCAATAGTACACTTTCCCGGATTCAAGAGCATACAGTTCACCTCGCACCACCTTTGTACTGACTTTAAATCTTCTTGCCACTGTAAGGCGTCTCGTAGCGAATCCACGCGAGTGCTGATTTTAAGGTCGTCAGCACAGCTTAACCGATGAGATTTCAGCAACAGGTTGACATCGTGGAAATACAAGAGAAAAATCAGCGGCTCCAGATGGTTACCTTGGAGAATGCCGGACAAGGCGGGGAACGAAGAGGACAGCTCATCGCCAATTTTAACCTTGACGGTTCTTCGATAAAGATACGAATTGAACCAGTGAAACAAGAAGGCGCCGAAGCCAAGCGTTTCCAGTTTTGCCGCAGCGATGTCAGGGTTGATACTGTCGAAAGTAGAAGATAACGTTCGTTTGCGAACCAGCTGAAATCCCATCCATGATGAAGGAAGTGATTGATAGAAGGTGCTCGTTGAACGCTGCGGTATGAATCCACGTTGATCTTCGCTGATATATTGCTTCACGTGGAGAACACGGGTTCCAAAATAACCGATTCAAATAGCTTAGAGGCTGCGCACAATCTCTAAATTCCTCGATAGCTATCAGTATTTCTTCCAACTCCCTTTTTGTGCACAAGAAACATATAGGCTTCCTTCCATAGTGTTGTAAACTTACCGGTCGTCAATGATGACCGATAGATGTGGCCTAATGGTGCGAAGCAATGCAATGTTTTAGAAACACGGATGGAATACTTTCCGGTCCAGCGGTGCTTATTCAACGTATTCAACTTGTTTGCAGCAGCAACGATATCTGCATCATCGATAGGGATTGCGTTGAAATACCGGTCAGACAAAGGGACGTTATACGGGGAAACTTCGATTTGCTGTGGGGGGCATCGTTATGGAAAACATCTGTAAACTTTTCAGAGAACATGCTACATATGTAGACAACGGACTCAGCGATAACCCCGCTCCAAGAGATGGATGAAGGTGGTTCTTCATGCGTTGCTCATTAATGTATGGCCAGAACACCTTCAGTTTGCTTCAGCTTGCTTTGGAGCTTGTGTTAGTAGGCAGAAGCAGCGTCGAGCCAGCTGCTTGTATCGATGATAGAGCGTCACGTAATGGTACCGTAACGCTATCGACAGGTGTTTCGAAAACCTACGTAAAGCCACACTATTTTTCTATTGCAGCCTGCGCACGGCGTCTGTCTGCCATGGTCCTTTTTTCAAGGCTTTAATGGCGTTATAGACGTCATTCATGTCAATGGCTTCATTCCGGGTCATACTAGCATTCGTGAATTGCGCTGCAAGTGTATACAGAATCGTTTCGCAAATTGATATTTTTGGGAAACAAAATTTCGCAATATTTACACTTGCTACGCAAAAACGCAAAGACGAACGATGCAATCAAAAGTTAAACGACAATAAATGCGACACAACAAATTTTATTAAACACTGGTAACAAAACATGAGTGGCAATCCAGAATGATTGCTGATTTAGAGGCAAAACTAATTTCCACATTAAAGGGTGGCAAAAGATTGCTCTCCCTCAATTCTATTTCAATGACCGATTTTGCACTGACTGTCAGATGCTCGGGCTTAACTATTTTCTCCACAGCGGCTCTAAGTAGTCCCGTCAAATCGTCAAAAAGAAATGGAGCTATAGCAGATTAGGTCTGGTATTCCCTAAGAAACGACTCGACCATTGCTGCAGACTCGATGACAAAATTCAGCTTTGGTACCAGCATCTTATCGTCTACAGCATCAGCCACAACAACGAACAACGAATCGGAATACTGATGAAACGCTCCGTTTGAAATTCAGTGACTGACACAATAGGTTTCTGTCCACTGCAGTGACAAATATTTGTCTATTAAACAAATGGACTGAGTCTATTAAACAAATGGATTGTGTAAGGGCTGGCTCGTAGATCCCTAATTTTCCCAGTCAATTCTCTGAATGCCTTCTATTTGGCGGCTGAGCCATCCATGGTGCACTGAGCTATCTTCTTCGGCAATGCTGGATTTGCAGGAAAGCACTGTTTCATTCCGTTAATGAGATCGTTGGGCCAAGTAGATGACAAAAACGCTACTCAAATTATCAATTTGAAAAAGGTGTGAGCATGGTCACTGCCATATGACAAAAATTCCCGATGGCTTTTGAAATTCCCGACTTTTTCCCGCATATATCCCGATGATTTTGGATTCCCGCATTTTTCCCGCATTTCCCGATTTTCCCGAGTCTGTGGCCACCCTGCTAATACCATTTATTCTCTGCACCGTTGCTTTTGGCGAACATACATTCACCAGTAAGAGAACCCCCACCGGAAGTCCTACATAAGCTGAAAAGTTTCCTGAAGAATGTGCATTTTCTTACGGCGTGCTAAAGTTTACTTGTCTCTCCCAAAAGAAGCCTCCAGGGTTAACCACCGCCATCCTTCAGTTCTCTGGTTTCTCTGCGGGATTATTGTGGGTACAGTCAGATTCATGGCACCCCATGATTTGGCAAAGTCTGTGATAAGGCCATTCTTGCGTAGCTTGTAACATAACCTCGTTCATTGGCTAATGGAAGTATCGTGCTCTCTCACCATGAAGTCCATTTTTCTTCACTGCATTGACTGTCAGCAAAACGCATCGCTTTCATGGCTTTTTTGCTCCCTGGGCAATAAACCGAATGTAATATAATGGTTATTTTCTTTTTAATATTATTCTCATAACGGTTTGAGATCGGAATTCTTTTAAGAAGTAATTAAATTTAAACAACACAGCTTAGTCTCACATTTGGGTATACTCTCGACGTCTGGAAGCATGTATTATTGGAGCTGTTTAATTTACGAGCAACACTGCTGTTCGAGAAAGGTGTTTAGGGAAAATGATCGGTAATATTTCCCATGAGCTGAACAATTGTGGGTATTCTATTTTTCTTGGCACTTCAAACTTATTGCTTATCGCAATGAATTTATTACGGGCAATTAACTTAGTGTTCTAGATACACTCACGCAATAGTTGAGAGCATTCAATGCATGCACTTTTCTAACTTTGTTATAATTGTGTTGAGTACTCAACTTGAAGGTGCTATTTTTGTTTATTGCTTGGTAGTTGGGTTTTCCATACATCCGTTTTTAATTGATACAGATTTCTGTTTTCTCCAAGCTGTAAAGAGAAATCTGTATCAATTAAATTTTTGTTAAAATTCGATGATATTCATTAAGTATTCTAGTCAAGTCTAGAACCTTCGGGGAAGTTGTTTAAAAGGATGGACTCTCGGATGGTAGAAAGTATTTAAAAATACATTTCTAAGAAAGCATTTTCAGGACTGGAAGTAAGAAAGCATTTTAAACTAGTTTACAATTTCTTCTGAAGTGAATCGATATTTTTCTCGTATACTTTTTTGTCTGTTGTTTTAGCAGTATTAAAACAGTAAAAAATAGTCAATTTTTATTTCGACGCGTAGTTCACTTTAGGAGAAAATGTTGGTTGTGGTCTTCGTTCTAACGTTGCTTACGAGCTTATTTCTTCCACAGGTTATTTATAGCACAAGATAGAACAAGTATTTCATACAACCAAAGATGCTTTATTCACTTGAAATATACATTTTATTGAACCAAAAAGGTTATTGTTCTAATACAAACAATCAATAGGAAACTAGCGATTTAAAATTGGTTCACTGCTTTAGAACCCCATTGGTCCCAAGAACACCTTGCAATACATACGGTTGCTTTTTGGTACTATAATCTTTGTATTTTTTTTTATTCGCTGTTATGTTGAAAGAATATTTGATGAGCCTTTCTTTCTGAGTTATACTTTTAGGGGTGATTCGTTAAGTTTGGCACCAGAAGCGCCAATTTTTTTAAAATTATTGGGGGGGGAAATAATGCAAAAATAAAAAATATTAGTATTTAAAAGGGCAATAGTCTTTAAATCCTATTCCAATGAGTAAAACTACAAGCTACAGCCCCATTGGGTTGTTCGGAATGATGACGTAGGACTACGATACTAAATGTAAACCATTTAGATTGTACAATGCAATGTTCTTTGAATTTACCGTTTCAGGCCTAATTTATACAAGCAATTTGGTGCATTCTGATTTATCTATTCTGATTCTGAGCTACTCAGTAACACATAAATGATTGAAAAAAGTAGGAAATATTTTTTTATGATGCGCTGGGTCGTCAAAACTGCCCAGGAGTTCAGAACTTAAGATCTACAGTTGTAACAGTAGCTTTATCCGCTATACAATGTTATGATATGTATTCAAACATATTCAATGAATGTCCTGAAAGACCAACTGACATAATGCGATAATGATATTCTATACCAAAGCTATTGTTACAATTGTAGATCTTAAGTTTTGAAGGAAAGTTTGAATGACCTGAAATTAACAAGGCTATCCTATGATGTCTGTAGACGTTACAGAATATTCGTTCAATATGTTTGAATATTTATCGTAGTTTTGTATAGCCCAAAAGGCTACGATTACTACTGTATATCAAGGCTAGTTTTTATGAACCTGAACATCCCGAGATAATCTGAAAATGACTAGTGAGCTTATAGAAGCTACACTGAATGTGTTTGAATGCATACCGTCACCTTTTATAGATTATAAAACTAACTTTACGACAATAGATCCTAAATTCTGAAATCAAGTGAGAGCGACTCGTTTCAACTCATTAGACTCGCAGAATAGACCCAATAATTGGAGTTGTTTAAAGAGTACACATTATGTCAAAAAATGCCAAAGCAAACGGCCCATTTCAGGGCAACCAAATGATGTTTTAAGAGTCAATCATAGAGCATATTGAACATATGAATACAGGAAATGGTTTAACTTAGCCCAACTTCTCTGATTTTTTATTCCGGAGAGCGCCCTCTATATCACAGATTCTTGAGCTGTCAAGGATTAGTAAAACGATACCTGAATTGAATTGCAATTAACAACCCTGTATTTTTCTTTACGAAGTGGAAGATTTCTAGCCGTTCTGCTTCGAAAATTTGTAATACAACAGAGATGCAGAAACAATACACGACCAAGTCAAGAATTCCAGAACCGAAATAAATCCTAATGGACCGAAAAAGCAAATCAGAACCACTCACTTGTTTTTTTTTTCTTTTTTTTTTGCTATTCCAACGTGATATTTCTGAAATATATTTGAGCTCTTCTCGAAAGGATTATCATTTTACAGTTTAACAACTAACTGGCAGAAGGAAAACCACGATTTGCTTTACATCATTTTACAAACCATTAATCCTACAATTAACCGCAGTGTACATGTTCTTATTTCATGGAAACCGCCAACTCTCGCGATTAGTAAAAAAAATTATCCAACCGCATCCAGTTTACAATCTCTTACCACCCTCCCACATACACATACAATCGTCACCAGAGACTCGGAACCCCACTACCAGCTAAATGGAATGGAACCGACATCCTACACATTCCCAAAAAAATGGGCCAACGCTACAGGAAAAAAAAAATAAATCCGCTCGGAATGTTATCGTTGAATTGTATCAACGCCGTGCCAAAAATATGCTCTTTACACAACCTTACTAGGGATGAACAACTTGTTTACATCGAATTCTGCGTCAACATTTTTAACAAACTTCTCCCAGCCCGACATTCATGGAAAATTGTTCAACCCCAATATTTTCCTTCCGTTGTGCCTTGAGCTAACAATTTTCCTTCCACCGCCATCACCTTACACCTCCATGGATGGTGAGAGAGAAGTTTACCGCGGTTTACCAAAATCAACAGCAATCAGATTAAATAAATGCTCTTATTTTATGGTACACTGTGTTGCCAACTCTGGTTAAGCGGCAAATTCAAGCTGGTTGCTATAAGATGAATAGTTGAGAAGACTGTTGTACGGCGTACATTTAGGTATGTTCACTTCATGTTAACAAAATGAACAGCACACCTCCCTCTGTTGGAAATTTTCATTTGTTAATGTAAATGCTATCTTTGAATGACACAACCAACGGACCAGTTATGTTTTTTTTTCAACAAGTACCAATCATGAGTATCGAATAGAGGGCGTGTGTGTGTATGTGTGTGCGTGTGTGTGTGCGATCCAACTGCCACCGTCCGGCAGTGTTTTATGGAAGAAAAATGTTTGCAGTTAAACGAACTGTTGTGGACTCGACAAACATTTTTAGCCCGGGAGCTAGAAGGTGATAGCTCTGTTGAGTTCCAGTGACCCATTTCAGAATGCCTGGTTACTCACGGCCATTCCGATGTCATTTTCACTTACAATAAGCCCCGCATAAACACAGTACAAACATAAAATGGATATTACTATTGTGCATACACTTCTATCATAAAATCGCATTGTTTTGAGGATGGCACGTATTTAGCAGTATCGTTCAATTTAGTTAACCCCCCCCCCCCCCCGCACAGGGTGGCTCGTGTCCGGTCTTCATTTGTCCGGCTCCCCGGGGGGGGCTAAGGGGTCATTTTTCCTTCCTCCAGCAGCCCCCCCCCCGTTTGGAAAATATTTTCACCTTTCGTCCTTTTCATCCTTTTTGAATGAAACAGCATGAAAACAATTAACACTTCACGCACAGATGCAATACAATGAAAATCACAGGTAAACAACACATAGGCGTAGCCAGAGGGGGGCAGGGTGGGGCCGTTGCCCCCCCCCTAACTTTTGATTTTATTTTTAGATTTTTAATGTTTGTTTCAATTTTTGATTATTTGTTTTTAATGTTTGTGAGATTGTCCCTTTACCTCAATGAAAAAGCGCGAAGTCGCCTCGATTTTGTAATAAGTTGTAGCAAAAAGGCGCAAAAAGCGGACATCCATGAGATTTTTTTGAAATAGTAAACCCAACCTAAAAAATATCTCTAGTAATGTTAACTATGATTCAAGCATTGATTGGTTTTTTCCCGCTAGCTGAAAGTGGAAAAAGCTATGCTCAGTTCAATTTTCAGTTCTTGGCAATCAAAAAACGTAATATTTTAACCAATGTTATAGCTTTCGGAAGTCAAATAACACCAGATTGAGAAACATATTTCATAATTCACAGTTAGAAAGTGTATCAACGGAAAATGTATATTTGAACTATTCATTATATGGGCCGAACCGATCAATGTTACCCCGCTGATCAATAATATCCCGTTTTACGGTACTGTAGTTTCGTATTATTGAGAATATATGTTAATCATATCTTACAGTTTGATTCAGTATTTTGAAATATTGTTTTTGTATCCAAGAGATATTAATGGAGCACATGCTACGATATAATCCAGGTGAAACGAGACGAATCGTATCCGATTTTCAGACCAGTAATTTGATAAGCGTGTGAGAAAGCAAAACAGCATGCTAATAAGTGCGAGAAGTTGCAGTGGTCTTATCCTATTCAAAGATTTTATCCAATTCTATGAGCATGAGCAAGATAATGAGCATGATTGACCGCCCAAGGTTGCTACTCCGTTGCTGCCAGATCAGTTGTTATAACACAGAGAAACAACAGATGATGGCTGAGACTAGCATACATCCTCAATATGTGAAAAAAGGTCGTCCCAAACTAAGGCAATACTGGGTAGGAATGTGTCGACGTGATACTCGTTTTATTGGAAGCCGAGACCGCCTCTGCACTTTCACTGGGATGTTGGATAACAGGATTGGGTGGTAGCAGGATTCTTTTTGGTAAACGATAAGCTGAATTCACGCGGCGTTTAGTGAAATATATAAATATTAGTACCGATTTCTGATTTGAACCTATTTAAACCAACAGTGAGGATGCTATTGGGGCCACTCACAAAGTGTGGTGGTGGTTTTTCATTGGAAAAACAAAAAGATTCTCTATAATGCTGGAAATCCAATTTGAACCGATTTAAACCAATAGTAAGGATGGTATTGGAGTCACTCACAAAAAGGTATAGTGGCTTACTTTATCCAAGTGACACGGCAAGTATAGCAAACCAATATTATGGATGAAAATTAATTTTGATCCTCACCACCGGTCCACCAGCCCGGCGAACCACCACATCTCACCATGAAGCATTTTTGTAGTTTTTTTTTTCTATGCTCACTCGATCACTCGCATCGCTGAATTATAGATAACCGAAACTATACGAAACGCGCCATGCCCTATTACAAAATAGTGCGTAATTAAGCATCGACAACACCTTTCACAGCCGATGCTCGAAGCATACTCTTTTTCATAAACTTTCAATTTTTACAACTGTATCAATCAAGTAGAGGCTTCTTAACAACAATCTATTATAATCCGTTTAAATTTGTGATTGAGGGATTTGGTAAAAATAAGAGTGCGTAGATGCATTTCGTGCCCTCTGGCAACTTTATGCTTCTATTGATGTCTAGGCTCATCCGTTTAGCACCAACCGGGGGAGACTGGTTCCTATACCAAATGATTTAATTATCACCAATCTGCTCAACCAATCCCAATATATTGTGATATAGTGGACGGATTATTATAATTTGAGATAACTCAATGTAGACGTCTTCCAAATTTGGCAGATTGGCAGGCAGTCCACCAGTGGAGACCCACCTGGTACCTCATAGCAAGATGCTTAAAGGCGGACCGGAAGATTCGAGAGCTACCCCCCCTTCAAAGATTTTATCTGTTTCTATGGGAAAAAAACGCGCTGAATTTATGTGCGATGGTTCGGCGCGTGTTCATGAATAGAAGAATGTTTGTAACAAAACGGATCACCGGATGGAATACATACGTAAGCACTCGGTTAGCACTCGATTTTAAAACAATACTAAGTTGAATAGGTTCATTGGTAGGAAATTCATCAATCAAATACATACCACAACAAGTCGAGAACACTCGCATGAACCCAGAAGAAAGCTACTATTAAAGTCGATGTTCATTACTTCACATTATAAATTTGATTTCGGAAAAGTGGTCTGCTGGTGAGTGCATAAATTTAATTAAAAGAAACAAACGAACAAAACTAATTAAATGCCGCTGCAATAACAACGAAGAGAAAATTATGCAAAATGATGGTTTTTCTCGAATTTGAACAACAATTTTAATAACATTCAATAATGCACCGTTTTTGTTATATACTACTCAGATACACTCCACTTGATAGCACGACACTATACCTTTTCGACAGATCGTGTTTCAGATAAATCGGTTCAAATTTCAAAACGCAGATGCACCAGCGTATCTGAACTATTTTAAAAATATTGAGGAGTAGCAGATAGAACGCATATGAATTCTTTTTCGTCATTGATGAATAAAACTTCCTAAATTATTTCTTATTACTCGTGTATTAAGAATACAAATAGCAACAATTTATCACAAAAATCACAGCTTGCTTACAATCGCAACTTACGTCGGTTTGTAAAGTTATGCATGATTTTCCTGTTTAGATAAAACACAGAAAATAATTAAACTGAAGTTAAGTTAAGAGGACACAAACCAGAAGCTATACATCACCAAAACTCAAAATGTATGTTTGTTAAAAGCTAACCACTTATTATTTGAACAACTATTAAAAAATAAATCTTTTGAAACGGTGTGAGCACGGTGAGTAAAAAAAACGATGTTTTTGCGGTTTTGCTTTGTCAGTATATGCACTGAAAATTTATTTTCGTGAGTTAGCTTTCCCTTGTTTCGTAAACATGGATTTTGTTCATAGAATAAATTCCTCGTAATTTGTATGAAACATTACTTATGCTTGTCATCTGGTGAACTGCTGTCGTTACACCTTTTTGTACAATGCACTATATGAATTTTGTGAAGACCAACCTATCACTGCTTTTCTTCAATCATACTCATACATGTTGGTTTTGCTGCTTGGGTGGCCTGGAATCATCGATTTATCCCAAAATAAAAATTAAAGCGCTATCGAGAGTTATAAGTTCATACTCATTAATCAAGTAACTTCTAACGAGTCACCATGGCTTAGTGAGATCAACCACGGATTCAATAACAAGTCTTCCCAAAAATACAGGTTCGAACCTCATTTCAGAAATATTAAAAAAAAATCTGAACAACTCCTCGTGGTTTGCGCTTTTTTCAATTACATACTAAGTCGATATAGAAGTTCTGTCAGTCAATCACTAATATAAGTAGCATTTTGTATTGTTTTCGTACAATTAACGAGTGTTCTTTCTGTGTCAACTAATGCTTCGTGCTTTTAACAGTTATGTAAGAGCATTGTGGCATTGAATACGAAGGTAGTTTCTTGAAAAGTACAAATCAGTTTCGGTGTAGAAAACAAAGAATAGATTTGTCAGTTCTACATTCGATTTCGTTATGAAAACGAAATTTAATTTTCAGTGTGAGCGAGCGTGTCACGAGAAAAAGTACATTTTCAGTAAAAACTGTTAGATTTCAGCATGGTTCCTGTTTAATGGGATTCGGGTTTGAAACTTGGGGAAAATCGAGAGTTTTTAAAAAAAAAATTCCTTCCAGATCAAGTCTAGAATAGTTTAATCTTGTTGCCAAAATCGGACGGGTATTGTAAAATACTCTGGGTGAGAGCAGAAAAGTTAATCCACCCGTCGTTCAGGTGGATTCTCACAAAGTCAGGGCTCGATTCCCGCTCCAGCCGATGGAACTCGATAATGTCCTTACTATATGGGTCCACCGGGCGTTGTGTTGTCCGTTGTATAATGTTAAGTGTTCAGTCTGTGCAGCAACTGGTTGAAGACGGTGTAATTCTCTCTCTCTTTCTCTCTCTCTCTCTCTCTCTCTCTCTCTCTCTCTCTCTTCTCTCTCTCTCTCTCTCTCTCTCTTTCTTTTTTTCTAAAAATACCCTTCCCCCCCCCCTACCAAATCCCCGCTCCCCTATGAAACCACCCCCCGCCTTTTTTTTAAAGAACAGATTGGGGGTTTACTTCTAGAAATGTATTATCCTATGCTTTCCACTGCAAATAAGGTTGATTGTAATCCCCAAACTGCAACACAAAGCCATGTTGCAGATAATAGACCCAGTGGAATCCAGATGATCAAGTATGCAACCCATATTGTCATGTCGGTCAGGAGGTAGATAGATAACTCCAACGCTGATGATTCAAATAGGCGTCGAGATTTTAATCCGTAAATGCGCAAGAGTTATAAAGCTCGATAAAGCTGATCCAATACTTGAAGACCGCAATCAAAACACCACCACCACGGACCTTTGAGCTGTTCGTTGCATTGCGATCGCAAACTTGATGCCAAATAGATGAGCATTGAGTAATCGCTCGTCCAACCAAGTCTCTGTCAATACATTCACATCTTAATCGCATTCGCAGGCAGCTAAGAAAAACTAATCTACCTTAGTTCGGAGTCCACGCACGTTTTGGTAATAAATCCGCAAAGCCTAAACAGGTACTACTTTACTGATCACAATAAGATCAGTGGAGCAACCGCCATACGCGGTAGAGATGAAGTTTTCAGGCGATGGCCGCTCGGAGTTGGATAAGCCGCCAGGTACACACGTTGGGTTGATCACTAGAAGCGACACACATTAGGGAAGGTCCATTAATTATGTCACGCAATTAGGGCCCCCTCCCCCTAAGGAAAACGTGACGATCCATACAAAAAATTTGAAGGCCCATACAAAAAACGTGACAATGGGGGGGGTGTATAAAAAGTCACTTTTTGCGTGACATACTTAATGGACGTTCCCTTACCGGAAGGAAGTTGCTCGGATCACAATTATCCTTGCCTGTGTGGACGGTTTGGAAGACACCCTCACCATACTCAAACACAGGACCGGGATGAATGTTGGTCGCTTCAATTAGGCGTGCAGGCATACATCCCGGAGGTACGATGAGGATCGGTTGGTCTATCGGTCTTTCCTTTAGCAATGAGTTTCACCACGGGAGAGTTATCATTGATTTCAAGATTGGCTTTTACTAAAGCAGCTACTGCTTCAATGCTGAGGTCGGGGTGGATTCTCGACAGATACAACCAAAACTTTTTGGCTAGATCTTGGATGTATATGGGAATAGTGACATTATTCTCCTGAGGCGTATTGCTACCCATGCGGCAATTAGAGGCTGGTTTTGCAGTATCAAAAACCGTGACAAAGACGTTTTATAGTTCCAACATACTCTATTGTAGGCCAGTGTGTAGTCTCAGCAGGAGTCAATTGAGCGATTTTCAAACAGTTCCACGCACCCATCTAATTAGACCGATAATCCTCTACGGTAACGAAACATGGACATTGCTTGTGGAGGACCAACGTGCCCTTGATGTATTTGAAGCTTCTGCGTTCGATCTCCAGTGGAGAGCAGATGGAAGACGGAATGAACCATGAATTGCATAATTGCTGGGAGTTCGAGCACAAGAAGAAAAGACGCGCAATGAGCAATGTGAATCGATCAAGTAGAAAGTGACCTGCAGAACCTTCGCAGACTGCGAGGTTGGTGAAATGCAGCCATGGACCGAGTAGACCAAATGAACAGCAGAGGCCACCCCGACTTTAGCCTGATAGGCAAGGTATGTAAGGGTTGTGGAGATCGAGAGCTTCCAAAAAGGCTTTTATGATGCGTCCCGGTTATAGACAGGCCAGGTTGACCAAGTTGAGAAGTCTTTATCACAAGTATTGTTCTAATGCTAGACTTACATTAATTATTTCTTTTCGGATAATCTGCCTTCTTTAAAACATGATTTGTTCTTTCAAGATTAACAGATGATTTTAAAGGAAGTATATGAACGTGGAAGCCTTGTATTTTCAAAGTTCTGTATATGTAAAGTACATTTATATTTAGTGAATACCGATTTTAGGTGCTCTTCGAACTCATTTTATAATCCGTATTGACAATATTGCTAGCAAATATTAGATGAGATCAAATTTAATTGAAGAATATAAAACTATCCATTCCCAGCTTGCAATCTCCAGCGCATCTAACTATTATCCCAATTTTATATCTTCACCAGACCCGGCAAACCAACGATCCAGACGCACAACAGCAGCAAACCGAGCCGGAATCAAGCCAGAACACCCAGAGCGACCACAGCACCAACTATCCAGCCCAGCGATTGGGAGCAACCACCTCAGACTTCAGTGTCAGCTCCGCAGCCAGCAATCGAACTATGCCCCGTCAACAGGAGGACACCCCCAACCAACTGGCTAGCGAGTCATCCAGCCTCGATGGAAACGTATTCGTTGATGGTGGAGCCACCACCGGAACGCATCCGAAAACGCGCCGATCGCATACTTCCGACTCGATCACCTCCAGCAATTTCAACTACAGTCTGAACAGGAGGTTCATTTCGAAAAATCAGATGAAGGAGTTCCGGGAAGCGTTCAGACTGTTCGACAAAGATAACGACGGTTCGATTACAAAGGAGGAGCTGGGAACTGTTATGCGGTCGCTTGGGCAATTTGCGCGTGTGGAAGAACTACAGGAGATGCTGCAGGAAATCGATGTGGATGGTAGGTTTCTTTAACCTTGAAACATAGAACGACTCAAATGTAAATAACGATTCTTACAGGCGATGGAAATGTGAGCTTTGAAGAGTTTGTGGATATTATGTCCAATATGACTGATACCGTGGCGGAAACATCGGCCGACCAGGAGGAACGGGAACTACGAGACGCCTTCCGTGTCTTTGATAAACACAACCGGGGTTACATAACGGCTTCCGATCTACGGGCGGTTCTTCAATGCTTGGGCGAAGATTTGGACGAGGAAGATAGTGAGTTTCCGTGAAAAAAAATAAACCAAATGAAAATATTTGAAACGTCTGGTTCTTCATTTTAGTCGAAGATATGATCAAAGAAGTGGACGTCGATGGTGATGGACGGATTGATTTCTACGAATTTGTACACGCTCTGGGAGAGCCGGAGGATTCGCAGGAAAATGATGATGAAGAAGAAGCCGTTTCACCACGCTCGCTATCCTGCGAAGTGAATAACTAAGCACTAGAAAAAAACAAACGCCAACGACTCGTATTCCTATCAAAGTTATGACAACCAATAAAAAGGCCATTGTTATCCACAAGTTTCTGATAATGAGTAAATATTTCGCTTATTCACTATTGTAATTTCCACCTACGCTAAAACAACCGATCAAAATGACAAACATATTTAAAAACATAGAATATCAAACACTAACCGAATCTAACCACGTAAAACTGTTAACACATATCAAGAATATCAAAACCAATCAGAAAAGATAACATTTATCAAAAGATACGCAATATTTTGAATAAATGTATCCTTCAACTTGTTACAGACACTTACCATTGTGCTAAGAAAAATACTAAACATAAGCTAGACATATTTGAGCAAAAGCTATGAATGTTGTAAAGTCAAATTTTTTAAACTTCAAATTTTTGCGATCTTTAACTGTTTTTAACTTACCTATTAGTCAAGTAAGCAGGCAGAATTTTTAAAAATACCACTTGAAAAAAAATCTGAACGTGTTATGCTTGGAATGGTCACAGTGCTGGATTGCAAGAGATGCAGTCGAAACGGAATAATGGAACATGGCAAAAAAAATAACATCAACTTTTACACTTTATCAACCATGCCAGTGTGCAATCTTTAAACATACATAAAATGTTGGATAATAAATCTTGAATCTATGTATCACTTTCTGTTGAACAAATCGGTGGAATTTTGATATCACATTTCTATTAAATGGCTTTGTACTCAAGTTTTCATGCAGTTGACAGGTTTTTGTGTTTTCTTTCTACAGTCTTCCTCGTCATTTACTTACGGGTAGTTTATTCTTTCAAAGAGTATCGCAGCAGCCTAAAGATTTTTACACCATAGAATGAGAATCAATAATTAGTCCATGAGGTACAAATGCACTCAATGTTCTACATCAGACAGACATTCAAGCTCGAACTAAACAATTCAAATTTGTTGTGTAAAATTTCAAATCCGATTAAGTTGGAATTACCTAGTACAGTAGCGCCGCCTAGTCAACTTATTGCTAAATTAAATCTGACAGTTTGACTGGCAATCCATTTTTCCCTTACCAATGAAAACAAATCTGTGGCGCCATCTGTTAGGTTATTGCTACTTGATGTCTTGAAAGAAGCCATGTTTTTACGCGGTTCTACCACCGACAAACCGACATGAAACTCAATCTTCACTTTTGATCAAGAATACATAACGACCGATTCAAACGTGCAGCGATCCCATCTGTCAAAACCTATAGAATCACTTTATCTAGATAAAATTAATTTATCCAGACTTGCTGCGACATGAACCATCTTATCAAGTTCCCAAGCGTGTTCGTTACGTTAGCGTACCGTTGAAACTTTAACAGCCTTAACTGTCCGTCCGTCTATGCTCAAGTGCAGAAAAACAACTGACTTGATCAGAGCGCGTTTTTACCAACCTATATGTTTGCTAGAATGCCCTGGCCTCTACTGAGTCAACTGAGAAGATACCACAGAGGCCGGGAAACGCAGCGGCTCATGTCCTCGGTTACGATCTCTTTTAAAGCAGCTTTCGCCACGTCAAAGTTGGCTTTTACTCCACACACCTTCCTGTCACTCCAGCTTACTGTCGGGAGAGCAGAATTCCATGCCCATTGCCACAACATGAGAAACTCTTCTCTACTCCTATCAGGTTAAGCTTTAAGGACTTACGGGATCAAGTCCCTATCACTTCGAAGTTTTCTGAGCACAAACCTCAAATACTATTAGGACTTCAGGCGTGAAATTTCCAAAAATTGGAGCTGGAGCATCCATTGGTTAGCAATTTCAGTCTCAAAAATCGTGAAGTGATAATTAACCTAACCTATAAATCATATGGAAAAAGGACTCCCTCCAGTTTCACCTTCAGCACCAGGGGCCTGCCATCACATGTGTCGCCTCCATTATGGCCCTTAGTTTCTTCTCGTGCAATACTTACTACGTACCAACCAAATACGTTTCCGGGATGCCGTCCAAACACTGAGTTCTTCATAATGAGAAACAATGACAGAAATGACCGCCACTGTAGGTCGATGTTTTAGGCAACCTAAGGCTGGCACCAAAGGCCAACTGGGGAATTCAAGTAAAGCTAAAGTGAGGTTAAACCACAGAGAACAGACATCCAGGCTCGAACATGTTTTTCCCAATTTACTGTGTAAATTTTTAGCGCCGCCTAGTCCAGGTTTCACCAAACTAAAATTGACAGACTATCAAATCTCAAGGCGCACAGGTGGCGCCATCAACATACGATTCACCAAAACTAACGGAAACAAGCTGTAATTTTAAAATGGCAGTTACAGACATTTACACACGGAGGGCACTCCAGCTTGGATGTCTGTTCTCTGTGGTTAAACATCGTAGTATCAAAAACTGAAATTCTTTCTAGCTATTTTTTAAACTAAATGGAATTGAACAGTATCGTCATTTTAGACGATTTTCTGCTCTTTTATCACCAACTACTTTGCTTAGACAGCTTGAAAACCCATTTTCACGAGCGCCATCTACGACGTTTAACCTCACTTTTGCGTTACCTGGATTCCTCCATATGCTAAAACTAAGTTTTCATTGGAAATTTAAACTGTGATACTGTTAGAAGTCCTAATAGTCCCGTTAGTTGATGTTTTCAATTGGATGGTTCTAGCGCTTGTAACCTTTCGTCGCATTTAACAGAAGCAGGCATCGAACACAATTACGACATTTCTTTGGTTGAATAACAACCTACGTTCATATTCCAGTTCGGCTGTCATCATCTTTCGAACAGAAACGCTCCACCTAACTATTATTAACGGTTTACGACGCCATATAATGTATTGAATACCTTTCCACCTTGAACCCCCCTTGCCATCAAGATCACGGCTCCGATTTAACGTTTTGCATACTCAATAGTCTCAACTCGTTGCTCAGAATCGTTACGTCGAATCGGACTCCGTTCCGAGCACTTACCTGCTCAGAAGTTCTCGAGGCATATGGCCGGTCTCTCCCAGTGTCCGCAGCGTCACTCGACCGACATCCATGATCGAAATCCATGTGAGCGAAGCATGGCCAAGTGAAATCCTAAGCCAAGCTTCCGGAGGGAGCTGCAATGCCCGGCAAACAAAGTACCGAATCACATTGGCGTGACACACAATCAATGTGTAACTGTCCTGTTTTTGATCCGGTTCAGCTCGGTGGAAATACTTTCTAAATGCGGCTTCTATACGAGCTCCATCTTCGAAGAACTGCTGCGGAAGGACAAGGAAAAGGTCATTAGTATTATTTCAGGATATAAGCTGTATGGATGCGCTCACCGAAACCTCCGGTCGCCAGTGACCGACTGGTGGTTCCGGAGGAATTGGAGCTCCCTCCTCCAGCAGGGCATCGTCGTACAACTTCAGGTCTGGCAGTGAAATCGACATTATTTTTGCTGTCTCCTGAGCACGGGTCATCGTCGACCGGACAATTTTGTCGAAGCTTATTCCCAGTTCCTTCAAACGCTCTCCACTGACGGCGGCCTGCTTTTGACCTTTTTCAGTCAGATACCGCTCGAGGTCAGTTCGCCCATCCATATTATACTGACCATGTCGAACCAAGAACAAATGCCGTACTACTCTGGACCTCTTTTTGTCCAGCTTCTCGTTGTATCGATTTTGCACAGAGGGATCCGACGATGAATCCGGTAGCGGTTGCACCAAACTCTTTGGATCGCGGCTTGATTGAAATACTCTCATTATAAGCTAAATATGTCTAGTGATGATTTTAAAATACATACTGGTCCCAGTTGAAATCCCACTTTGCACACGGCGATGGTTCGAAACTGGTGGTCCATGAGTTCAAAACTTTCCTTTCTTCCAAGGTTTTCTGAGCATACCAAAACCCAGCAGCCCCACCAGCGGCGGCTACAGCCATCGATGCCATTCTTTGCATTCGCATCCAAGAACCCATATTGAATAAGTACGACTGATAACTAATACTTTAGTACTTAACGTGAACTATTAGAAATATTAAATGCCAATGCTGGAAGTAACTGTTATGTGCACTCAGAAAGCCGGCTTTCTGGCAAGAAAAAATCAAAAACTGATGTTTTGACATTTCCGGAATAATTTAAATTTTGGGCGTAATTGCATATTATTAGAAACTTACGTCTCTCGATAATTTGTTATAATTAAAGTAATATTTAAAAAGTAATAGCAAAACATACAGATAATTCTTTTTTCCTAAATGTTCTAATATATTTCACGTCGATTCTCTTGCATTTTGTGATTTATCTGAAATGTAAGTACGTTCATATCTAAAATTACTCCTGATTTAAGTGCTCGGAGGGGTGGGTTACAAATCAATCGACCCCAGGTGGCTATCGAAAGCCATAATAGACCCAAGTAATGCTATGTTCACACGGAGAAAATCGAAAATGCTGAATATATTGAAAGATACCTATAACAGAAAAAAAATCTTGTAGTAATAACTACCATTTTACCCGACTATGCCTATTTTCAAAACTACCATGAAATTTCAGTCAAATTAACTACGTGGTACAACCTTCAACATTTCTGGTATATTTGACAGACCTTATATTGATATCAACCGCACCATCGTTAATCTATTCGCAGGCATGGTAAAATCAAACGCATTTACAGTCAGGTGAAAATTGTTGGTGTTTGCGCTTAATTTAACCCTCGAAATGGTAGTTTCTACTGCGGCTATTTTTGTGCGTGTTTGTACAAAAATACCTATAGATACAAAAATACCATTGAACCATTGGATAGCCCAAGTAACCACAAGCATTATATTATTGCTCTTATTCAACACAAAATCAACATCATTAATGCGGGATCACATCAATTCAACAGTTGCCAAGTAAAGAAGCGTTAGATTAGCTTTAAGATTATAATGATGCATTATTTTATTTTCGTCAACAGATAAAAATGTTCATCCCAATGACCCTTTAAAAAATTAAATTACATACGAAAATTAACAAAACTTAACAAAGACATATACGGAAACAACGCTTATTAACATCACGGGATACATTAAAATCAAACACATTATAGCAGCTGTTGAAAACGCGGCACATGCTTTGCACAGGTTCGTGTTTTCCGTAGTTGGTCCTTGAGTGCCGGAACACGAAGAACTGTTGTAAACGGAGATTTCGTCGTCGAGTGTTGATGGTCAAGAGATCCAGTAGAACGGAACAATCAACATTTCCTGAAGCAGATCACCAATGAAACACGCTTTGGCTACCATACGCCTACCTTCCAACAGTTCCAGGTTGATGAGCTAACACCGACTTTCATAACTTGGCAATCTGCGAGGGTCTTGCCAGCGAAGATGTCGCAAAGCAAAGCGTATAAACCTTCGCTGAACAGCTTCGATCCTCTGGACTGTGTTTTGGTAGAAAGGGGACCAAACGATGGCACAGTATTCCAAGAAAGTGCGAACCAAAGAGCAGTATAATGCCTTCAGACAGTAAACGTCCATGATGTTTTTTGCGAAGCGGAACATAAATCCTAGCTGCGAAGAGGCCTTGGAAACAATATACGAAATGTGAACCTTGAACGACAGTTTGGAGTCGAGCATTACTCCCAGATCCTTGACCGTTGTTTCTCGTTTCAAGCGCGTACCTCGAAGGATGTAGTCGTGAAGATACATCGCACGTTTTCGGCCGAAGGAGATAGTTGAGCATTTGGATACATTTAAGGACATTCTGTTGATTCGGCACCAGTTATCGAACACTTGCAGTTCCTGCTAAAGAAAATGGGCGTCTTCCGGACATTTTATAACGTAGTACAGCTTCAGGTCATCCGCGTAGGATAATTTCAGGCATTTGAGGACCAAGTTCACGTCGTTCATATATAGCAGGAAAAGGAATGGGCCGAGGTGGCTACCTTGAGGAACGCCGGATGCTACCGGAAAGCTAGACGAGGCGTAATCGGCAATCTTCACGGACATAGTTCTACCAGTCAGGTATGAACGGAGCCAGTTCAACAACTGATCGTGAACCCCTATATTGCCGTATTTAGAAATGGCAATCTGATGGTTCATTTTATCGAAGGCCGCAGATCTGTGTAAATGGCGTCTACTTGATGACCGCGTTCCATTTCGCGCATGATGAACGATGTAAATACGGTTAGATTGGTCGCCGTCGAGCGCTTGGGCACAAAACCGTGTTGGTCTGGAGAAATAGTCTGTGAATAGTCATTGACCAGCATTTGGAGAACAATTAGTTCAAATAGCTTGGATACAGAGCTTAGTGCAGCAATCCCACGATAGTTGGCGACGGACCGTTTGCATCCCTTCTTGTGTATTGGGAATACAAATGACTCTTTCCAGCATTCAGGAAACTCGCCGGAAGTTACAGACAAATTGAACACCGTAGCCAGGGTCGCAGCAAGCGTGTTTAGGCAACGCTTCAGGACAATTGAAGGAATACCGTCAGGACCGCATCCAGTTGAAGTTTTCATCTGCTTCCCGGCTGAAATCACCATATCACTATGAATAGTGAAAGCAGAGCCAAATACAGACATGCGGGGAACATTGCTAGTAGCCGATTCTAGGCTCTCGGCGTCCAGAATTTCGTCGCAGAAGACACTGCTGAACTGCGTACGGAACAAGTTGGCGATATCCACGATAGTGTCAGCTTCAAGAGTGCCATCAGTCATAGTAGAGGGTAAGCCGGTTTCTTTTCGTTGTTCGTTCACAAACCGCCAGAAGCTTTTCGGGTTCGTTTTGAGACGACTCTGCAATTGAAACTGATGGGCGTTGTACAAGCTGTTATTGAGGTATTTGTAATCGACGTTGGCGCGAGCGTAGTTTGCCCTCGTGGAATCGGTGCGATATCTGCTGTGTTTCCTTAAAGCAGCCCTTTTAACTCGTTTCAAGTGTTTGAGGTCAGAGTTTGACCAGGCAGGTTTGGGAGGCTTACGGTTGATTTTCTTAGGCACGAATTGATCGACGGCGTAAAGCAAAATACAGCACATAGTCGAAGCAGCAAAATTTGCATCCCCGTTTGCAAGAGTCGTGTTCCAGTCCACGTCGGCGAGAAAGTTGTTCATTCCCTCGTAGTCAGCATGGTTGAAGTCATAATAAACATTTTCGAAGTTGTCATGGAAGCTGTACTCAGGATTTAATTCCAGCGTCAGTAGCAGAGGGGAATGGTTTCTGCAGCTTTTGACAAGTGGTGCTGGAGCTTGAATGACAGAACATCTTTGACCCAGTTCTTCAGTAATGAAGCATAGATCCAGCAAACGATTGTTGTTATTCGGAATGCCGTTAACTTGCTGAAGTCTTGCGGTAGAATAAGCATCAAGCAAGGAGAGAGATGCTGGTCTGAATGACGAACATGAAGTATCTGGATAGTGGAAGCCGTTGGTATCAACATGCCATGAAATCGTGCTGAGGTTGAAATCTCCCACAACGACGATGTTGTCGCTGGGTCCCATTTGTGACACGATCCAATCCAAAGAAAGAGTGTGCTTATCGATGAGGCTGCTGTCGTTAACACGATCAGGTGGGATATACACAACGCACATAAACAATGTTCCGGTTTTGGTGGTTATTGCCAGCCAGGGATGCTCAACCGTTGAGTTTTCGGGAGGCTTTAGGAGGCGAGATTTGAACGTTGAGCGCACGGCAAGAAGGACTCCACCACCAGATTTCTTGTTGCTGTTGAGCGGCGATCGATCTAGTCGGTACACATCGTACGTGTCGTCGAACAGTTGCTTCGATAATGTGTTGCTGTTTAGCCATGTTTCAGTGAAGGCGTAGATATCGTAGCATGCGTCACTGCATGCCAATTGGTACTCGGCGAGCGAACTGTTAACGCCTCCTACGTTCTGGTAGTACAAAAGGGCTTTCGATAAGGAGGCAACGGAATCGGCCGGTATCGATCTAGAAATGGAAACAGCATCAGGCCGGGCGACGTCATTAGAATAAGAATACTTGCCTTGAATGGCAGCTTGGAGAGCCCTGTCCCCGTCGCTAGACCCAGGGCCGGGACGACTTTGACGGCTGGAACGGGCAAATACAGCGTCACTGATAGGGGGGAGATCACGGCTGGGGGGGAGCCGAGCCCAACGCAAACACCTTTTTTAAAAAAATTTTTTTAAATTTTTTATATAAATATTATAAAATTTTCCTCCTATTTTACAAGGGAGGTGCCAGATTTATCACCACTCAGTGTCTTCTTCTTTTTTCAACCTGGATTCGTCCATAGTCAAAACTATATTTCGAATGTAAGATATACCTTGTGATCAAAAAGTTCCGGTAATTTGAAAAAAAACGCATTTATTTCAATTTTTAATTGATATCTTTATTATCGCCTTCAAAGTACTCGCCATTAGAGGCAACACACATATGCCAGCGCTTTATCCAATCATCCATACATTTTTTATAGGCCGATGAATGTATGGCTTTCAGTTCTTCCAGCGAATTCTTTTTTATCGCATCAATCGATTCAAAACGCCTACCTCTGAGCGGAATTTTCAGTTTTGGGAAGAGAAAGAAGTCGCACGGGGCAAGGTCTGGTGAATATGGTGCTTGTTTGATGGTATTGGTGGAGTTCTTGGCCAAAAATTCACAAATAGTGAGCGCGGTGTGTGATGGAGCGTTATCGTGGTGTAAAATCCACGAATTATTGCGCCACAATTCTGGCCTCTTCTTTCGAATTGCCTCACGCAAACGTCTCATAACTTGTAAATAATACTCTTTGTTAACCGTTCGACCTTCTGGAAGGAATTCAGAATGGACGACACCGCGAAAATCAAAGAAAACGGTCAGTAAAACTTTAATTTTGGAGCGACTTTGTCGTGATTTTTTGGTTTCGGCTCATCTTCGGCGCGCCATTCGGACGATTGCTGACTTGTGAGCATATCAAATTCATATACCCACGTTTCATCACCAGTTATGATGCGTTCCATGAATGTGGGATCGCTATCTGCGTTCGCAATCATCTGTTTAGCGACCTCAACTCGATGCTGTTTTTGCAAAAAATTCAGCTCTTTTGGAACAAGTCGTGCTTCAATGCGTTTCATGCCCAGAATTTCCGTCAAAATGTGTTCGGTCGATCCAAATGAGATATCAAGGAGTGCAGCTATCTCCCGAATGCTAATTGAGCGGTTTTCCATAACTAAATTCTTCACGGAAGCGATGTTTTCATCGGTAGTTGAGGTCGATGGTCGTCCAGAACGCGGCATGTCACTCACGCTTTCACGGCCTTCTTTAAAGTCTTTGTGCCAAACAAATGTACGATTTTGTTACATAGAGTCCTCACCAAAGGCTTTTTGCAACATTCTGAGCGTTTCCGCTGCAGAAAATACGTTTGCAACACAAAATTTCACACAAACGCGTTGCTCCAATTTTTTATCCATGGTAAAAATCGCCGAGCGTCTATTTTTCGACTAACAAAAGCAGTTGTCAAAACAAAACTAATGGATAATTTGCTCTCACACTTTGACAGAATATCAGAACTAGTGTTGCCATCTTACACTAAAAAGATTTTACCGAAAAAATAAAGGCGGCCTTTTTAAATTGAAAATTACCGGAACTTTTTGATCACAAGGTATTTTATTTTATTTTATTTATTATAAAATATTAATTTAATTTTTACCCTATAAAACCTCCACCACAACACATAATGTTAATAAACGACATATTGTTTTTGAAGTGTTTTTTTTTGTCTCCCCCCGTTTAGAATTACATCCAAACTTTTAACCAAAAAAAACACAAAAAAGAAATTTCAAAAATTTCCCTTTTTTTTAGTATACCACAACACACCACATATACTAAATTTTTTTTTTTCCCTTTTACCCACCACACAAATTTTAAAAAATATAAAGGAAATAAATATTTTACATTTGCCAACTAAAAGGGTAAATTTCGTAACAATAATGGAAAATGGCCAAAAATGTGTTTTTATTTACCCCGGCCGAAAAAAAATTCACCTAAAACGAACAAATCCCCAAACCCCCCACTATTTCTTTAATGGTTTAGATGATACCCTAAATAGGTCGTTAAGAAAAATTCCAGTTTTGGTTCGATCTAGGTTTCGATGAGCTTTGCTTCGAAGATAAAATGCCTGCCAATTGGGCCTTCGAAATATTCACCACAGTGAATAAATCAAAGCTGTGATCTAGAAATAATCCCAAGCAACACAAAAGTTCTATAACGGTTGAAAATACTTATATATGACTAAATTTGGTTATAAAGAAGTTTAATCAACATAAAAGCAAGAAGATGTGTTACTAGGGATACAATAGTCAGTGTAATGAAAATGAATTACAACATTGAATTCAATAGGATAAAAATTACCTTCGAAAATCGCATGTAAATCCCCAGGAAGCTCCAATCCATTCAGCGCAACGCAAGCAAAACTTTTTTCAGATGCTATTTTCCAACTTCCTCTCTTGGTTCGTATATGAGGCTATTTCCAATTGTCATCAATTCTATGTGTGAGATGTTTTAGATTTGAACCATTAGACCTGTAACATATTTTTCAAATTGAATACTAATAATAGCAATTTTCCATACCTATAAATATATTTTATATTTTTTAATATATATAAAACACACAAAAAATTTTTTTTTTTTGTTTTTTTTTTTTTTTTTATATATATATAAAAAAAAAAAATTTTTTTTTTTGTGAAGTGTGTGTTTCCCCTTTTTTTTTTAAAAAAAAAACCCTCTTTTTTTTTTTTCTCCCCTCTTTTTTTTTTTTTCATTGAATAATATCCGAAAATTACACAGCAAAAAAATGTAATATACATCAACGTAATTGATTCTAACGTATTAAAAACTGATGTAATCAAGGAAATACGATGCACAATAACATCCACTTAGTGGAATATTACATCGGTCTTCAAATTACATCAGAAAAAAATATTAGTTGCATGAATGTAATAATCACATATTAAAAACATAAATATTACACAAAAAGCAATGCACATAAAGAACTCCGCAAAAAATGTTAAATATTACACGATTTTGATGCTTTATCGCATTTTGTTTTATGTAAAATTTAATCTCGCAACACTGCCATACTTGTTCTTTTTTTTAGCGAATTCGTTTTCGATTCAGTTCCAAACTGGATCGGGTATCAAAATTGGGTTGGCTTTTTGTGTGTTAAACATCAGTTTATACGGTTTTATTTGTAACTCCTATCGGGTTGAGGTTTGCGCTGACAATAAGTTCGGGAATCGCAGGTTGGAACTAGTTCCAACCTAGGTTCAAAAACGAATTTGATATTTGTTTGTTCACAACACAGAAAATTTTCTTCGTCGTCGCGGCCGTTTTTTCTTTCATTAATTTATCAACAAGTTCGAAGAGGGTTCACCACGAGATTTTATTGAAGTTGATCGCCATTTGCTGCGTTGTCTATTCTCTGCGGTAGATTTTTCCAGTAGTTCGACTGGAGGGACCGGTGGAGACATTACCACCCCGGGGACATTCCAGGAATAATAGCAGAAGTAGCAGCACAATCACAAATACTATCAACAATAACAACCAGCCGCTACCCACTGTCACAGCAAGCTCGATTGCTGTCGTCGGAATTGGTCGGATTACTGACCAAACCGCAGTTGGTGGGGACGGTTTGCTTTGAGGTGGACAATCCGCTACCGCATCAAAGGACTTTAATACCGTCGATAGGTCCTGTAACCCGCATCGTAAAACCACTCAACTGTTCGCCAATACAGCGAGCCGCTTTCTCCGGAACTGTTGCAGCACATCCTATCGCTTATATCCAACGAATAACACCTGGACTTCGGTTTATCGGACGTAACTTACGGAAGGTTTGTACAGCAGCTGTGTCGAGACTTCCCTCGGGATCGTGTGCCCTATCGAATCTCTTAAACATGCGGTCGTTCATATTCATTATCGATTTGGCTAGTCCGGCTCGATGGCGGGAATATCTTTATTAATCAGTTCCTTTATTTGTTAGGCTGGCGGGAATATTTGAAGTTGGAGAACTTGCTAGCGGACAAAATTCGCGAACACGGAGAGCCGTTCGTCATGACTATCATCAAGTTCCTCCAATGACGTTTCCCGCAAATTATGATGGGTAAGTTTGCCGACGAACAGATCCCGAAATCGGCCCAGCTACCCTCAGAGACGATGACCACTATATTGTTTGCAGGCGTGTGTCGGGAATGTTAGCCAAGAAGTAGCTGAAATCATAATGAGTATGACTCAGTGCAACCTGCTATTGTCTAGTAAGAACCGAGCCCAACAAGTACAACAGCAAAACAGCCTCCCCCACCAGGTGTGGTCAGGCCGCATCGTGTTCTGGAAGGTCCTTTCAGTGCATCTGCTCTTGGCATGCAAATCTTCCAAGGGCCATCGGTCGAATTGGCAAGCAATATGGTAGGATTGAACCTGGGTGTTCCTGATAATAGTGCTTTCAGTTTCGAAAGCGCCTTGGAAATCTTGTATCAACACCAGCGTCACCTTCCAGACTTCTTGAAGGCCTCCGAACAGTTCCTTCTCGTTAATGTCGATG
Organism: Aedes koreicus; assembly: GCA_024533555.2. Taxonomy (NCBI): domain Eukaryota; kingdom Metazoa; phylum Arthropoda; class Insecta; order Diptera; family Culicidae; genus Aedes; species Aedes koreicus. The sequence continues at coordinate 778,644 of JAHHFK020001972.1, read as the reverse complement.
CCGCCAAGCGCCCCTGTGGGAATCATTGGACGCCTACCGCAAACTCCCTCTGGGGATAAACTGACCTTACCGAATGCAATACGTTTGATTCATAATTTCCGTTAATGTAAAATTTCACATTTTTATAAATGCATTCATATCATCTTCCTTTCGTAATGAAGGTCTATTGTGACATGATCAAGATTAATGTAATTCCCGTTAATGCCTAGGATGTATCGTTGTTAAATTAAGGGTTTGCATATGTTATTGTTAACCAAATCGCAATGATAAAGACTTAATATGGTAGTTCTTATGTAATTCTTCATAATGTAGGGTTAGATGATCGGTAACAGTTTATTTTGTTTATGTTTGTCAATTAGATATCTGTGTTATTTTTAAGAATAAAACCATCTTTGTGTTTTAATTTTTGCTGTAAACCTTTTTTTTATTATTTAATAACATCCGAAAATTACATTTACACTATAAGTTTTACATTGCTCTATTTGCGTCGCGACTATGTAGTACGTCGCATTGATTCACGTTGACTCGATCAGCTACGTTGCCTCGTTTACATCAACCAAATTACATCGATAAGCAGTGCATCATTTTTTTGTCTACATCGAGACAACCTAACATTACACAACCGATGGAATGACCTATGTGCATCTGATTCTGTGTAATATTCAACAACTTTTTTTGCTGTGTACCTTTTTTCGACATTTCCCTAACCTTTTTTTCCCCCCCCCCTTTTATCCTCCCCCGTTTCGTTTCCCCAATTTTCTCATAAAGCACTATTTTTTTTTCTCTATAATTTGCACGAATATTTTTCCGAAAGTAAAAGTGGCAGCTCCCATTAGTTTGCATGGAAACCTTACAAATTCTAATTTTATTTTTCGTTCTTTTCAGGTGGATACTGCTGCAGAAATTTCTTTTCGATTCTTTAATTTTCCGTTTCAGTAAACGGAATTTAACATGGGATTGAGATAGAAAAAGAAATTTCTTTCGAACTCGATACCGACCTTAAGTGAAGGTGACATTTCGTTCCTTGCAGATCAATTGTCAAAATACACGATTGAAAATAACCAACAAATCTCCCTACCTTTCTACTTTTAGACGATACTGGCCTTGATACCGACCCGCACCCAAAAAAAAAAAATATAATGCTGGTCCAGTCTACCCACGAATTATCATCCAGCGAACAATTATAAACAAATAGCAAACCACCAGGGCAGTTCCCTTAGTTTTGACAGCTGATAACCCAACAAAAAGATGAAAAGAAAATGAACAATCAAACGAATCGAACGACGAAACGGTGCGTGGTGCTCTGCAGTGATGATGAGCGAAAGTGACTAGACAAAAATTGCTTCAAACATTTCACGAATAAACCGCTGGTGATTCACGAGGAACAGAACTTTCTGCTCGTGTTCGTGCAAGAAAACAACAAAGTGCTAAATCTTCTGTTGGATTGTTGTGCTTCCGAGAAAGAAAGACGAAAAAAAGACGAGCACAGAAAAATATCTTTCGTGGCTGAGCTACAGACGGGCGTAGCGAGCAGCAGTGAAGAAGAAAAAGTCGATTCTGGTTACGACGGAAAAGAAAATCAGTAGGTGACGTTTTCCATTCGTGTGCAAGCGTTCCGTTTTTGTCTCGATCACCGTCGTCGCATCAGCAAACAATTCGCAACCAGCAGCTGGGAACCAAGCTAGCAGAAGAGGTGCTGTGGCTTGGGAAAAAAAAAGTCAAAGGAAAAACCAAGTACGACTGGCAAGTGAACTTTGTGCGTGTTTGCTAGTAGCGAAAACAAAACCCTTTGTGTCTGTGAGGTGCCTAGTTTCATTGGTGGCAGTCAAAACGGCTTCAAAAGTGGAAGTCCATCAAGCAAAGAGGAAGCAATCCGAAATGGAGCTCACTCCGAAGAAATTCGAGCGAGGCGTTTACGGAAGCTAGAAACGGGTACCCCGGGTGGCAACAGATCGCTGATTGTGGCCACGGCTGCTACAGCCACCGATGGCCAGCAGAGTAGCCCCGCTGGGGGAGAGAATCCTGTTGTTGCGGCTTCGGTTGAAGGAGGTAAGAAAAATCGGGAGTCCGGAAGATTTTACTTGAGGAATCTGTTAAGTGTTGTAAATATAGAGCATGTATAAACTTCCTCGCAGTCAGTGCATCGGGATGCATCACAAAGCATAATGCATAAGTACAGTTTACGTGTTTGTGTATGCGCTCTCGTTGCCAAATTGGTTTTCAATTTTGCTTCGTAGAGACGTCTGCGAGTTTGTTCGAGATTGGGAGGTGACCTACATTTGGATTAAACACAGTTTGTCAACCTCATTCTGCCGATTGCCTACTTCGCAATTGCAGAAAATAATCTTAAATGCGTTTTAGTTTGCTGTCGCTTTCAGTGATGCAGTTTAGTATAATGCTCGGGATGTTGACTATGTACTATGGATATGTATTTTCAGTTCATACTCGGTCGGGTCATGTGGTTTTCCTGCATCGGGTGACAATAATACGAATGTGTCTTTTGTTTTTGTTCTTATTTATTTTATTTATTTGATCTTTTCCACTTAGACTTAATTAAATTTTATATATACATAATAATGATTTCATTTAATGTATAAAGAATCATGGAATTTTTTTTTTTCTAAATTGATTAAGTTTACTGAATATTGTTAAGAAAGAATAATGTTGTCTCATCAAGATGGAGGTATTTCTTTGTTTGGGGATGTTAATATCCTTTGCAAATGTGACCTTTGTTTACACATATGTTTTGAAAATACTATCCAAGCATTCTAGGAGACAAATGATCGCAATGCTCAATTTACTAGGAACTATGTTCGATAATTTCAGAACCTGTTTTTTGGGAACGGATCCTCTTAGAACTCTAAAAGCTGGCATCAACCACTAAAAGTAACGTGATGGTCAATCGGATGCCAATGTTTACATCGTTTTTGACTATTACCAACTTAGATTGCCTCTTCAACGCGTTCGTAGCTCTTAAAAGAATCGTCAACTTAGTGGGACTTTACTAATCCTTTAGCGGCTTGGGGATAGATCTTTTTAAACACCTCTGCGTTTTTGTTTCCAATGTACTGATGCTGGAAAACACGTTGAACGAAATATTGCCACCTTCATGACCGGAGTGGAGTGTTGGAATCTTAGAATGAGATACCGAAATGAGGAAAGAGTTCGCTATCTGGATCGCTTCTTCCTCGGTAGCAACACTGATCAACATGTCGTCAACGTAGTGTGACTTCGTGATGGCTTCGTATGCCGCTGGACACGCACTATTGAACCGCTCCGCATTGATGTTCTTCGCGTATTGGGCGGTACTCGGAGAACAGCACGCTCCAAAGGTCATGACCCGCATTGCATACACCGCAAGGTTTCCGTCTCCATCCGTCCAAAAGAAACACTGAAATCGTTGATCTTCTTCGCGAATCAGCACCTGGTGAAACATTTCACCGATGTCCCCAGTTACTGCAATCGGAGGCAAGCGAAATCGAAGCAGAATCGAAAGAAGAGAAGAAAGTAGATCCGGTCCTTTCCGCAGGGCAGAATTCATAACCTTCCGTGAACTTTGGCAGCCGCGTCCCACACTATCCTCACTTTTCCAGGTTTGTTTGGATTTGTGACTGGGAATATTGGTAGAAACCATACGTTCGTTAATTGCTGCTTAACTTTTTCATCAGAAAGCTTGCGAATATATCCTTTCGCCAGGTAGTCGGTTACCTTCTGCTGCATTACTTCTGCCAACTGCTGATCCTTTGCCAGGGATTGATGGCGCCGTAATGCCATATCTCGACTATCGGGCAAACGAATGTCATCGTACCGCTTAGTAGTCCTTCATGGCCTGATGCAGATCTTCGTCAGACTCCTCGTCGCACGAGCGTACGTGAAATGTGTAATGGAACATATTCGGTGCTTCTCCGGAATACAGCCCTCCGCAGACAGTCCACCCTAGTCGTGTCTTCATTGCAATTGGTTGACCCAATTCTCCTTCACGGCTTTTGAATGTCAGTCCTAGCTGGGCATGCTTCATTCCTATCAAAATACGTGGATGAGCGTCGTAATATGACCCGATAGGTAGCCCCTTGAGGTGCGGATACCAGTGTAGTAGTTCATCGAGATCTAGAGTTTGATGTGGCAGCATTAGTTTGTTCACTGTTCGTACATCTGCTAGCTGGAACTTGTTGGCTGCGTGACGTTTTGCAACAATGTGAAGCTCGCAATATGGGAGTTCTTTTCGTGGCGTTGGGTTCCTCCGGTCCAACGTAGGCAGAGTGGGCTGGATGTTACAGATAGCTTCAGTTCGTCGGCTAGATCTTGATCGAGCAGCGTCAGTGCAGAACCTTCGTCCAAAAAGGCGTAGGTATGTACCTCCTTTCCAGGTCCTGACAGCACTACTGGAAGATAGCGAAAGAGCTTGAAGTTGCCTGGTGTGTGTTACAGCCATGTCCAGAGCTACTAGCTTCAGGTTGAGACGGTTGTTGGTTTCCGCACGGAGTTTGCGATTTCTCTTTCTGGTCGTTGTGTAGCCGTCCTTACCGCATGGTTTGGCCTTGTAGTTTCCTTTGTGCTGGCGAAGGCACGTGCGACAGAGTCCAAATTCTCTAACTACCGCCCATCTTGAATCCCTTGAAAGCTCTCGAAATCGTTGGCACTTGTCCGCAGATTTGCAATTCCCTTTGCACACTAGGCATGTCTCTTTGGTTGCCGCAGATGCAGAATCTACCGCCGCTTTCGGGGCCGTAAAGGTTTTCGGGTCGTGTGGACCTGAGGTTTCATTATGCGTATTGAGGTAGCTGTCTAACTTTTTATTCCGACGAATGTCGTTGCGACAGGATTTCGCTTCTGGCGATACCGTAGGAAACATTACCGAACGCGCTGCTTCTGCTAGAGTGTAAACCCATTTACCGAAGGTCGCCAGATTGACCGTAAGGTGCGTCTTTCGATGTTGAGCCCAGTTAAGCTTGATTGACGGTGAAAGTTTGCTAACGAGCTGAAATAAAAGGGTCACATTATACATATACTCCTCCAAACCGCATGACTCAACAGTCGCACAAAAGTTCTGCACGCTCACTGCGAAATCCACTAATGTTTCCAGTCGGTCATCTCGAATCGCTGGTAATGCACTGATTTTTCCGATCAACGAGTGAACAATGGTCCTCAGCGTATCCATTACTCCTTGCACGTTACCGGGATGCATCATGTTGTTTCCAGTCCATCTTCAACAAGACAGCCTCGATCTATCTCTACAAACCGGACTTAAAGACGATCGAGACCGAACGTTGCATACGATAAGAAAGGCCCTGCAGTAAAACGCCGATGTCAAGACCTCACAATTTACTACAAAAATATCGGGGGAATGAACTCTGACGGCGACGACTATCGACTGGCAGTATCGGATCACTGCTATGATTTGATTGTACTAACCGAAACTTGGCTTGATTCCCGAACGGCCTCCTCTCAAGCGTTCGGGAGTGCGTATGAGGTCTTTCGCTGCGACCGAAATTCGAGTAACAGCCATAAGTCTACTGGAGGTGGTGTTCTCGTGGCAGTTCGATCCAACTTGAAGGCAAGAGTCAAAGAAAGTGAGGCGTGGAACTGTGTGGAACAAGTCTGGGTCGCCGACAATCTGAGCGATCGCACACTGTACCTATGTGCGGTATATATTGCACCTGACCGGGTTCGTGACAACGATCTAATCCAAACCCATTTCCGGTCCGTTTTCGCGATAATGGAGAATGCAACTCCTGTTGACGAGATGATCGTCCTTGGCAACTTCAATCTAGGTGGTATATCGTGGAAACCGTCTTCCAGCGGCTTTCTCTATCCAGACCCAACACGCTCTGTATTTCACACAGGGTCAGTTAGTCTTCTTGATAACTACACCGTGTCCAATATATTCTCATACACTTTTTCCTTGCATTGGTGTCGTGCAACTACTCAACATGCTTCACGTATGTGTTGGTGTAGTTTTGCACTATGTTTATACAAACGCTTTTAGGTTATGTCCGATTGTTTTCATTCGGTGTTTATCTTTTACCAGTGATTAAGGAGTTTCGTGCTGTGGTGATAAAAAAGTTTTTGAAAGGTGAGCGCTCGAGCGCTATTTTCAGAAATTTGAAAAACCTCGAAGTAAAGCGGGATTTTGTGTACCGAACCATCCGAAGGTACCGTGACACCTGCTCGTTGGATGACCGGAAGAGATCCGGTCGTACTCGTACGGTGCGGACTGCACGAGTTGGGAACGGATTAGACGAAAATCACAGCGCTCTGTACGTAAAATGGCCGCAAATCTGAATGTTTCGAGATCGTCAATGCACAATATACTGCAAAATGACCTCGGATTCCAAGCTTTCAAGAAACGTAAGGTTCACGGAGTTTCGGAACCTTCCAAGCAGAAACGACTCGAAGGAGCAAGTCTGCTTTTGTCGCGGCACGGTGGGGAAGAAATTATCTTTTCCGACGAAAAGTTATTCGTCTTGCAACAATCCCACAATGTCCAGAACGACAGATTGTGGGCTCTCTCTTCGAGAACTGTTCCAGAGAGTGATAGGAATATTCCACGGTTCCAAAGTGCTTCGTCAGTGATGGTTTGGGGAGGAATTTGCAAGCGAGGCAAATTACCACTGGTTTTCATGGAAAAAGACGTTAAAGTAAATGCCGTATATTATAAAACGGAAGTTTTGGAGAAAGTTGTCAAGCCATATGTACAAGAGGTGTTTGGAGATGATCACTATGTGTTTCAGCAGGACGGGGCGCCATCGCATACTGCAAATCTCGTTCAGGGCTGGTGCCGAGAAAATTTGACCGACTTTTTGGACAAGAATGAATGGCCTCCCAGTTCACCAGATCTGAATCCCTTGGATTATTTCGTATGGTCATACTTGCTGGCGAAGGTAAATGACTACAGGGCGTATAATATGAACCAATTCAAACCCGTCTTCAAACGAGTTTGGGACGAAATGCCGATGGAAGGCGGCACTGTGACGGTTTCGAAAAACGTCTGGAGTTGGTCAAGAAGGTTAAAGGCGGTGTTATTCGAAAACATATGCTGTATTTGATCAGTATTATATTGCAATATAATGGGTAAAGTTATCAATAAAATCTGGATTATCGATTACAAATAAATAGAGTTTTGTTTTGTATGAGAACAACCGAAGCTTAGACCTCTGCTTTGTAAGCGCTCATGACACCGCTCCATTCATCTCTACGGCTCCAACTACACTAGTAAAGCTGGCTCCTCACCACCCTCTTTTAATTGTCGCCGTGGAAGGTAACCACGTTCGAGACTTTGACGGCACTTCTGCTACTGTGTCATACGATTTCCGAAAAGCCGATCACCGTAGTATCATCAATGGTGTTAAACGGCGAAGTCGCTCCATCCCCCCAGAAAATATGCCGCCTGTTTTCCGAAAAGTTTTCCAGTGTTTTCTCCGGCGAGAGATTCTCGATTGCAATAGCGTGGCAACATTCTCTCAAATTAACCACGTAGTGAACGAAAATCGCCGCAGCTTGGACCTCTGTTTTGTAAGTGCTCGACACACCGCTCCGTTCATCTCTACGGCCCCCGCCCCTTTAGTTAAGCATGTCCCACATCATCCACCCTAGTCGTTTCCATTCCTGAAAGTCTGGACAACGACTATGCTGACTTTCCAGCGCCTGTGTCGTATGATTTCCGGAAAGCCAACCATCGTAGTATAACCGAGGTGCTGGCCAACATAGACTGGAATATAATTCTGGACGCTGAAGACGTTAACAATGCCGCTCTCACATTTTTCCATGTCTTGGCAAACGTCATTGACTGGCATGTGCCGAAAACTATTCGCCAGAAAGACTCTCTTCATCCGTGGCAGACGAAGGAACTAAAAAAGTTTAAATCGACCAAGAGAGCAACACTAAGAAGATACACTAAATATCGCACGCTTCCCTTGAAACATTTCTACGTGAGGCTCAATTACGAGTTCAAGCGGGTTAGTCGTCTATGCTACTCTCGATACCAACAAAATGTCCAAAGCAAGCTGAAATCACGTCCGAAATCTTTTTGGAGATATGTTAATCAGCAGCGCAGGGAGTCTGGACTACCATCGTCCATGGTCTTGAACGGTGAAACCGCTTCCATTCCTCGGGATATTTGCCGCTTGTTTTCGATCAAGTTTGCCAGCATATTCACTGACGAAAATGTTACTGACGATCAGATAACTGCGGCTACGAACAACGTTCCTCTGCATGGTCACTCATTTGGTGCAATCGATATAAGTATTGAGATGATCTCCAACGCCGCATCGCAGCTCAAGTCATCCTTCAATCCTGGCCCACATGGAGTTCCGTCAATATTTCTAAAGAAACACATTTCCATTCTCCTGCCCCCCTTGCATCGTCTGTTCCGGATTTCCACATCATGTGGCATATTTCCCTCGTGTTGGAAGGTTGCTCACTTGTTTCCAGTTCACAAGAAGGGAACCAAACGAGATGTGGATAATTACCGAGGCATTTCGTCTCGTTATGATAGACCCTCTACTCTCCCACTGCAAGCAATACTTAAGTGAAGATCAACACGGGTTCATGGTCGGCCGTTCCACTTCCACTAACCTGTTGTGTCTCACTTCGTTTATTATGGAAAATATGGCCAAAAGGGCGCAACCGGACGTCATCTATACAACCCTTTCAGCAGCTTTTGACAAGCTCAACCACGACATCGCTATCGCAGAACTACATAAGCTTGGAGTAAATGGAAGTCTCTTACAATGGTTTCGCTCCTACCTCACTGATCGTCTGCTGACAGTTGCTGTTGGTGATTGCATGTCCGACGCTTTTCCAGCCACTTCAGGAATACCTCAAGGGAGTCATTTAGGGCCGCTGATCTTCTTGCTGCACTTCAATGATGTGAATCTAGCCCTCGTAGGCCCCCGTCTTTCGTATGCCGATGACCTGAAGATCTTTTTACGAATCCAGTCCATCAACGATTGTCACCTCCTACAGCAGCTACAAATCTTTGCTCACTGGTGCAGCCTCAATCGCATGGTGGTTAATCCGGAGAAGTGTTCGGTGATCACTTTCTCTAAAAGAAAGGAGCCGATTCTCTTCGACTATAAGCTTCAAGGCACGGTAATCAAACGTGCGACTTACGTCAAAGATCTAGGAGTTATTCTGGATTCTCAGTTGACGTACAAGTTTTACATCTCGTACATCGTGGACAAGGCATCAAGAGCTCTAGGCTTTATTTTTCGGGTGGCTAAAGACTTCTCCGATATTTACTGCTTGAAGTCCCTTTATTGCTCCTTGGTGCGATCGATTCTGGAGTATTGCTCTGCCGCCTGGAATCCGAGCTATATTGATGGCGGGAATAGAGTCGAATCTGTTCAACGCAGGTTTTCACGCTTCGCTTTGAGAAGGTTGCCTTGGAGAGACCCGTTTCGTATGCCGAGTTACGAGAGTCGTTGTCGATTGATCGATCTTGCACCGCTTCGGTTTCGTCGTGACACATCCAAGACTCTCTTTGTTGCAGACATTTTACAAGGCCGAATCGATTGCAGCGCCATCCTGGAGCAGATTAATATTAACGTTCAACCAAGGGCATTGCGCAATAGCGTAATGATGAGGATGAAAATTCGCCGAAACAAATATAGCATGATCGGAGGACTGCAGCGTGTTTTTAATAGAGTCTCGACAATGTTCGACTACCATGTCCCTCGGCAAACTTCGCAGACCCTTCACGTCATATTTTTCTGAAATGTAGACCTTTATGAACAAGTGTGTTGTGGTTTGATATTTATGTTTAATTGTTTAAGATTATGTTTATTGTACTCGACATATTTTTAATACCACCATTGGGGCTTTATTAAGCCTGTTGGTGCTGACTAAATAAATAAATCAAGCCCACACCACCAAACCACACACCACAAACACACCCACCCCAACCACACCACCCCCCCAAACAAACACAACCCCCCCCACCCCCCCCCCCCGCCCCCCCCCCCCCCCCAACCCCCCCCCCCCCCCCACCCCCCCACCAACCCCCCCCCCAACCCCCCCCCCCCCCCCCCCCACAAAAACAAACAAAAAAAAAACAAAAATAAATAAAAAAATAAAACCATTTCGCCACCCAACTGATATTATATTACTCGCGCAACCCCTATTTTCTCTCTTCACACAAAATATAAAATATGTGACCAACAATTTCCCTCCCCCTCCCGCCCCCCCCCCACAACTACTCTGTCTTACATCGTATATCACGGATAGTATTGCTGAACAAGCTCAAACTGACGACAAGCTGAACCACGCCATTGCGATTGCGAAACTAGAAAAACTTGGGGTTAGCGACAACTTTCGGCGATGGTTTCGCTCATATCTGACCGATCGACAGCTGATGGTTACCATTGGGAACTGCAAATCCGGCATTTATCCAGCCACGTCAGGGATACCTCAAGGAAGTCACATAGGACCGTTCATCTTCCTACTTTATTTCAACAATGTGAATTTGGTCATCGAAGGCCCACGACTATCGTATGCTGACGATCTTACAATCTACTTTCGAATTCGTGCGACTGACGACTGCATCTTCCTCCAACGTCAATTTGAAGCTTTTGTCAGCTGGTGCAATTTAAACAGAATGGTGCTTAACCCTGCGAAGTGTTCGGTAATCACGTTCTCCCGGAAAAAAGAACCGATCATATTTACCTACAGACTCGAAGGATCAACAATGGATCGTGTTGTTCAAGTAAAAGATTTGGGAATTATTCTGGACTCTCAACTTTCATACAAGCAACACATCTCGTATGAGGTTGATAAGGCGTCGAGGACATTGGGATTCATCTTCAGGATAGCATAAAAATTCTCCGACATCTACTGCCTCAAATCACTGTACTGTTCGCTGGTGCGATTCGCATTGGAGTACTGTTCTACAGTTTGGAACCCAAATTACAACAATGGCGCTGAGAGAGTCGAGTCCGTTCAACGACGCTTTCTTCGATTTGCTCTACGGATCCTGCCGTGGAGGGACCCGTTTCATCTGCCCAGGTATGAAAATCTTTGCCAGCTGATCGTTCTGGAGCTTCTCCTTACCAGAAGAGAAACCTCGAGGACGCTTTTTATTGCAGATACATTACAAGGCAGAATAGACTGCTCTGCAATCCTGGAGCAAATAAATGTTAACGTTCAACCTAGAGCGCTTCGAAACAACATGATGCTAAGACTACCTTTCCGCCGTACCAACTACAGCATGAACGGTGCCATCGGTGGATTACAGCGAGTATTCAACCGGGCCTCTCATCTGTTCGACTTTCACCTTTCACGCCAGATGCTGCCTCGGCGTTTTACTACGTTTTTCAATGGTGCTGGCCGCATTTATGTACATGTATTTTTATTATTTTACCCTACTACGCTTTAACTTAATTTATTCTCAACATCATTGGGGGCACATTGAGCCTGTTGATGTCAACAACAAATAAATAGAGTACAAATAGCATAGATAGCAGGGCATATCATAACCTGAATTGTAAAGCTAGATTAGAATTATTTGTAGGTAAAGATACTGTTTACGCTTATCAGAATCTATATAGATATTTAAGGTTCTTCTATACGTATTAAGTAGGATTAATGCATTTAATAGATTGTATACACTAGATAGGTATTTGCAGTAGAAATAATCGTGCAGTAGAAATAATCGATTGTACTGGTGTTGAAAAGCAGAGCGCGCTGGCCAAATAGGGTGGGCCAACCTGCTGCTTAATGACAGCCTACCATTATGAAAATTTTCAAATATTGCTTGAATTATGGAAAATCTTACATCGGGTTGTGCTGAGATATTTTACAGAAGATAAGCAAGCCGTTTGTTATCATTGCCTGTTCAAAAATATCATCCAAAATTCAGGATCCAGGATCCAGAATCCAAAATCACACTCTCCAGGATTCATCCAAAATCCATTTTCTTCTCTTCACCGTAGGAACAACCACGTCCACCGTTGCTGAATCAAAACCGGTTCCCCAGTCGCCAGCGAAACCCAGCGTTGGCATGGAACAAGTCCCTTCTGCAGAATCTCCCACCAAGATGGACGAAGATCCTCCAGCGGTGGCAAACAACATTGGCACGCTGCCATTGGTGAATCAGGAAACTCCAACCAAGACTGAAGACAAAACGCGCGACGAAGCCGCCACTCGTGAGGAACTGCTGCAAATCGTGTTCCGCATCATGAACATCAACAGCCAGATCCGCTATTCCGAGGCACGCTTCACTATCGATCCGGCCGTGCTGGCGAATGCTCTGGAAGCCTTGGACGGCAAAAACTACCGCGAGTTTTGCGCGGAGATATTCGTCGAGGTGATCAAAGAGTTTTACGAAGGCAAATTGATACACTCTGGTGATGGCAGCACAAGTGGAACCCTCTCCGATAACTGGAACAGCATCCCGTCGAAGAAAGTCAAACCGATTGAAATCGAAGAGGTGTTGGAGAAAAGTGGCGGAAGTGCAGCGATGGAAATCGATAGCGATATTCGGCTTTGCTCGTCGAAGCCAAGCATGAAGGCTTTCAGTTCAAACCGTGTGGCTGCGCTGGATTATCTCATCAACTGCTACTGCCGTGCAAACGACGAAGTGTACAGCTATACCAAAATCAAGAAGAGCAAAAAGATGTACTTGGTGGAGATCCTGCCCGACGTGGCCGCCATCATCCGGCAGCAGACGCTCAAGTATGCCATTCTGTTGACGAAAAACCGCTTCCAGAATTTCGCCCAAATCGATAATCCGGCAAAATTGATCCTGGAAAAATCCCCGCTGCTGCAGTTAATGTATGAAAATAAGGTAATTCGACTTCTCATTTCTCCGTTTAGGTCAGTTAAAAGTTAACAAAAATGAAATTGTTTTCAGGTTCCGTCGGATTTTCTCGCTAGCTTAATGTCCGAAGCTCGTAAGAACGAGTCGGATTTTGATGCCATCTTTACCATCGTTCTAGATGATCTATACGTCGACATGCAGAACACGATATGCAATGAGAACATCGTTTCGGATCCACTGAACCGACTGAAAGAGCTAGTCGAAATCAAGGTTGAAAATACGAATCCAATCTGCAAGCTGATTGTAAAACATGTTGTGTTCCTGCCAAGACTGACTCTAGACAAATACGCCGCCAGGGAAATCTCCAAGGTGTCCTTTCTGGCACCGTTCCTTTCTTTGTCTGTTCTGTTAGATGAGAATCCTAAATTCGCGACTCATCACTTCTTGGAGAATGTTTGCGATAGAACACTGGCCTCGTCCTTCCAAACTCTGCTGGGAAATACCAGAAAAGTTTTGCATCAAATTTTCCTCTCGCTGCTAACAAATCTGGACAGTCGCCAGGAAGTTCTCAAGTACATCTCGGAAATTTTGAAGACCAATCACAAACGAATCCAGTACAATGCTGACGACCGCTTCCTGGCGAAGGATGGATTCATGTTGAATTTCATGTCCATACTGCAGCTGTTGTCGGTAAAGATCAATTTATCCCGTATAGATCCACTGTACCCGCATCATCCAGAAGCCCTGATAGATATTGAAGACGAAACGAAGCTTAAAAATTCATCTCAAGAGTACAACGACTGGCTGGAGAAGGTTCGTCCCGCTAAAAAATGGGAAACGCCCAAGTTTGTAACGCATTGCTGGTTCCTAACGCTCCACGCTCATCATCTGGGCATCATACCTGCGATTCAGCGGTACAACAAGTTGCTTAGAGCTACCAAGGAGCTTCAGCGAATGGTTGATGAATTGAACGCCAGCAAGAGCCAATGGGAAAGCACTCCGCTGGCCCGTAGGAACAAACAGGTTCGGGATCGTTGTGTCAATCAAATCAACAAACTGTCGAAGGCCAAACTCGGATGTGACATTGCGGTCATCGATCCCAACGTACTCGGCGCCTGCATGCAGTTCTACTCGTCCGTATGCGAATACATGCTGTATCAGATCGAAAACCGACCCATAGAAGATTTGTTCGTTAACAAACAGGAACCGTCGACGCTGGTTCCGAGCGAAAACTTCTGCTCTCTGCCCGAGTGGTACATCGAAGACATCGCGGATTTTATCCTATTCTGCATGCAGCACAGTATTGGAGTTATAGATTTTGTAGATAATTCAATCATCACGTGGATTCTTACGCTGGTTTGTGCGCCGCATCTGATCAAGAATCCCTACATCACTGCCAAACTGATCGAGGTAAGTGTGTTAAAATCAAAATGCTATTTCACAACGCTCATCAAACGTTTCATTACCAATTCCAGGTGCTCTTTGTAACGTCGCCTACCATCCAGACGGCATCGCAGCGCCTCTATCTGCAGATCATCAATCACGATCTGGCCCAGCGTGCCTTGGTTATTGCTCTCATGAAGTTCTACACCGACATAGAGACCACTGGTCAAAGCACCGAATTCTACGACAAGTTCACTATCCGGTATCACATTAGTCACTTGTTCAAAGGTCTCTGGGACAGTGTGGTCCACCGACAGGCGATCATCAAGGAATCCAAGAGTGGAAAACAGTTTGTAAAGTTTGTTAACTTCTTCCTTAATGACACCACCTACCTGCTGGACGAATGCCTAGAGTACTTGAAACGAATTCACGAAACGCAGGTACTGATGATGGATGACATGGCATGGAATGAGCTCGGCCAGGAAGCCCAGCAAAGCCGCCAGAGACAGCTAGTTCAGGATGAGCGACAGTGCAGATCTTATTTGACCCTAGCCAGAGAAACGGTAGACATGTTCCACTATCTAACGATCGACATCAAGGAACCTTTCCTGCGGCCAGAACTGATCGATCGATTAAGCTCGATGTTAAACTACAACTTGCAACAACTGTGCGGTCCAAAGTGCAATGATTTGCGCGTACGTAATCCCATGAAATACGGTTGGGAACCACGAAGATTGCTCGGTCAACTGATCGACATCTATCTTCACTTAAGCTGTGATGAATTCGCCGCCGCACTGGCAGCGGACGAACGATCGTTCGAAAAACACCTCTTTGAAGATGCTGCCAACCGCGTGGAACGAATCGGTATTCGAACTCCGCTGGAAGTGGAGGAATTCCGAAAGCTCATACACCAAGCATCAGAAATCTACATCCAGAATCAGCAGAATGCGGATGAGTTCGCTGACGCTCCGGATGATTTCAAGGATCCATTGATGGACACATTGATGAGTGATCCAGTGATACTACCGTCCGGAACCGTAATGGACAGATCAATCATCACCAGACATCTACTCAACAGCAGTACCGATCCGTTCAATCGACAAACGCTCACGGAAGACATGCTTATACCCGCTACGGACCTGAAGGAACGCATCGAGAAGTGGATCAAAGATTATCGCGAGAAGAAAAAACAATAAGACTTGAAGTTTTTAATAAATTACAAACTATCATTGTTTTCAATTTACACATGTCAAACGAATTGTGTTAGTGGGTAAACACTCAAAAACTGAATTTAATACTATAATGCTATACATATTAGACATATTTATAAAAAAAAAATAGTGCTAAGATAGGTTTTCCACAAAGTCTCCACCTTTCTCCCGCATCTAATAGCATACCAGTTTTTTTTTTTAGCAATCTATGATGCCAACAAAAAAAAAAGAATCTTTATCTACAATATTCAACATCATAATAAACGCTGTTAGTTTAGCTGCCCCCACCCAAATGGTTCAACCTGCCTGTCCCATTCCCCTTTGAAGGTGTTTCTCAGTTTAACCTCGTGTAAATCTAACTGTGCTGCAAGGTGCCTTCCATTCATTCTAAGGGTCTTAGAGATTCCAATACGATATGAATGAATGGCGCCCTGCGCTGCTGGAAATAGTTACTGCTCTGTTTTTACAAAACTACAAAATACAGACAGAAGAAGAAGAAGAAGAAGCAAAATGCAAACAAATGATAGCCTGGCTGAGGGATGGAACCATGCCTAATAGATCCCGCATTCGAATCTGCATCGTGCGTAAGCTAGTACTTTAAAAATAAATCTTGAAAAATTCTATAACTATATTTAGAGAGCTATCCGAAGATCCAACGACAAACACCGGGATGAAACTTAGGCCTATTTTGCTAGTCGATACGAGTCGCTCTCACTTATGAGTTGAGAATAGAGCACTTACCTAACTTAACCTAAATTTCGCTGTCTTTTTTCTTCACTGGTGAATTCTGACAGTTCTTTCGGGTTTGGTATGGTTCCCGTTTGTCTGTATTCCTTTTACTCGTATAGCAAAGAGCTAGGTTAGCTTTTGCATGCAGTGCTCCTTTGTCGGATCGAGTATGGAGACTCTCTGTGCAAATCAAATGGAGAGTCGCCTGACTGGTTTCGACGAGTCGTATCTCCTACTCGCAGAATAGGCCTAACTGTTAGGGGTAACGAATTACTTCAGGACTATGTAGTGTCTGTGTGTTCCTTTTTTCCCACTGGCGACGAACTGCAGAAGGGGACGTCGATAATGGATGATGATTGAGGTTAATTTGGGCGCCCAAACACAATGATAAAAGCGAAAAAGCTCGATCTGAGTAAGCCTGCTTGCCGGAAAGAAAACAGGTTAGATCCAAGCGGATTCTAATTGGACAAATCGAAGTCATTTGCAACAACTGTCAAACTTGCCGTTCCGTTTCCGTCCACATTGTGTTTGGGCTGTTCAAAATAAATACTGAAGTTGATTTGAAGATGTATCCAATATATCCATTAAAGGCATTGCAATGTTTTTTTTACTACTAAAATTGATCTTTATTTTCATTCTTTGTCTTATATACTAAATACAATTTTAAGTGTTTTAGCCCATTGGCCTCTTCAGCTTTGTTTTATGTGTTTTATGTGTTTGGTGTGCTTTATGTTTTAATTAATTTTACAGATTAGCCCTTGGGGCATTGTTGTTAAAATTTGATAACTTACTTAAACTAAAACTATAGCTACAATTTGAAAATCTTAGGAGTGGGGAACTAGATTCCGGATGATCTGGTGATCAGATGTCAGGCAGCATGCCCTGTACCGATTGATAGACTCACTAATGCGGCTATCAAGCATTTTTATCTCGGCAAGACGGTGGACCTCAGTTGTTCTTGTCCTCGGAGGGGTGTTCAGGATCATCCTGAGGAACTTAAAGGGTGTCCACGATGAAATTGCCACACTATGAAATTGCTCTAACTTTTTAACCGTTGGGTAGAATTTAATGAAAATTTGGGTGGATTTAGTTCATAGTGCATTATTTACATCCTGCAAGTTTTAAAGTCCCGCGGAAATGGAGTCGAAAGAACAGCTCGTGCGTGATAAAATCTTGCGCATTCATCACGAGAACAAGGATCTCTCGCATCGTTCCATCGCTAAAACGTTGGGAATCGCGAATTCCACGATGTCGCGAGTGATTAAGCGGTTCGAGGAACGGTTGACCACCGATCGGAAGCCCAGAAGTGAAGGAAAAAGTATTCCGTACAACACCAAAAATCACAACCGCGTAGTTGGGGCCTTCAACCGAAATCCGAACGCCTCCGTTCGGGATGTGGCTAAGAAGCTGCACCTAAGCCGAAGTTTTGTCCAGAAGGCCAAAACTAAGGCTGGGCTTCGAACGTTCAAGGTACAAAAGGCCCCTAATCGCGACGAGAAGCAGAACAAGTCCGCCAAAACCCGTGCCAGGAAGTTGTACCTCAACATGCTGACGAAAGTTGAATGCTGCATCATGGACGACGAAACATATGTGAAGGCCGACTTCAAACAGATCCTCGGCAACCTGTTTTTCACGGCCAAGGATAAGTTCAGCGTTCCGGAGCATGTCCGCACTCAGAAGATGTCCAAATTTGCGAAGAAATTCCTGGTTTGGCAAGCCATCTGCACGTGCGGGAAGCGGAGTGCACCTTTCGTGACCCAGGACACGATGAACGGACAGGTGTACATAAAAGAGTGCCTCCAGAAGCGGCTGCTTCCTCTCCTGAAGGCCCACAACGTCCCAACAATCTTCTGGCCGGATTTGGCCTCATGCCACTACTCCAAGGACGTGCTGAAGTGGTATGCGGACAATAAGGTCAATTTCGTGCCGAAAATGTTCAACCCTCCCAACACTCCGGAGCTCCGCCCCATCGAGAAGTACTGGGAGATTATGAAGCAGCACCTTCTTAAACGACCTAAGGTAGTGAAGACAGTCGAGGAACTGAAGAAAGTATGGGTTTACATGCAAAAAACGGTTGATTCACAGGTTGTGCAGAATCTTATGGCCGGGGTTAAGGCCAAGGTGCGGGCATTTGCGTATGGACTGTAAATAAAATACGAGTAAAATGGTAAAATGAAGTTTAATAGTTATTTCTCAATCCCTGAAAATTTGATGGCAATCGGATGAAAACTCGAATTTTGCGAATCAATTTTGTGTGTGGCAATTTCATCGTGGACACCCTTTATTTTGAACACGCTGAAGCTTCCGGTGATGTGTTTTTGCCCAGATTGGCATGCCGTACTCGATGACTGGAAGTATGATTTTTTGCTTGTAGACAGCAAGCTTGTTTTTCAGGGATAATGTAGACCTTTTTTTTTTTAGGCGGGATGGAAAATCTGCAACCAGACACCTGAAGAACTCAGGGTGTGGGGATGAGGGTGCCAACTCCTCGACCCACTAAAAACCCACCCGTGTCTTAAGCCCTGGACCCTCCCCGGGACCACCTTTCGGATTTTTTTCGGGGAGGGGGCTATTGTGCTTGTTAAGCACCCATTATGTCTAACTACTTAGGGCTTTGGTAGTTAGGTGGTCCCTGCCTTTGGTCGTTTCGCCATTTTTGTTGAAGATCGAGGACGATCTGGGAGGCTGCTACGCATACCGCGTCCCAGACGTCCCGGTCCTGGCACATCCTCTGGGCCAAGTTATCCGGAGTCGTGTCGTGACCGCTTACGGCAATCATGCCCGATCTCGCGCCGTCAAAGCGAGGACATGCGAAGAACACATGTTCCGCAGTTTCCTCGACTCCCGCGCACTCGCTGTATGCGGAGGACTGTGCATGCCCATATTTGTGCAGGTATTGTCTAAAACAGCCGTGGCCAGACAATATCTGCGTTAAGTGGAAGTTCACTTCACCAATGTAGACCTTCTGTTGGTCAATGGGTACAGTAGCTTCAACAGAACGTAACACTTTGTGGCAGTTTTGTCAACTTGCTCCCTGAAAATAAGCTTGCTGTCTATGGTAATGCCAAGATAGACAGCTGATTTGGCCCATTCCACCGTTGTGTTGTTTAGGCTAATTTTACAATCCTCAGGCGGAACAAGTCTGGGAGAATTGGAGTGTGGGAAGAGGATGACCTGGGTCTTCGCCGCGTTGATACAGATCTTCTATTTGTTGAAGTTATCTGACAGAACATTCATGCTGCGCTGTAGTTTCGCTGTAAGCGCTCTTGTTACCCTACCATTGTGGACGACTGATGTATCATCGGCGAACAACGACTGAGATCCATTTTCAGGGAGCGGGGGTATCTTTTTAGCTTTTACACCAGGCCATCGTGCCACACGTTATCGAAGGCCTTATCGATATCGAGAAGTGCCATGGCAGATGATTTTGCAACAGACTTGTTACCCCTGAGGATGTTGGTTACTCGGTTAAGTTGGCGCACTGTTGAGCGACCACGTCGGAATCCGAACTGCTCGTCGAGCAAGATGTTAAGCTCGTCGGCAGACGAGAGAAGCCGACGGTGGATCGCTTTCTCAAACAGTTTTGATACTCCTGAGAGAAGGCTGATGGGCCTATAGCTCTTGGAACATGAAGGATCTTGCCTAGGTTTATGGATGGGGATGACTTTGGCTGACTTCCAACACGAGGGAAAGTAGCCAAGTCGGAGGCATGGGTTGAAAGCTATCGCCAGATGGTTATAGAACTCAATTGCTTAAGCTCCAAGTTCATAATGTTATCGAAACCTGGGGCCTTCATGTTTTTTGAGCCTTTGATATAAGTCAACAATTCTTTAGCTGAGATCTCCAACTCCTCTGTAAAGTCGTTGGGGCTTATATGGATGTTAGTAATAAGCTCGCTAACGGCAGTTTTGTGTGGACTGACGATGTTTTGTGCGAGATTGTGGGAGCTGACGAAGTGTTGACTTATTTCAGTAGCCTTTTCTGCAGGAGCTATCAAGCGATCCTTAGAGCCATTGCTGTCTAGTGGGATCAACGGTGGAATGGGCCTTGGCTTAGTTTTTAAAAAATTTGTCAACTTCCAGAACGGCTTAGCACAATCTGGAAGAGAGCGGATCTGGTCGACAAAATTGTTATTCTTAAGTTCCACCATTCTGGCCTTAATAGTTTTCGTCTCTCGATTACAGTGACTTTTTAGCGTTGGCAAACCAGTTCACTGGAATTGCCTTCGGATGGCGTTTCGAAATTGTATTAAATCTTTAGTAGGTCTATCAATGGGTACAGAGTTGCTCACCTGACCAATCACCTGTACATGTAGCTCCCGGGCCTGGGAGATCGCTTGCTCGATACTTTTCAGTTGCCGATCGATGTCATCAGTTAACTCGAGGTGCACGTTGAAATGGACGGTGTCGTCGACATGTTGTCGGAACTTCTCCCATCTGACACGATGGTAGTTCCGTCTGGTGATCCGATACCGGTTGACCGAGGACCCAACTTCGGCCACCACATCCAAGCTGAGCTCCTGGTGTGCTACCGGCTGGGCGATGTTGCTCCCAATGTTGATGAGGAAGATGTCGATTGTCAAATGGACCCCGGATCTGCTCAACCGGGTGGGAATATCTGGGCTCAGGACGGTGTAATGGCCCTCTTCCAGTTCTTCCTGTAGAATTATTCCGTTCCGGTTGCACCGGGTGTTCCCCCAGTTTCGTGTTTCGCTTTTAGGTCGCCGGCGTTGATAAACTGCCCCTGCCTCTGAGTTAGCTTGTGAATGTCGTTCCGTAGGACCGTTGTTGTTCCGTTAGCCGTGCTGGCTTGCTTGGGACAATAGCCGCAATGATGGTGATAGGGCCGACGGCAGTTTCGACCTTGACTCCGATGGCTTCGATAGACTGCAACTGAAAAGTCGGAAGCAGATGGCAGTTGATGTTGTAGCGCAGGGCGATCACAACTCCTCCTCCACTAGGGCCGCTACGATCAAGTCGCACAAACCGGTATCCTGCGATGAAAACGCTGTGTTCCGGCTTGAGATGTGCCTCGGTGACGATGGCGATATCGATTACCTTCCTGTTAATGAAGTCACCGAACTCAATTGTTTTGTTCCGGATGGAACAAGCATTCCAATTGAGGATGCTGATGGTGCGTTTATGGTCCATATTTGAAAAAAAATTTCATCGTCACGGATGTGGCGGCTTTGAGCTGTTCCTCCTTTGAGCGGCAGGAACGTAGTTGGCGGTAGAGCTCTTGGACGAACTCGACCATTTGCTCCGTGTCATAGAGCTGTCCATCGGTGAGTGGCTGCGTGAAGGAACTACAACTCGGATTGCACCAGCCTGGACGAGGAGCCAGCATGGAGGTGGCGGCGGCTGCCGCGAATCGTTGCTGAACGGATGCTGACGGGCGGTTTGCATGGCGATGGTTTAATGGAACTGGTGGCAGATTCGGCACTTGGTACCGGAGCGTCGGGAAATTCTCCTCGTCCATTCGAGGGGGCGGCGGCGTTGACCAGGTCAAGTCTTGGTGGACGCCTGCTTGTGGATGGCCAAATACTCTGCTCGCTTGGGACAGGTTCGGTTACTGCCTTCGTCGTTAGTGCCACTATCTATCGGCATTTTGGATAGGTATTTTCAACCAGGATAACAAGACGTAATTGAGAGAAGGAAACTTCGTCAAATGAAACAGGACGCAGGTGAAAAGTTTTCACATTATTTTATACGGCTTCGTCAGCAAGCTCATTGCTAATTGCGGGTTTGAGAAGTACTATGCGGATGTGGGTGACATATTGAGGGAAATTTACTTGATTGATATTATAGTGGAAAACTGTGGATCCGAAGAACTGAGACGGAGCATTTTGCATCGTAAGCTGACCGAGATAGAGGAGATCGCTGCATACATCGAAAGAACAGAGCAACAATTGAGAGATTTGAAGGAATCAACCCAAAGTTTCCGTGAAACAGCGGTTTTTGGAGTTCAAAGATCAAGTCAGTCGTTTCGAGATCGACGTCGAGCAGGTGAATCAAGGAAGGTAGAAACTAATTTCCAATCGAGGGCCGGCCAATCTACATGGAAAAATGCGAATGTATTCTGCTTCGCTTGTGGAAAACAAGGACATGTGTCGACGTCAACCAACTGTCCGACCAAAGGGCGGACTTGTCGTCGTTGTAAGGGATCGGGCCACTACGAAGCTACGTGTCGAAAACGGAAGGCAGAAGTACCAGTCGCATCAAAGTCCAAAAAAGTGTTTAGCGTAGGAAATAAACATGAGCCTTGCGTCCCGGGAATAGAGAAGCCGGAGTGTTCTGCTGATGATGACGGAAAAGTTGATTATGCTTTCTACGGTGGAAACGAGTCCAATCTATTGCCTGCAGTTGTTGGAGGTGTTCCCATTGAGCTTTTGGTAGATTCAGGTGCCGATGTCAACCTTATTAAGTTGGAGACCTGCGAAGCAATGAAAGAGAAGAAAGTTCGCGTCATCAAATAAGTCCAGGGATGTACTAAAACGTTGAAAGGGTACGGCAGTGAACAGCCGTTGGCTGTGATTGGATCGTTCGTAGCCAAAATAGAGGACGGAAACCAGTCAATAATTGCTGATTTTTGTGTGGTGAAAGGAAGACAGAAGGACCTTTAGGGAGATTCGACTGCAAAGTGGCTGGGTGTTCTGAAAATTGGCCTGAACATTAACAATATCGACTCACGGACAAAAGCGTTTACTAACATCTCTGAAGTGCAAGCTCATATCCGAATA
The DNA here is from genome assembly GCA_024533555.2 of Aedes koreicus. Lineage (NCBI taxonomy): Eukaryota > Metazoa > Arthropoda > Insecta > Diptera > Culicidae > Aedes > Aedes koreicus. The sequence goes on along the minus strand of JAHHFK020001972.1, from coordinate 755,828 downwards.
AATCCACAACTCAAGCCAGTCTTCTAACTCCTGCGTAGAGTGTCAATACAAATGGAGGAAGCGGTGAACAAAAAGTTGGACCAGCTCTTAATTCGTTACATCACAGCAGTGAAGAAGTGTTCGGTGACGTGAGTGACGACTCACCTTTAGTGATTGTGGGAAAAGCGTCTGGTGAACCACGTATTTGTTTGGATTTAAGAATGAGGCTGTGGTGCGCGAGCGTTTTCCTATGTCCGTAGTGGAGGAATACCTTGCTTGAATCGGCAAAGTGTGCAGTAAGATCGATATACGAGAAGCATTCCATCAGGTGGAATTAGCGGAGGACTCGAGGGATTTTACCACATTCATTACTGGTCGGGGCCTTTTCCGTTTCAAACATACGGGTACGATCTGGTGTTTGTGTGGTACAATTTCGAACTCCAATTCCTCGGCTTGGTTGCCTGCTGCCGATTCATCTGTTGTATTTAGGTCCCCGTTTATGTTTGTACCACGAATGATCGCTGCCGTCAGCCAGATTGACGTACTTAACCTCACTTTCACGTAGCTCTCGGGAAAAACTTTTGCTCAGCAACGGTGTTCCACGTTGCACCGGAATCAGCCCTGGAGGTTTGTATCCCATCTATAAATCACTAGCCAGTTTTCGGAATTCACAAGCCTCTGCTTTTTGCAGTAGTGACACACGATTGGCTTCTTCTTGTTTTCGTAGGTGACTTTCAGAGCCGAGATAGAGTAAGCACCAAGCCGAATCGCTGCTTCGTCCGGTTTCGTTTGGGCTACTGTAACTTGAGGTCATCATCGGAACGGCTTTCGAGAGCTGTTGTCAGTGTGTCATATCTTCAGTGTTCGAAGCCGCTACGATGTAGGAGGAGATAGAAGCACTCCTGGAAAACGACAAATGGAAAGCCTTGTTCAGCCTTCTTTTGGTCAACCATCTTGCTGTTCTTGGCCAGTTTCTTACAGTCACGACGATAGTGCTCTTACCTTGAGCTTTCCAGACGATGTTCCCGCAATCTCGTATGTTCCTTCAGCTCTTCCCCCGCCGTCAATAGATTCGTGAGCACAGTCACCGCATTTAAGTGGTCCGACATGCTTTCGCAGGACGTGCACCTTGTTGGAGAGAGATGACCGCTCGTGATGCTTAGCTAGTCCATCCCACATGTCCTTCGTCCCACAGACGGATGAGTGCCCGTGTCTTCGCATTGTTCGCAATCCAGGTAGCATCTGGTTTTTCCGGCTTCGGAAACTTCGCAATTTCATGCAGCCTTTGGTGGATAAGCACCTACTCTATCTGGAACTTCCTTACCGGGTATTTAGCATCTTCCAGCTTCTGTACGGATGTCCTCAGTTCGTTCATCTTGAGAATAAATCCTCAAATCAATCTTATAGAGTTTCGCTTCTTCGTGGTCTTCTGGGCCCATAACCTGATGGTTATGTGAGAACTTCAGAATGAACGACCTCTTCAGGTTAAAGTTTTATTAACGAATGAAAAAAAAAATCTTATGTCGTAGAATGCATAGACTACTACAAGCTGTGTTGATGTCTGCCGTGTTGCTATGATTTACGAACAAAGTCCGCAAAGAATCATCGTATGCTTCTGGGTCCCTGATTCGGCGAGATGCAGTGTTTGGTCGATGTTGACTGGGCCGGCGTCGGAGGTGTCATAAAATAACATTCCAGATATTTCACCATTCATAATCGTAGCTTGCTGAATATTTCGGCGACGGTGCAGCGTGTCGAGTCCTAGAAGCCGGCATCGTTCGGGATACGGAGAGAGATCCTGAGGATTATGCCAGGGTAGGCTTCTGAGTGCAATGCGTATGAATCTACGTTGAACACGTTCAATTCAGAGGTTCCACGACAGTTGATACGGCGTCCAAATTACCGCATCCACTTGATTATAAGCTACAATCTGCGTAATACATGTACTAGTGAAGTCCAGATGGTTCGTTGTTACAGAGCGGCCTGGCATAAATCCATGTTGATTGTCTGAAGTGTATTGTTTGGTCCAGCTAAGAATGACATTACTGACGACTATTTCGAATAGCTTCGATCCCGCTGATAGGCTGGTAATTCCTTTGTAATTATCCACATTTCTTTTATCTCTTTTCTTGAACACAGAGACATAAAAGATTGTTTCCACATAGCGGGGAACGTCTGCTGCTCAAACGATTCGTTGAAGATGTGGCCAAGAGGAGTCGCTAAGGAAGCAGTGCAGCGACAAAAGATAACTCCGAGGTTTTCAGATTCCTAGAAGAAGCAATGATCATGTCCGAAGTGATGGAAAATGTGTCCAGGGCAATTACATCAGAAGGTAAATTAGAAGCAGCCACTTCAGCTTCTTGTTGACATGTGAGGCCAGCGCGAAATGCTTGGCAAACAGCTCGCATTATTCTTCAGCTGACGATGATTCTGATTCGTCTAAAAATACATTTGACAGGATGGAAGAGCATTTCCCCTTAGAATTTACAAAAGTCCAGACACTTTTTGGATCCCTACGCAAGCCAAATACAGACTACCATTCACTAGACGGTATGCGTCACTTGAAAGCCTGTTGATTAGTGACGGAGCGTTTCGCTCACGTTTCAACCTACGCAGTTCTGGGTTGCTCCATGGTGGCTAAAGAGGTGACCGAATTCTAGGGAGGTTAACATTGAGACATCTGCACAAGATGTCACAGAAGCGCTCTGTCATATCGTCAACATCCTGTATATTGAGCAGTTCTGTTCAGTCCATATTGGACAGGTATTCTGTTAGTGAATAAAAATCACGTCGGCGGTAGTTCAAAGGTCTCGCTTCACCTCGTGTAGGAACAGTAGCTTGCATGCGAGGAATAGGCTTGGAAATATCCAATGGTTAGGATCAACGGTCAGCAAAAGGACAGCAACTGTTGATACGTTGATAACATTCTCAGAAGGAAAGTACACCAGGTCAAGCACTCTGCCATGATAGTTTTCATGTTTAGAAAGTCGAAACCATCGACCAGGCTAGTAGCTGCGGCGGGCAGTGGCGAAGAGTTGTCATAGCAAAGCCCATAATCTCCTCTCGCTCAAGATAGGCGTGACTAGTTCTAATCTCCACAAACCAGAACCAAATCATTGGAGGATCCTTTGTTACAAAGCTCTTGAGCGGAAGCAATACGTGAATCAATGGTTGATACATCCTGGCTACGGCCTGGTGGAATGTAGACAGCCAGTAACAACAGTGGATTGCTGCAACTATCGTGCAATCACGCTACTGAGCGCCGCAAACAAATTGCTCTCTGAAATGTTATGCCGCCGCGTGTCACCAATTGCAATGGAGTTCGTGTGGCAATACCAAGCGGGAGTCATAGGAGCCCGCGCTACTAAGGACCAGATTTTTGCGATTCTGCAAATGCTGCAGATATGTCGCAAATATAACGTGCCCACAAATCATCTTTTCATCGATTTCAAATCAGCTTACGACACAATCGATCGAGACTAGCTATGGCAGACCATGACCAGTAAAACTGACGCGGTTGGTCAAAGCACCGACGGATCGAGTGAATTGTGTCTTCCGAGTTTCAGGGACAATCTCGAGTCCCTTTGAACATCGAAGAGGGTTACGGCAAGGTGATGGATTGTCGTGCTTGCTATTTAACATTGCATTGGAGGGTGTAATTCGAAGAGCGGGGATATACACGGGTGGCACGATCTTCAGGAAGTCTGTCCAACTTTTTGGCTTCGCCGACGATGTTGATATCGTAGCACGAAACGTACATCAGACTTAAGGCTGAAGCTAGTAGGATTGGGCTTATGATTAATGCGTTGAAAACAAAATACAAGAAAGGAAGGGGCTTCAGAGAAGACAATGTTAGCCTCCCACCACGAGTTCAAATCGACGGTGACGAAATCGAGACGGTAGACGAAATCGTGTATCTGGGCTCATTGGTGACCACCGATAACGACACCAGCAGAGAAATACATAGGCGCACTATTGCTGGCAATCGTGCCTACTTTGGACTCAGAACAAAGTTCGCCGAACTACAAAGTTGACCATCTGCAAGATATGAATTAGACCGGTAGTACTCTACGGCCACGGAACATGGACATTGCTTGTGGAGGACCAACGCGCCCTTGGTATCTTTGAACGGAAGGTGTTGCGTACGATCTACGGTGGAGAGCAGATGGAAGACGGAACATGGAGGAGCCAATTGAACCACGAATTGCATCAGTTGCTGGGAGAAAATCGGTCGACTACGGTGTGTTGGGCAAGCCGTAAGAATGTCGGACGACAGCCTAGTTAAAATGATTCTCGAAAACGAACTGACAGGCACGAGAAAAAGAGGCGTGCAACGAGCAAGGTGAATCGATCAGGGAAAAGACGACCTCCGGACCTTTCGCAAACTGCGAGGCTGGCGAAATGAAGCCACGGACCGAATAGAATAGCGACAACATCTGTACACAGCAGAGGCCACCCCGACCTTGGTCTGATAGGTAGGTCAGTAAGGATATCTGCTGAAGTTTGGCGGCGGACTGGGGAACACGAAAGCAATCGTGCGTCGCCTTGTTCTTAACGAAGGCCGAAATCGTAGCGCTGGCGGACGAATGTCAACAGCTCATGTTGTACCGGAAGCTACTCAACGACTTGCAGCACGCACAGGCGAACTCCATCGTTATATGGTAAGACAACCAGTCGTGCATAAGGATCGTTGAATCCGAACGTCTAAAGAGACGCTCCAAGCACATCGACACAAAGTACACCTCTACCAAGGATGTGAACCAACAACGAGTCATTGATCTGCGCTACAAACCACCACGAACGCATGGAGGCAGCCCTAATGAAGAAGCCATTGGACCGAGTCAAGTGGGGCAGACACCGAATTGCTATCGGCGTAAAGGATTCATCCGAGACATCGAACTAGCATCTTTGAGGAGGAGTGTGGGGTTACATAACCGTGTGACAAAGTTGCAAATTGGACTTCCACCCAGTGTATTTTACATCATGTATAGATCAATCCATACACGCACACATTTACACTCAACTATGTACCAATATCGAGAAATAAATAACCATTTCATCAAATAGTCGTCACTAAGAAGAGAAGCACCCTTTTTTGTTTTGCTCCATAATATCCATCGTTCGCGACAATTTCTTCTAATTTCTTCTTACTATTTGACACAGTTGCTTGTGTTGCTTATATGACTTTCGGATATTCAAGAATTACTTCATGAACATTTATTTAAATGTTTATTATTAAATTATATCAACTGAAAACACGGAAGGGTTACAAAAAAGAGCATAGACCTCGCTCAAGGCATCTCATAAATAGCATAAAAAACGAAGAAAAAAAAATTAAAGGCAGAAATGGCAAACTTTTATCGTACCACTGAAAATGTTTAAAACACCTCTCGTGACAAAAAAAATACTGATCTATAAAATAGCATAAATAGTTTCAAGATGTCTGATTGATTTAATTTTAAGGCCATCGTTTTGTGTGTGTGTAATTCAATGTCAAATAAATCGCAATATGCATCTCTAAGTAACCATCAAACTAAATTGCAGCCCACATAATCTTTTACAGCATAAATGGTAATTTTTTTGATAAATAGTTTAAGAGTTACTTAACATGTTTCTTTGACAAAAATAAATAGCTTTATTATTTTCGTTTCTGTGCTGGTTGCTGATGGCACCTAATGTCTTCTTGATTTTTTGTAAATATTTAATTCGTTTTCGCTAATTTGGCTTTAAGGCTAACATCAATGCTTGGTAGATTGGAATGCTTTTTTATAATGGTATTATTCTGGTCATTTGATTCAACTGGAATGTAATGATGTTGCACCACTTCGATCTACGTTCAGGTTCTTTAAGAGCACTCTATTTCTGTTTTGTTCCGTCGTCTAATTTCTAGGAAGACTAATCTTGCATCTAATCGGAAACTTTATTTATTTCAAGGCCGACACGAACGATCAAATGCACTTTAAGCTGTTATAATTCATTTCATATTTCAACACCGAGTGAAGTTTGCTGTCGTCTAACAATGACTTAAGTGGTAAAATCTATCCCCGATAGTAACGATACTTTTCTGCTGCCCTAGTCGTTGTCTGGAAAATCAACTGTTTGTTTTTCTTTTAATCTTATTTCTTATCACCCCATCGATCGGCAGATCGCAGGAAGTACTTTACGCATAATAACGAATACACAAGCGGAAGTGGAATAAACCTTACATATGTCTGGTATTGCCAAAGTTGATGCCACTTTGGGTTGCACCCTTGTTGGAGCCGTACTGCAGGGAGATGACCGTCTGTCCGGCCCGCAGCTGTTCATCGCTGAATTGGCGTTCGTTCTTGTCCGCCTCTTTTGGTCCAATCGAAGGCTTTCCATACTTACCGGCTTTCCGACCGAGCGATTGAAGGCAGATGACTACCGAGTTCAAGTTTTGCCGTTCCCACAGATCAACGGTCTGGAAGGTTTCCTGCGGTGGAACGCCAAACTTTTTCGCTGCCTCCAGGAAAGCGGAAATGTTCTCCATGCACTTGAAGGCCATCTTGCTGGTGTTGACCTTCTTGACCGTACCGGCATCGATTGCGTTGGCCAGGTTACATAACAGAACACCGTCCTTGAGCACCTCGTAGAAGTTGTCCATCTCGCCGGAGGTGTTGATCGGTTCGCCGGTGACTTCCTTGATCCATTCCAGACATTCGGCTGCGAGCTCTTCGCTGTATTTGGAGTTGATCTGGAAAGCAATAGAAAACGGGCTTCATTAGTAATGCTATAGCAATGATTTATTCAGCACATTTTCACCAATTTGCACGAATCGTTAATGACTACAAAACACTTCCATTTCCTTCTACGATAGTGGCGCACACAGCTAGAAGAGATCTTGAAACTTGTTTTTGCAGTTGTGCGAATCGGAGACCAGCGCAGCACAACAAACACCGAGAGGGTCGAACCTCTCTGCTGAAAATGGTCATGGTTGTGGGGCAACTCGAGGCACAGAAAGATAAGGCCATGCCTTAAAAAATAGAAACGAACGAATGCCAAAATGGTTCAGCTTTCAAGTGTGAGAATTGCAGCTGGGTTGCATTCGTGCATTGGAATTTCGTGTAGCTAATTACGGGGGGAAAAAATGTATTATTGATATGGGGTATTTTTCTGAATGGGGAGTTTTATTTTAGTATAGTAGTTTAAAACTATTGGGTTGTTCATGACTGCCCTAAGATAAGATTAAACGATTGGGAATTGACCAAACACTGTTGATTGTTTTAATACATTCGCTCTACAGTGCTTAAACGATTTACATTTACGTGATAAGTGGCCCAAATTGTGTATTCAGTTTGCTATGATCTAAATGTGTACACCTATCTGTAATTGTAACTACAGTGACCGGCGAAAAAATAATCATTCCATAATGAATTTGTAAATGTTTACAAAAGTCATCCATTTGCAAAAGACCTGGGCATTGTGATATATCCTGTCAAAAAACATAACGGTCGCATCCGGGCGAAATGGCTTTTCAACCCTTGCTCAGCGATGCGTCGACGGATAGCGCGATCCTAAATCGGTAGACTCGGCTTCTCGTTCATTTCTCGGATGGTCATGAAAGGATTTTTCTTGATCTCTCGGATGGTTTTGCGGTCCTCACGGTTATCCGTTTTACGTTTTTGGCCGATCAGCAACACTTCCAAGCTTCTGGTGCTTCAGAAAAATATTCTAAACTGCACCACGGCTCACTCCATCCATATCTCTAGGCAACTGCGTGCTGGGTATGGTTCCAATTGCAATCACGCACGATCAGATCTCGGACCCATGTTAATCGCTTTAAAATCACTTCCGGTGAACTCAACACGTCTACGTTTTCGACTTGCGGCAGAGCTTTGAGGCTAGGACAGGACCTGCCAGCTGTTAGTGCAAAAACAAGACCATTTACCTGTCAAATAATATAATTATTATTTAATAATTTTCACCATGAAACATGCTAAAAAAAAAACAGACAACCTAAACTGAACGAACCAACCATTGATTTCAAACACAAAAAACTTCAAAAAAGCGTTGCATGTTCCGACAGGCCAGCTTGCCGTCACTTTGCATAAATGTCACTTTGTGAACTTCATGCCAGTTTGTTAAAATAAAAATTATTAGATTTTTTTGGTTTAAAAATCGAGAAAAAATGGTTGAGATCTAACAACATATTTTTGTGCTAGTACGAACGCCTGTAATCGGTATAGATGGAACAAACCATCTCTTTTTTTAAATTAAAACCCTCTATTAGGTATTCCGTCAGCGGTAAATTGAAATTAATGTCAAATGAAACAAAGGAAACTGAGCATGTGTAAATAGAATGGTTCTGATATGTACAGGACTTATAAAAAGGGATTATCTTACATACGGCTCTATTGATCTTTTTTTCGCCGGCCAGTGTATTTGATAATTCAGATAATGAACGAAAGTTGTTCAACTCTCATAGTAGTTTATCGTGGGCAGGCTGACCACCAGCTGACAGATTTGTTGAAGTTGTGTTTAAATTCCCCAAAGCCCTCCCCAAAAAAAAAAACCCCCTTCTTTCCCCCCCCACAAAAAATTTTTTTCCCCCCCGCCACCCCCATAAACAAAACAAAACATTGAAGTGGTTTCCCCCCCAAAAAAAAAAAAAAAACAAAAAAAAAAAAACACCCCCACCCCCCCCCCTCCCCACCCACGAAAAAAAAATTTTTTTCCCCCCCCAAACCCCAAAAAAAGTTTTATTTTTCCCCCCCAAAAAAAAAATTGCTAACCCCCCCCCCCACCGAAAAAACTTTCGATATTCATAAGATTGCATTATGATTATTTGCCACAAGTAATACGTATGAATTTCATTATTTTCCCTTATGAAATACAAGGTGAGGTGAAAAAACTGCAACAAAGTAAAACGCCATAATTTTTTCATCTTTTTTTAAATTTTATTGAATGAAAGCAAAAAATGTCGGAAATAACATCAAATTTAAGAATCAGTTTAGATTTGTTCGAATTGGCCACCTTTGACACGAATTATGGCCTTCAAACGACCAATGAAACTGTCACACGCTGCCCGAAAGTGGCTCTGCGGTATTTTGTCCCATTCTCGGCGAAGCGCTTGCTTGAGGTGATCGACACTTTGGTATTTTTTAGTGCCAACCTTGCTTTCCAAAATACCCCAGGCACAATAGTCCAACGGATTGGCATCCGGAGATTTTGGTGGCCATTGTGCGGTGGAAATGAAGCGAGCAACCTCATTTCTTAACCATTCTTGGGTGGCGCGTGCTGAGTGCGATGGTGCTGAGTCCTGTTGGAATGTCCAAGGTCTGCGGCCGAAATGTTTGCATGCCAAGAGCTTCAGAGCTCCCTCCAAAATATTTTCGGGATAGATTTGCGCGTTTATTTTGACCCCACGGTCGATGAATATGAGCGGCGAGCGACCATCGGCTGTTATGGCGGCCCACACCATCACCATGGCCGGCTTTTGAGTTCTGGTGGCCAACCGAAGATGCAAATTTTCAGCTGACCTCTCTGGCAAGTAAACACGATCATTTTGTTTGTTTACAAACTGCTGTATAACGAATGGTTTCTCATCGGAGAAAACCAAATTCGGCAGTTCACCACTTTCGGCCAAGCGAAGCAACTCTTTAGCTCTTTCGAGTCTAACTTTTGTTTGTGCATCGGTAAGATCTTGCACTTTTTGGAACTTCAATGGCTTTAGTCCAAGCTCATTTTTCAATATTTGCCGAATGGCAAATTGCGATATGTTCAGCTCACGAGCCATTTTTCGGCCACTGCGACGCGGATTTCGTTCAAGTCGCTTCTTCACTTTTCGAACCATTTCTGCCGATGTTGCTGTTTTTTTTCGTCCACTTCCTTGACGTCGGGCTACGTTACCAGTATCACGGTAAAGAGTAATGGTACGAGACACAAAAGATTTATTCACTTTTAAATGTTGGAGGGCTCCAACGATAGCCACTTGTGGTTTTTCAGCTAAATGCAAAGCAATCACACTATCACGCTTGAATTCCATCACGAATAACCCTTTTTTTTCTGAAAAGGGCGGGGGGGGGGGGAAAGAAAACACAACGGGGTGGATTGTTTTTTTTTTTTTCCCCCCCCCCACACAAAAAAAAAAAAAAAAAAAATAAAAGCGGGCAAAAAATTCCCCCCCCCCATACCCACCCCAAGGGGGGAGAAAAAAAAAAAAATTTTTAAACTTTTCCCCCCCCCCCCACAAAAAAATAAAAAATTTCACACACAAAAAAAGATAGAGGCGTGTTTTTTTTTAAATAAAAAAAAAATAATATTTTTTTTTCCCCCAAAACAAGCTCCCCCTTTTTTCCCTATAAAAAACACAGAAAAAAAAATTTTTTTTTTTATCTTTATAATGATGTTAAAAAAAAAAAAAATGAAGCAATCGGGTTCCGACCCTCGGACGTTGAGGTTATGGACCACTAGTATATATCAACACTTGTAAACAGGAAAGCTTAAAGGCGTACAAGAACAACGTCATGTTAAACCAAATCCATTCATAAGTCAGGCATATGAAATTTCAAAACGTCGCTATAAGCTAAACCTTACAAAAATCTTAAGTTTATTTGCCTGAAAGTAACTAACATTGAGAGATTCTCTTCGTCGATTTTCTCTTTCGTTAATAAAGGATGGAACGGTCAAAACTTGGTCGACTCAACAATGACGTATTTTTTTTAAATTTAAAAACTTGAACACCCCTCATTTTGTAGGTGTATGCGTACGGAGTGTTGACTCTATTTTGTTTTTGCCATGTTCTATTCAGTTGTCAAAATGACGTCGAAGCTAGAAGAGCAGCAAATCAAAATGTTGCACGCGCATAAGCAAAATCCAAATTATTTCCACGCCGACTTGGCAATATCACATAATATTGCCAGATCAACCGTGACGAATGTTATAAAAGTGTTCGGAGAATGTCTGACGACTGCGAAGAAGCCGGGATCAGGAGGAAACCGAAACCAGGAAGCCGCAGCGACCGGAAGAATAGTGGCCAGCATTTTCAAACGCAATCCCAACTTTTCCATAAGAGATATCGGAAACAAATTCGGAAAGTCCCACACAACAGTCAAAAGAGCAATTAAACGAGCCGGACTGACAACATATAAGGTTACAGTGACACCAAATGATAAGGAAAACACAACAGCCAAAGGAAGAGCTTGTAGGTTGTACACGAGTTGACCAAATTTGATTGCGTCGTAATGGACGGTGAAACATACGTTAAGGCTGATTTTAAGCAGCTCCCAGGTCAAGAGTTTTATACGGCTACCGGAAAATGAAAGGTTCTAGATAACTTATCTTGAACCTTTCATTTTCGGGTAGCCGTATAAAACTCTTGACCTGCAAGCAGAAAAAAATGTCAAAGTTCCCGAAAAAATACTTGGTTTGCCAGGCGATTTGCACCTGTGGACTAAAAAGCGAAAGTTTAGTGTGCAAACCGTACCCAAGGAAAACAAAAACCCTCCAAACTCGCCGGAGCTGCGTCCAATTGAAAAATATTGGACAATCGTAAAAAGAAACCTCAAGAGAACTCAAAAAACAGTTGAAAATGAAGAATAGTTCAAGGCAAATGGGCGTTCAGCATCAAATAAGGATGATATAACAGCGGTACAAAACTTCCCGGTTTTTTTCCGGTTTTCTCGGACCAAATGTTAAAAATTTCCCGGTTCAAGACTGCTTTACAGATCGGGAAAAGCGTCACTGGATTTGTGCGCTTGTGTGTTTTAAATGGAATCCGGGATTTGAATTCTCGTGGCAGGAAATAAGTCTACACAAAAATTACAGTTTTCTTGAAGTATAAACCCAATTTTACACTAGGAAATAAAATTCATCTCTACCCACTTCTTCTTCGGCGAGAACAAAACATTTCGCTTTATCAAGCTTGAATTCGAATAGAAAAAAAAATTTCAAAAGGAAAGCCGAGTTCCGAAACAGTTTTTTTTCGATATAGATCATTACACAGAATACATTAACCTCACTTTTTTGACAGTTCAAGAAGCTTGTTTTCCAGGTGATAGAATTTGAACTGCTCAAACGAAATTTTTCATTGACTTTTTCTGGATTCTGAATGATTAGATTCAGGAAATGATGTAGTAATAAACACTGGTTTCTGTTTTCCAGCTGTTTTACTTTAATCGTAATAAATCTAGATCACAAAATCTCGGACCGATCTTACCGAAAATATCCTAAGTCCACGTAAACTGTCAAAACTGCATTGATCCCTGAACTGTCAAAACTGCATTGATGACGCCATCGTGCAATGATCTATTGATGTGCTCGAATATTTCTCGGGTACTTTTTCAAACAGACGTATGTCATTTTGTAAACAAAGAGGGGAAGTAAGATTCAAACGTAAATTTTTCGAAACCCTTAGCACTTTCATGCAAACTTGGGCCACCAACACAAGGAATAACATTGCTTTACATGATTGTGATGCTACTCTATGTGAGGGTACTGAGAATTTCGAGAAATTTACTTTTGAATCTTACTTCCCCTCTTTGTTTACAAAATGACATACGTCTGTTTGAAAAAGTTTCCGAGATTTGATGGTTTTGACAGTCAGTATGAACAGCTAACAGAGGAAGAAAAATTGAACGAAGAAAATACAGACCTCCTGCCAAAAAAAAAAAATGAAACGCGTAGCCAAAACGACAAAACGGGATAAGGAGATTTCGAAACATCCTTGCTTGTACCAAATAACAATAAAGGAGAATTCCAACATATTACATTTAAAGCCGTTTTCGGTTATTGTGGTAATGCTGTACTGGTATCGCTTGTTATAATTAGAAAAAAAAACCGCTATCGAAATACGATGAGTGTTAATTCGCAAATAAAATTGTTGGAACTCGGCGACGAATATGAGCTCAGTATCACCAATAAAGCGAAAAGGTGAACGTGAGAGATTAATAATAGTTATTAGATTTTCTGATGCCTAATCCCTTTTCTTTCAAACGCATAGGACGAATATATAATATATTGTTTTCATAGGGAAACGTTTGCCTGACAGCAAGTCCTTTACTTTCTATGCGCTTGAAAGCGAGAAAAGATCAGACGTCAGAACACACGTTGACACACTTAGGCTTTTTGAAGTTTAATCACCTTACCCTTTCTGGCACATGCAGAGGAATGATGGTTTGTTTTCCTCCAAATGGTTTTCCTTCTTACTTGCACTCCTTTGATCTAATTGGCGCTGTACTGTGCGTGCATTAAACATCACTAAGCCTACTACGCGAATGAGCCAAGATATTTATAGAAGGTAAATCAATTCACACACTCTAAAATTTCACAGATCGTTATGGATGAAAACGCTAAGATAGGAATAACTAGAGGTCGATGATAATCACACACAATCTAAATTATGAATAATCATGTGAACATAAATTCCCGGTTTTTTCCCGGTTTCTCCCAGTTTTTTTAAAATTCCAGGTTAATTCCCGGTTTTCCCGGTTTTCCCGGTTTTCCCGGTTCTGTGTTTGTCTATTAAACAATTTGCTGATCTTTTGACGTATTGGATCCTTAATTACTCTTTATATTACCATACTGTGTGTTGAAAATACTTGAACATGTTTTTACATAGCCGTAGGACCGCAAAAAGAAGGTCGACTAAGAGACGAATGCATTGTTCAGCTTGATTTTAAATCTTTTTGACAGCCGTTTGTTATGTTTTCGTCCAAAACGCACTACCACATTTCCAGAAGGCACACTGCCACACTCAGACGTGATCAGCTTAATTCACGATTTGCTGCCAATGTCAATTTCCTCTACGCGCTCCTTCGTTTAATCGTCTACTCTCAAAAATAGTCCACCAGAACAAGTCAATTGCTCCTGACCATAAACTCGTCAACGTTCACTACCAACTTCGTGGCTGTGCAATTTTTCGAATAAAATTTCGAGTCGATATACAGATCTCTCAATCATTTATGGTTTTTTTTTTTGTAACAAAATATTCATTGCTCTTCTTATTGGTTCCGTACAATACCCAAATGCTCGTTCTGTGTTAACAACGCTTGATAGTTGCGTTTGTTAGACTGTTGCATGTGTGGCATTGAATACGAATCTAGCTTGATGAGTTGTACTAATCACTTTCGTTGCAGAAAACAACGAATAGATTCGAAAGTTCCACCTTCGATTCGTATGGTTAACTAAACTTAATTTTCAGTGTACAGACACCCAGTTCTGTTTTTATAAATATTTTATTTCAAGAAATATTTCGAGTTCAAATGGAACGTTAGCAGAATAAAAAGGGTCTGCCAAAAATAGTTACACTCACTTGGGAATTTTGTCACTTTATTAAAAAAAACGTACAAGCCGTTCTGCATCAATCTGTCTATAGTAATATATAGAGAATCACAGAGCAAATGCGTGTAAACAAACAAATACCTCAGATGTGTGCCTGACGCTGAGAAAATGTTCCTAAAATGGTGGGCTTCCCTAGAATAGGTTAATCCCCCTATAGACATATAAATTGATTACGTTTCGCAAACTTTTATTCTTAACAAAATAAAAAATTATAATTCGCGGTCCCCCCCCCCCCCCCCCCCCACACCAAACACCCAAAAAAAAAAATCATGCAAAAAGCGGGGGGCTCTTCCCCCCCCTCTCTTGTAATTTTCCCTTAAAGAAAATTCCCCCCCCCCCCACCCCCCCCAAAAGATTGGACTTGCCACCTAATTACCAAATGAAAAATAACAAGGGACAGCCTACTGGGGTTGTACGCAAAGGTGACGTAGGACTACGTAGCAATGTCTAATGAACCCATTAAACCATACTGATGGGGACCAGTATCACAACACTTTACGGTATTTCTCTCCGATGTCTTTAAGTCAAATTGTACGACGAGAGAAAAATTGAGTAAAAATTAGACGTTGTATTCTGAAAATAAACCCAAAAAGGAGAGATTTCTCTCGTCCCGTGTAGGCAACAAAACAGAGTGTGTACAATCAACCGCTAGAACCATCACAAGCCATTGTAGTACATGAGCACGATCAGGCGCGCATTCGTTCCTGCCTTGACCTACCCCGCATTGGGGATGTAAGGCAAAGGAATGTGTGTTTGGTTCGAGTACTATATCTTATGCCCTTCGCTCAATTTTTAAATACTTCTACACAATTTTTCACAGCCTGCCGTACACTGACGGAACTATCAACACTTTCTCTTCATATCTTTCGTTCTAGCAAAAAATACTGTCCACTCTTGGGACCTCATGGCGATGAGTGAAATATTTCCTTCCCCCCCCAAATATTTTTAAAATTTTTTTTTAAAATTTTCTTGCCGCTCCTTTTTTTAAAATTTTTTTTTGTTATGTTTCTCCCGCCAAAACCTTGCGGTTCGGAATAACATAAAGACCGTTTAAATTTCCGAGCTGTGTTTGAAATTAAACACAAGATTTAAGGTATGCGTCGAATGGAACGCTGAAACTATTTCGGCCACCGCTGGCTGCCAATTGACAAGATTTTGGAACGGTATGTTAGATAAATTCCAGACAAACAAACTCTTTAGCTGGGAAAATCAAATTGGTCGTCCTAAAAAGGATGGATTTTCAATGATCCATGTCTGATCGTCATGTTTGAACCTGCCCTATGGCCCATATCTTTATTAACATTATGCGACAATTCATTAGCCAGCAATACTAGCGTCATATTTGCAACAGTTGTTATCAGAAAATTGAAATCAATTATCTGCTAATAACTGATAACTGGTCATGCTAATGTTGCTAGTTAATGCATTTTCTACACACATTAGCGATAATGATGGTGGCTTCATTATACGAATAATGGCGGCCAACTAGATCAAACACAAGCACCTCTTGATTGCGTAACCGGCTGGCTACAAATTCACCACTGGCTTGGTTAACCGACTGCATAACCAATGAATGCCTAGCAACGGTTGCCTAGCCAAAAGCGATAAAGGCCTCAGCTACTTGGCTAGTGGTTGCACGCTATTGCACCCCAATGACGTATATATAAGGTCTGGCCCAGTAGCCACAACAATATTAGTGAAATGAGCAAAATTCGCTCATGACACTAATACCACCGCACTCCTTGCCTACGCTACAAAGGAGTTCGGAAAGTGCTACGTCATACTATTTTTTTGATTCGTTCGCTCCGTGATTGTTTATTGTGTGCGCTATAAATCTTAATTTTTCAGCCGATTCCAGTCTATCGATGATGGAAAATTGGCTCTATATCGCTTCTCGATTGTCAAGTCCCAGCGGCTGAAAGTTAATGTGGCAAAAATGCAATTACCTCAGTTAAATTCACTATAAATGACCCATGTTATCGGGAAGAATTGCTTCTGCTCAATTAATGGCATTTCTATCATGATTATTTCCACAATCCAGCATTTATAATAAACATTTGAACCGATTTTTTTTTATCTGAACCTATAGAAAGTTGAATAGTGTTACGTCATCCCTTGTCGGCTCAGCAATGTTTTCTCTATTTTTGCTTCCAATACAAGCAAGCGGTGCGTTGCCTTTTATTTAAATTGGGCTTCAAATGGTGAGTTGACAACTTCGAAGGAGGGTGCGACCGATCTCTCGTCCTCACAAGTTCCTACCTCACGCCTCCACGAGTCATATGATCACAAAAGACTGCCAGCTGAAACATGGAGACGCTGGTTGGCGTAGCCTGGGCAATGTTGTCAATCTGACAATAGCGAAGTGAGGGGGTGCGACTGAACATCATGTACCTTAAGTCATATTGCATATTTTCCATTTTCAATTTATTAATAATTTCAGCACGCATTAGAATCATCGGCATCGAAAGCTCTCAATTAATAACTGTGGAAGTGCATTTGGAACACTGAGTTGAGAGCAGGCAATAAGCAATTTGTGAAAGCAATAAGCTTGAAATGCTATGTATAATAACGCTTTAGAATCATCTGCATTCCAAAACCATGTAAGAGCCTAGAGCAACATGACAGGCATCAAAGGCTCAATTTGTTTTTCAGCATTTCAGCATAATATTTAATTTAAAATTGCACTTCTAAACTTCAACTACTATATTCATAAAAGACTGGCATGTGCTTATAAGCAATGTAGGATTATATTTTAATATTGTGTTTAGTGGTATTATGGTAACATAGCCATTATTTCAGAAATCATCAAACCGGACTCTTCGATCACTCCGATTGCAACCTTTGAAATGTTACTAGAACAGTATAAAGAAAAATTTTACAACATGTCTTATAAAATAATATCTTTTATTGAAATTTTATCTCAGATATTTGGAATGATCTATTCTGTTTTCAGGTTTTCCTGGACTAGAAGGATATTAATACATAACTAATTTTTATCTATTTTTCAGTAACAATCCATTGGATGTACCATTTAAGTTTAAAATTTGAATAAATTAGCATTCGTGTCTATAATGGTATCCTAATTTTTCGTGTACAAAATATACTAAATATTAAATAACACATAACGGGGGAAAGGGAGGGACCATCAGGGCACCCAAGTAAAACGATTTGGATAGGGAGCATGGGACTGCCTCCTCCCTATTGTTAACATTTCGCGGAACGAGGGCGGGCTCTTCGACCCCATCTATTGGGTTTATTCTGTCAAACGAGGGCTCGATTCTAGTGCTGTCTGTGTGACCTAGCTTTTGGAAGGAGATTCTTTTCCCTATATTCGCGGGTTTCGCGTAAGTGTATCTGCTTACGGGTCCGCCCAAACGTTTTTGGCCCTTCATACAGGAGCTTGATGATCACAAACAATAATAGAATCCTGATCAAATCGTTTTTCAGATTATTCCACTGCTATGGGAAGTTACCTTGCTACAATAGATGGTAGTATTATATCATCATCATCATCATCATCAAGAAGACCTGCATGCATCTTCCAGAGCCAGAGTGAAACGCCACTCGATTACGGACCGGGTCAAGGAACTACGAGTGACTCGTTCCTGGAGATTACTTGTTGAAGAAGGAAAAAATGATAATCCTGTTCTCCGACGAAAAGCTTTTCAGCATCGATGCTGTGGCCAACAGCCGCACGGACCGGTTCATTTCACCGCAGAAAATGGACAACGTTCCGGAAAAAGTGAAATTCAAATTTCAAACCAAACATCCGGCTGGTGTCATGATGTTTGGCTTGGTGGCGTCCAACGGTTTGAAAATGCAGCCTGTTTTCACTGATGCTGGAGTTAAAATCAATACCGAAGTGTATATCGGTATTTTAAAGGACCAAGTGCTTCCCTGGGTGTAGGCCAGCTTCTTCAAGGACCAAAACGTTGTCCTACAGCAGGATGGAGCGCCGTGTCAGACGTCCAATCGAACTCAACAATGGTTGAACGATAACATGAAGTTTTGGCCGAAGGATTTGTGGCCCCTAGCAGTCCAGATCTTAATCCGTTTGATTATTCGATTTGGGCATATGTTGAAGCACGAGCCTGCAAAACATCACACCCTAGTGTGAAAACCCTGAAGTCAACCATAACATGCACATGGCAGTCTATGTCGGAGGACTACGTCTGAAAGGCATGCTCTGGCTTCCTGCGTCGGCTCGAGGATGTTATTAATAAAAATGGAGGACACATTGAATAAATTTGTTTAAAAGGACTTTATAAAAATAACTGCACTCGGAAATGTTGATATTATTGGTTGAATTAGTTGAAAATGGGATTTGAAAGAAATAGAACAAATTTTCGCATTATTTTCTGCCGCACCCTGTAACTAATATTTTCTTCAACAGACATGTTCCTGCACTGACAATATGCATTTGTAATTTCGGTTACGCTCGTTCTTTTCGTACACAACATGTCTCAGACATCGTAAGCAGCATTCGTACTGCTTGTGATCAGCAGAATGCTTGCTTTACAATCTATTCGAACAATGCACGAAATGAATCTCGGGCAGACCAGCCAATCATTGCTTCATTCGAAATAACATTAAATGCGTCACACGCTTCGAGTCTAAAACGCTCACTTCATCTTCATTTATCTCTTCTTCTCACGGGTCACCATGGCCTACACAGAGAAAGCAAACAACTCAAAATTAAGTCTTTTTTACTCATCTTGACAGCTAAGTGCAACCACTCAAAATTGAGCTGTTTACGAAGTACATACTTTTAAGTACTTTGGAAAGACTTCGCTTTGGGTGAAATTAAAGCGTTCCTCGAAAAGTCACTATTGGGTAGGAGTTACCCAAAATTAGGTCTTAAATTGAGATTTTTTTTTAAGTAGGCATTTGCTTTTTCTTCCAACAACATATAAGTACGCAAATTGTTTAAAATTTAAATTAAATGTGATGATTATATTAACACTCATTTCATACACTTTTACATGATACAGATGATTATGAGGCATAATCAAATTCCTCAATGCGCAAGGAAAAATATGATGCGAATATAGATAATTATGAGTTGCGGTCGTGTTTCTTATATTATCCTCTATCTGTAAATAACAAATCAAACGAATGAAGATTAAAATTTTGAAACTATTCAAAAGAGCTTTTTTGTACGTTTGCACATAATTGTATAAAAAATGTTAGACAAAGTTTTGACAAATAAACATTTAGAAAAGACAACAACCTTTAGCCAGCAGATCAAAGGCATCACCAGAAATTCTTCGAGACTCATATTTTCTTCCATTTTTCTCTTGATTCCACAATTTGTCATCACATTTAAAAAACGGAGAGCAGCACGGATGTGAACCTTAAAAATAAGACATAAAAATATGTTTATACATAATCGAGTAAGACCATATTTAAACCGTAGTAAGATGCCGCTTAAACATTTCGAAGTCACCTGTGTCGGATTCACCGCATCCATCAGCGCAACAGTTCATCCCTCAAGAATCAAAATTTGGAAAATTTTGGAAATCTTTTATTTAAACAGATTAATAATACTGTCCCGCAAGCTTTTGGAAGGTTCCCTCGTCATTTTTTTTACTTTATTTGCTCGATTATTATTGTTTTAACACCAATCCACGATCCACGAAAATCAATAAAAACCTATTTCTTCCGGCAGAGAACAGCACATTAATGAAAATGGCGCACAGCTCAATTTCTTCACCAAAATAAAAAGAAACTCTTCATTTTGTATTCTTCACATATGAGAAGAGGAAACAATTCAAAATTTAGATGAAAAGCACTCAACGCTAACAGTCCTCGGAGTATTCTATTTTGAATCTTAATGACGTAAAAGGAACTAATGCTTACAATACCTTAAAGTTGAGTTAAAACTACCTATCAAGGAGAGTTAAAATTTATCCAAAACAGCAGTCCTTAGAGTGTACCTCCTTTTAAGTACTTTATTCTTCGATTTTGAGTTATTTCGTTTCTCCGTGTAGAAATATGAAGCACGGCATCAGTAGCAGCTCTTCCCATTTGGACAGGATCAAGTCAGAAACATTTAAAAACATCACTCCCTCCCTACGGTTGCCCATTTTATCGAAATTCATTTTGAGTCGACAAAGCAGAACTGTCAAACATGCATGCAACGGCAAGCAAACTATCCAAAATTAAGTCATTATCACTCATCATGACAGCAAAGTAAAACCAGTCATAATTGAGTTATTTACTAGGTATCCAATTTTGAGTATTTCGAAAAGACTCAATGCTGAGTGAAATTAACTGTTTGTTAAAAGCGAAGCTACAGTAAAAATAATCCAAAATTGAGTTTTATTGTTTTGAAGATATTATTCAAAAAAGTGATTAAGTGAACTATTTTCCACTAAATTCAACAAAAGAACTATACATTCAAATAAAACAAAATGTATTTGACTTCTTGGTACATTATTGTGTACATTGAAACATTTCATTGGCAATTTGATCAAATCTACTGAAATTTCATGTTGAAACGAGTTTGTCAGTTTGTTACTGTGCCGTTGACTCTAAAGAATCATCGAGGAAAGTCCTGAAGAAATTTTTGGACCTTCTTTTCAGGAAGACATCGCATCGAAGTTCCGTGATCATCTCCATGAACTTTTCTATTACTTCCTCCAGAGAAACGTCATCCTTTTAAAATACTGGGTTTTCACTAATATAGTTCGCCAAATCTCCAAAGCGACTAGAATTAAAAAATGCAATCAAATAAGTGAAATAATTACACTTACCGGTTAATTTGTTGTAACATCCCGAGTCCAGAATTTCATTTTATTGCTCCATATCACTATAGGCACCTCGGACGCATTAAATTTTAAACCGGACACTAGACACGGTACGCAAAAAAATGCAAATTTGCGTCCGCCTAACAGCACCGTTGTTAATTAAATGGCGATCAAAAATTTTCAGCCAAAGCAAAGTGATAGCCCAACATTCCGATTTGGATAGTTTCGCGAAAGGCGCCTCGCACGTATACTGAAAACATACTACTCTTAAAATACCTTGCTCTGCGTAAAATTGACTTTTTCAATTTAACTTCAAGATTGAGTTAAAACTACCTACCGGTGCGAACAAAATTATATCCAAAACAGTAGTCCTATCAGAGTACTTAGTTTTGAGTACTATCACACTTGATTTTGGATAGTTTGGATTCTCCGTGTAATAACCCATTATTACCATTTTTTTTTGGAATTTTACAAAAAAAAAAAATAAAAAAGGTCCCCCACATTAAAAAATCTTTTTCCCCCCCCCCATCCCATATTTTTTACAAAAAAAATTTATTTTTTCTCAAAAACAAAAATTAAATTTTCAAAAAAAAAAACCTCCCTTTAAAAGATTAAAAAAAAACCCAAAAACCCAACCAAATAAATTTTTCATAACATTTTGTTTCAGATCCCCAGGCTATCCAGTTAAAAAAAAAAATACCAAAACACAAAAATTTTCATACATTTTTTCATCCTTATTATTCCATCATCGGATTTACAGCTGTTGGTAAATTTAATTAAAAAAAAACCTTCTCATAATGACTCTCATCAATTTTGTAGACGAATACCCAAGAAGCTTCAAGTTATCAAAACAACACAAAAAAGTCAACCATCCAATGCCAGGCTGCGATTGAGCATCCGTCAGAGGCCATTCATCATCCCATTTGGCTTCGATTATTTTTTTTTTTGTACGCCTCTTTTGGTCTACCCATAACCTCAACTCGAATGTACAATTAGCGTATCACACATACGCTCAGACATGTGGCCCCTAACTACATATGCATGCATTCTAGAGACGATGCCTTGTCATTCAGCAAACTCAACAACAACGGTAGCAGCTCGTGGATCTGGTTTGCTCATGTCTCATCTCTCGACGAGTGCGTGATGATTACGGAGTACTCAAGGGATGCTGGGGCTAAAGCTTGGAAGTGTCACATTTTCATATTTGAACACACTAACAAATCGTTGCACTACTAATAACTTGAATAAATCGTCAACAAGTGATACGTTCCGTTTGAAACCATCTTTGAAATCCCATTCCCCCCCTATAAGTACAAATGATCGCAAACTCCCTCGCGTCATCGAATGCAACTCGCGGCCCGTCCTCCAGCTCACCGCACTTACCAATGGCAGCAGATGGTGGTACAAGTATGCGTTTCACTGTTCCATCCGATCTCGCCGTTTATTAATTTCAATTTAACAGAATCTTCCATATTTGGCTTTAAACTTTAAACCCAACTTGTTTGCCTCAGCCGAGTTGATTCATTTCCATTTGCTTACACCCGTGCAGCCTCCACAGATCCAGTGCAATAATAACAACAACAACAGCGAAAACCAACATTGTATGAGTACCAAACCGTGAACCAGACGCGGCAATGGAACCGAACCTGTTTGGCACACGGAGCTGAGATTCTTCTCAATATGACAACTCATGAGGTTTGGTCTCGCAAGATTACGAATTCTCCCGATGGGATTTCGGTTGGCAAAGATTTTGGTTTGCTCGGTCCACATCGACAAACTTGGTATGGCTGGCTGGTTGTGACCTTCGTCGGGATCCGATGGTTGATGGACGTACGGAGTCGCTCTCGGGGTTGACCGCCGTCGCCACGACTGCGATCCTGCCAAATATGGCGCCATGAGCGCGATCACCAATTGTACTACACTGCTGCAAGTGGCGCGGCGGTCGAGGATTTATGATTCATTGATTCACAGTTCAAATGGGTAGAATGGATGGGTTGTGATTTTGGAGATTTATTTTTCCTATTCGAGGTGGAGGCTTTCGACTTTGTCGCGCGTATCCGCTCGTCCCATAGTTGGATGTGATCGAGTGCTTTATTAGTGGGGATATTTTGAATGGATTTCACGAGAAACGATTCGATGTGCGCTCATTTTTCGGTGTCGAAATGTAAATTTCGAATTGAAGATCACTGGCAAATTAATTAGGAGTAATCAATACAAAGGTTCTCATTTCTTTAAGTATGTGAAGCACATCAAAAGAACATCATGATAAAGCAGGTATCAACATATTTAGAAGTAAATTGATTCCAACTCGTTGACTCATATAAAGTATTCCCAAGCAACCTTAAGTTCGGACTTGGACATGAAAAACGAACTCAGAAGTTCACATTCCGTTCAAATTAAGTGGAAGACCTTAGTTATTTATAGATCATTGCACGATGGCGCCATCTATGCATTTCCGCCAGTTCAGGGAGCTTGTTTACGCGAACTTAGCAAAATTTCGGTAAGATCGGTTTGAGTTTTTGTGCTTCAAATTTTGAACCATTGAAGTGAAATAGCCGGAAAACTTTCACCAGTGCAAATTTTTACATCATGTTCTGACCGAATCGTATACAATCCGGAAAAATACATTGTAAAATTTCGCCTCTTCGGTTTAGATTCTAGCAAGCTCCCTTGTAAGCAAGCTCCCTGAACTGTCAAAAAATTGAGGTTAATACAATCCGATGATTAATTGTTGGGAGACCCCCACCGACTCCACCACATGGACTCATCAGCTGACAGGTGTCAGCGTGACAGATGTCAGAGTAGATGTCGGCAACCGGCCGATAGAGAGACGATGTCATTCGATAGCAATGTACGTACGTTCTTATGTTTCGTTTTTATTTATAATAAAGTTACTTTTTAAATCGTGACTACATCATGTTCCGTCATTCCAAACCACATATCGTGGTTTGGACAGTGGCGACGAGGTGTAGAAGTTTTCATGCGGAAACATTGCGCATTCGTCCTGGAAAAAGGCTTTTCTGCGGAACTGAAGGCCGTGGATAAAGTGCGACGGCAAATCAACAGCCGAATAATTTTTCGGAGGCCGTGGTACAGACTCTCCCAGAAGTTGGTCGCTACTCAACTCGCCGTGAACAACTTATCCCGCGACGAATCAGTGCTGGACTCCCTCTCTAGCAACATGGCGGAGTTCGTCTACGATAAGGACAATGGGCACATATCTAACGCTTGGTTTTCCCGCTATTTCGACCATTTCGACAAAGATGCCAATAAATTGCACGACGCTGCAAAAGTGCGACTCCTGCGAAAGTTAAGCCCACCGATCATGAGCAATACAATAGCTCCATCCTTCCGAAGCTCGCTCGTGAGTTTAACTTTGCCAATGCAACAGTCACAATTTTCCGGCGGCGATACTTTCTTCCTTAGTGTTTCAAGCTTATTGCGTTCACAATCAGCTTAATAATTGCTCTCAAGTTAGTGTTCTAAATGCACTTCCACAGTTATAAATTGGGAGCTTTCGATGCCAGGTACCATTTTTCTATACTATTGTGTGGCAAGTACAATCATAATATAATGGGTTACTGTGCCTGCTTCTCGTCAAAACCTTCAAGGAATCCCAGCCACAGGGTCCGACATAACAATCATTTCGCAACGATTGTGAACCAGAATCGGTCGACCAAAAGCGAATCCAGCCGTTTTTAGTGCCAAAACAGCGTCAGGAGAGTCACACGAACTGGTTTCAGGGCTGAAATGCAATATTACCCACAACGGCATTACACGAGAGGGTAAGTGTTTTATTGCTCCTGCTAACGTTCATCTCGACATTCTAGACGTAGACTGGATGGACTTGTTCGGGCTGTGGGACCACCCGATAGTGTCTTTCTGTAATCAAGTATATGCGCAACCAAATCAAAGTGTAGCGACTCTTCAATCTCAGTGTCCCGAAGTATTCAGCAGTGTGATGGGTATGTGCAACAAGACTCCCGTTAACATGGTTCTCAAAGGCAATTCAAAGCCGGTCTTCAGACCAAAACAGCCGTTGGCCTACTCCATGGAACGTGATGTGGGGCAAGAGTTGCTTCGTCTGCAAAAGCTTGCCATACTATAAGGAAAGTGGATTTCAGTGACTGAGCGGCACCAGATCGTCGCGGTACGGCAGCCAAATGGAACCGTCCGTATCTGCGCCGAATTTTCAACCGTTCTAAACAGTGTGCTTGAGCCAAAGCCTTTGCCCAAGGATATTTTTGCGAAGATGGCTCACTGTCGAATTTTCAGTCACATCGACTTATCTGACGCATACTTGCAGGTAGAGGTAGATCAATTAATGTCAATTAATTATTACGTCAAATACGTCAAAGAGACTCTACGACATCCAATGGATTAGGTGCTGAAGGCTGGAGCGAAATTCGGATGGTCATCAGCATGTCAGGCATCGTTCGATCGTTTCTGTGAATGTCTCCAGACATCCTTACTGCAGACCCACTGCAATCCCAAGTTAGACATGATTGTTTCGGCGGACTTGAACTTGAAGCTCGAATCGCACATCAGCTTTCTGACGGAAATATCAAAGCCTTTAGTCACGCGTCTCGTAGTCTGACGGCAGCCGAAACCAACTACAGTCAGATTGAAAAGGAAGGCTTGGCTCTCGTGTTCGCCGTAACCCACTTCCATCGAATGTTTTTCGGTCGCAAATTCACCCTCGAAACAGACCTTAATGCTCTTAAGGTCCAAACAGGGAATTCCAATGTATACGGACAACCGATTACAGAGATGGGTATTGACGTTGCTCCTCTACGAGTGCGACATTCGTTATATTTCAACGAAGAGCTTCAGGCACGCGGACGTTTTCTCCTTCTTGATCAACCGACACATCCGCCCCGACGAAGCGATCGTTATCGCCAATCTCGAAATGGAGAACTCAATTAGAAGCGTTATCAAAGAGTCACTCGATATTATTTCCGCTCTCGTTTAAGATGATTCAAGCGGAAACCAGAGCTGATGACAAGCAACAGCAGGCCATGCGGTTCGTCCATAGTAATTGGCCTTCGAAGAAGAAAGATCTATCCGATCATCAAGTTGAACAGTTCTACTTACGACGTGATTCGCACAACGTCGTAGCCGAGTGTGTCATGTATACCTGCATGTATGTAGACCTACAATGAGTGGTCCAGTTTGGCGAAAACCGACCGAAAGACGAATCTTGAAAGTTCCAGAAAAGCCGTGGCAGTGTATACATTTGGACTACGCCGGTCCTATGGATGGAAGGTACTACCTAATTCTGATGGACTCCTTCAGCAAGTGGCCAGAAATCGTATGTATCAGGAAGATCCGCTATGTATCATGGAAGATCCGCCGCTTAATAGCTGGTTGGTAGACCTGTTCGAACATAGTTAGATCTACTAAGTCCACCTACAAAGTTCCACAAGATCGAAAATTCGAACCAAGAAGCACAATTCAACCGGGAGCATGGGACAAAAGGGAGAGCTTACTACCGTCAGAATTTCGTCTGGACCAAGGTATTCCTGAATAACAAGTGGAGCTGGGAATTGAAGGTGCGCGAAAAGTTCCTACTACCTCTTCAATTGTACTTCAAAGTTCGCAAAAAGTGACTCAAAAACATATTTCAAACTTCAAAAATTTCTATAACAAAGTTCATTTATAGTGCAAACTACACCTTTATTCAGCATGAATGTTCACAATAAAGCTGATGTTGAACTTTTCTCCTATTTTCAAGTAAAGTTCTGATAAACTCTGATAGCTCTGTTTCATCCTCGTAGCTCAACTAGTTGCAGCAGTATGAAATGTTTTTTTTTTTAATTAATAGAAATAAGTAATTGGATTATTCTATTATCATTATAATACATCGTAAACATAATGAAGCTGGTGTTAATTTTTTAATCCTTCAGCGGGAACTGAACAGTCGCTGTCTATTTCTCCAGTTTGTTTTTTTTTTACGTCGGCCTATTTCCTCACATGGTGACAATCACCGACGCCAAGAAGACGACTCCACCACCTGGTCCCTACCTAACGACTCATGAATATGAGCCGGGACCAACGGCTTTACTTCCCTTCCGAAGGAAGACGTGACCAGATTTTTTCGCCTCAGAAAAACCACCGACGTCGACTGGGATTGAACCCAGACCCACTGGGG
This sequence comes from Aedes koreicus, assembly GCA_024533555.2. Classification (NCBI taxonomy): domain Eukaryota; kingdom Metazoa; phylum Arthropoda; class Insecta; order Diptera; family Culicidae; genus Aedes; species Aedes koreicus. The sequence goes on along the minus strand of JAHHFK020001972.1, from coordinate 728,648 downwards.
TGCCAAGTAGCAGTCACGCTTACCACTACACCACCGACGCCGGCAACTTTGTTATTTATTTAATGTTATTCAAAATTTTCGTTTAATGGATAGGCGTTGTATTAGGTCTTTTTTTCAAATCCTTCGGCCTGTGAAAAGTTCTATAAGCAAACTATGGTGGTTAGCTCAAAACGATACTATTCTTATAATGAAATCCGATCATTAGCCGCATACCAATCATCATCTAAAACGTGGTGGCATAAAGCCAAATTGGACCAAACAACGATTTTTGATAGTGCTGTCTCAACCGGTAAAAGTAGTTTTCGGAGGCACTCAGTTTTATAAATTTCACCGTTTATGGTGCCTTTGGTCACGAACGCCAACGGAGTAAGGCCGCAAGTGCATGTGGCCTGCCAAATAAGGTACTTCGAAGCAAATTTCGATTACTTCTTCCGTTTGAAACGGTCATCCACGGCAAACTTGTCGTTGCCCTTGAAATATTCTATTCTTGGTAACTGTTTGAAATTCGCTTTGATTTAGGTCTCATCACCAGTGACGCAGCAACGGTATTTCCTTACCATCATCATATAGAGTTTCCGGGCACGCGTTTCGGCAACACTCAGTTAGCGTCCATTCCGATCTCGGAAGTTCTGCACCTTGTACGTTTTCAATCCCGATCGTTTCTTGGCCCTCTGGATGAAACTTTGTGCAGTTTTTGGGTCGAAATGTTCAGAATTCACTTGAATAGTAGCGCAACGTCCCTCCTTTGTTTTGGCCTGATTTGGCGTCAGCCCATTACGCCAAAACCACAGTACAGTGGGTGCAAGAAAATGGAGTGGATTTCGCTGAGAAAGACATCAATTCTTCCAACTGTGCACAACTTCGTCCAATCGATTTAAAACTACTGGGCAATCGTCAAGCGCAACTTCAAGAAGAGTGGTAAGTGTAAGAAGAGTTCAAAAAGAATTCTAGGTTTTTTTTTCATTAGGGCGAATCTACAATTCGCTGTTTACTTTCTCTCTGTTTACTTTCTCTTTCACCAATAGCTAAATCATTTTCACATTTTTCGTTTGGCTGTTTGCCCAATATGCTAGCCAGCACTCTTATCTTGCGATCTGTGTAAACAAATCAATCCATAGTTTTATAATGGCGCTTTAATTAATGAAAGAGAACAAGGCAAGAGAGAGTCTCTCAATTGTAGATTTGCCCTAATGAATAAAAACCTTAGAATTGGCCTGCAGCTAACAGAAAGTGCGACAAAACTACTATCCAGAACCTCATGAGTGGAGTCAAATCCAAAATCAGAAAATTCTAGAAATAAAGTTGCTTTCATTCATTGTTTTGTTTAAACTAAGAGAGCAAGACTTGAATTAAATGGTACAGTTGTTTTAAATTTTCTATGGTTTTTTTTTTCATTTCATGCTATAAAAAAATGTTTTGCCAGTTTTTTTTTCGATACAGTCCTTATTACATTCGTTGAGCGGATAGGATATAATGAAATCATTGGGTATGGGACTAAGTCTCCCCCGATTGGTACAAAATTGGAAATCAATAGAAGCATAAAATGGTGAGCATGTACGAAATACTTCTAGAGACTCTAATTTCAACAAATACTTCAATCGTAATTTTAGGTGAATTAGAATAGATTGGTCTTCAGGACGTTTAACTTGCATGCAGATGCAGATATTAGTTCAAGTAGAATGTAGTTGTAAAGAATGAAAGCATTTTTCCAATGAAAAATCACTATCACACTGTCTAAGTGGCCCTTACAGCATCCTTACTGTTGGTTTAAATCGGTTGTCAAACTTTACTTAACATTAACTTGTTTTTTTTTTTTGGTCAAATTATTTTTATTACAAATTTAATCTGTCCAGATTTTGTCGCGAACAAGCCTTAAAACAAACTTTCTCCACTGCAACATGTGTATTTATAAATCAAATCACTTACAAAATATTGCAAATCCGACCACTAGAAGCGCTGCTATACATGAAAATAAAACCGATCCCAAAAACAAAAACGGACCGTGAACTAGTTCACGCATTCAGGATTTTTAGCGTTTTTAGAACTAGTTTCCGATTACGTGATTCAGTTCATGGTGTATCTTTGCTTATTCTCGAATTCGTGGCTGCCGTTCACGGATCCCGGAACGAATTTTCTGCCGTGTACAGGATGTCTGCAAAAAGCTACTTACTGACACAGTAGCTTCTTGGACATCGCATCATTTCGGCAAAAATGAATGGATTTTTCAACAAGACTGGGCGCCGGCTCATGCAGCAAAAAAGACTATTAGTCTTTACGAACGCATTTTCACAGGCTTTTTAACGAAAGATGAATGGCCCTCTAACTCACCGGATTTGAATCCGATGGACTATTTGGTATGATCCATCTTGGAGTCAAGAGCCTGCAGTACACCACCTAAATCACTAGAACATCTAAAATCGTCTCTTTTAAAGATTTGAGAACAAATATCTGTCGAAGAAATCGCGGCCATTGTGGTTTACTTTTCGAAACGTTTAAAGGCGTGCATCTCAGCACGAGGCGGCCATTTTGAAATGATCAAATAAAACTAGTAATTTGCAAACATATTGCTATAACAAACAAGACATATTGATTTTTTAATCCAACAATAAAAGATAGTTTCAACACCATTTTGTTGTACTGATAATATTCGGACAGCCTGTAGAATAAATAAAGGGTCCGGGTACTAACTTTACTTGCGTTGATTTTTTATCCACGATCGTATTATTCGCGTTTCCTTATAATTGTTTTTGAACTTTTATCCGAATTTTCATAGAAGGCTTCACATTTATTGAATAATTGCTTGACAACGTTCCTGGCATAGTTTTCATTCACCCAAACATGTCTTCAGTTCTTCGTAGTGAAAACGACAATCTTCCAACAAAAGTGAATCTTCAATTTTGATTACGATTTTAACAACTTAAAATCGTTCATTAAGTCACGTCACGCACGAATTACATCAGCCGGTTCGAACAGCTTCGAATAGCTCAGGTCTGCAAACACTGGTACTGTTGTGACATTTCCATCCATGGCAGGACATTAGCATTCAGAAAACGCCTTTTATTGTAGCTGACGTTGGTCGGTCGATAGCATCATACCGATACTGATTAGCAAACAGGTACCGAGCCTGCTCGAAACCACGATACGGTTATTGGATTTCCCGCCAAAACAACGACTGTTACCCTCAATGTTAGCTTAGAGTGTTTATCTCAAATCGGAGGGAATTTTATAATCAATCTTCATTACAATTTTCTAACTGCGAAAATAATCGAACCGCAAAATACCACTTCACACTAGTTCCTACAGTAGTGCCCTCACGTTAATTTCGCCCATGCACATTGCCCGACAATCAAGGTGAAATCCTCTTCAGTATCTTCCCAGCGATGATTAATGACCAATCAAGGTGAATGGTTTTCGGAAAGTCATCGCGCCTCTGTTCGCCGAAATCAGCTGATGATAAACCGCTCGTTGGTTCCGTGATCAGGTGGGTTCCCTCGACAGGGCAGTTGAACGCGCTCTGTTTCGATTCTACGAAGTGATTTATCTATTATCTCGATCAGCAACGGTTTCTGATTCGGATGTTGACCGACTAAGTGAGAGTCGTAAAAAAATGGCTCCACGCTAGTTAGGCCAAACTCCATATCACACGCGAAATGCGGCAAGTGAAGTAGAGACATGCTGCGAATTTTTACTATAAGTGCCAGGTCAATCTAAATTTATGGGTTTACGGTTATTTGAACTACCTTTATGGCATTATATATGGTCAGTATATTGTTGCAAAAATATTGGCCTCAATGACTTCGCCACTACAGGTTTACCTTTTCAGCCGGAGAAACTTAATGATCACTGGTGATGCTGATAGTTGCGCGATATGGTAGTCACTGGTTGATCAGAATAGTAAGTCGTATGTTCCGCTATCGCTAATGAATCATATCATTCGAGCAATCCAAAGTGACTTTTTCTACCTTCTTTCGCAATAAAACAATATTTTGAAAAATGATTTTCCAAAAACTTGAAAAAAAATTGCTTAGCATGAAACATCCAATGAACATTTCCCTAAAACCCCTGTTAGAATCTGGTCATTGAACTGCTCGGTAATATACATTTAAATGGACCTAGTTTAAAAAACTAACTTCGCATTTTTACAGGTTGTTTCATTTACGAGAACGACAGGAAAAGGCTTTGCCGAATTATCGCTTTCTTTTGTCAGATGCAGCGCTGCTACTTTGGGCAGCAATTTGTTTACAATGTATTTTTTTTTATTGAAAATGTGTTCAAAAGTTTAAAAAAAGTCAATATTTGCATTAAAAAAAATACAGATATTAAAACCCGACTTTTCTTTTTTTTTTTGGAACGGGTAGGAAATTCTGCAACGAGACTACTGAAGAACTCAGGGTGTGGGGTGTGCCAACAATCACTAAAAACCGTCCCGTGGCTCTAGCCTTGCCCAGACCCCCACGACAGCGGGCCTTCCTCAAGGCTCCATTCTCGGTCCAACTATTTGAAATGTATGATGGAGTCTTGAATCTGCGGTTGCCCAGGAAGGTGAAGATCGTTGGGTTCGCGGATGACGCGTCAATAAGGGTGATGGCGGAGACGCTAGCATATGTGGAGATGTCGGTGATATGAGATAAGACCATAAAAACAATCGAGAGCTGGATGTACGGAGTCAAGAAAAATGGAGGTGCTGTTAGTTAGCAACTGCAAAGCGGTCCAACGGATGGAGATTGACGTCGGAGGGCATGCGATTGTATCGAAGCGTGCACTGAAGTCCCTGAGAGTCATGATGGATGATCGCCTGAACTTTAACAGCCATGTCGACTAAGCCAAACTCCGGTGGTCCGAGAAGCAGAACGAGGCGTCTATTAGCTAGTGTCTCGTCGTCGATACTGCGGTATGGGGTTCCTGCTTGGGGTACGGCGGTGGGAACCATGCCAAAACGTGAAAAGTTGAACAGAACGTTTCGAATGATGTCCGTGCGAGTCGCAAGCGCGTACAGAACAATATCATCTGAGACAGTATGCGTTATCGCCGGGATGGTCCGCATCTGCATCACCCTGGCGGAATATTGGGTGCTACCAGCAAACAAGCGAGTGGGAATCGAATCAATAGCGAAGTGGCAGCAGGAGTGGAACAGTGAGGAAAATGAATGACCCCCAAGCCTGTCGACGTGAGTGAATAGCAAGCATGGAGTGGTGAACTTCCACCTGGTGCAGTTCCTGTCAGGCCATGGATGCTTCAGGAAGTATCTCCATAGAATTCGACAAGCAGAGTACCCACATTGCTTAGATTGTTTGAACAGCGAAATTGGCTGCCCAAGATCCGCAGCAGCACGTGGTGAAAAGCTGGAAAGCAGCGATGGCGATTTAAACCCCAACAATATCTTTCAGAAAACGTGATAATGCAGATCATGTCATCGTTGCAAAAGAAATGACCAAAGACCGTCTGGCCGCGATAGGAGTAGGCTAGATCCACCGTCAGGAAGTAGGCCGAGTAGTCCGAACGTTACGTAGAATCTGTGATGGTCGTCGGGGCTCCTGCGAACCGGAAGTCATCCTCGACCGGAATCGCTGGACCGATCTCGGCACGGTTTCAAGAGAACTTCCGTCGTCGGGAAGTTCTCTGTCAGAGTAGGCTAGGGCCACCACCGGGGCTAGTTCGAATAGTTAGCGGTCGTCAGGGCGCCGTGTCAACAGGAAGTCTCTTCACCAGAATCGCAGGACCGACTTCGGCACCGGCCCGGGTAGCATCGATCCCGGAAGATGTTCCACTACCGGAGAACTCTGCGTCGTAATAGAATCGATCCACCGTCGGGGACTATTCCAAGTAGTTCGTAACAAAAAACCGGTTTGAGTCTTCGAGGTGCCAGTGAACCGGAAGCAATCCTCCACCCGGAATCTATGAACCGACCTCGGCACACTACCCGTCATAGATTTCGGGAGATATTCTTTTGTCGGGGAGCTCTCCGCCGGAGTATGCTAGCTCTACCGTCGGGGACTATGCCGAGTAGTAGTTACCATGACGGACCCCCCGCTTTTTATCGCAGAGGCGCCGAAGACATGATCCAACTGGAATCACAGGACTGACCTCGACATCCAACTGGTTTGACTTGAAAGCAAGACGAACGGCGCAGAAGCAAAAACATGCCGCAGAGCTACGCAGCACCACCAGTGTAGTCGGCAAGTACAGGAGCATGCACCAGTAGAAGTTGTACATAGTCCGGTAATGCCCCCTCCCCCAATACGGTGGAAACTCTTCCGTTCTGGACGACGAAAGCTACTTATCCCTGTCTAAGTATCAGATTCCCGGAAACGACTGTTTCTACAACAAGGACGAATCTACAACTCCAGGTTAAGTGCAAATTCAAACACAAGTTCGAACAAAAAGTGATGCAATTGCACATCGCAATTTCCGATAAGGGGATTTTGGAGCCATGGTTCAAACCAGATGGCTTGGCTATCAATCACCAAGTCTACCAAACAGAGTGTTTGCAGAAAATTATCATCCCGTTCCTTCAGAAACATCACTCGGATAGAGACTGCGTGTTTTGACCGGACAAGGCATCATCACACTATGCAAAGAAGACGCTAACGTTCCTGGAGAGAAAACTTATAACCATTTGTGCTAAAAGACCGGAATCCGACTAATCTGCCACAGTGTCGTTCCCGCTATTTGGTGGCCACCCGTTAAATGGAGAATAATCTGAAAACAAAGACAAGCGTTTCGGTTACAAAAACGAACCCTGCTGGCAACCCAACCGTTTTATTCAACATCCAAGTGCAGAGGATTTCTCGGCTTTCAGCAAAGCGAGTGTCACGTGAGTACATCCACGCTACGCTTTCGTTATTTAACCTGCTTTCGGGTGAGGCCAGCGCCGGTATTGCCTTAGTTTGGGATCACCCGTTTTTACACATTGCGGATGTATATTAGTTCCAAGCATCGTCTGTTGGTTCTATTGGTATTTTTTTTAAAATTAATTTTAATTAATTTTAGAATTAATGGAAAACGAGATTGAAAACTTCAATATACATTTTCTCAAAGCCTACTTTTTACAACTTGAAATGATTTGAGTTTAGTTAAGTTTTGAGTTTAGTTATGTTGTGCTTCGTATAAGCTATAGAAAATCTTTAGAGGCCCCTCCTTTGAAACATTAACGAAACTAAGTTATGAAAAGGGTTATGATTTTTTGTTGAGAATCGCAGAGGATAGGAAATCAGGGATTCAGGGATTTTTTTTATTTCAAGAAATAGAGTCCATCCCTATTTAATGCATTCAGTACAAACATACCAGCCCATCGAGTTTTGGGCATGTTAGCGTCCTATTATTCCATTACTGTCCATTACCTGTAACGAAAAGAAAAGAAAAACGGTAAATTTATCTTCAGTTATCATAGTTGACAAATCAATTCTCGCATGATTGAGATAATGGGTCATAATGAAAAGTAGTTTCTCATTGCTTTAAGTCATCCATCGCCCAAAGACTACCCACTAGTGCCTTCTAACCCAATTCCATCTCTTTGTCATCTTCCTCCGATCGAAGTTAATCTGTAAAATCCTCAGCAACAACAATCGTCGGAAAACGAACTTTATGAAGTCATCTAACGTCAACCGTCACCGCTGAAACGGTGCTGATCGTGTTGGAATGCAAAACTCATTTCTCCTATCCTGTGTGCCTTCGGTGGTAGTTGTGGCGAAGCAAAACTCTTAACAGCTCAGATTCAAGGAAAGTTCATCGAAGCTTTGAGTTTCAACTTTGAGTCGGGTTGCGGGTGGTGTGAGCGAATGATGGAGTCGGAAGCGTAGGAACGACGCGGCGCTCGCATTTAGGCCTAGTGACTGACTGTGAATCTCGCAGGACCGGTTTCTGTGGGTCTGTGTTCTACTACTACCTTCTCCTATAGAGAAGTCCTCCATGGGTAGCTGATAGGGTAAAAAAAAAACGGTTCACCGAGATGCACTCTGCTCTTGGCCTGATCGTTCGTTACTGGTGGTGGTGGTGGTGATGGTGGTGGAGATTATTGTCTGTTGTCGTCTGGGCGAGCTGTCTCGTGGTCGTCCCTGTGCAATGGAGGCGCAACTCTCTTTCTTTATTTATTATTTGATCAATAAATGGGTCAAGCTGTGGTTTTATGACTGTATACGTTGGCGACCCTATTGATAGGCAGACATTCCTTTCTGAGCACTGGAATAGAGTGAGATATGTGATTCTCATTAATTAATTAATCAGTGGCTTCGGAAACACGTTCGAACCATCACGAAAGTCGATTTCACCCTCGACTAGAACTGGTAATTGCTTTCTACCTTAACTTCAGACGTCGGTACGTTGGTACGATACATTCCACCATCGTGATGCCGATTTCTGATCAATCAGCTAATTTGTTACCATGCTAGTACTAAGTGCCATATGTCGTCCTCGTATAAGGTTATCGATGAGCGCACACCAGCAGTACGTGCCTGTGCCTCGGCGGTTATAAGTGCCCTATCGGAATGACTTCATCAGTCCGGTTTTCGATGATTACAGCAGAACATCTAGAGCAGCTGCAAGCGAAAAACATTACATGCATCAGATTTTCAATTCAATTACACCTCAAACATGATAATATGACAATTTACATTGTCAAATTGCATAGCTCCGCGAAGAAGCAACTCATTTCGTCCCAGTTTATGCAATCACTGTAGTCAAATTGGGGGTTATTCACAGCATTGCGTCACCGTAATTCGATTCTCATACTGCTGTCTTCGTCGCCATAATCCGGCTAGTCAATCTAATGCACAGGCACTTCAATAGCAGTCAATCCGATTAGCCCAAACGCCAGACCACGAAGCAGGCCTATCACTTCAGAAACGATCTAATTTTTATCACCAATGGGATGGTAGGTGGGTATAAATTAATACGTAAACAAAACTTTAAGTAGATGCAATTTTAACACAAACACAAATTGTTCGTTGTAAGTACACAGAGCGCGATGTACGAGCAGAAGTAGTGAAGGTTCAAACGGTATCTACGGAGCGGAGTGTGAGCTTTGCATCCACCAAACACACGTATCAACACCATCTTTACGATTGTCCCCACATTGCGTGTGGGAGGGGGGGGGGGGGGGGGGGGCGTCTGGTACGCGGTAAGTGATAAATTGGAAAACAAATAACAATAATGGATTGTGACTGAAATGAGATAGTCGTCGTTGAGGTTCCTATGTATTGACTACATGAACGACAGTGGAAGAAATGAGAGAGATGCATCGGAAAAAGCGCAAAGCTGTTGACAGTTGATTGTTCGACGAATGCCATAAAAGTGCAACAAATCGCTCGATATGTGAGGCGTTGATTACTGTTTGCCCCATTGATTTTCCTATCAATAAAACGTGCATATAAGCAATGGGTATTGGATGAATTATAGCCTAGAAAAATGCCAGGATAACACAATGCAATAACTGAAAAAACCCACAGATCAAGCAATTGTGCAGAGAACCTATGTTTAACGTTATTTTTGTGTTATTTTGAATGAAGTTTTAGGTCAATTGATGATCAAAAATGGCTATCATTTTGTATGAGAGGTAGACACCACCCCTTCAAGCACTCGCCTGTGATGCCGCTTCATAGCATGATCAAATTGAATTACCGTCGTGAGAGGCTTCTTTTGACACTTTTATAGATTTTTCAACTTTGAGAAACTGTAACAGCTGTAATGGTTAATCCTTTCATAAATGTTTAACGTGGATATGTAGGAAACAATTGTACAAAATATGACCACAATTGATTGAAAAACAAAAATATGTTTCATGTTGTGTGTAAAAATGAGTAGTTGGGGCTACTTTTTACAACTTTGAAATTTATTGAATTTAGGCATCTAAAGGATTACTTTTGACAAGTTCTTATTAAATTCACTTAATTTCTAATTTTGGGCGCGTATACGAGTAGGTAAAAAAACAAGGAAAAAATAAAAAACAAAACAAAGAAACATCATTTCATACACTCATGACGAAACTTCAAACAATTGTTCCACACCACTTGGCCATTTTCGGCTTTGGTCCTCCTTTAGCGGGCGTTTTTGATCTGGATCCCGGTTCCAGTCGAGGTGCATCATTCTGTAACACAGTTTTGGGCTTCCTTTCCCGTTCGGTGTTTTTTTTGAGGAAACTCGTCAGTCAAAAAACGTTTTTCGTGAGTACTTTCGGCTTCTTTTACGGATGAGACCCAGCTGAAGATCCGTAAACGTCGTTGTGGTACTGTATCAGGAACTCCTTGAACTAATTCCCAACTAAATCGATGTTCACGTCCTCAGTAGGCAGCAGACTAACAAGTTCAAAAGGGTTCCATGGTACGGTTACACACGTCCTGAAGCCTGACATCAGAATGCGACTTGCATTCGTGGCCATTCCCTTCATCAGTTCGTTGATAAGGCTTCCGAGCCTGCTTTTAGGAATTGATGTGTTCATAGAACCTTCACCCATCTCGCTACATTGCACAGTGTTCCAGTAAGCTACTTAACGCGGAAATGTGGGTTTCAATTGAAATTTGTGGTTTTAGAGCTCTGGTTACTCCTGAGAACTTGTTGCAAACTTGTTGTACTACAATTTGTATGAAAGTAATTTTTCTTGCATTAAACGCAAGAGTGGCGTATACGCTAACTTTTTCATGAGCAAATATCGTGCGATATATTCCACAAAGATGTAGAAATTGTTATTATAAAAAAATTTTGAAAAAATATTTTTTTCTAGCTTCAAAGCCTACTGCGATAATTCCGAATTTTAGTAAAAATTGTTTTTCGACTCAAAGTCATTCATTTTTAACTTGTACCGGCTTGCTATGTTCTACAAAGTTGTTTGTTTTGACATTTGCTACAATATTGCTGAATACACTATAGTTTTATTTCTTCTTGTTTTCATTTCATAGTAAATTTTCAATTAAATTTACGCCACATTATAGGCCTCACAACTTGAAATGGAGCACCTGAAAAAAATATGGCATACCATGACTTGATTCAACACACCTTAGAGTACGTTTAAGGAGAATTTGGAAGAGATGATAGTTTTCTATCTTTTTTAAAGCTACTTTCTGAACATAGAGTTTTCAATAAAAACATACTTAAGGACTTCAAATAGAATCAAAACACACAGAAATCATGGCTATCTCTGTTCAGTAAATGACAACTCCCACGTGTTTTCATAGAAAAAGGCTTAATAGGATATTAGTTAATTTTTATTAAGTTTCGAGTTTCTTCAGGTAAATCAAACTGTGTCTCACCACGACTTGTACGTCTGTTGATTAGTGAGATTACGGGATCGGAAGTGAGAAGAAGCCGCTTGAAAACGTCTTCCAAGTTGACAAAACGGTTTAACTTCCTTTCATGCCGTTCCCGAATTTTACTTATGCACTAATTCCTCGTTTCCTGGGCTTCCTCACTCAGCATCCCCAAAGGTAGTGCAGCAGTCCTGATAATATTGCTACCGTGTAATAGTAGCTTATGCACTGTAGGAGAAAGCACATAACAATCGTACAATCCACGATACATCCGAAATGTATCTTGAGCAAATTGTCCAAAAGCTTCTGCTTCAATTTCTCGGTTCAGGTTGACGACTTTTAGAAGGGTTGCGAATTTCGATAAAAGGTTTTTATCGAGCTCTGTAATTCGGCAACAGCATTTACTTCGCTGAAAAATAGGCGAGTATCATTCGAATTGCCTCCTCCTGGAAGTGGCTCATTTAGTCTCAATCCCAACCTTTCTTTAAGAGCCTGCCGGATTGACATCTGGCGGTTCTTCAAGATCGCATTGTCCTTACTGACACGCCACAAAGGCTTAGGCAACGTCAACCGATAACTGATATTCAACAATAGCTCCATGGTTCGTATTTGAGCGTGAAGAGGAGAAAACACATGCTTCAGTATAGCTGGGGCGCTACATGTTTGATCTTCAAAAGAGTCATTCAATCGCTTTCCCGACCGCAAACAGATGTAACATTGTTGTAAATGAGTTCCTGCCACGTCATTCACCACCTTCGTATCAACCATTGACAAAACAAGCTTCGCTGAAATTTCCACGTTTTCACCTCTGATATTCGCTTTCGTTTTGGCTTCAATTTTTTAATATTTTCCTCCATTTCGCAAACATCCTTTCTTGTCATCTTCGTATTTTTTTTACGGAATATCAGTTTGATTGGACGACAAAGTGATACTGAAGATGGTAGCTCATTATTCCAAATCACTTATTCGTTTTCGTCTTCAATCCGCCGTCGAATGGCTCGGATCGGAACCAAGGAAATTCAACTAATTTTTATTTAAAAAAATAAATTTTTAATTAATTTAAAATTTCATTATTATTCTACGCAAAACTTATTAAATTACCGTCAGGATAAGCATCTTGTTTAGCCAAAAAAAACTTTGTTATAACATGGATATAAGCAGATGCCTTTATTCAGGGTTGTCATCCGAATATCCTGATACTGCATTTTTGAAAAATTGTTTCTGCAAATAAATCCTAGAGCTTCTTCAGCAGAATATTCTTCTGAATGTCGTATGTCACGGACAGATTCTGACGCCGATTCTGGACTTCGTGCGAGATTTTCCATTTGTTTTCCGGTTGAGCGATATTCACTGCGATTGATATTCAGAGCAATTGCCATACCGAGTTCTTCAGTCGTATGATTTTCCGTTAACTGCTTCAAGCGACGCTGTTTGCTTCTTCGGCACAATTCGGAAAATGGTTTCAGCTTTCGTGTTTTCTTGGTCTTCTTGGTTTTGAACACATCGCATTGGTCCGAAGTAAAACGTCCAACGGTTTGGTCAGATGGGTTGCATTCGGCAGCAAGCAGATGAATCTTATGCTTTTTTGAAAGCCTGCTTACATTGACAAGCTTCTTCCCTGGATCGTCCGACAGATTCGTCTCATCATAGTTGACTATGTTGGAAGCAGGAACTCCGTCTAGCGAAACCTTCAAGTTGTCCTTGTGTTCGTTGATTGTTTCGCGTGATACTCCTGCTCGACTCAACTTAATGTTTTGCAAACCATTTGTTTTGCTCCTGATGATCGCGAAGGAATCGAGCCACCCAGTCCCGAGATGGTTTGTTGTCGACGAAAGCTAGAACGTTTCTACCGTTTCATCAGTTCCAACGGTCAAGACCCACTCGGACAAAGTAGAGAAGATGAACCGAAAAAGATGCTTCTTCCGCTTCTGAGATAACTTTTTGGTGAACAGGAACCTTCGGGGCGAGTCTCAGAGTTTTTTGTAGATTCAGATTTCTTGCGGCTTCTGCTTGAGATATCGCTCCGGTTTTCACTTTTTCGAGGCATTAATTTAAATCCAATCCAGAAACCATCCGGGGTAGCCACGATTAACAATACATGGGCCGGGACCAACGGCTTTCCTTCCCTTCCGAAGAAAGATTATTCGTCTAAGAAAGAGATTTTTCGTCTCAGAAAATCTGAAACCAGACCCACTGGACTTGATACTCCTCTGGGGTACCACGATTAATCCCCCTCCAAAACACATAAAGGGTTTAGATCATTCAAGATACGCTGTAACTTTAGAAATATTTCAGCCTCGAGTAAAATTTCCAACCATACAGAGCCTAAGCAGCGTTCTTGAAGGGACTATGATCCGTTTTGATATCGAGAAATGCATATCTGAATTCTGAATACTGCAATTTGGCCAAAGGCTGAAAGTCTCTTAAATATAGAAATCCAATCCAATCCTGAATACTGCAATATGTTTGATGATCACTTTGTAACTATGGCAGGACGACGCAATGTAACATTTATATAAAGAAAGGAAATTTATCAGAAGAAGTGCCTTCAAAGACAGCTGGTGCTCTTAGCAACGATTATAAATTTTGGTTTTGATCTAATTTTGCTCCATTTAACTGTGTTAAAACCGTAATGGAGTAGTATTAGGCCTGTTAATTATCGTACGCTCAATCGAAAGACATTTCAGCACTGTTCATTAAAGAAAATGAACACCTGTTTATCACTGGTTTGGGGTTAAAACTTAACGAAAAATTGTGAATTTTTGCTCGGTGTGTAAAAATACCTGAAAAATAAAAAAAAAAGTGAGAAATTCCGAACGATGGGTCGGATCCGCTTAACAACTCGCAGATTAATTCTGCACACATAGTTTGTCGTTTCAAGATTTGGCAAAAAGCGTGAAGTGCACTAAATCTGCGATGCTCAAGATGGTTAAGAAGTTTGGAGAAACGTGTTCTCTTGAAGCTTTGCCTAAATCCTGACGCAAAAATGGGGCATGGGACCAAAAAAAGACGCTGGCATCGGTACGCGTTTTGAAATCACATAACCCGAGTTCCGTTCGTGAAAGTTCCAAAAAAGTGGACATTAGCGTCGAAACTGAACATAGCAGAATATCAAAAAACGTAACAATATCAGAGCCTACAAGAAGCAGAAAGCCCCCAAAAGGACGGATGCATAGAAAGCGTCTTCGAAAATACGGTCACGGAACTTGTATGACGTTCTCCTCCAAAAGCCGAACCGGTGCATTTTGGTGGACGACGAGACGTACGTCAAATGGGATACCAGTACATTTCCGGGGCCACAACGCTGAGCAGAGCCTGAGATGTGCCTGATGATGTGCGATATCTTCGAACCGAAAAATTTGGGAAAAAGGTTTTGGTGTGGCAAGCCATTTGCTCCTGTGGCTTGAAGAGTTCACAACGGGAAAACTTATGAATTTGTTCGAAAATAAATATTTTCCTTTGAGAAACGGGTGTATACTTTCTTTAATGAACAGTCCTTATGATCTGATGCTGTGACAAACTTTAATAAATTTAAATAATTGTTGAATTTTATCTTTGGTTTATTTGGAATAAAGTTTGTCAACGATGAGAAATTTTCTTCTGGAATGATTCCAACAAAATTGACACCCATATTGCTAGGGTCAGTGCTGGCAAATCTAACGGACATCATGCGTCAAAGAAAAAACAGGCCATCTCACTATCACGAGAAGAAACGAACTAAAGCCCGATTCAAAGTAAATCTGGACGCACGGTTGAATACACCATCGCGTCCCTAGTGGTTGGAACAAAAACCATTTGACAGGCATTTGTTGATGTTTCATTGACGAAGACATTGGTGAAAAGTTTTTCTCGATTGATCGAAACATCTCAAAATTACTGATCATGGAACTTGAGAAAACAAAATTACTTGTGCACAAACATCTAGAGAATCCTTCGTGGTCTGCCTCAAAAATAGCAAAAGTGTTAAAATTTCCAAAGTCAACAATGTGTCTTGTAATCAAACGTTACAAGGATACTCTGAGTGTGGATAGAGCACAGCGCATCTATCATAAAAGTGGCACTAGGGACAAAGAGCTGAGGAGAAAGGTGTTGAGGTACGTGAAAGGCAACCCAGGTGTCTCCATACGTGTTTTGGCAAAGAAATACGATTTCAACGTTTCCACCGTGCGTAACATCCTTTGAAGTTCTCTTCAAGTCTTTTTGTGCCAGTAAACATCCGAATCGCTTCCTGAAACAAAATTTAGTGGCCAAAAAGCAAGCACGATTACTATACGAACGAGTTTTGACGAAATTTGATGGCTGTATTTTAATGGATTACGAAACATATGTCAAAATGGATTATAAACAAATCCCCGGACGAAAATGTCCCTTCCAGATATAAATTTGTTTTTGCTGATAAGTTTGCCCCGAAACTAATGATTTGGCAAGGAATCTGCAGTTGGCCTTAACATTAAGGTTTTCATCACATCTCACACAATGACGTCGAAGGTTTACATTAAAGAGTGTCTGAAAAAGCGGATTCTTTCGGCAACACAAGACCAACGTTATGTTTTGGCCGGATCTAGCCAGCTGCCACTACTCTAAGGAGGTACTAGAATGGTATGCTGCGAACAATGTTAATTTCGTCGCCAAAGAGATTAATCCTCCGAACTGCCCTGAGTTCAGACCGATCGAAAAATATTGGGCAATTATCAAGCGAAGACTTTGAGGAAGCGGTAAAGAAGTGACAAATGCACAACAAATGCGTTTAAAGTGGAATAAGTTCGCCGGTACAGTGTCACGAGCGACTGTGCAGATCATGATGGCAACGATCACAAGTAAAGTGCGACAGTTCGTTCGAAATGGTGAAATGTAATAACTTGTTATATATCGTTTGAAAGCTGAATATAATACCCTTTCAAAGCTGAATAAATACCCTTTTTGACGTTTTGATCAACAGTGTTTGTTGTTTAATTCTTGAGTTATGATCACTTGAATGCGTCCAAATTTACTTTGAATCAGGCTTTATCATGAGATTTCTCATCAATCTCGAACCATCGTGCAGTCATGTGATTGTCCCATGCGATTTTAGTTCCTAAATTTCTAACTAGTCTACTTGAAATTAGCCATGCAGTAAAATGCAATTGAAAGAGTGGATGTTTTATTTGAAGTTTTGCGATTAAACAGTAGTATCTCTATAGGAGCTTGTAATATCAATGACCAAAGCACTGTCACGTGCTATCATGACGAAAACTGGCAAGGAAGCAAGATCCGACCGGATCTTGCTTCCTGTGATTACTTGAGTGCATCTTCAAGCACTAGAGTGGAAAGATGTCGTAGTTGTTCCAAAGGAGATGAATCCACCAAACTACTCAGAGATACTCATCGAAACTTTCTTGGCTTTGACGAAGGCGAAGCATAGAAAAAACGTGAAACCAGCCGATAGTGTTGAAAATTTTAAGGAATATCGGCCTAAAGTGGTAAAAATGGTAGGAGAAAGCACTGTACAGAAGCTTTGCCCCACGAAACAGCAAGCAAACTGAAAATGGAAAGAAAACATTGTTATTTACTACGAATAAAATAATAGAAAAATACTGCAAGTCTTTCTAATTTGAGAAAGAAGGTAAGTGTAGTTATATTTATCAGGACAGTCTATAAATCGATACTTTTAGGGTTATTCCGAGAAAAATCACCTGCTGTGACGTGATCTCCATTTGATTTACCCAGAAGAGTCACGTCACTGCAGGTGCCTTTTCTCACTTCACCAAGTGACAAACGTCACTTCGACTCTCGGAATAGCCTCGAATTTGAATCACTTTATTACAGCCAGACTCCTCATTTCGAAAGATAAAATTTATTAATGTACAGATGACCCAGTAAAGAACAGAGAATTTAAAAGTCTATTTTAACAGACACCGAGCAAATGGATGAGCTTATTTATCGACGAAAGCCATCGAGGTCACCAACGGGAATGCACACAAATTTAGTCAAAATCAGAATCAATAGTCAAAACTTTCGTTCCTCCAACACCAAATTTTACTGGCAGCCAGCTTCATTCAACACCGAATGCATAAACCAAACACTGATCCGTTATCAACGCTGCAACATAATCGATGGCGATGATGACACACATTCCCGACCCATGTCAAACAGCAAACCTCCAAACGCACCACGCTTGCACCTCGCGTTTCGATAAATGGCTGTTAATATATTTAGGAAGGAAGTCAATCGTTTAGGGCACTGCGTCAGTTGATTGATGTTGATCGAACGAGGGAAGAACTCGAAGAAGCACATGTCGGGGGAGCTTATCTCCACGCGGTGGCAGGGGCCTTCGGGCCATTTTTATTATTATTCGGTATGCGTGTATAAAAATGTTAGAACCGTTATTAGAAAGTCGCGTCGTCGTCGTCGTCGTCATCGTCATCGCAGCCGAATCCGTGCCTTTGTTGTTATGATGACGTACGACGGACACCGCTTCTCTGGAGTTCAAGCGTTTGCCGGCCGATTCTGCGCCTCCGGGGGTTATACAACCAGCATGTATGTGAAACGAGCATTCATATGTAGATACACATGAGGGTTCAAAGTGTTTCGATGTGCACGAGATGTACATATGGTGTATGGCGGGCACTCCGGCAGTATAGCAATGCACTATGTTATAATGGGGGTTACCCTCGCCCCATTGTGAATGCATTTCGTTGGATTCATTAGTGCATGCGCGATTACTTGAGTGTAGGTCGTCTCGCTCAGTCTCCAATCCGCAATGGTTACGAAATTGTGCGGAATGAAGGCCTTAATTCAATACGCGATATCGCGACCTACGGACGACTGTATTGAAAAAGCTGCTTCCGGTTGTACCGAGGGCAATGATAAGTTATCAGAGATAGAGAGAGTGAAAAATACAACAAAACTCGAAATTCAAACTTCCCCCGCACAATCAGGGAGGGATAAAATCGTGTATTTTGTAGTAATAAAATTGTTCAATTGGACGTTAAAATCAACGATGTATAGATTATTAAAAAGTAGTAGTAGCAAAAACACTATTTCCGAATGGGAAAAGCTTTTATTGGCAAATAATCGAACTTCATTGCCGAAAACATCTAACAGCTCAACGAGTTTTGACACCGGCCATTTCAATTCCGCAGCAGTCCGACGGTTCCGACGTCTTGGAAGGTGTTTTCCTGTGGACCTGTTCATAAACCACGTAGACTCATTTTTGAAAATCTCAAACCCCCCTCCCTGCTGGTAGACTTTCTAAATTTTATTGAAATTTTGTATGGATCGTACACTTAGGTCAGACAAACAGAAAAGTTTACGTGGTTTATGAATAGCCCCTTACGATGGGTTAAACATTAAGAAAAATACTGTATTTTGAGTGTATGGTCCGTCTCAATCATTGTTTTCCTGATTAGATTTAATGAGTAGTCTAGTATATTTTAGACTGCCTAAGTAACATTGCCGAAACCATCCAGCTTTATTAAGTTTTATTAAAGTTTTATCAAAGGCAATAGAAATCAATTTGTTTTTATTATGGCACCAAGATGTGCCAATAGATTTCATATTTTAGTCAGGTTTATGAGAAGCTACACAGCTTGTTTGCAACGATCTTAAAACCTTGTTTTCTCAAATTCTCAATTTCAAAGGTTTTATTTCGACCATATGAACTCGTATAATCCTATGGTCAGCTGAAAACACATTATAAAACCATTTTGCATCCAGTAAATACATTAAACGGCAAATTTGCATTGAAGGTTTCAAAACGGCAAACAACTTGACCAATTAGTTTAATAGTAGTCGTTGCGAAGATACAGGGTGCGGCAGAAAATAATGCGAAAATGTTCAAACTTGAGTATTCGGTTAATTCGTGTAGCTAGTGACAAATTTCTGTCGAAAGTGTATTTGTTTATGTTTACTTTCAAGTGCTGCATCCAAACATTCTATTTGTTTTATTGCAAATTTGTCAAAATGTTCGCGAAAGAAGTGATCACCAGTTTGTTGCTCGCCCAGAAGAAGCCGAAAGAGATTGCCAAGGTGGTAGGGTGCCATTTGGCAACAGTTTACCGCATAAAAAATCCCTGCAGGATGGTCCTAAGCAACGGAAGCCGGGAAGCGGACGTCCGCGCTTTGCACGCACGCCGAACGTGATCAAATCGGTCCGTGCAAAAATTGCTCGCAACTCGGTGCGTTCCATAAGAAAACTTGCAAAGGAAGCCAATATTTCGGAGAAATCCATGCGGAGAATCATCAAAGAAGACCTGCATGCATCTTCCAGAGCCAGAGTGAAACGCCACTTGATTACGGACCGGGTCAAGGAACTACGAGTGACTCGTTCCAAGAGATTGCTTTCCTTGTCGAAGAAGGAAAAAAATGATAATCCTGTTCTCCGACGAAAAGCTTTTCAGCATCGATGCTGTGGCCAACAGCCGCACGGACCGGTTCATTTCACCGCAGAAAATGGAGAACGTTCCGGAAAAAGTGAAATTCATATTTCAAACCAAACATCCGGCTGGTGTCATGATGTTTGACTTGGTGGCGTCCAACGGTTTGAAAATGCCGCCTGTTTTCATTGATGCTCGAGATAAAATCAATACCGAAGTGTATATCGGTATTTTAAAGAACCAAGTGCTTCCCTGGGTGAAGGCCAACTTCTCCGAGGACCAAAACGTTGTCCTACAGATGGATGGAGCACCGTGCCACACGTCCAATCGAACTCAACAATGGTTGAACGATAACATGACGTTTTGGCCGAAGGATTTGTGGCCCCCTAGCAGTCCAGATCTTAATCCGTTGGATTATTCGATTTGGGCATATGTTGAAGCACGAGCCTGCAAAACATCACATCAAACCCTGAAGTCAACCATAACACGCACATGGCAGTCAATGTCGGAGGACTACGTCCGAAAGGCATGCTCTGGCTTCCGGCGTCGGCTCGAGGATGTTATTAATAAAAATGGAAGACACATTGAATAAATTTGTTTAAAAGGACTTTATAAAGATAACTGCACTCGAAAATGTTGATATTATTGCTTGAATTAGTTGAAAATGGGATTTGAAAGAAAAAGAACAAATTTTTGCATTATTTTCTGCCGCACCCTGTAAATTGGCTTTTTGGCAAAACTGTGATTTTTCCAATCGTCATATTGAAATATAAGAAATAATTGAAATATGGAAAAATAAATGCACAACATTTTAAATGTTATGCAAACGAACTGTAGATTCTTTTTTTCGCAGAAACAACATTGTATTACCTTAACATATTGTCAATTTAGGTTTCTTCTCTATATATTGGAAATTTGCTCTGTACGAATAATAGAACATTTGATCGATTGAAATTGTTTTCACAAATTCTAGCTGGTTCAGGAAAAACATTTAAAGATAGGAGAGTTTCATGGTAAGAGTTGGACACTAACCTTCCATCACAATGAATAACAGTAACTTGTTTATGTTTAAAATCACCATTTTAGAACTTTCTTTAACTTATTTAGAACAAACATGGTACTTGAAATGAACATAGTGACTGTATAGAAGGAATTAATTTCAGAGTTTTCTAAATTATTGTTTAAGGATGGCCTCTCAAAATAATTTGTAGGGAACGATGAGCAATATATCTACATTAAACTCCAAGCACAATTAATCAAAATTCAAGTTGTTGTGTTTCTCTATAAAGATTTTTGATAGGTAATCATATTTGCGTTGCAATGCGTTGCGTTAGTAATTAAATAATCCGTAAATTGCACGCTGGAAGCTGCTATGAAACTTACTTCATCACTAGGAAGTAATAACATTCCGACCAGGATTCAGAGTTGATAAGCATGAAAACATCTATTGTTTATATTAGGAAGTATGTTGATGTAGGAAGTATGTTGATGTAGGAAGTATGTTGATGTAGGAAGTATGTTGATGTAGCTCAAAAACCTTTTATAATTATTTTAACTGGGGAGAAAACACCTTCAGAGACACTCCGACATATTCAAACACCTCAACACAACAAGACAAATTTCCGTAATTTTTGGAATCACTCACACGCATGTTTACATCATTTGCAGCTGTCTGCCAATAAGCATAACTTTTCAGTTGTGGTTTGACAGACATGTTGAAAAACACAAACACCCAGGGAAACTTCTTCCGCCACCCCAAAACACGATTTATAACGATTCAAAATTATACATTGGCCATATATTGCGAGAAAGAAAGAAATCTTTTTGAATAAAAATATGTTAACTGACTGACCAATGACTGATCATCAAATAGAAAGTACCACAAAAAAAATGTTGAAGATTTGTTTCATTTTGATTTCTTCTCTTGGAAATTTCACCGAATAATAAAACATTTGAACAGAAATTGCATCTTTACACCGCAGTACATCATTTTCTAACACTTTCGGAGTGACTTATCACTAAAAATATTCCAAAGACTAAAGACATCTTATTATGGAGTTCAAATTAGACAGGAATAAAACAGTAAGATTATAGGTAAATAGGTGGATACGGAAAAATACTTAGCTGATCGATGCGTGAAGCAATGGATCATCATCGGGGACGCAACATTGTTACTCTTGCAGGCAGTAGTCACAAACACTAATGTAACTCAGATTCATCTAAAAGTTCAATGCACTTTACAAAATCACACTGATCTGGCCCATCCTACTATCACGCCAATAAATGAATCTTTTTTCCACCAGACACTTCCGGAAGCTTGAGAACCAACTCGTAGGCAGCCGTGAAAATAGCAAACAATTTTCAGACAAAACAGCAACCGATCGTCTCACAACACACATTTACACTCAGTAACAAGAGAACTGAATTTCTCCACTAAAAACTATCGATTTTCGTATTTCTGAAGAGCGAAAAAAATAAAAAATGCCACCGAGAAATCAAACTTGACGTTCGTCCATCCGCAAAGCCTACCTCGATCTTCCGCATTATTTTTTTTTCTCTTATCTTGCCAATATTCACCATAAAATTGAATTTGTTTTCGATATTTTGCTATAAACCAAAATTGCGTACAACACTAGAATTCTTTTCGTTGATATTATTTACTGCTAAATCAATCAGAAGAGCAGAGAATCGAACAAAGCAGAACAACAAAAACCAACCACGATATCACAGTGAAGTTTGACAGCTGTGGCCATTTGGCCGTATGCTGGTTTTCATGACAGCCAATAGGTTTTATGGAGGTTCCCAAGAGGTCATAACATCTTAAACTAGTACATTTTCAAAATATGGATGGTCTTATAAAAGTTTTATTAACTTGTTTTCACAACCGTCGGTAGACAAAACAGTTTTGAATGTAGATTTATCAACAAAGCCGGGACGAGTGCCATACGACTAGAATAAAACTAAAATTGTTACTTGGGTGAACAAACTATGATTGCTGAAATTTTGAAAATGTTAAGAAGGACAGGCGTTCAGAGTTTATGAACGTCCCTCAATAGTAGATACAGCCAAGAGTATTAAAACGTGCTTATTGGGACCGCGCTAAAGGAACCGTCATTCACGGCACCTAATTGAGACCATGATATTAGCCTTCGAACCGTGCAGTTTTTAACGTACTTCTAAAAGCACCAGTTGTATCCACACTACCAAATAGTCATGTAAATTCCAGTGTCCTTAGATACATGTGACCGGCATGGACATAAAAATCAGTCAAAAGAGATAAAAGATGTTTCTGTTGCGGCACACGGAACACCGTTATTGCCAAATCAGCTGTTAAAACCAACATACATCCTTAATGTGTATTAACTGGTGATCCAAACTAAGGCAATACCGGCGTCAAACTCGCTTGAATGCAAGCCTAATAAGGAATGTGTAGACGTGATACTCGCTTTATTGGAAGCCAAAAACACCTCTGAACTTCCACGAGAAATCACCCAAGTAACTAATAAGCTGTTCCAAAGCGTCTTTACGGCAGCCTATCAAGCAATTAAGTCGCCTTAAATTCAAGATAAATGCCACTTTTGGCCCAATATACGGCTGCTTTACTGCAATGGTATGATAATGCTTCATTAATGCTATTTTGCATTCGAAATGCTTATTACAGGCTACAAGGATTTAAATAGCATTTGAAATGCAACTTTACAACAGATAGCATTCAAGATGCTGATATAATGCTAATATAATGCTTGTAGCATCTGAAATTCAGATTTAGGGTTGATTTACTGCATATGGTAATGCTTATTGGTTACCTGGGCACTGAGATGTTGGATAACAGGATTAGATAGCAGCAGGATTCGATTTGGTATACGGTAAGCTGAATTCACGCAGCGTTTAGTAAAATATATATAAATATTAGTACCGATTTCTGATTTGAACCAATTTATACCAACAGTAAGGATGCTATTGGGGCCACTCACAAAGTGTGATGAAGGAAAAACCCATTATGAAAACAAGGATAATTTTATTAACGCTTTAGAGCCAATTTGGATCGATTTATACCAACAGTAAGATGCTGTAAGAACCACTTTCGAAATGGGATAGTGGTTTACTTGCTCGAAGATATGGTGGCATAGCGAGCATGGCGAACCAATATTATGAATCACAATTTATTGTGATCCCCACAACATCTCAACAGGAAGCAGCTTTGTTGTTTTTTTTCTGTGCTCACACGATACTTGCTCCGCAGAACAATAGATATAACCGAAACAATATGAAACGCGTCGTGCCAGATAGAAAAATCAAAATAGTGCGCAAAAAAGCATCGGCATAACCGTTCACAACCTATGCTCGAAGCAAAAACTTTTTTCGTAAACTTTCAATCTTTACAACTGCATTCTACAAACTAGTTCACTACTGTATTTTTTTTTTGTTCAGCATTTCAAGGTTATTGCTTTCACAATTAGCTTATTGCTTGCTCTCCACTTAAGGCTCTAAATGCACTTCCACAGTTATTTATTTAGAGCTTTCGATGCCAGGTACCATTTTCCTATACTAGGTACGATACTTTCCTATTCCGGAATAACAGAATTCATCATCAGCTAAAAGGCGATTAGAGGGTGTTTCGATCAAAACTTGGTCGACTTAAACTTGACGCATTTCCTTTCATCGTGCATTAAAAAAATTTGCTCACCCCTCATTTTGAAGATGTGTGAATGTAGCATCATGCTACTATTTTGATTTTGAGATTAGCACTTCAATTATCAAAATGTCGTCGAAGGAAGAGAAGCAACGCATCAAAATTTTGCACGTGCATGACGAAAATCCAAACTACTCTCACGCCAAGTTGGCGAAATTGTTGAATGTGGCTAAATCAACTGTAACCAACGTATTAAAAATGTTCGGTGAACGTTTGTCGACAGCCAGGAAAGCCGGATCGGGGGGAAATCGAAAGCCGGAGGCCACAGCGACGACAAAAAGAGTTGCCCGCTGTTTCGAGCGGAGCCCCAACCTTTCCATCCGAGATGTTGCAAATAAGCGCCTTCAACCGTGGATAGAGCTAAAAAACGAGCTGAACTGTCGACTTACAAAAAAGTGGTGACTCCAAATCGCGACGATAAACAAAACACGTCGGCCAAGCACGATCGCGAAAGTTGTACACGACTATGCTGACGAAGTTTGATTGCGTGGTACAGGCCGATGAAACTTACGCCAAGGCAGACTTTAAACAGCTTCCTGGACAAGATTTTCATACGGCAAACGGACGAGGAAAGGTGGTAGATATTTTCAAGTACATTAAACTGTCAAAGTTCGCGAAGAAATATCTGGTGTGGCAGGCCATCTGTACCTGTGGCTTGAAGAACAACATTTACATTGCGACCGGAACCGTTAACCAGGAAATTTATCTGTGCGAGTGCCAACAAAAGCGTCTACTGCCTTTCCTGAAGCGACACAATTGTTCCGTTCTATTTTGGCCGGATTTGGCATCTTACCATTACGGAAAAAAGGCCATGGAGTGGTATGCTGCCAACAACATTCAAGTGGTGACCAAGGACAAGAACCCTCCCAACACGCCAGACCTCCGCCCAATCGAACAATATTGGGCCATCGTCAAGCGGAACCTTAAGAAGACTCAAAAAACTATTGTGAGAGAGAAACAGTTCAAGGCAAACTGGCGCTCTGCGGCGAATAAAGTGGACAAGGAGACTGTACAAAATCTTGGTGTTAAACGAAAGACCCGGCAATTCGAATTCGGTTAAAAGGAAACTTAGCTGAATATTTCTCCTGTATTCTGTATTAACTGAACTTGAAAAAGAAAAAGAATTTGACTTATTAATAAAAACTTTGATCGGCTCACATACATTACTGTTTGACCAAATTTTGATCGGAACACCCTTTAGTATGATTGTGTGGCAAGTACAATCATAACCTATGCCCAGGGAGTCGAGAAAGTTTCCTTAACGAAAAATTCCTAGAATTTTCCGGGAATCGATCTCAGCCACATCCAGCATGGTGTTGCTTTGTAGCTGCGCCTTTACCGAATGAGCTAAGGAAGGACCCAGGACTACTGTAACTAACATCTTTATCAATCAAGTAGAAGCTTCTAAAGATCAATCTATGCTTATCCATTTAAAATTACGATTGAGGGATTTTGGTAGTAATAAGAGTTCGTAAATGCATTTCGTGCCTTCTAGCAACATTATGCTTCTTTTGATGTTCAAGCTCAGCGGTTTAGTATCAACCGGGAGAGACTTGGTCCTATACCCAATGATTTCATTATCTCCAATCCGCTGAACCAATCGAAATGTTTTGTGATATGGTGGAGGTATAATTATAATTTAAAATAACTCGATGCAGACGTCTCCAAATCTCCAAGTCTTCCACCTGGTTCCACATAGAAGAGATTCGATGAGCTACCTCCAACCCCCACTCCCCAACACCCCTCACGTTTCGTGACGACAATCATAATAGAATTACGTCACGTGAAAAAAAATTTCGTTAGTGTGTACATTATGGCTTGTGAGCTGAAAAAAGACCCCCAGATCACTGAATAGCCTCCTGTATAGTCAAGAATCGCCTGGAATGCACCCAATTGCCCGCGAGTCATTTTTAGCACTTTAGAAAAATCATAGAAATCATAGAGTCTTGAAACTAATTGCAAAAGTCAACTTCTTTTGCCAATTTTCTGGATCCACCGAAGGGCTAACCAGATACTCAAGAGATGCTTTTCAGGGCAAAAGGATTAAAACCATTCTAAGGTGTTCGATAAGTGATCTCGGAAAATCGCAAAGCTCTAGGATCAGTTTTTATGCATCGACCACCCATTTGATGCGACTATGAATCGGAATCGTTATTTTCCGAGCTCGATCTTTCATTGGACAAGGCAAAGTCGGAGGACGTACATGTTGACGTCGTGTCCATAGATATGTCCAAGACATGTGAAATAACTTAGAGGCTTCCTATATTGACTACCCTTAAGAAAAGGAAGGTTCAAGGGCAGCAAGAAGTCAAGTGTAAGACTTCCTACAGAACCAGTATTGAACGCCAACGCAACGGCAGCAAAATCCGAATTTATCGGTACACGATCTTGCCAAGAAACTAAAACTACCGAAAAGTACCGTGTTTTGTGTTTGCAAAACATTTGACCAGCGCTTGACTGTGGATCGGAAGGTTGGAAGTAGAACAAATCGAGAAGTATGCTCCCGACAAATGGACAAGACAAAGTGAAAAAGGTGCCCAACCGTGATTAAAAGCAAAATTTCACTGCAAAAAGTCGTGCTAAGGAGCTTTACACCAATTTTTTGCTAACATTTTCTTGTATCATAATGGACGACGAAACATACGTATTTGAATACTTTAAACAGCTTCTGGGTCTGGCTT
Source organism: Aedes koreicus (assembly GCA_024533555.2). Lineage (NCBI taxonomy): Eukaryota > Metazoa > Arthropoda > Insecta > Diptera > Culicidae > Aedes > Aedes koreicus. The sequence continues at coordinate 701,683 of JAHHFK020001972.1, read as the reverse complement.
TTTATACCGCAATACAAAAGAACGACGTTGCCGAGAATTTTCGGACGAAGAAAGTGTCCGAATTCCCGAAGAACTATTCAATTTGGAAGGCCAAATGTGGTTGTGGTCGAAAATCTAAATGTTTCGTCTCTACCAGCACTATCAATAAGAATGTGTACGAGAAAGAATGTCTGCAAAAGCGGTTGCTACCGTTTGTCAGAAACCATGACTCTCCAGCTCTCTTGTCACTATGCGAAATCCGTCCTGGAATGCTATAAGGAACAAGAGACCAAATTCGGGCCAAAAACAGCCAATCAACCAAACTGTCCAGAACCTCGCCCAATAGAGAAGTAATCTAGTACTAGTAGAGTTCTAGTTGAGCGGAAACTCTTCTAAACTAAGAAGAAAGATGATTTCAAGACAAGATGGAGAATCGTCAAGGCGTCCGTATCTGAGGATACCGTACTGAACCTGATGGCGGGTGTGCCACAGAAAGTTCGAGAATTTTAGAATTTCGAGAAGGATTGACATCTTAATCAACTGTTCCTAATGTAGATATAACTCTATTATTGTGAAATAAACAATCGGTTTTGTTTAATTATGTGTAAAGTTTTTTTGCTGCTATTATTTCGGTGTCCGAAATTTAACGTGGATACGCTTTAGGAAGCATGTCATTATTCACAATTGACATTTTCTATAACTCAAAGATCATTACGATTTGAACCGTTTTATCATACACATTATCACTGCAAAATTGATGCAAATCCGCCCCAAAATCACTAATTTCGGCCTTATAACCCATTTGACCAAACCACGACTTCCTGGGCACCCCGTCCACTGTAACTTCATTACATACCCTGCAATCAGTAATTCAATCGCCTGGTGGTCAATCCAAGAAAAAGGTATGCAAAAGTTGCTCCACCCTTGAATAACCCTTGAAGCCATGCCAGCAAACACCTTTCCCAATTTTTACGACTTTTGGCATTTCACTTTCGCAGCTGCAAAACTGGTTCTCTTGCCTCGTCCCCTGCCCACGAATAATCTCTTTCGAACTTGTATTCGTTTTCACGACCACCATGATCACAATCTCCATTCGCTGATCAACAAAGGAAGAACATCGTTCAACCGTGTTTCTCTTCTCGCGTGCCCTCAAGATCTCTTATCCTAATCTCCGGGGCGAAAAATGTTCGTCATCCTCATCGCAACACACAAACGAAATTTCTCCACCGAGTTGAGTCTGGAAACCGAAACAAAAACTTTCGTCTGGCTACAAGTGGTCAAACGACAGTACTAATGACCAAGCGAAAACATCACAATGAACCCACATTTCATATGCATGCATTGCCATTTGTTTCTCAGCTCCGAACAACGATATTCAATTAAATGTTCGCTACAAAAAACACAGATATTCCATACATTTACTGGTTGAAATCCAGGTCAACCGGAAATTTCCCATGATTGGTATTCGCAGTTGAAGTCCGTGAGTCGGAAGGTTGCATCTTTCCGTCATTTTTTCGACCAAGTGTGAACGCTTTATTCCGAAACGGGCATCAACTTATTAATTCGTCACCAAATCCGGACAAATGTAAGGCACTAATGAGGGCAGCAAAAAAAAAAATTAGCACCCATTGCTGATAGACCCGAGCAAAGAACGACATTTGTGTTTGGCTACGAAAGCATAATTTTATGCCCTTATATGACCATACGTGCGCGACGCGGCTGGCAGTCATTCATGGGCAATGAAAACAACAACAGCGCCCCCTCGCGAGTGACGACTGCAAACTCAAGTCCAAGTTCTACGTTCTCGGGCCCCCCTAGATCACGAACAGCCATTGCCGCCAGTGATTGCCATGATACGAAAACAGCTGAGCTGGTCGTCGAAATGACTCAACTCCAATAAATCTTGCAATTCCGCGCGACCGAGGATGGCTGGTGGGTGACACGTTTACGGGCTGTTTATAGTTTTATTACCCTTTTCGATGGAAAAATGCAATTGAAAATCAGAATCAGATTTGTTGGTTTTGATTTGTTTCGATGGCATTCCAACGTTCGCCTGATGTGATCATATGGATATGTGCGAGCGATGTTTGATGACGTGAGAATTGAGGTGGTGGCTAAAATTGTTATTGATCAAGTCGATGAAATTCGGAGAAACAGGAAGACATGTGCAAGTATATTCAGTTTGTTTTACGACTGTTTAAATCTGACCATGTACAAAAGCCTGATGCCAGCTTACAAATGTTCGCTCCGCAGTGCTTGAATCAATCGTTCAATCCGGTCCTGATCTGACTTTCAATGTCTTACCAATATGATTGGAAACTAATATGAACAAACCATTTGATGAATCCTGGAGAGTGTGAGCTGTTTAGTGGAATACCTGTAACTAGATAATTAGAAAAAAGATAAGTAATTTCCATTTAATTCCAACTACCTTTATTGCTTATCTTGACAGATACGCGTATTTCGTCTACAATGTGTATATTTCTTCAGTGCCGTGTACTAATACTCGACTTAGTACACGACACTGAAGAAGTCTGCACATTGTAGACGAAATACGCGTATCGGTCAAGATAATCAATAAAGGTAGTTGGAATTAAATGGAAATTACTAATCTTTCTTCTCATTTTTTTAGTTAAACCATTTGATGTTAATTTGGAAATTAATATGGTAAAAGCAAACTTTGTGTTAATGAACTTAAAGCCTCATGGTAAATTTTCTAAGCTGTAGCTTTTAGCTAGATACTAACATAACCGAAGAACAACTGACTACCAGGCAATCTCTCTTTTTCAGATCTCCTTGATCAACAAAGATGTTCTTCATGCAAATCTAAAGGGTGGAATGGTTAAAAACTGGTCGACTCAAATTTGGCGTATATTTTTTAATCGTGCATTTTGAGAATTTGAACCCAGCATTTTCTAGGTGTATAGGTACAGAATGTCTCTATTTTGTTATTGTCACTTGTTTACATTTACTTGTCAAAATGGCTTCGAAGAAAGACGAACAGTGTAGGGTAGTTTGGGGTGAATTGGGCACCCATTATTTTTAAGCGCTTCAAATGGTGAGTTGACAACTTCGAAGGAGGGTGCGACCGACCTTTGGTCCTCAAAAGTTCCTACCTCACGCCTCCACGAGTCATATGATCACAAAAGACTGCCAGCTGAAACATGGAGACGCTGGTTGGCGTAGCCTGGGCAATATTGTCAATCTGACAATAGCGAAGTGAGGGGGTGAAGATCGTGTATCTTAATATCATATTGTATATTTTCCATTCTTATTTCATTAATAACTAGCTGAACCCGGTGCGAGCACTGCTACGCGTGCAACTACATGAATTAAAATTTAATAGAACTGGCACGTTTATGGTTGTTTTTCGGAATGAGATTTTTGCTTGACCAAGAAGCGGTTCAAACTTCTATCAGAACATGCTTCTTACCCAAGAAATACACATTTTGTGTTTTAGTTACCTGGATAATTCTCATGTTTGGTTAAAATGTGTGTTTTATTTGCCTGAGAGCACCCCCCCCCCCCCCCCCCCCTCCAGAAGAGCGAGGGGTCTCAAACCACCAAACTCTATGCCTTCAAAACCAGTGCCTAAAAATGGCATATTCAATTCTCATAATGCACTCTATTTGAGACAGCATATTGTTCATCACGTACTATCTCTAGCGAACATGAAGTAAACACAAATTTGACTTCTTGAATCTCTAGTGCAAGGTGAATCAACTTTTTTTTATGTTGCTTTACTTTCATCATTCATTCGTTCCAGAAAGCAGTGAATGTAAACAACTCATTCAATTTCTTTGTTCCACCGTGAAGAAGAAAGAACTGTCCTTCATTTGAGGAATCGATGAAGTGGAAACACCAACGTATTTTGCATGCACTTATTTGCTGCCACATCTTGAATCGATCCTCCAAAATGCCTTTTCGCGATCTCGAACCACAAACTCTGTAGCGATTTCGGTCGTCGCCTTCGAGGAATTTCCTTCGCCTTCAGCCATGTTCGGGAATATTTGAGAAAAAAAAAACCTGTTGCAGAAAAAATCACCCACCAACGCGAAAATGAATTACCACCAGAACATAATCAAGTCAATCAAAAGCTCTTGACGCTTGAATAGCCAGATATGTGCTTGGCTGTGGTGAGAATGAGTTGTGTGGAACACAGAGACAACGGAATACACGGCAAAATAAGTCGACAGAAATGTGTTGTTTGACTGATAGAACGAAATAAAGATAGAAAAAACTGTGCACACTAAATATTTATTTTACTCGTCGTGCACTCCCAACATGCCAAATTTGGCTCCATTTGCTTGAAGAATTCTCGAGTTAGGCAGAAATTTGTTTTTTATTTGTAGGAGAGCCCCCCCTTCCAGAAAGAATGGGGGTCTCAAAAAATCGTAAGAACCTTTCGCAACCCAAAAACCCCTGCATACGAATTTTCACGCCGATCGGTTCTGAGTTTCCGAGTCTATAAGGGTCAGACAGACAGACAGAAACTCATTTTTATACATATAGAAATTCTGCATCCAAAACCCCCCACTTGCCAAATTTGGTTCCATTTGCTTCATTAGTTCTCGAGTTATGCAGAAATTTGTGTTTCATTTGTATGGGAGACCCCCTCCCCCTTTTTAGAGGGTGGAGTGGTCTCATTCACCGAAGAAATATTATTCTCCTTCAAAAACCTCCACAGGCTACATTTGGTTCCATTTGCTTAGTTAGCTCTTGAGTTATGAAAAAAAATTGTGTTTCAATTGTATGACAGCGCCCCCTTCCAGAGAGAGAGAGAGAGAGAGGAAAGGTCTCAAACCACCATATAAAGACTTATTGCCTTCAAAAACCTTCACATGCCAAATTTGGCTCCATTTGCTTAATTAGTTCTAGAGTTATGCAGAAATTTGTGTTTCATTTCTACGGAAGCCCCCCCCCCCCCCCCCCCCCACTTTCAGAGTGCGGAGGGGTCTCAAACCACCATAGAAATATTTCATGCCTTCAAAAACCCCCCTATGCCAAATTGGGCTACATTTGCTTGATTGGTTTTAGAGTTATGGAGAAATTTGTGCTTGATCCGTATCATGTTCTCGTATTAACTTACTGTAGCCGATCTTTTTACATGGTCAAGTAATTTAATTTGTGGAATGTGTAATTTGTAATTCCATGTACATCATTCATGTTTGAAATTTGAATAAATTAGCATTTTTGTCTATAATGACATCTCATTTTTTGTGAACAAAATAAACTAAATATTAAATTACATATAACGGGGGAAAGGAGGGACCATCAGGGCACCCAAGTGGAACGATTTGGATAGGGAGGATGGAACTGCCTCCTCCCTATTATTAACATTTCGCGGAACGAGGGCGGACTCTTCGACCCAATCTATTGAGTTTATTCTGTCAATCGAGGGCTCGATTCTAGTGCTGTCAGTGAGAACTTGCTTTTGGATTGAGATTCTCATCCCTATATTCGCGGGTTTCGCTTAAGTTTGTCTGCTTACGGGCCCGCCCAAACGTTTTTGGCCCTTCATGCAGGAGCTTGATGATCACAAACAATAATAGAATCCTGATCAAATCGTTTTTCAGATTATTCCACTGCTATGGGAAGTTACCTTGCTACAATAGATGGTAGTATTACATAATCATCATCATCAATCATCAATTGGGCACCCATTATTTTTAAGTCTGCGGCTTCTACGTCACAAACATTATGCTGTTCACGTTTTCTTAGAATCATTATTGTTGAATCTTTGTGTTAATCTAAAGTTCATTCGGTCTTTTGAAATATAACTGAAAATGTTTGGATCTCAAATTCTTGTGTTTGGGGTCGATATGAGTAGTTGTATGAAAATAATGTTTAAAGCAAATTTGCGTTCTGCGTCAAACAAGTGGAAACAATAACGGCATAAAATCGGATAGATGATTTATATAATGACATAACCAGTAAGCACTTCACCACGTTTGAACACGTTTTTTATCGTCCCACCCTGTATTTACATAACAATTCTCAACGATCATCGGTTAAATTCAATGTTTGTCCTCTCATTTTTTGATCGCGTAGCTTGGGTCGTGATGAGGCCATAGCCTGGACTGCGAGAACGGAATCTCGATTTCCTTTATCGTACGCTTCTTTACCGAAAAATTCAAATTTCAGAGACAGAGAAGAGAAATACTACAAGTGTATGCACACGACCGCCACTCGCTGGATGCTGTCGAGAGCATTGAACAATTTAACACCCCAATTTGATCGCTAACTGGTGCTTATTCTTGATGATGATTATAAGGAAATCATATGGTTTTATTTGCATGAGTTTTCACGCCTCGGTGTCGAGCTGATTGCTACTAACTGAGTATGTTAATGGTTCGATGAGAAAACTGTCTATCAGTTTGTTTTGATACTGAATTTACTCTGCCAAAAAGATGGGCTGGGTTCGAAATAACTATGCTTCAAACACGGACAATAAGTGGTTCTATACTGAGATAGACAGAGCAAGGCAACACAACAGGAATGGAGTTCGCAGGGCTTAAGTCGAAAAGCATGCCCATGTATGGTTAATGTAAACAATATCGCAACGATAAACCGGATAGGTTGGTAGCAGAGAGCGGTGGGCAGCTCGGTTGTTTATGTTAAATGTTTTCGAGCGTTTTTACAAACAGATGCGTTCAAGTTGAAGCTGGGCGATGTGAATATAATTCCGAAGTGATCCGCCATGTTTTCGAGTAACTTCTAGAGAATCGGTATCCCCCAAAATCTTAGTGGGCAATGAATCAGTTAAGAAATTTGAAATAAAAAACTAAGCTCCCTAGATCCATTGACACTATATGACTTCTCCGAGCTGTATTCAGGATATTTGCTGAGGTGGAGAACGGTTATTTTTGTACAAACCTCCCTCAACTACTCTTTTATTTTCACAAATACATTCACCAATACGACTTTTTTTATCCGTATTAACGTGACTTGCAGCCTGAGACTGATTTGGCACACCAGGAAGACGCCCTACATATTGAACCAATCAACACACCAGTCGCTAAGAAAATACTCATAGATGGATGACGGCACCGGTGGTTTAGTGAAAAGTGTGATTGCCTGTCGGTCCAGTGGGTCTGGTATTAATTCCAATCGGCACCGTTGGGATTTCCTCAGACGAAACATCTCTGATTACGACCTTTAAGGCGAAGTTGGCCAATGCCATTTTCGGCCAAAACTTCGCATCTTCTCCTGTATGGTGCTTCCAGATGAAGGCGGTCACTTGCAGCATACATTTGTAATTGTAAATCTCCCCATTCACAGCAAGTTCCGAGGAAACGAACAGTGGCTTTGATATCCCTTTCTCACTGATGGTCAGCCACAGGAGAACCTTCTTCGGGAACTTGGGGTGGATGATAGTAAGTATCATTCGACAATCGTTATAATCGTACAGATTTTACTCGCATTTGAGAAAATCCTTTCCATAGCTGAATTGAATTCCATCAGTTGAAACTTACCTATAAAAGAAAGAAAAAATGAACGATTGGTTAGTAAATATATAAAATTGATGCTATTTTGTTATTTTTATTTATTATTCCCTCCCAATCCCAATCATCGTTCACGTTGATCCCTTCAATGGACAAGAATTTGAAGGACGTAAGTATTAGATTTTTTTTTAATTGTTGCTGATAATTTGAAAACACACAGTTTCAAAATTTTGATTTCAAGAGAATTAGAAAGTTTCTTTTCTTAAACACTTCCTACTGTAGGCATAATTTTTTTCCTGTTTTAAATGTATTTTTACCTTCAACTAACGTGAAACATCGTCATGAACATGAGCATTTTAAGTATTAGCGACTTAATGTAGTATTCGCAGCTCATCGAAATTAATATAATATATTGAATTTCTGTTATCTTCCACCCCGGGTTTTTTTCTAAAACGTCCCTGAAACTCCATTATATACAAACAAAGCTTTACCCTGCCATGGATTTTTTTAACCTTATCATTTACCAACTTTACAACATGTTATGACATTTTTTAGCTCAAAAGATCATTTAAAGCAACGCTTTAGAACAAGAATTTGAAAGCAAAATCCATGAGCCTGTCATAGGTCTGACAGCACTGTCAATAGCTACGGAAGGATACTTCGCACGGTGGGGATTACTTAGAGAGAAAAATTACGACAGTGTACGCAGCAGCAAAACGTCCCACGCCTATCGCAAGTTTTTAGTTCTGGAAAACTCTTAAGGTACTCGGATATCATTTAAGTTTATATTCTTATGCTAAGGCAAACTTTAAACATATAAAAAACCCTGTTTGAATTGGTAAAATGGTAAAATAATGTGTGCTTGGTTCAAGTACTATTCAACATGCCCTACGCTCAATTTTAAATTCTATTCAATTTTTCACAGCCTGCCGTACACTTAGCTCAGTCGGTAAAGGCGCGGCTACAAAGCAACACCATGCTGTACGTGGCTGGGTTCGATTCCCGGTCTGTCCTTGGAATTTTTCGTTAAGGAAAATTGCTCGACTCCCTGGGCATAGCGTACTTGCCACACAATCATACTTATGCAAAAAAGGTACTTGGCATCGAAAGCTCTTAATTAATAACCGTGGAAGAGCTAGAACATTAAGTTGAGAGCAAGCAATAAACTTGAAACGCTAAGAATGAAAGATATCTTTCGTTCTAGCAAAATTACTGTCCACACCCGCCATGGTCATGAGGGTATGTTTCCTTCTACATTGAAGGGTGTTTCGATCAAAATTTGGTCGAGTTAAACTTGACGCATTTCCTTTCATTGTGCATTAAAATATTTTGTACACCCCTCATTTTGAAGATGTGTGCGTGTAGCATCATGCGTCTATTTTGATTTTGAGATTAGCACTTCAGTTATCAAAATGTCGTCGAAGGAAGAGAAGCAACGCATCAAAATTTTGCACGTGCATGGTGAAAATCCAAACAGGATGGCCACTCAATTTTCGTTTTCAAATTCCAGGTTTTTGACGTGGGACTACGTCTTTGTTTTCAATATAGGGGTACACGTTGCGAGTACGAAAATTTGAAGCGTCACGAAATATGCTTAGGTTTTGAAAGTTAATAACTAAGTCATTTCATGACCGATTTTCAAAATTTTTGCACCAATCGATTGAAAATCTTTCTACTCATCAATTTCATTATTGAAAACTATTAATTTTAAATAAAAAACTATTGAAATTCTTATAAATATAAAAATGATTTTTTATCGAACTGACCCTTATAGCCATAGAAACTACTTAACCGACTGGCGTGAAAATTTGTATGCAGGGGCTTTTGGGACCGGGCAAGCTTCTTATGATGGTTTAAGACCCCCCCCCCCCCCCCCTATGGAATGGGGGGCTCTCATACAAATGAAACACAAATTTCGGCATAATTCAAGAACTAATCAAGCAAATGGAACCAAATTTGGCATGTGCAAGTTTTTGAAGGCACGAAAGGTTTCTATGGCAATTTGAGACCCCTCCCACCTTTAGAAAAGGGGGGCTCTCATACAAATGAAACAGGAACTTCTAATAACTCAAGAACTAATCAAGTAAATGGAACCAAATTTGACATGTGGAAATACTTGAAGGCAAGAAATGTTTCTATGGTAGATTGTGACCCCTCCCACCTCTAGAAGGGGGCGTGAGCTCCCATACAAATGAATCAGGAACTTCTGATAACTCGAGAACTAATCAAGTAAATTGAATAAAATTTGACATATGGAAGTTTTTGAAGACAAGAAATGATTATTTGGTAGTTCGAGACCCCTCCCACTTTCCAAATGGGGGGCTCCCATACAAATGAAACTGGATTTTTTGCATAACTCGAGAACTAACTAAGCAAATGGAACCAAATTTGGTATGTCGAAGTTTTTGAAGGCAAAAAATGGTTCGAGTTTGTGTGTTTTAAATGGAACCCGGGATTTGAATTCCCGTGGCAGGAAATAAGTCTACACAAAAATTACAGTTTTCTTGAAGTGTAAAGCCAATGTTACTCTAGGAAATAAAATTCATCTCTACCCACTTCTTCTTCGGCGAGAACAAAACATTTCGCTTTATCAAGTTTGAATTCGAATAGAAAAAAAAAAATGTCAAAAGGAGAGCCGAGTTTTTTTTTCGATATAGATCCTTACACGGAATTCATTAACCTCACTTTTTTGACAGTTCAATGCTTGTTTTCCAGGTGTTAGATTTTGAACCACTCAAACGGAATTTTTCATTGACTTTTTTCTGGATTCTGAATGATTAGATTCAGGAAATGATGTAGCAATAAGCACTGGTTTCTGTTTTCCGGCTGTTTTACTTTAATCGTAATAAATTTAGATCACAAAATCTTAAACCGATCTTAACGAAAATATCCTAAGTCTACGTAAACAAGCTCCCTGAACTGTTAAAACTGCATTGATGACGCCATCGTGCAATGATCTATTGATGTGCTCGAATATTTGATGGTTTTGACAGTCAGTATGAACAGCTAACAGAGGAAGAAAAATTGAACGAAGAAAATACAGACCTCCTGCCAAAAAAAAATGAAACGCGTAGCCAAATCGACAAAACTGGATAAGGAGATTTCGAAACATCCTTGCTTGTACCAAATAACAATAAAGGAGAAAAAAACGGCTGTCGAAATACGATGAGTGTTAATTCGCAAATAAAATTGTTGGAACTGGGCGGCGAATATGACCTCAGTATCACCAACAAAGCGAAAAAGTGAACGAGAGAGATTAATTATTAGGTTTTCTTATGTCTAATCCCCTTTCTTTCAAACGCATAGGACGAATGTAAATTGTTTTGATAGGGACACGTTTGCCTGACAGCAAGTCCTATAGTTTCTATGCGCTTGAAAGAGAAAAGAGATTAGACGTCAGAACACACGTTGCGACACACTTCGAGAATGAGCCAAGATATTCATAGAAGGTAAATCAATTGACACACTCTAGAATTTCACAGATCGTTATGGATGAACACGCTAAGATAGGAATAACTAGAGGTTCGATGATAATCACACACAACCTAAATTATAATTAATCATGTGAACATAAATTCCCGGTTTTTCCCGGTTTTTAAAAATTCCCGGTTAATTCCCGGTTTTTCCGGTTCTGTGGCCACCCTGTCCAAACTACTCTCACGTAAAGTTGGCGAAATTGTTGAATGTGGCTAAATCAACTGTTACCAACGTATTAAAAGTGTTCGGTGAACGTTTTTCGACAGCCAGGAAAGCTGGATCGGGGGGTAATCGGAAGCCGGAGGCCACAGAGACGACAAAAAGAGTTGCCCGCTGTTTCGAGCGGAACCCCAACCTCTCCGTCCGAGATGCCGCAAAGAAACTGGGAGTGGCGCCTTCAACCGTGGATAGAGCTAAAAAACGAGCTGGACTGTCGACTTACAAGAACGTGGTGACTCCAAATCGCAACGATAAACAAAACACGATCGCGAAAGTTGTAAATGACGATGCTGACGAAGTTTGATTGCGTGGTACAGGACGGTGAAACTTACGTCAAGGCAGACTTTAAACAGCTTCCTGGACAGGAATTTTATACGGCAACCGGACGAGGAAAGGTGGCAGATATTTTCAAGCACATTAAACTGTCAAAGTTTGCGAAGAAATATCTGGTGTGACAGGCCATCTGTACCTGTGGCTTGAAGAGCAACGTTTACATTGCGACCGGAACCGTCAACCAGGAAATTTATCTGTGCGAGTGCCTACAAAAACGTCTACTGCCTTGTCCAGAAGCGACACAATTGTTCCGTTCTATTTTGGCCAGATTTGGCATCTTGCTATTACGGAAAAAAAAGGACATGGAGTGGTATGCTGCCAACAACGTTCAAGTGGTGCCCAAGGACAAGAACCCTCCCAACACGCCAGAGCTTCGCCCAATCGAACAATATTGGGCCATCGTCAAGCGGAACCTTAAGAAGACTCAAAAAGCTGTTGTGAGCGAGAAACAGTTCAAGGCAAACTGGCGTTCTGCGGCGAATAAAGTGGACAAGGAGACTGTACAAAATCTTATGGCAGGTGTTAAACGAAAGACCCGGCAATTCGCATTCGGTAAAAAGGTAGCTTAGCTGAATATTTCTCCTGTATCCTGTATTAACTGAACTTGAAAAAGAAAAAGAATTTGACTTATTAATAAAAACTTTGATCGACTCCACACATTACTGTTTGACCAAATTTTGATCGGAACACCCTTTACGATACCTTGCCTAAACTTTCAGGTTCATGATGCTTGCGCGGATCCCAGGAGCACAGTCTGCGGATATGCAGACATTGCAAATGTAATTGTTATTATCATGTTATATTATAACATCTCTTCACAATATTCTGTATGCTATTTGCAACATTGCATTTATGCATCTCTGTTAGTTTGAGCCCACCTTGATTAGATGTTCCATTTGTTTCAGAAATCATCGGACTCTTCGATCACTCAAATCGCTACCTTTTAAATGTAAATAGAACGGCATAAGCAAAACTTTTCAGAACATGTCTTATAACATAATCTTTTGATTCACAAAAACAATCAAATAGAGTACATGTCCCTTGACTCAGCCTAATATATAGCGGTCGCTTACAATTTTAGTTCTAACTCATAAAGGAATTGCGGTGGAAACGATATTCAACTAGTTGTACGTTTGCTTAGACATGCTTAATACGACATTTGCTGTTCTGAACCATGGAAAGTTCACCTACTAACTTTGTTAAGCCGAAAACCTTCGACGAGTTTGGATGTAATTTCGGTCTATGAGCACCATATTGGGTCTATTCGTGGATGCAATTTCGTCTCATTATCAAGAATTCTTGATGGAAAGAGTCGTCGTAAAGTTTATTTTTATTATCCCTTTAGGCATTCCATTTAAAGCTATTTTCGCGATACTCAACCCCAAATTTAACAAATTTTTTTTTAATATAACTAATTTATCACACCTAAATAATTTTCACATATGATCAATCGGTCATTCCATTTCAAAACATTGAAATTCCTAGTATATAGATTTTGTTACTAAGTTGTTGGTTTTGATAAGCCCTTTGAAAAATTTACAACCACATAACTATACATCTCCATTGAAAAGTTTATCAATATCATCATTTTACTATGTAATAAATACATTAGGCCATAGTTTAGAACATATTATAAAATGTGTTCCTAAAATTGGGTCTCCAGTATTCTTGTGAAATCATTGTTCATGTTGCTATCTGCATATTTAATTTATAACGTTTGACTATTGTCTGTATATCTAGGTTGCATCACTGAGCATATCGGCTCAATTTAGCCAAATTAATTGAAGATCATGAAGACAATTTGTTCTACTTTACCAGTGAAGCCATGCTAACTTAAAAGTTAAGGAAATCGAGAATATCACACAAGTATACAAATATCAATTGATGAATAATGTCTCAATTGCTTCAAAACAAATCGATCACCATGATACCAACATAAATTTGCCGATTATCGCTGAATTTATGATATATTTGATAAATAGGCCAAATTAAGGAGCTAGGCTGACATTAAACCCCGTTACCCTATCCTTTTTTTTTTTTTGAAATTCTATCTTTGTTGATTGGATTAATATTCTTTGTTTTTCAGCTTTTCCAGGACTAGTAAGATATTGATGCATACATAATTTTTATTCTTCAATAACAAACCAGTGGATGTCAGATATATTTTGTAAATACATATATTATATTCTGCAACGTACATATCAAACATACATTCAGTAACAAAGGGTAAGGGGGGAATACAGGGTGCCAGACGAAGTGTAGCCTGGATGAGGGATTCGTGGTTATCTGGCGCAAGTCATGGATGACAATTATGCATTCCTTGATGGAAATCGTCAGATCGAGATCAACGAAGGGCTAAATGTCTTCCAACGGTCTACAGAGAGTTTGCTAACCGTATTTTTAACACACCACCAGACGGAAATCCTAATGTGTATTGCTTACTGTTCATTTCCTGTAATAAGAGCGTTTCGTTGGAAGGAGATTCTCTATCCTTTCCGTGGGTTTCATGTCAGTGCTTCTGCTTACGGGTCCGCATCCTTGTTTTTGACCCTTCATACAACGGAATAGTGAGAATTACAGGTATGTACAGTTTGATCTTGCCATTGGGTGGAACTGTACGCCATGGCAAGTGCTGCACTGGTGGTGGCTTCCTATCACATCAATTCACAGAAGAATGCAGCGCGAGCTATTGATGATGCAGCAAGGAACCCGTCAAGATGTGGAGTCATACAAACAGAAGCGAAGACAGCAAACTTCCGGGATAAGAAGCACCACCTGGAGGAGTTGCAGTGCCAAGAAATGGAGCAGCTGCATTGTTTTCAGGAAACGCGAAAGTTCTACACGAAACTCAACGCATCCCACAAATTCTTTGTGCCGCGATACGGAATGCGTCGGGATAAGGTTGGAGGTATCTTGACAGATGAACTTTAGGCCATCGAAATGTGGAAGCAGCACGAACATCAAGCTAGCAGGAGAAATGACTTCATCGGAACGGCGGCGGACGAGGGAGATTTGTCAACTCCCGCGAGAAGCGAATTTAAGGATGCCATCAAACATCTTTTAAGCACAACAAGGCAGTTGGGAAAGGTAGTAACGGAGCTGAAGTTATAAAAATGGGCCCGGATAAGTTTGCAAATTGTGTGCACCCACTGACATTCAGGATCTGGGATACAAAAGAGCTACCGGACGAGTGGAAAGAGCGAGTTATATGCCCCATATACAAAAAGGGTGACTAGTTTGCATGTGAGAATCACCGAGCGATCACTATTCTCAAGGCGGCCTACAAAGTGTTTCCCAGTTAATCATCCACCATCTACCGACGCTAGCAAGCAGATTTGTGAGAAGTTATCACGACGGTTTTGTAGACGGGCGATCGACAACAGACCCAATCTTTATGATGCGGCAGATCCTCCAAAATTGTCGTGAATATCAAGTTCCACATCTCCTATTTATCGATTTCAATGCCGCATACAATACTATTGATTGTGAAGAGCTATGGAAGACTAGAGACGAGACTGGTTTTCCCAGAAAACTGACTAGACTAATCAAGGCAACGATAGATGTTGTACAGTGCTGTGTGAAGATATCGGGTGCGTTATCAGACTCGTTTTAAACACGCAAAGGATTTTGACAAAACGATGGTCTTTCCTGGTTTGCACCTGAAGGTGTTATGAAACGTGCAGGCTTTAACATGCGGGGCTGATTTTCAACAAATCCAGTTTATTTACTTTGCCAACGACGTGGACAATGTCGGAAGAATGTTCCAGGCGGTTACTGATCAGTACACAAGGCTGAAACGTGAAGCAGAACAGGTTGGATTAAAGGTGAATACGTCGAAGACTAATTATTCGCTAGAACGAGGAACCGAGCTTGGACAGGCAGAAGTCAGACTTTCGACGGTGGTAGATGAGTTTGTGTACCTCGCATCATTGGTGACGTCGGATAACAACTGCAGCAGAGAAATTCAGAGACGCATACCAGCCGGAAGTCGTGCTAACTATGCACTCCACAAGACCCAGTGTAGGGTGTAGGAATTTGTATCACTTAAGAGGTGTCTAAAGATAGAAAAAACAAAACGATTTTTTGTTAAGAAAAATTAACTTTAATTTTAAATAATAACTTAAGTAAAATCTTCACAAGCCAGCACATATTTAAAAATCTGAGCATTTCAGCTTTCCAAAGCACCCATGAAATTGTAAATCGCTCTAAAACTGGCTAAAACTGGCAAATCGCTCTAAAACTTCATGATTACATGAGATAACCTACCCAAAAACGGTTTTTGACCATACCTTTAAATTTTGAGGGTATTAGAGCAATGACAAATGTGTTCTCCTATTACACTTGACTAGACCATCAGTCATTTGAAAAATTCATTCAATTTTTCTTTCTTTGTTACACCGTTTCAACATTCTGTCAACCTTAAGGTGGCAATCATACCCCGTCCTACCCTAATACACTTTTAAATCATTGCAAGATCTAAAATTTCGAAAATTTATAATTTTATTTTTTTATTCGCAAAAAGTCACTCAAAAGAAGTGAAAAAAAAAGAGTAAAGACTAACTTTCCCCGCAGGCACAGTTCACCCCATTGCATCAAATGAATTTTGAACAAACCACCTTAATAAAAGCCAATTTATTACATTGATTGTGAACCTTGCACACTTATCATACAGCACTCGAATCGAATCGGTTTCAACAGACATCTGAAAGCTGACGTCATCCTATGACTTCATTTCCTTCCACTCAAATCGACGAATTTGAGACGCACCCGGCCGGCGATGAGAATGCGCGCAAAGTGAAGCCCGTTGCTACATCATCGTTCGCCAATCCGACGAAAGGAATTCTAAACCATGTTTGGTTTCGCTTTTAGTCTGTTTGCACATTTGTCACTCGTTGTGACCGAAGCTTCTAGCGTGAATAATCAACTTTACCGAAATTTGTTGTCACATGTTTCCAACGGCCATAAAGTTTTTTGATTGGCTCTTGTCTCCATGGACTAAACTTTATCCCACGCAGGTCGCTGAGAAAGTGCCGTGAAAAATATCATTCTCAAAGTGCTCTACTCCACACGACCAGTACAAAACGGTCAACTTCATGGCGAAACGCCTTATACGATTGAAGCAGCGCTGTCCTTCATTGCTTCATCATTAATTTGCGAAGGTCAGCAAAAAATTGTTGACTCTGGGACTTTTCCATACAGCGGAGTACGAAGCCTTCGGTGGTACGGTTTGTTGTGTGTATATTTTGCACCGTCGTAGTCACCGGCTTAGCTGAGAAAGACAACCCCCTTCGCCCCTGACATCTCCACCAGACTCCTTACGCCGATTCTTTAGAAGTTGGTTGGTGCGAAACTTGTTTGTAAGTACTAGTGTCCAGCTTAACGCATATGGAGTGAGGGAAAAATCAACACTACCTTCTCTATCTGAATAAGCATAAAGCTGCTGTTGTATCCATATAGTGAAAAGAGTTATTTTTATATCCTTGATCGACTCTCGTACATGAAAGCGAAAATATTCTTCACCTTTATATAACGACTGCCACCACAACACGAACTCATCAACACCTTGCTTTCAACGGGCGGATATCAGGCCACATCAATCTTTCACGAGCATTATGATTACAGAAGAACCCATGTCAATGGCGGAAATTACTGCGGGCAAGAGAAAAAAAACATAACTTTGCTACATAACGCGCCCCGTTTCGATTTTTGAATACTTTGGACATATATAACAGGCCTACGTAATACGCATTCCAATCTTAACTGTCAGCGAGCGAACAGCGATTAAAGAAGATTTTGGGTTGGTTGAATCACACGAAATCTGCTGAAATCAGTGAATCAGCGTAAATGGATAAAAGTTCTGCCGATTGAATGACCCTCGTAAACCTTCTTGACGGCTAAAGTTGAAAGGCAGGTATGAAGCCATAGGGTGAAGAGTGGCTTTGGGCTAATATACCATCCCTCTGAAATCTTTCAAATTAACTTTGGTGTTTGAATTCTTCCTTAGTTCAGTCGATAAAGACCTACCTACAAAGCATGTCTATTCTTTAGGTGACTGGGTTCGATTCCGGGTCTGGTCTAGGAGTTTTTCGTAGGGAAAAAAATCACGATTCCCTGCACGTAAGATATAATACAGTGCGTTGCATTCGTTTAGCCGCACCTACATTTTTCGGTATTTCTCCAAGAGTGGTTAATAAAGAATAAATAATGGAAAGTATTTGCTACTCTTTTCGGATTTTAAACAAAAAATATTATTTCATGATTTTGAACAAAAACAATCAGCATCATTTATTTAAAAATAGTTCCTATTATATACCTGTACTTGGTAGCTCCTCCTCGATTCTGCAGTACAGTGTTTACAAGTTTTTGAATGGTTTGATGGTCAATTTGTTACCAACATTCCTTGACGCACATTTTTAGATCCTTCACGGTGATGAATTGCCGTCCATACGCATAAACCTTCGAAGCCAAAATGCCCCACAGATTCTCAATGGGCATTACAATCCGGACTACGTGCAGGCCATTCAAGAGCAGTGATATCCTTGTCCACAAACCATGCTGTTGTTTGGCGTGATACGTGGATTGACACATTATCCTGCTGAACAATTGTTCAATCGTTCAAGTGCTCATTCAAATGCGGAATCAACCAATCTTCCAGCTCACAGTAACTGTTTGAGTTCGTTATCGTCGAGATCCAACTTAGTATCGTAAGAAACCCGCATTACCAATACCGTTCCTCCATCGAAGTTCCTATTGGATCGTGTTACATCCGTATCCCTCGAATAATCAACTGTATCGTGCCAGTAGTAACTGTAGCAATCAGGACCAATTATTTTGTGCAAATTTTAATCGATTTGCTTTGTGCAGTGTCGTCAGCTTGGGTTTTGACTTTAGTTTTGTCCGTTTAATGTCTGTAGATGCACTGAGAACGTGACTAACGGTGCTTCTGTGTACGGAGCGAGCAAGTTTATTGAGTAAGTTTAATTTAAGGTTAGGTTTTTGATTGCTTCTAGTCGAATTGGTCCCTTTTGCCGTATTTTCGAGGGTTTTCCGATAATTGCGCACCATTTTTTCTGAACTATTTATTTGCCGTGCAATCTCAAGGTTTGAACGCCCGCCGGATTTGGCCTTTCTTTATCTCGCTCAATCGTTTTGCGTTTTGACGGACGGAAGTTGAGCAATTCATAAATATTTACAGTCAATCGCAAAACTGAGCGTACACGTATGATTGCTTGGGGTTTCTTCAGGTTTCTAGATGAACAAGAACAAGATGAAGTAATCGCAAACAACTTTTTGACGCTAATTTCAAAATTAGTCCTTTTCTCGATTATTTCATGAAAACAAAAAATGCTAAGCAATTATAAAATCCATTGGAATTTGCTGAACAAAAATAAAACCACTTATTTATACATGGCAAAATTGAGCGTACAGTTCTCATTTTTCATGGAAAAATAGTACATATGAAGTCAAAAGTTGCCGATTTTTACCATTTAGTATTTCGTATGGCCACTTTTCGCATCCAACACTGCCTGCTAGCGTCGAGGTTTCTGGTCACCGTTGACGGAATACTGTTCCAGATCTCCTGAATCGCCATTTTGAGCTCCTTCTTGTTCTTTGTTGTTTGGTGATTGGTGTCTAGGACAGGACCTGCCAGCTGTTAGTGCAAAAACAAGACCATTTAGCTGTCTGTCAAAAAAGACCGTTTCTTATTGTTCGCTTTGATAGCCACCACTACCGCCTCCGTCGAGTTATTTTTCTAAACAGGCAGTTTGTTGTTGGTTTGGCGGTGTTGCTAGTAGTCCACTATTTTTTCACTTTTTTTCGTTTGTGACAACTCAGAGACAAAAGTTCACTTTTGCAGTGGTTCCGAAATGAAGTGCCAAGCGATAAGTGCGGTCGCGAAGTGACGTGTCACATCCGGGTCTCCAGATTCATCGGTTTTTGAGAGATCAAATGTGTTCGCAGAAAGTGGATGAAGGCCTGCATGGGAACTGACGTGAGGGAGACATTCTCCTGTCACGATTTGTGGAAAAAAGCAGAATTTGCAGCGTAAGCATCAATTAAATTCAATGAAACCTCATAAATTAATGATTGAATTTGATGCAGCTTCATTTCCCGAACGGCAAAAGAAATGCCAATGGAACCAGGAATATTCCAATTGCCGTCACTCCGCCGGATGAAGAGTGGCAGGAAATGGAGGTGGTCCAGAAAATGTATGGTGATGAGCATAGTGGAACAGGGAGTGTACTGCATCAAATGGAGAATTTACGGATTATGAAATAGTGGAAAACATTGACCAGGTACCTATGCCTAGGTACCTAGGAGGAGATGCTATGTCACAGTCTCGACTACGAGGGGAAATTTTTCGTTTGTGTGAGCAAGTTGCGAAGCTTAAGAGGTAATTTGCTAAATATTCGATTGGATGGAATGCTTTCAGCTTCATTGAATCACATCTTCTACTTTAGATCGATTCGTCGTTGGAGAAGTCGTTACGGCAATCTGGTTGCGCGAAAGAAAACAGATGATTCGGTTATTCAAGATTTGAACAATTTGGATATTGCCTGTAAACAAATTTTCAATGGCAGTCAATTGAAGCTTCTCTCCGGAAAAGTTCGTCAAGTGAAGCAGTGGTCGGAAGCAACGATAATGGATTCGCTGCAAATCCGATTTGCATGTCAGGGTGGCTACGACAAGCTAATAAAAAGAGGCTTTCCGCTCCCATCGACTAGAACACTGCTGCGTCGAATTGCAGACGTTCACTTTCCTCCTGGTATAATTAAATCATTCTAATGTTCTGTAAAAGTTTTAGTTGATGGTTTCGAAAAATTTAGGTATCCTTGAAGATATTTTTGGACTGCTGAAATTCAAAGTGGCTGGCATGACAGAAATTGAGCGGGATTGTGGACTGGTTCTCGACAAAATGAGCATCGACGAAGCAGAAGAGTGGTGTGCAAGCACTAAACAGTTCGTTGGAAAGACGACTCTGCCTCCATCTGATGACTTAGCGTCTAAAAGCTTGGTTTTGATGCTTGTTGGAGTTGCTGAACGGTGGAAACAAGTTGTTGCGTACGAGTTTGCGAAAGCATCAATTCCTCCAGAGCAACTCAAGAAGCTAGTGTTGTCCGTTATTGAAAAATCGGAAGAGCTTGGCTTGCGAGTACAGTTTATTACCTCTGACTCCGGTTCCGAGAATCAAAAGATGTGGAAGGATATGGGGCTGAACATCAAAAACCAGAATATCTTGTCTGATCTGGAACTGCAGCATCCCATCGACAACAGTCGAAAACTGGAGATCGTGCCCGATCCAGTCCATGTTTTTAAAAATGCAATTCATGGATGGATCAACAACAGATTTCTCGTCGTTCCAAAATGGTATGTCAATAAAAATGGCCTTTCATCGGATATTGTGCATCGGAATCATCTGAAAGAGTTGGTCGAATTCGAGGCAGGGAATCCAATTGAGAATGGCTCATAGGTTATCTCCAGCCGACGTGGCGTTTGATGTTCCTGTTTCGTCTGTCGACAAAATGAAAGTATCTAACGCAACAAAATACTGCAATCGAGCGGTTGCTGCTGCGCTACGCGTAGTGGCTTCCGAGAAAAACCGACATGAACTGCTAACCACAGCATGCTACATTGAGGACATGTCAGACTGGTACGGAACACTCAACAATCGTTCGGAAGATCATGCGCTGCGCCAATCAGACCCAAAAGCTTTACAGGTAAGGATTCCACGATATCATAAAAACATCGATACTTTTACTTCAAAGCAATAGCGAAAGAAAGTATCGATACCAGGAAAATATCGTATCGAACATATCGATACCTACGGGGATCAAATGAATACTTTTCTGTTAGCTCAAAGTAAACTACTGAATTTATCAAATTTGTAAAGCAATTAGAATTGATCTTGTAAGGTATCTTCTAAACATATTTTGAAAATTTAGCAAGTTGGCAGTCATTTTTAGACATACCTCGCCATACAATTTAGACTGCAAATGAGGTCTATCACCTAATTTTGGGTGTAACACAAATTACTAGTCACCCTGTATATGATAGGGGTATTAGCATTTATGAATTTAAGGAGATACGCCAGGATTTACATGAGAGGCTAATGATTTCATTAGCACTCATTACAAAGTGTATTCATTTGAATCAAATATTTTCAATTCATACCTTCTTGGTATCGCATTGAAATGTAACAATTACAATTATTTTATCCCTAACAATAGGAAATAATAAACCGTCTTGAAAATACCACTCGTTTAATTTACGATGTACGTGTTGGAGAATTATGCCGATGGAAACCGTGGAAGACTGGACTAGTTATATGCACGAAAGCCATTATCCGACTGATCTTACGATTTTTTGCTAGTGGTCACAAGAGGATCTTCACTTCCCGCTTTGTTCAAGACTGTCTGGAGAGCCTTTTTTCAGCTATAAGATCCAAGCAACGTCGACCCACACCACGGGATTTTGGTAGAAATAATCGCAGTATATGGCTCCTGTTCCAAATTCGTCACTACTCAAATTTGACAACCAGGAACATCTGGTAGGAATGGCAGATTTTCTTTTTCAGCGTCGCAAGCAATCCAACGAGCAAAATACAACAGCATCAGATCGGCAGATGACAGTTGTCGACAACAGTGATGCAGTAGATATGGATTATGAAATGCTGCAGGAAGTTTCCGGTGAGGTGCTGGACCGAGGAGAGCTGAATGCGCTCTTCTACGTTACGGGCTACGTGTTAAAAAGTCTAGCGAATAAGGGTACTGTTTGCAAGCAATGTGTCAAAATGACGGAGAGTCCAAAGGGTGCTCACTCCGACTATCAAAGCTTCACTTTCTATCGAGCGAACACCATTAAGAAAAACATCCACTTTCCATCCATTGATACCTTCCAATTTTTTCAAAGCCATGGAAATCTACGTGTATCGCAATTCCGATAAACTTTATCATTTCGAACAAGGATAAAAACAATGTTGAACAGAAGGTAGTGAATGAATTGTCACTCCTTCCGAACATTTTCCACTGCTCATCCTTCAAGATGACATTGGTGCGACGTTATGTATCATTCCGGCTAAAGAGTCAGGGCAGAAGCGTAAAAAACGGAAGAAAAAGTTCGATAGCAGAAGTATGCTATCATAGAAGCTGGAATGGTGAAGGGAGATTGCATATTTGAAATAATAAATGAGAAATATTAATCTGTTTAAAAATGTAAAGATCATTTTCTTGTGGTACCTTTTTTTTAATCCTTAAAATACATCCACATTGTTTCTCTATGGCTAGCAAAACAAATATTCATTAATATTAAAGTTTGCTCTTACTAGAAAATGATATACTGTTGGGTTTTCTTGGATTTGGAAAAATGATACTTTCTGGAAAAATAAAGATCAGAAAAAAGCTTTACGAAGATTTAAAAATAACGCGTATTATTTATTTGAATTTTTAATATCATCCTTTTCTCTCCCTGTAAGGCAGTTTTGTATTCGTAGAGCCTCAAATTCACGAACCTCTCCATTTAAAATATTGACAATTGTTAAACGTTTACCTTATTGAATATTACCAAATATTAAAAGAATATTGACGAATTTTGATTATATTTTTTATTGCATTATTTTCAATAGGATTACTGTGTAAACATATCTGCCAACACTGGAGCGACCCCCGTATCATAGCAATCATAAATTTATAAGAGGTCATCTCTCTCTGAGCTGACAGGTCCTGTCCTAGAGCAGTACGAGCCACTAAGTAAAGAAGCAACATTTACTACTCCGGCTGTTTCAGTAGATAAGGTTCACATGCGGTTTTCGTACTGGATTATCTGTACAGCCAAGCAAGTAGAATTACGTTCGTGTGCGGGCAGGAAGATCATTTGTATTTCACTTGAATAGATGCCAGCAGTGATGATGAAGTTGAAAGGGATGCATGTGTCTACGGTTTTTCTATACATAGTTATGATTTGAATAAACATAACATGATTTTAATTTTCAAAATCGATGTCACTTAGGTTTTAAACATATAATTTGTTTGAAATAAAGCTTGTTTATGTTTGTGGCCAGAATAAACTAAGTTTATGTTTAAATTTCTCTAAATTTATAAATACAACGATTACAGTGACCATTCGCTTATTGCAATTTCGTTAATTGCAACGTATTTTTACTTCGACAGTCGGTTTTTCATTTGGGCCTAACTGACAAACGGTAAACAATGGCTTTTTCCGCGAATTTCTCGTCTTTGAAAACTCGCGTGTAATCAATCTACCACGGTCATTTCGAAGAGGAAGAGCGGACCTATCCGACAGAATAGGGACGCTACATGGGTGGCCTTTGTGCCACGAGAAATCCGCGAAAGAAGCCTTTGTTTACGTTTGTCAGTTAGGCCCTAATGAAAAATCTTTGTCGAATTGCAAGTTCCACTAATTGCAACGTTTTGCAATTAAAAAGCAATTAACAGTCATATGCAAATGTCAAGCAGCATCTGTCACCCAACTCAAAGGGTTCAAGAGTTTTTGACAGTCGATTTGTCGCTGTCAAATGTTGCAATTAGCAAATGGCGAATGTAAACATGTTGCAATGAACGAATGGTCACTGTATTCTAATCTTTGAGAGCAATTTATTGCTGGCATGAGTTAATGCTCTGATGTATTGTATTCAATGTTGGCACATTTCAAAGTAGCAACCTGTATTTTTTTAAATCGCACATAAAATTAAAAAAAACAATCCTCTGTATTTTAAGCACATGAAAAATACATGTTCTCTATTTAAAACTGATTGTACGAGGTGGGAATTGTCCCTTCGGGTGTGAGTACTTTCCGTATTTGCATCAAAATCTCGTAGAAGAATCCAGGTTGAAAAAGCAGAGAAAAAAAAATGGAAAAAAAAGGAGGATGGGAACATTTTTAAATGCTTATAAAAACAATTCAAATGAAATTTTAATTAAGGGAAGGTTGTTATATGATAGATGAAACATCCAAAACTGCACAATAGGAGCATTATTTTTATTTTATTTTTTTATCTTGCTGAAAATGTCTTTATAGTTTTTTGGATGTTTCGTCTATCAAACAACAAACTGATTTTAATTAGAATTTCAGTTGAATTGTTTTGAAGCATTTTTGGATTCGTCCATGGAGAGTCATCTCAACCGATGTGAAAATATTATCAATTTTTAAGTGAGAGCGAGATGTCTCCTTCTGACAGGCCTTTTAGAGTAACCATCTCTTGTTTTTGATCCGTTTTACTTTTTCGCATCGTTAATGCCGAAAACCACCGAAAAGCCGGGCTAGGATGGGAAGTACAATACATTTTCTTAGATAGGTTACTACAGTACACGAAAAATTGAAAGTAAAGGGCAGTGCTCGAATTATTTTTCAAATCTACCGATCTCATTTGAAAACTAGGAAAATTTAAATTAACACTTCACTTGATCACTTAGAAAATTAAAAAAAAAACTGAAACACCATCCCAAAAAATCACTAAGCAAACGCGAGCAAACTATTTCGAATTCCACTAGAAAAAGCTTATCTCTCGATTGATAAGTCTATTTCGTCTAAGACTTTCAGACATCTTCTCAGCGTTGAGTGCTCGACTCACTGGAAGAAGTCTGTAAGCCACAGACAAAATAGGCCTATCTGTCAAAAGATAAACTTTTTCTAGTGGATTTCAAAGGAATTTGCTCACGTTTGCTAGTGATATTTTGAAAAAATGTTTCACTTGTTTATTTATTTTACAAAATACAATCGAATTGTTCCTATTAATTTTCCAATTAACACTGCTCTACAATTACGCTCGTAAATGTGCCCGCATTATCACAAACCATTCCTGGACCATTTTTCAAATTGTAAACTAATAGTTATCAACTATTTAGTTTTAACAATATGTCAGATTGTAAAAGGCCAAATAACAATATGCTGAATAGGCGATTAAGTTCAGGTTCCATAAAAAATGGCAAATTTCACGAATAAATTTTCGCTGTACTCTATGCCAAACAGTTGGTATATAATCCAGACCGTGTGGGGGAAAAAAAGCTTTCAATGACAATATGGCATACGTTAACAGTATGTGTTAATGTAGAGGTTATATTTTGAAAAATGAGATTAAACTATTTGATAACAATAACATAAAATGTGATAATAAATCTTACATTCGAAGTATAGTTTTACCTATATAGCAAATTGTTTTTCGTTATGCGGGTGTTTTTTTAAATGTGAAGTACCGATTTAATGTTGCGGGGCAATTGGGAAAAAAGCAAAGTTTATTGTTATATTTTTAATCACTATTTTTGGGTTTCATGCGTTTAGAAGACACTAAGCTGTTTCCTTTTTTACGAACATCTCCATCCAATTAATATGTATTGTTTACCTACCTTATACTCAACCGGGGACCTGACGGGCAGCCATTTTCCTGTAGCCAACGTCTCTAACATCCAAACGTCAACAGTTTCATTGTTTGTAAACAATACTGGCGTTCATGCCCGTAGTATTTTTGAAGTTGTTTATACAGTTTATGTGATAAATACTATAGTATTCGTTTCCCGTGGAGAAAATTTCAGCAAAGTCGTCTTTCCTTAATTAAAAGAAAAGTGCTTGTGAATATTCAATTTTTAAAATGAAATGCTTCGTACCATCATGTGTGAGTAATTTCCTTAAACAATTAGAAGATGTTACAGCCAACGGTCTATTGAAACGATTGAAGTATTTTTTCCCTAAAGATTTTGAGCGCTGTATACAGTGGCTGCAGGCAATTGCTGATGCGGAGAATGTGGAATTTAACATCAACGATATTAATTTCAATACCGCACGCTTATGTTCCTTGCACTTTTCGGCAGCTTCATTTAGCAGTAGAAATAATCGGAAGCGCCTGCGAAAAGATGCCGTTCCAACTATATTCTCCCATTACAACATCAAGTAAACTTGTCTGATCCCACTGAAATTCATTAAAATAATCTTTAAAATCTTTTAAACAGAAACGAATACTTCTTTTTGAATCCGAAATCGACCTTTCAATGCAAGAA
The DNA here is from genome assembly GCA_024533555.2 of Aedes koreicus. Lineage (NCBI taxonomy): Eukaryota > Metazoa > Arthropoda > Insecta > Diptera > Culicidae > Aedes > Aedes koreicus. The sequence goes on along the minus strand of JAHHFK020001972.1, from coordinate 675,222 downwards.
CATAATGAGGGTGTTATATCAACGAAACCCCCAGGAAATGGTATTACTGGAATCCATTCTCGACCGGCCCGTAAACAAACGATTCGATATTTTGGAGACATAAGCACAACTGATGAAATATCGGCAGAATCCGCATTGATTGCTTTACCAAAGTTGAAAAAACAGTTTTGCCGTAAAAGTGACTCGAATAAGCTGCTCAGATCACAAAATAAGCGGCTACGTGATAAACTGACTAGCATGTCAGATCTTGTCAATAAACTCCAGGAGAAATTTGCTATTTGTCAGTTACAAGTAAGTTTAAATAATGCCATATAATTTTCAATTTTATTCCTAACAAACACATATAAAATGTAGCATTTTTCGATGGATAACGGAGTGCTTAATGAACTGAGATCAAGACAAAAAGGTCAGCCTTATAGCGATGCTCTTCGCTGCTTCGCAACTACTTTATTCGGTACAAATTTGTACGTGAAATTTACAAAAAATCGTTGCCACATCCCAGAACATAGATTCGTTGGTATGAAAGCGTGGATGGTGAACCGGGAATCACTAGAGAAGCGTTGGATGTGCTTCGAGCAAAAGCAGAAGAATACTCACAGGAAGGGAAAACTTTGTTGTGTTGCCTTTTAATGGATGAGATGGCCGTGCGACAACATGTCCAATGGAATCTACATACTAAAAAAATGGACGGATTGGTTCAGCATCATGGGCTCCCTTTCCAAAACAACAATAACACAGATGATGCACAAGTAGCTAAGGAAGCCTTAGTTTTCATGGTCACTGGAATCCAAGAATCATGGAAAATTCCCGTCGCATACTTTCTCATCAACGGGATCAACGCCGCGACCAAAAGCGATTTGGTGCGTACTTTGCTGTCAACTCTGTACGATAACGGAGTGCATGTTATAGCTTTCACTTTCGATGGTACAAAAACCAATTTCGCCACTGTCAATCGCCTTGGTTGTAACCTGCAAATCGAGCCAGGATATCCGTTAAAAACGAGCTTTCCTCATCCATGTGGAAATTACGAGGTATCGATTATCCTAGATGCGGTCCATATGTTAAAACTTGTAAGGAACACATTGCACTCTCAAGTTTCACTGCATACAATGTGTGGATCAGCTCGGTGGAATGACATTGTTGAACTGAATAATTTACAAAATAAGACTGGTCTTCGAATTGCACATAAATTATCGGACAATCATATAAATTTTACTGCATCTAAAATGAAAGTAGTGTTGGCTGTGCAAACTATCAGCAAAAGTGTAGCAGATGCCTTAGAATTCCTGCGTCAAACAAATGAAAACAAATTATGAATGCAGACGAACTATCGAATTCTTGCAGCTTTTCAATGATATGTTTGATGTACTTAACAGTATGCCAACTGAAGCTGAAGGATTCAAAAAACTATTGAGTGAGAAAAATTTTGATCTTTATAATCATGCTTTTAAGTATGTAGAAAACTACATTCGGAGCATTACGCTTTCCGATGGAACCCCTATTTTAACATCACACAATAAGACTGTTTTTTTGGGATTTTTAATTAACATCCAAAGCCTCCGAAATGTATATTCGTCTTATTACGAAAATTCAGAATTTGATGACGAACTGTTTACATACCGTTTGAGTCAAGATTACCTTGAAACATTTTTGGAGCTATGCGAGCTAAGGGTGGATCTAATAGGGGGTTTTAATTTAAAAAAAAAACATGGTTTTTTCCATCCGTATCGATGATGGGCATTTTTCCTAGCACAAAAATATTTTTTATGAATCTCAACTATTTTTTTTCGATTTTTAAACAAGAAAAATCTAATCATTTTTATTTTCACAAACTGACTTGCAGTTTCACAAAGTGACATTTATACAAAGTGACAGCACTTAATTTTCAGTAACGGGGGCTCCCATTATGACATGTATGTCAACTTATGTATGCTAAAAATCAATGGTTGGTTCGTTGGTTAAGGTAGTCTGTTTTTTTGTAGCGTGTTTCATGGTGAAATAGGATGGTGTTGTCTTGCAATCGTTATTTTTTGAAATTGTTTTTTTCAATAGTTTCGCTTGTCAAAATTAAAAAATAAATTAAATGCCGGTATATTATTATATTTATTATCGAACAATGTTATAATCCACATACCCCTATAATACCCTATTGGTGGTTACTTGGGTGATTTCTCGCGAAAATAAGTTCAATCTTTCTTTATTGTCGTCAATCAGGAGTTGACCATAGACCAATAGAATCTCTATAACATAATCCACCAAATCATAGAGAAATCATTCCTCTACTTGATTGTAGTGTTAGTTTTTGGAACTGAGCTTATATTCGCAAAAATCAGCAAACGAAGTGTTTGTTTGCTAATAGGGGTTTTAATTAAAAAAAAAACATGTTTTTTTCCATCCGTATCGATGATGGGCGTTCTTCCTAGCACAAAAATATTTTTTATGAATCTCAACTATTTTTTCTCGATTTTTAAACAAGAAAAATCTAATCATTTTTATTTTCACAAACTGACTTGCAGTTTCACAAAGTGACATTTATACAAAGTGACAGCACTTAATTTTCAGTAACGGGGGCTCCCATTATGACATACATGTCAACTTATGTATGCTAAAAATCAATGGTTGGTTCGTTGGTTTAGGTAGTCTGTTTGTTACCTCGTTAGCCCAAGGAATTTAGGAACAGGGTCGTTTAAACGCTTGGATCCATCACACACATTACACACCAAGAACCTGATATTATGAGTAGCATCAGATTCTGGCTTGAAATCGTCACACAGACAAGCCAAAAGTAAACAAAACCGAAAACCAACAATGTTTCCGAACTCTTCCGAGGCAACTCCAGAAAGGCGAGGATTGGTGGCTCCGTTATGAGCCCGACGCAAAGCGAACAATACAAAAAGTAGAGGAAATACTTTACCTTAGGGCTATGCTCAGTAATTAAATATGCCTGCAACCAATTTCTTAACTAAACATATTTATTCCCTGTGACGTCACACTATGGGGTACTTGCTGTTTGATGTTGCATGCTGTTGGTGTTGCTGTCGTCATGGTTGGTGCTGTTGCTGTGGTTGTTACTGTCGCTGTGGTTGTTACTTTTGCTGTGCTTATATACGTGGCGGTGGTGGTTGATGTCGCTGGTGCTCCAGCAGATCGCCGTGAAGTGGCGGTTGATATCGCCGGTGCTTCAGAAGATCGCCGTGAAGTGGCGGTTGATGTCGCCGGTGCTTCAGAAGATCGCCGTGGCGGTGGTGGTTGATGTCGCCGGTGCTTCAGAAGATCGCCGTGGAGTTGGCGGTTGATATCGCCGGTGGCGACGGTTGTAGCAGCGGTGGTGGAGGTAGCTACGGCTGTGGCTTTCGGGGATGGCGTCGGAAACGTTCCCGGAAAATGGCGAATGATGCTGGCTGCGGCTTTGTACTGTCGAAATAGTTCTCATAATGGCGGTCGACACATCTGAGACCACGCCGAATCTGGCTTTCCTCAGCCTTGTACACCTGCCTCCGAAAATAGAAAAAATAGCAAGAAAGAAGGCCCCTTTCTTGGGACCTGCACCCCGATTAGTACACCCATGTGACGTCACTACAACTCACCAACCGGTTACAAAAATTAGAATTGATTACCTTCTTTTTCTTCTTCTTCTGTTTGATTGTTCTATTGTTTGCTATTGTGTTCTATTGTTTTCGATGCCAACTCTACAAGTTACAAAGAACTAACAATTATAATTTGCCTAGTTTGACACGGTTAAAACACTAACCGTTCACCTACGTGAATTGGAACAATCACTCGCTGGATTTATCGGCGTTCCAAGCACAACCTTAAAATAAAACGTTTTCCCTACTTTTTAATTTAACCGATTTAACTTCTTTAGCCTCTGCATTGTGCTCTCATGCCGTGCGGTTCTATTTTCTATTTGCTGAAGGAAGTGCTATTGCTACCTAACGCTACAACAAATCTTAAACAGCACTTTTCAGTGCTAAATAATACCTACAATTTTTAGATTTCCTCTTATTCCTTTTCGATCCTTGTTAGGCCCTTCGGGTAACCCGGCTTGGATATCGCATTGGAAAATTCCTCTTCGGTCCCTCGGATTCTTATAGTTATCTGCTTGGTCGTCGATTTGGAGCAAATTACTCTGCCACTATGGCAAATAAGCGCAAACGAAAAGGGCAATCTATTGATTCGCCTGCAAATCAAATTAATGTGAGTAATCAATTTGATATGCTCACAGATGATGAGAGTGATCCATCATCTAATCAAAATTTGAAAAAACTTTCTCGATTGAGAAAGGAAAAAGTTCCCCCTATTGTGGTGACAATTTCGGATTTCCATGCTTTTCGCAAGGAAATCTTAACATTTGTTGAAGGTGTGAAATATTCCCTTCAAATTTCCAGACGAGGTGAATGCCGTTTGCATGCAGAAACCTTGGACGGATTCAAACGTCTTCTTGAGTATCTTACTCAGAAGAACCACAATTTCTTCACTTACGACACCAAAGCTGAGCGTCTTTTCAAGGTTGTCTTGAAAGGACTGCCCAGTGGTGAATCTCTGGAAGAAATAAAAAACGAGTTGATAAAATTACTTGGGATTAGCCCAGTCCAAGTAATTAAAATGAAAATGAAATCCCGGCCTGGCGATTCTCGCAAAGGGATTTCAAACGATTTCTACTTAGTTCACTTCAAGTCAAGTGAACTTAATAACCTTAAGGCTTTAGAAAAAGCAAGCCTTTTGCTCCATGTCCGAGTGAAGTGGGAACATTTCAGGAAGACTGGAGCAAATTTCCAAAGCCTCACCCAGTGCCGTAAGTGCCAGGGATGGGGTCACGGAACAAAGCATTGCCATATGATTGGTAAATGCATGAATTGTGGTGATTCCTCGCACACTAAGGACGACTGTCCTGTGAAGGAAGATCCTCAAAAATTCAAATGTTCAAATTGTGGTGAAAACCATAAATCAAATTTTTGGGAGTGCAAGACTCGCAAAGCAATTTTGCAGTCGCGCACTAAACGCCAGGTAGGAAACAATACACGTTCCCGACCAGCTACTACCCATTCTGCAGCTGTTAACAACGATCAGCAAAGAACAAATTCCTACCAAACCGTCGGTAGAAACAGCGGACAGGTTTTTCCATCCGCAACTGTTACTTCAAACGCTCAACGAGGAGCAAATACTATTTCGATACCTGCAGGCACCAACAGGGTTCAATCTGCAAACCCTACATTCTTACCTAACCGTGTTGTTAACAATGTTCAACATGTAAATGGACCTACCTACGCTGCCGTTGCAGCGGGTAGAAACCAAAACCAAAATTCCCACGGGACTTCTGATGAATTTGATTTAGGTAACATATCCGCTCCTAAATTAGAATTTTTACAGCAATCGTTAATCGATATGATAACCGATATGCTAAAAACTAATTCCATGTTTGAAGCTATCCAAACTGGTATTAAATTTGCCAATAATATTGTCATGACATTGAAGTTCAGTAATGGATTTTAAGTCATTAAATATTTTGAATTGGAATGCTCGATCCATCAGAGATAACGAGGATGAGCTATTTAATTTTTTAAGAGTTCATAACGTGCATATTGCTGTTATAACTGAGACTTATCTCAAACCTGCCCATAAGGTCAAAAGAGATCCAAATTATTTTGTCTACCGAAATGATCGCCTTAATGGAGCTGGGTGGCGTTGCCATCATTGTCCATAGGCGTATCAAACATCACATTCTTTCTTCATTTGAAACCAAAGTTTTTGAAACTTTGGGGGTTTCAGTTGAAACAAAATTTGGCCAATTTACTTTTATAGCTGCCTATTTGCCTTTCCAATGCACTGGCCAGCAAAAGAACTGGCTCAAGGGTGACCTCCAGAAACTTACCCGTCATAGGTCTAAATTCTTCGTTATTGGTGATTTCAATGCAAAACACCGCTCATGGAATAATTCGCAAAGCAATGCCAATGGTAATATACTTTTTGATCATTGTTCTGCAGGCTACTACACTATTCAATACCCAAACAGCCCAACTTGCTTTTCTTCAGCCAGAAATCCCTCAACTATTGATTTGGTCCTAACTGATTCATGTCAACTTTGTAGTCAATTGATTACCCATGCTGACTTTGGTTCTGATCACCTTCCAGTTACATTTGAAATATCTCAAGAAATCATTTCTAATTCCATCAGTTCTACTTTCAACTACCATAGAGCTAATTGGGATCAATATCGAACATTTATGGAATACAACTTTGATCCTAATGTTCCATTGCAAACAAGAAATGAAATTAATAATGCTCTTGAATCTCTGGCTTTCTCAATAAATAGAGCAAGAGCTGCTTCAGTGCCAAAATGCGAGGTTAAATTCGATTCAGTTATAATTGATGACGATCTTCAGCTCTTGATTCGTCTGAAAAATGTACGTAGGCGTCAATATCAAAGAACACGTGATCCCGCTATGAAAGTCATATGGCGAGATTTACAAAAACAAATTAAAAAACGCTTCTCTGCCCTGAGGAACAAACATTTTGAAAATAATGTGTCAAAATTAGATCCGAGTTCCAAACCTTTCTGGAAACTCTCTAAAATATTGAAAAAACCTCAAAAGCCTATACCAGCGCTTAAGGAAGGTGATAAAATTTTGCTCACAAATGCGGAAAAAGCTCAAAAACTTGTTAAGCAGTTTGAGAGCTCCCATAATTTCAGTTTGGGTCTTACAAGTCCTATTGAGGGTCAGGTTTCCAGGGAGTATCTGAATATTTTCTCACAAGAAAATATTTTTGATGATTCTTGGGGAACTGATTTGGATGAAGTAAAAACTATAACTAAAAAATTTCAAAATATGAAAGCACCAGGTGATGATGGAATTTTCTATATCCTAATCAAAAAACTCCCTGAGAGTACTTTGTCTTTCTTGGTAAAACTATTTAACAGATGTTTTCATCTGGCATACTTTCCAGATAAATGGAAAAATGCAAAAGTCGTACCTATTTTGAAGCCAGACAAAAATCCGGCTGAAGCTTCTAGCTACCGACCAATCAGTTTGCTTTCTTCAATAAGTAAGCTTTTTGAAAAAATAATTTTGAATAGAATGATGCTTCACATCAATACAAACTCAATTTTTGCTGATGAACAGTTTGGATTCCGCCATGGGCATTCAACTACGCATCAACTTTTGAGAGTTACAAATTTAATTCGTTCAAACAAAGCTGAAGGCTGCTCCACTGGAGTTGCTCTTCTAGACATAGAAAAAGCATTCGACAGTGTTTGGCATGAAGGTTTGATTGCGAAACTGAAAAAGTTCAATTTTCCGCTTTATATCATGAAATTAGTTCAAAACTACTTAACTGATAGAACTTTGCAAGTAAATTATCAGAATTCTAAATCTGATCAATTGCCTGTTAGAGCTGGTGTTCCTCAAGGTAGCATTCTTGGGCCAATACTTTATAACATTTTCACTTCAGATCTCCCTGATTTACCTCAGGGCTGTCAAAAATCTTGCTTTGCTGATGACACAGGCATTTCCGCTAAAGGAAAAAGTCTTCGTGTTATATCCAGGAGGCTACAAAAAAGCTTGGACATTTTTACAGATTATTTTCAAAAATGGAAGATTTCTCCTAATGCTTCCAAAACTCAACTTATAATATTCCCACACAAGCCTAGAGCTGCATTTTTGAAACCAAGTAATAGTCATATGGTCACTATGAACGGAGTTCCAATTTCTTGGTCAAATCAAGTAAAATATCTTGGACTGATACTTGATCAAAAATTAACTTTTAAAGATCACATTGAGGGCATTCAAGCCAAATGTAATAAATATATAAAATGTTTATATCCTCTTATAAACAGAAAATCCAAACTTTGTTTGAAGAACAAACTTCTAATATTCAAACAAATTTTTAGACCGGCCATGCTTTATGCTGTGCCAATATGGTCTAGTTGTTGTGCTACTAGGAAAAAAGCACTTCAAAGGATTCAGAACAAAGTTCTGAAAATGATTTTGAAGCTGCCACCCTGGTTCAGTACTATTGAATTACATAGAATTTCAAACGTTGAGACTCTAGAAGAAATGTCCAACAAAATAATTCATAATTTTAGACAAAAATCATTGCAATCTTCAATTGCAATGATCAATTCTCTCTATAGATAAGAACTAGTTTTAAGAAATCAATAATTATTCTTACACGCAGGCAAAAAAAAACCCTGTTAAAAATACTGAATAGACAAGGTAAAAATAATATTAACACAATTAGATATAAATGATAGCATATAAGGTTGAAATGTTAATTACTTAGCAGGAGCACCTAGGTTAATATATGAATGTAAAATAATGTAAAATTTGGAATAAATAAAGAGTTAAAAAAATATGAATACTTTTCTATCCAACATTGACTGGCTCGAATTCATCAATCAGGATCTTCATTCATCAGTTGATGTCTTTTCCAACATACTATTGTATGCCATTGATCAGTTCATTCCAAAACGAACTCGAACACCGCCACGCAATCCGCCATGGAGTAACAATCATCTAAAGCGTTTGAAAAGCTTGAAACGGTCTACTTTGCGCAAATATTCAAAGTGTAAAACCCGCCGATGCAAACAAGTTTACCACTCTGCCAATTTTCGATACAAACGCCTAAATCAAAAACTTTTTTTTTGCATCAAAGGAAAGTTCAGCAACAACTACGTCACAATCCTAAAGGGTTCTGGAATTACGTGAACGAACATAGAAAAGAATCCGGTCTCCCCACTGTTATGTCCAAGGGAAGTATTGAAAGCTCGTCTATAGATGGTATCTGTGATCTTTTCCTCAGTCAATTTTCAAGCGTGTTCATACAAGAATCTTTGGATGATGAACAAGTTCACAAAGCTGCAAACAATGTTCCAGTCCATCCTCCAGTTGGTCCTCACCCTATCGTCGATCCTGAAACAGTGGAAAAAGCTAGTTCCTCCCTCAAGGCATCAACCAGTTCAGGTCCTGACAGAATCCCTGCAATTGTTTTGAAGAAATGCTGCACTAGTCTATCTACACCTCTATCCCGTCTCTTCAATTTATCGTTGCAAGTCGGATCATTCCCAGATCAATGGAAAAAATCATATGTTTTTCCTGTCTTCAAAAAAGGAAACAAACGTGAGGTCAGCAATTATCGTGGAATAGCTGCTTTGTGTGCCGTTTCGAAGTTATTTGAAAAAGTGGTTTACAGCTATTTATCGCACAACTGCCACCATTACATCTCTGAACATCAACATGGTTTCATGTCGAAACGGTCAACGAGTACCAATTTGGTTGTTTACACATCTTTCATCGCTAAAGCTCTACAGAAAGGGCAACAAATCGATTCGATCTATACGGATTTCTCAGCGGCATTCGATAAAATCAACCATCGGATTACTATTGCAAAGTTCGAACGTCTCGGTTTCTCTGGATCTTTTCTCGATTGGCTTCAATCCTACCTAAGTGGCCGTGAAATGGCTATCAAATTAGGCGACTCAATTTTATCTTACTTTCTTCTTGCATCGGGAGTACCACAAGGTAGCCACCTAGGGCCGTTAATATTTCTAGTGTATCTCAATGATGTACTTGGATCCTTCAAACTTTCTTTTTGCCGATGATTTTAAACTGTATTGGACTGTCAACGATATTCAAGATGCTTCATTTTTACAATGTCAGCTCGATATATTCACCGAGTGGTGTGAAACAAATCGCATGGATCTCAACGCTGGTAAATGCTTCTTTATCTCATTTTCCCGCAAACTCAGTTTGATTGACTTCGACTATAAGGTTGGATCTACAATTCTTAAAAGGGAATCTGTTGTTAAGGATTTAGGTGTGTTATTAGACACCAAATTGACATTTTTAGGAACATGTCGCTTTTATAACCTCCAAAGCCTCTAAGACACTTGGTTTCATATTTCGCATTGCAAAAAACTTCAAAAATATTCAATGTTTAAAATCACTGTACTGTTCGTTAGTGAGGTCAATATTAGAATACTCATCTGTCGTTTGGGCACCGTACTATCAGAACAGCATCTTACTTATCGAGGCGATTCAGTGCAAGTTTCTGCGCTTCGCTTTAAGACACCTTCCATGGAATGATCCAATCAATTTGCCCAGCTATGATGCGCGATGTGAACTTATAGGTCTAGAATTACTGAGTATACGTCTGGATGTTTCAAAGACGCTCTTTGTTGCTGACCTTCTTCAATCGAAAATTGATTGTCCTCGACTGTTGTCGCATCTCAACATAAATATTCCCTATCGACAACTTCGCTCAAATTCGTTCCTTTTTCTACATGGTGCTAAACAAATTACGGGCATAACGAGCCATTTTCAAGTATGTGTCGATCCTTTAACCGCTGTTCCAACGAATTTGACTACGATGTTTCTCGTTCCACTCTTCGAAAAAGATTTTACAAAGTACTCGCAGCTGCACAGAACAACACACGTTAGATATTTTGTTTTTTTTTCAAGTTAGTTCAAGTTAGTTTTATTATGTATAGCTCATTAAGTAGATTTAAGCAACCATTGCATCATTAGGAAGCTATGTAACATTCTGTTGATACGAAAAGAAGAGTAGTTTTTTTGCACCAATTTGAGAAAGAGCTCATAACTGCAGCTCTACTCAAACGGGCTTTTCCCTGCTCCAAACAAAGAATAAAGAATAAAGGATTCACCCGTACACCCACGCAGCGCACCGCTCCCCGCTGCCCGCATAGAAGTGCGATGTTCACGCATACGGTGCGTCAGCAGCAGCAACAGATCAGTAATATTAGTTAATTTTTTTTCTCTGTCTCTCATCCCAATAGAGTTTAGCTTTAATTTAATTGGGGATCAAAAAGTGCTACTCCTTCTATAGAGTGAATTTTCCTCCAATTCTAGTTATTGAAGTTGTCGCATGTCAGGCTGTTATTAAAAATAACACGCTTGGCTGGTCCATCCTCAATTGGCAGTAGATTAGACCTCACACTTTGTTCGAATTCATTATCGTTGGACTGCACGTGGAATGTGATCCAAGATCCCCAATCTATTTTGGAAAGCGCGCTTCAAGCTCAAACTCGACCAGTTCCAGGAACGTCATTTCGCAGGAAACCTCCTTCCCCATGGTGGGATCAGCAATGCACCGAGGTTTACCGCAAAAAGTCCGACGCGTTCAAAGTTTTTCGAAGACGTGGAACACCTGAACACTTCGAAAGGTACACCGCTCTCGAACGCGAATTTAAGAGCCTCATCAAGGCCAAGAAACGCGGTTACTGGCGAAAATTCGTGGACGGGCTATCGCGTGAAACGTCGATGAATACCCTTTGGAATACGGCGCGAAGATTGCGTAACAGAACTACGAACAACGAGAATGAGGAGTCTTCGGACCAATGGATCCTCAAGTTCGCGCGAAAAGTTTGTCCAGATTCTGTGCCAGCACAAATGTTTCCTCGCGAAACCACGAACTCGATAGATGAGATCAGCCAACCTTTTTCAATGGTAGAACTCTCTCTCGCACTCCTTTCTTGTGGCAATACGGCTCCAGGGGCTGATAAGATCAAGTTCAACTTGCTTAAGAACTCTCCAAACGTCGCTAAGAGGCGCATGTTGCATTTGTTTAATCAGTTTTTGGAGCTCAAGATTGTACCGGATGACTGGAGACGGGTGAGAGTTATTGCCATTCGAAAACCTGGTAAACCCGCGTCCGACCACAACTCCTATCGACCCATCGCGATGTTATCTTGTATTCGAAAGTTGTTGGAGAAAATGATCCTTTTCCGCCTGGACAAATGGGTTGAGACGAATAAACTGCTTTCAGATACTCAATATGGTTTCCGCAGAGGTAAGGGAACGAACGACTGTCTCGCGTTGATTTCCACGGATATTCAGTTAGCTTTTGCTAAAAAAGAGCAAATGGCTTCTGTTTTCTTGGATATCAAGGGGGCTTTTGATTCAGTATCTGTTGAATTTCTTTCAGATAAACTCCACGCTTGTGGCTTTTCTCCATTAATGAATATTTTTTTCTACAATTTGCTGTCAGAGAAACATATGAACTTTTCTCATGGAAACTCTACAGCTTCTCGATTTAGCTACATGGGTCTCCCCCAGGGATCATGTTTAAGCCCCCTTTTGTATAATTTTTATGTCAAAGACATTGACGGTTTTCTAAGTGACAACTGTACGTTAAGACAACTTGCAGATGGCGGCGTAGTGTCTGTCACGGGGTCCAATGGGGTCGATCTACAAGGACCCTTACAGGATACCTTAGACAGTTTGTCTACTTGGGATCTAGACCTTGGTATCGAATTCTCTACGGAGAAAACTGAGTTGGTAGTTTTTTCTAGGAAGCATAAACCAGCACAACCGAAGCTTCAAATTTGGGGTACACCGATAACTCATTCCATGTCATTTAAATATCTTGGGGTCTGGTTCGATTCAAAGTGCACCTGGAGATCCCACATTGAGTATCTCAAGCGAAAATGCCAGCAAAGGATAAACTTCCTTCGAACAATTACTGGAACCTGGTAGAGAGCGCATCCGCAAGATCTTCTAACGTTGTACCAGACAACGATTTTGTCGGTTTTAGAATACGGTAGTTTTTGTTTTCATTCGGCGGCTCGGTCGCACATCATCAAACTGGAACGTATGTATCGGTGTCTTCGTATCGCGTTAGGTTGCATGCACTCGACTCATACCATGAGTCTTGAAATGCTGGCTGGTATGTTGCCACTCTCGGATCGGTTTTCAGAATCATCTCTCCGACTCCTCACCAGGTGGGAAGTTATTAACCCTCAGGTAATCGGAAACTTTGAGAAGCTTCTTGAGTTGAACCCTCAAACTCGCTTCATGACGTTGTTCCATTTGTACATAACACAGGATGTCAGCCCATCGCCAAATATTTCCACCGTAATTTTCCCATCCTTTTTTTTTTAACCTCGAGACGGCCGCGAGTAATCGGTTCTACCCCCTTAAGCTAAGTTCTAAGATAACTGATGACCATTGATAAGGACTACTGGAGGAACTTCAGAAGCACTTTTGGGCTGCATTACCATTGATCTGGCAGCACTAAGGTGTTTCTTTCCAAAATGGTAAAGAACCAGACCAAAGCTGGGACCTGGTAGTTGAAGTTGCCAGTGCCCTGGGCAAAACAATCCGAATGTGTACTTCGGTCTTTTTGCACTATTTTTCGACTTTTCTACGCACACGATGAAATCAGTGGATGAAATCAACGGTTGCCATAAGCTTTCATATTTGTGGCGATATGTAAAGAAGCTACAGTTGACGACAAATATGCGAGTTGTGATATTTCCTCGAATCAATTATTGACAATGGAGAAGTACCAGTTAACATTTCCACCGGATTAATTTCGTTTCCGCCGATTTTCTGTCATTTCACAACGAAGAAAGAGGAACTCTTTACGAGTGTTTTCCCAAACATCGTCCAGAATTATGAGAACCACAATTGGTTGAGTGCACTTGCGATTTTGGCAGCGAAAAATAAGGATGTCGATGATTTGAATTTCGTAATCTGTTATCGATCGATCGATCGAATGAGCGATAAAAAAAATTGAGGTAACAAACAAGCCAAGCCTGGCTAAAAGTGGCTTTAAAAAAATTAAATCATAAATGCTCGGAATTATTTGACTCATAGAATCGGATAAAGCGAAACAAAGTTCGTCGGGTAAGCTAGTTAATTATAAAGATGTAATGAATGTAAAAAAATAAATATGTTAGGAATTTGGTAAAACTAAGAGTCCGTAGATGCATTTCGTGCCTTCTGGAAACTTTATGCTTGTATTGATGTCCAAGCTAATACTCAATGATTTCATTATCTCCAATCCATTCAACCAATCGCAATGTTTTGTGGTATAGTGGACGGACTATTATAACTTAAGATAACTCCATGCAGACGTCTTCAAAATTTAGTAGATCGACAGGCGTACTTCATAGCGAAATGCTTAGAGGTGAACCGAAAAATTCTGTGAGCTACGCCTCCCAGATGACACCATTTATTTTTATTTATATAGGGAAACTGCCCCCATATTAATCTCATTGTTCCTATATTTATCCTACGATGAATCAAACAATTGGGCAGTTGAAGGATCGGTTTCGTTTTCTAATAATGTTTGCTTCCGTTAAATAGCTACAACAAACATTACTAACAAATCCTGTCACGTGTATATCGTTTTATTTCAAGTAGGATGAATTGCAAAGTGATGAGATTAATATAGGTAAATCTTCCCTAAGTCGTCTGGCACTTTGTGTCGATGAATTACTGCAGATCCACTATAAGATCATCATTTTGCTGACCGAGTGAATTAGTATCGAGAGGAAGCCTGGTTCCGGTCATCCGAATGTTCTGTGCGGCTATAATACTGCCGTGCCTTGGGTGGAGAGATCGGTGCAACTGTCAAAAAGTACCTCCAGTCCATAGACAATGTCATGCGGAAACGCAGGTTCAAGCCGGCATTCTCGGAGCAGCAGAAACCACCCAGAAGCAACGGATGAGTAAAATGGTCAAGAAGATTTTTCCGGTGAAGTGCGATGTGGTGGTGGTGATGGACAATTGCACACATCAGATCTTGGACGGCAAAGACTAGCAGGGGACTGGATAATTCACGTCCCTTACCAAAAAGGTGAGCTGCGAGGTCAAGTACATCTCCCACACTAAGTTCTCGAAGAAGGTTCTCCTGTGGCTGACCATCAATGAGAAAAGACTATTGAAACAACGATTTTTTTCCTCGGGAATTTCTGTGAATGGGGAGATTTACAGTATCAAATGCCAAACAATTTTGTGGTCAAATCCAAGAAGTAGCTGTTCGAAAAAGCGAAGATGGAGCTGAAGAATATCACAACAACGTTCTTCACAACGGCTATGACTAAGGTCGCTGTTACCTACCGTAAGCCGCTCTTCAAGGTGTAGAAGCATGTTGTAAAATGATCAATAGATTTATTTATGTTGTGTTTCTTATGCTACTTACGAAAAGTGTCATTACTTTTCAGGCACATTTCTTGTATCATTTCCAGACAATTTCAATTATTATTAAACAAAACTATATACATCTTTGACACCTATCTAAATCCTTTAAGAAGATTGGTAAGGAGTGCAAGACCATAGAAGAGTTCAAAAAGAATAGGTCTGTAGCTTCCAGAAAAGGCAACAAAACTACTGTCCAAAACCTCATGAGTGGAGTCAAATCCAAATTCAAAAAATTCTGGAATTAAAGTTACTTTCATTCATTTCTTAAAATTAAACTAATAGTGCAAGACTTGAATTAAATGATACAGTTTGTACTTATTCTTTGGTGTTTTTTGTTTCATTTCAAAAATGTGTGTTGCCAGTTTGTTTTCGATACAGTATTTACACAAAAGGACGCCATCATGGCCGATCTGCATCGCCACTTCGAATCTCTGAAGGCACATATTTAAGCAACTGCAAAGTTTTCACATACCAAAGTTTAATGACTTTCTATATACGAATTCTATACGAATTCTATTAAAGTTTGACATGTGAAATCTTTGTAGCTCCTTAGATTTGTGTTTTCAAAAATTCTAAATGGCGATGCAAATCGGCCATGACGGCATGTCACCAGCGTAAGCGTGTCAAAAAATTGTTAAAGCATATGCAAACTCCAAATTATTCCTGCATTGACTTGACGCCACTGTGTTATTGTTGTGTTGCTATCAAGCTAACGCTGGGTGTCCTCTACTGTACACATACGTTGTCTGCATTCTGTTTGTTCTATAGATGCACTTCGCCAGCCTCACAGTTTGCAAAGGGTCCGCAGGTCGCCTTCTACTTGATCCATGCTCGTTGCGTCCCACTTCTTGTTGTGCCCGTTGGTTCGCTAATAATTTTAACTGGCCTTTCGTCCGACAGTCCTACGAGTGAGGGATGTGAGCGAACTTTGTTAGGCGCTAGCGTCCTGCGGTGTCCAAAAAAGGCACAATTTAATCGGCGGTCAACAATTAGCCCAGATACACGAACTCGTCTACCGCCTCGATTTTATCACCGCAGATCCAAACTCGTGATGGGAGGCTACACACGGAACATTTGTTCACTGCGACGTCTTGACTGTAATATGTTTGTTGATATTTACTCATTTAGTGACATTTTACTCATAACATTGAACGATAATTGCACAATATTTTGTGCGAAGCATTCACAGTATTCAGAACAAATCTTTCCTGGGATTTAGCAAGACCTCTAATTTGGATAAACTAATTATGCTTAGATTTCTGGACACTAATGTTTTTGGTTAGGCTAGGAATAAATCATGATAATAAAAGAAGGATACGAATTCTTAGCAAATCCTGCTGTGGATTATAAATGAATCTCACTCAAGTAGTTAGACAATCTTGATCGGTATTTCATGAGCATGAGCATGAGTATGAGCATGATAGACCGCCCACGGATGCTACTCCGTTATTGCCAGATCAGCTGTATTTACACAAAGAACCAATAGATGATGTTTGGGACTAACATACATCCTCAATGTGTAAAAACTGGTGACCCATTATGAAGCAATACCGGCGCCGGCCGTGCCCGAATGCTGGTCAAGTAGGGAATGGGAAGGAACGTGTTGACGTGATACTTGCTTTGAAGGAAGTCGAGAAATCCTCTGCACTTCCACGAGAAATCACTGGGATGTTGGACAGTTGGGAAAAGGTCAGAAGCAGGGTACGTTTTGGTTAACGATACTCTGAAAGTATGTAACTAGCACTATCCGCCAAAAGCATGGGACCACTCCTTCAA
Organism: Aedes koreicus; assembly: GCA_024533555.2. NCBI lineage: Eukaryota > Metazoa > Arthropoda > Insecta > Diptera > Culicidae > Aedes > Aedes koreicus. The sequence goes on along the minus strand of JAHHFK020001972.1, from coordinate 658,504 downwards.
GCAACAGAACATCGAACGCCAGTTGCACCGCGCCCCGAGTAGTCCGGCATGACCTAATCACCGTAAACTCGTAAATAATGGCGATCGCTTTTTCTGCCTGTGTAGGTAATTGTTAGGCATGAGCAGCGGCATGCCTTTTTTTCTGTGGATATCCCTCAAATAGAGGTAAGACAAGTTGGGCCGCCCCTCCGATTGGTGGCCCATCATAGCATTAATAACTGATATTGATTCTATTGATTCCAACGCTTATTAAGTTGGTACCAACCGGGGGAGACTTGGTCCTATACCCAATGCTCTCCTTATCTCCAATCCGTTTATCTATTCGCAATATTTTGTGATATAGTGGGCGGAATATTACAATTTGAGATAATTCTAAGCAGTCGGTTTACCAAAATTTGTCAGATTTGCAGGTAATCGGTGGGTGACTGACCACTAGGTACTTCATAGCAAGATGCTAGGAAGCGGACCGGAAGTGTAAATGAGCAAACTCCCCCTAGACAATCTTGATCGGTATTTCGAATAAAAATTGCTCAGTTTCGACAAAAGAAATTAGCAGCAATGTGAAGTACATAGCGCACACGATGTTCCCAAAGAAGGTGTTGCTGTGGTTCACAATCAGTGAAAAAGGTCACGTCCCCTCTTCTTTTTGTCGGGGCTGGCAGTGAACGGCGAGATCAACAGTACGAAGTGCCTCCCAGATGTTGCCGCCTTCATTGAAAAGTACCATAAGTATGACGACGTAGTGTTGTGGCAGGATCTAGCGTCGGGCCACTATTCGAAGCGGGTGGTGGAGAAAATGTCGCGGTTGGGCCTTCCGGTGGTGGCCAAGCGTGCCAACCCTTCCTACGTGCCCCAGCTCCGCCCAAACACACACACACACACACACACACACACACACACACACACACACACACACACACACACACACACACACACACACACACACACACACACACACACACACACACACACACACACACACACACACACACACACACACACACGCACACACACACACATACACACAAACACATGCCACCTTACTGGTGGAATGAGCAACACAGCATCCTTCGCGCTAGTTGTCTCAGCGCCAGAAGACTCGTCCAGAAACCTAAGTCCACAGCAGGCGAAAGGGCTGAAGGTGATGAAGACACCCGGACAGGATGGAATCCCTAACGTTGCTCTGAAAGTGGCGATTCAGGCATTTCCGGACATGTTCAGGGATGTCCTGCAGAAATGTCAAGAGGAAGGATATTTCCCGGACAAGTGGAAAATACAGAAGCTAGTGTTGCTGTCGAAACCACGAAAGCCTACGGGGGATCGTATAGACCTATATGTCTGTTGGATACGCTCGGGAAACTCCTGGAGAGGATCATCCTCAACAGGCTGATGAAATTTACTGAGAGCGAGTACGTGCTATCGAGGATGCTATTTAGTTTCCGGAAAGTCTACGGTGGATGCCATTCGGACAATGGTCGAGATAGCCGTAAAGGCGTCCAAACAGAAAGTGGAGAGGCGATCGATATTGCGCTATTGTAACGATCAAAGTTAAGAACGCGTTCAATAGCGCCAGCTGGGAGGCTATTGCCGAGTCGTTGCACAGAATGGTTCCTGATTACCTGTGCAGAAATCTGAAGAGTTACTTTCAGCACCGTGTGCTGATCTACGAGACCTCCGTGGGGCGGAAATTGGTTAAAATCGGCGGGAATTCCGCAAGGTTCCATCCTTGGCCCAACTCTTTGGAACGGGATGTACGACGCTGAAGCTTTACAAAGGCGTAGTGTTCGTTTGCTTTGCGAATGAAACATATTATCAGTGCCAGGCGAAACACTGAAAGAAGTGGAAATGCTGGCGACCGAAGCAATCGGCATGATAGAAAATTTGATGCAGGGGTCCACCACGATGCTACAGAGCCCACCACGAAACGGAGGTTTTGGTGGTCAGCAACTGCAAAGCGGTACAGCGAGCAGAAATCGTCATCGGCTTACCATAGGCTCGAAGCGCGTGCTGAAGTATCTGGGAGTGATGATCGACGACTGGCTAAATTTCAACAACCAACGAGAATGGGACACGGGAGAAAACGGTCGATGGACACACTTGGTCATACCAGATTTGTCGATCTGGATGAAGAGGAGGCACGGAGAAGTAAACCTCTACCTTAAGCAGTTTCTGTCTGGCCATGGTTGCTTCAGGCAATACTTGCATCGATTCGGATACAAAGCGTCCAAGAGATACCGGAGAACGTGGTATTTAACTGACCACGCTTCGGACCATTGCGAAGCGAGATGCTTGCCATCAGCGGGGCAAACACCATCCCAGTTAACGTCGTCTATAGAATGTGTCGTGACGAAAGTGCGTGGAGTGCTATTAATGGATCCATTACGCAAATCATGTAGGATCTACAGCGAAAATGGCAAAAGAATCAAGAAGCGAGTGATTGAGTTGAATAGCGGGTTGTCGTTCTCGGGTGATGTTTCAACGTCAGGGATCTCTCCGTCGTAGTATGGTAGATCCGCAATCGGGAGTACTCGAGTCGACTGCGTCAGTATGTGGGAGATAAATTGCTCACCGTGGTGTGGTTTCGGGATCGGAGTAGGGTAGATCCGCCGTCGGGGTCAACTTAATTCGATTATGTTGAGGGTAGGAGCTGAATGGCTCAACCAAGGAAGGTGAGATCAAAATGACTCAGGCAAGGAGTAGGAGCTAAATGGCTCTATCGTGGCTAAATAGCCAAGACCCTCCACGAAGTATTACCATAGGGCAGTCCCGTGGGGGGTTCCGATTGTGCAACAAGGAAACGGGATTTATTGGGATCAGAAGTCGGTATTTTCTCAAAGGTCGACCATGACCACACTCTGACACAGTGCACGATGACCAGTGCAGGCCTCTATGTTAGGTCAGTTCATGAGGAGTCCGGACCTTAGAGAGCTAGGGGCAGACGTGCAGAAAACTAGGCGCACCCGCAATGGGGAAATGATCCTCGAGTTAAAAAGGGATCCAAAAGCCAGCGGCTCCTCCTACAAAGAGCTTACCGAGAGGGCTATGGGTGACAAGGTCCAAGTTAGGGCCTTGTGTCCGGAAGCAACCCTCCTATGCAAGGACTTGGACGAGGTCACATCGGAAGAAGAAGTTGGGTTAGTCATGAAGGAGCAGTGCGAGCTAGGAGAAGCCCAGATGACCATCCGCATAAGAAACGGGCCTCCCGGCACGAAGGTGGCATCGATTAAACTACCGATCGATGCAGCCAACAAGGGACTAAGAGTTGGCAAGATCAAAGTAGGCTGGTATGTGTGCCCACTGAGTATTTCTCAACAACCGGAGGTGTGCTTCAAATGGTAACTGGACAGCAGACAGGGCCAAGACCGTAGCAATCTGGACAGTGGGAAAATGCCCCGTCCAAGAAGTTGTGTACCGCGCAGATGACGGTTTCGTAATTGTTAAAATCAACGGAACCTTTATTTGTAGCTGCTACGCACCCTCAAGATGGACGATAGGGCATTTCAACCAGATGTTGGACAAGGTGACAGAGGAGTTAATCGATCGAAGACCAGTCGTCATACCCGCTGACTTCAACGCTTGGACGAGTGGGGTAGCCGACTAACAAACACAAGGGGAAGCAGCCTACTTGAAGCTCTGGCAAAACTGAATGTAGACATCGCCAACGAAGGTTATGCCAGCACCTACCGTAGGGAAGGTCGAGAGTCCATCATAGATGTTACTTTCTGCAGCCCTTGTCTGATGAGAGCTATAAACTGGAGAGTGACCATCAAGCGATCCGGTACCACGTTGGAGGTACGACGCAGGCGGAGTCAAGTTGAACTCAACTTAACGAGCGGAGGTGGAAGACAGCTAAATTCAATAAGAAAGGATTCGAGGAAGCTCTGAAGCTGGAGGATAACTCACTGAATCCCACCGCAGACCAGCTGATAGGGACTCTATCCCGAGCGTGTGACGCAACCATGCCAAGGAACTATGGTATGAATAGCCAAATTTCACGACAAAAATCAATAACTCGAAAACCATTAACTTTAGACATATGATGTCTTTGGAAGATTTAGTATTAAAAAAAAGATCTATCGTTTGGTTTGGGTAGTGACCTTTTATGATCATAATAAAAATTCTAACTTTTTATTCTTATGATTTAGAGGAATTGTTGCTCCTAGAGAATTGTAGATAGTTTAATTTAATGAAACTTTGCTGAAAAAACCTAACTTCTATCTCATCTACGTTTCGTTTTATAATAGTTTTTCTAAATGTCCTTAGGGTGGGGCTTGAAAAACAGTATTTTGGCTCTTATATTTTTATTTCAATTTGAATTTGAAAACTTTATATAGATAACTTTTAGGACATAAAATGACGCACATTTTAAGTTTTAAGATGATTGCTAGTATTGTATAAAAAAAGTTATAGAGGTTGAAGTGTAAAAAAAAATGTGTTTTTAAGATATCTTACTCACTTATTTGCAAATATTTGCAAACACGGATTACGTGAACTGAAAGTAAAAACTTCCATCTACAAGACCTATGCAAAATCGTTTGTCCCCTTTTGTCCCCTTTTGTCCTCTTGTGCAGCCAAACTCATTTTAAAATTGGCCGTTTTGCATTATTTCTGCATAACTTTCGATCTGCAGCATCACAAATTATCATCAAAGTGCCTAACAACGTGAGATTTTTATGAAAATGTTTTTATTTTTATGTTAACCCATCTCCATTTATTTATTAACATTAATATCACAAACAAACAGACATAACACATTGAAAATTTTGCACTACAAATCATCGTAACTAACACACCATTTCCGCCATTTGTTGAACACACTGTGATGGGTGATAAAGCTAAACAGATGGAGGTAGTGTGCCAACGTCAAACATAAAGGAATCCACTATGTGTGCCATCTGTGTAGATACTTCCAACTAAGAAACATTTGAATTGACCGTTTAAGGTGTAATCGTTGGCGACCGTCGGCAAATTATTGGAGAGAGTGGTCCTAAACAGGCTCACGAAGTACACGGAGAGTGAGAGCAGTCTATCAGAGGTGCAGTTCGGATTCCGGAAAGGCAAGTCCCCTGTAGATGCCATCAGAACGGTTGTGGATACTATGGAGACGGCACAGAAGCAACAGAGAAGAGGAAACCGTTACTGCGCGGTGGTTATCCTGGATGTAAAAAATACCTTCAACAGTGCCAGCTGGGCAGCAATCGCCGATTCGTTACACAGATTGAGGGTGCCGGAGTATCTGTACCTTATCCTGAAAAGTTATTTCCAGAATCGCAGACTGATTTACGAAACAGACGCTGGAAAGAGGAGTGTGGCTATTACGGCGGGTGTTCTACAGGGATCTATTTTGGGCCTGACCCTCTGCAATGCCATGTACGACGAGGTATTAAAGCTGAACCTTTCCAGAGGAGTGAAGATCATCGGCTTTGCGGACGACGTGGCGCTTCTAGTGATCATTGAGTCACGAGAAGAAGTCGAAGTACTGGCCACGGAGGCGATAGATGCGGTGGAAGACTGGATGCGTGGGAAGAAGCTATCGCTAGCTCACCACAAAACCGAGCTGGTGATTATCATCAACCGGAAGACAGTGCAGCAGGCAAGAATCATGGTCGGCATCATTGAATCAAAGCGCAAAGTCAGACACTTGGGAGTCATGTTGGACGATCGACTGAGCTTCAATAGTCATGTCGACTACGTCTGCAAGAAGGCCACGGCATGCCCAACAACTCTGCGATCAGCAGTAGCAAGAGAAGGTTACTAACGTATTATCGGCAATCATCAGGTACGCATGCCCAGTGTGCTTGGTGGCATTAAAAACTGGAAGAAATCGCGCCCAACTGAACCGTACGTCCAGGTTAATAGCGATGCGCGTGTCGAGTGCTTATCGAACCATCTCGTCAGACGCCGTGTGTGTGATAGCCGGGATTTGCCTTCTACTGGAAGAAGATAGCGAGTGCTACAGGGACCGAGACACAAGAGGAGTTCGGAAGAGAGTGCGAGCCAACACACTATCCATGTGGCAGCAGCAGTGGGACAACGCTGCGAATGGCAGGTGGATCGTCTAATTTCCAACCTGTCGATGTGGATTAACAGAGCACACGGGGAGGTTAACTTCTACATTACGCAATTTCAACCATGCTTTAAAAATATAAAACACCCCAACACACAAAAAACAACAAGGAAGAAAAAACACAAAAAAAAACATCCCTACTCCCCCCTCTTTTGCGCCCCCACAAGAAAAAAACCCACCCACCGGCGAAAAATATAATATATATGTAAAATCGTAGGTAGTCTACTAACAGGAGCCAAAGGGCTCAGCATGGCGCATGTTGGTCGCTGATATATATATATATATACCACTCACTATTATCTCAAACAATTTAGAGACAGCTGACAGATTAGTGATTCCCCGATAGTTTTTAACGTCACGTTTGTCTCCTTTCTTGTGTGCCGGAACCATCAAAGATTCCTTCCAGACTGCGGGAAATTTCGATTCAGCAAAAGATTTATTGAAGATCATGCAGAGCGGCTCGACAAGAGCTCCATTGGTGCGACAATACACTGAAGACGGAATACCATCTGGTCCAGGCGAGAATGTACATTTTATTTTCTTGATGGCATTATTTACCATCAAGGACGTTATTTCAAAAATATCCACGTCTACAAGGTTCGTAGGGACGTCCAGAACAGCGGAGTTAAGTTCTCTTGGGTTAATACTCTTCGCAGCAAACACTGACGAAAAATGAGTAGCAAAAATTTCACATTTTTCCTTACTTATAGATGTTTCAACATCGTTCAAAAACACGCTAGCTGGCATAGTAGTATTTTTCCTCTTTGAATTTACATAGCTCCAAAAACTCTTGGGGTTTCGCCTTAAGTAAGTTTGTACCCGTAAAACGTAAGATTTGTAGAGTGACGAGTTAAGTTTACGGTACTCATTACATGCCAAGTGAAAACTACGCTTATTTGCCAGGGATCGGTATCGCCGGAGTTTACGCTGCGAAGCATTTCGTGTTCGTTTAAGTTTTCGTAGCAAACCAGAGCTCCATGGAGGAGAAACAGCGGGACGACGATATGGAACATTCGTGTCCATCCAATCATTCAGTACAGCGCACAACATTTCAGCCATTTCATCAGCACTCAGTCCATCAAAAAGAACATCCCAGTCAATGGCAGAAAGAAAATCCCAAAGAGCATCGAAGTCAATTTTGTTATAGTCTAACGCCAGCAAAACATTCTCATTCACACCATGCAATGGTACAGCGTCATCAACTAAAGATGGAACACAGACAACCAGTGGCGGGTGATGAAGGTCAATTAGTAAGAGTGGTGAAACAGAACTCGAGATTTCAACTGGAAGATCCGTTGGGCTAAAGAACAAATCGAGAATGCGTCCTAGGTGATTGTGCACGAAATTTCTTTGATGCATGTTGAAGAAATCCATACCATCAATCAATATCGTGCTAGCTCTCGGTGAAGATATAGTGTTCACGGGTTGAATCTTGCCATCAGAATAATTCCAGGTCACTCCAGGCTGATTATAGTCACCGCATACCAGCAGACAATCGTTGTCAGAGCCTCTGTTAACAAGCTCATGGATCGACTCAATATGCCCGGTCAATATACTGGGATCCTTACTTTTGTTTGGAGGAACATAAATGGTACAAAGCAAGAGTCGTTTGGAACCAATCTTCATCGATACACATACCTGTTCTAACGTAACTCCGCTGGACACTTCAACACTGCTACTGATAAACCGATGATGCACAGCAATTAGAACCCCTCCGAAACGACATTTACTGCTGTTCATTTGGCTTCGGTCACATCGGTATACATTAAAATTGTTCCCAAAAAGCTGCGTCGAATTGATTGCGTCGTCGAGCCCCGTCTCAATTAAAATGATGACGTCAAAATTGCAATCCAAGGTATTGCAGTAAAACTCGTCGATCTTGGTCCGCAGCCCACGGACGTTTTGGTAATAAACCCATAAACTACTATGTTCAGTGCGTCCAAGTATTCTTCTCTCAAGCTGTGATTGTTGAGGTGCGTCAGAAATCATTTGAAAGTGTCTGGAAACGGTGGGCGAATCAGATCTTGACGGACAAATAGCACGTTCGTACTTGCCTGTATTCACGTTTTGGAAGACCCTTTCCCCACACCCACACGCAGGGTCGGGACGGCTGCTGGTCGCTGGCTGGAATGACTCGACTACGGTGGGGGGGTTGAGGGCTTCCATAGTGCTGTGTTCGGAGCGTCCCGGAGTTCGTCTGTCAAGCTGTGTTTGCTGAGATGCGTCAGGAATCAATGAGAAAATGCTGGAAACGGAAAGCGAATCAGGTCTTGGCGGGCAATTAGTGGATTCGTACTTGCCTGTGTTCACGTTTTGGAAGACTCTTTCCCCACTCCCACACGTAGGGTCGGGACGGCTGCTGGTCGCTGGCTGGAATGACTCGACTACGATGGGGGGGTTGAGAGCTTCCATAGTGCTATGTTCGGTGCGTCCCGGGGTATAAACGTCTGAAGTACTGTAAGTTATCGTTTCATGCTCACTGAAGGCGGTGTACTGGATGTTGGTGTCAAATAAACTGCTGACGGTTTCCGAAAATTTTGGGCAGAGTTGTCTTCAAATTCACGGAACATGATTCCTTCCGGCCACGTCGATGGATCCAGTGCGTTTGACTTTAATGATGGGTCCAGTCCGACTTTGAATGAGACAAAGGTCATGCTGCTGGTGTCAGTTCCTTTGGCAACCAGTTTGACAACCTCCGGGTCCTGGGTAGTGTCAAGGTTTGCTCTCACCATTGCCAGAACTTCCTCATTTGTAACATCCGGCCGTATGCGAGACAGGTAGAGCCAACATTTCTTCGCTGGCTTTGCGCAGACTGGAACGGACTTCACACTGTTGTCTAGCTGCTTTGAACCAGATTGGCATTCGGTTACTTTATGTGCCGAATCAGGTCCACGAAGCCGTTTGGCAGCTCGGATAGGACCGATATGGGGCCAGCTCTTAATCGATGGTGATTGAATACAAGGCACGGGCTTTTGCGACAACTGTTTTATTTCGGTGTGCATATTGCTTATTGCCTCTGTGAGATACACCAGCGGTGATTTTTCGTCGGCCACTTTTGTTTTGGAACGGAGATGTGAATTTTCGAACAGCTCTGCACATTTGTCACACATCCAGAACAAATTCTTGCGGTGAGGCGAGAAATATCCCAAAAGAGCACGAGACACATTCGCACATGGCATGTGAAACATGCAACCACAATATCCGCGGCAAGAAACGAATTCAATGCCAGCGATCGCTTCGCAGCACTTGGCGCAATTTTTTTCTCCGTTCATCGTCACAAACGTTGTTTAAGGAAATCGCCTTTGGGTATGCACACACAGCAATAACGCAAGAAACAGCACAACGGGGACGGATTTGGCTCAATGCGAATGACAATAGGATTGCTATTGGCCAGCAGACAATGGGTTGCGAAGCGATCAAAATGCGATGACGCAGCAAATGACACAACACATGCAAATTAAAACCCAAATTACGTACGCGATTAGGCACCAAACAAACAACGACCACAACGACTATTTATTTTTATATTTTTTTTATCAAAATTAAAACATTTTTACATAACATATCAAAAAATCTTAAATGTTCATCAAGCCGTTTTTGAGTTAAATTTTTTTGAAAATTTCAAGTTTTTTGCCCATACACACATGGAATGAGCATCATTTTCCAAATTTGGCAACAAGCGCTGTCTGAGAGAATCTTGGGAGGTCGGAATTGGCCACAGGGTCGGGATTGGACCAGGCTCCGCTATATTAAGGAATTGGAGCTCAAATCTCAAAGCTTTAGACTACAAGCAAGGGTTTTCTCAGATTACCTTCAATTAAAACTCAGCATTTAATTTGATTATTTAATGATTTTGATTTTGCATAACTCATCAAAAAAAAATATTAGATAGCAAAATTCTTACAATTTAACGCACTTTTCTTCATCTGAAAACGAAAACCGTTTCACGATAATGTAATTTTCACTTTGTGGCTTAAAGTAATGAAACGATTGTGTCCCAGAGATTTGTTTTACACGAGTATAACGGTTTTTTTTTTTTTTTTTGAAAAAGACCGTGCAATTTCGTAGTTGCTACTCCCTTACTGACAGAACTAGTGTAATTGCACAGAGAACCACATAGATGGAGCTTAGGAGTAGCTTTACATCTTCAATGTACAAGTTCACTAATTCTATTTATAGATCAGTACCGGCGCCGGCCACGTCCTCACGGTCTTTTGGGGAGGGGGAAGGATGATTAGTTTGACAATCGTTGTTATTAGAGACCGTGAACACCACTGCATCTCTACAATTGCCAAGGGAAGGATAGTTGTGTTAGTGAGGTAGGTTATTTTTAGATCATGGATGCACTGTGGTAAGTGATGCGATCAATGAAAGAAAGCGCAGTAGACTGCTTTTTATTTTAAATCTAGTGGTGATAGAAAGAGGCAAGTGAAAAATGGCAAGGAAGGGGACGGGCCTGGGATTGAACTCCCGACAATCTGCTCAGTAAGCAGAACGGGTAACCACTGAGCTACCCAACCGCGTCATTATTCATACCCCCCACCCTCCCCCCCCCCCCCACCAATTTCACAAAAACCAATTTTAAAAAAGATTTTTTAAAAAAAAAAAAATACACAAAAATACATAAAAGAACCCTGCCCCGCACACCTATTTTTTTTCCTCCTTTTTTAACAACAAACCCCCTCTTCCCCCACTCTCCTTCTTTCTCCCTCCTTTAAAAAACCCCCCCACACATTATATATCCCCCCAAAACAACATATTTCCTCTCGTCTCCTTGTCTCATAACACCTTTTTCCTCTTTTCATTTTCACTTGAGCAGTTCGTTGCGAAACACCGAATTCTTGCATAATTTTGTATGCAGTCCAGGATTTGGGGAGAGAAGTTAGAATCCTATATCGATCGTTTCTGTCAGATGTTTCATCAAATTTTGCCTTCATCTGTTGAAAAATTTCCTGTCCGTCTCCGGGTTTCTGGGCAGCAGCGCTACCAATTGATTCAGCACTCGTTGATTCCAAAGAAAACAAAGATTCTGAAAACAAGATGGAAAAATATCACAATTAGTTAGGAACATTTTTATTTGTATAATGTAATACAGATTGTATCCGATTATTTGAAGTATGATAGGCAACTGCTCTACAAATTGAGCTACCAGGTCGGATTAGGTAAGATTATACGGAACTGATATTTTTTTAAATTTTCTGAATAATCGAGTACAACTTGTATAACGTAGCAAATCATGACGTCTGAATAAACAAAAAGAAGAGATTATTCTACTTACCAACACTAGGAACAGCGTCAATTTCCGATGATCTAGCGGCATTGGGATCAATTATTTCGAAACCACCATTATTGATGTTTGCTGGTGCGGCGAAATTGTTCACTCTAGATGGTCCGGCCACGGCGAAATTAGTGGTGGCTGATGGTCCGGCAACGGCGAGATCATCAAGTTTCGATGGTTCAGAAACGGTGAGTTCTTGATTTCCACATTCTAGATTAACTGCACTTGGAGTTGCTGGCTCGTTTTCTTTCTTGATAAAGCGATAAAGTCTGCAATAGCTGGTATTACAAATGTAGGAACAGCTTTTATCCAATTTTATTCTCCTTTCCGCTGCATAACCATATAGTTTAGGAGTAACTTTCTTGTAACTATAACTCCAAACATGGCAATTTGAGCATTCGTGCTTCATTGTATTAAACGTTTAAAATTAACACTTCATTTGATCACTTTTTAAAAATAAAAAATAAAACATTGAAACACTTTTCTCAAATTTTTGCTAGTACACGCGAGCAAATTCCTTTTAATTCTACTGGAAGCTTACTTACAGACTTCGAGTGCTCGACTTGAAGGGAACATCACAGTAGGTCTAGTATTTATAGTAGGTTTTTTTTTACCGCAGTGTGTGAGGTAGGGGAGGTACTTGAGTGTGTTTATGTGTTTGTTTGTTACCTAAAATGTTGTGTGATGCCAGAAGGTTATTCATTATTACTTCGTTTGAAGGTAGTCAAATTGGTGTTGTGTTGTTTAGTTAGCTGTTTTTGTGATGAAGGTATAAATTTAAACAGCCACGAATATCCGTTTCCTTGACCCTTGCTAAGCAAGTTTTTGGGATTTTGTTTGTGGATTGCTATGCTTTCCGCTACATTTAGTTTCGTTGAATATATGTTCAGCTACTTTTAATTTAAAATAAAATAACTACAATGAAATAATTCCCGCAGTTATTTTGAATTGATGGAAAATGATGCTCATTCCATGTGTGTATGGGAAAAAAAACTTGAAATTTTCAAAAAAATATAACTCAAAAACGGCTCGATGAACATTTGAGATTTTTTGATATGTTATGTAAAAATGTTTGATAAAAAAATATAAAAATAAATAGTCGTTGTGGTCCAACATTTATAAAACCATAAAAAACAAATACTTTGACCATTTTAGCAAATTTAGGTACATTAATTATTTTAATCAATATTTTTAATAAAAATAAGAAATAATGAGCTTTCTATTCATAGAAAGACTTTGCAAATCGACCCAGTGGTTCAGAAGTTATGATTTTTTTTAAATAATTTTTTTTTTGAAAAATGTCGATTTTTCTGGTAACCCTATATCGAACATGGTCATCCTAATAAAAAAATACGGGTCTTTTTATTTTCGATGAAAAACATACCATGCGATTTTGAGCAAAATCGGACAACTTTTTTTTTCAACTCTATTCTTTTCCCGTGGAATCGCTGTATATATATATATATATCTATTAGAACCAATATCTATCTATTAGAACCAAGTGCCCGGCCTACAAGGGTAGACCAAAAAACTAAACACAGTGCGGGTTACCCAATTGAATATGAACCACTGTGAGGCAGCTCAGGAACTGCTGTGTCAGGCAGTTCGTGTGCCAGGAACGGATATCGCCATAATATCCGACCCATACCGCATCCCCGCCGGTAACGGAAAGGCGGGTTGCGAATAAGTCTAATATGGCGGCATTATGGACGACGGGCAAGTTCCCGGTCCAGGCGGTTGTTTCCACCTCAAACGAGGGCTTCACGGTCGCAAAAGTTAACGAAGTGTTCATCTGTAGCTGCTATGCGCCGCCAAGATGGTCGATTGACTCTCACAAATTGTTGAACAGATGACAACGGAGCTAACTGGCCGAAACCCGTTGGTAGTAGCGGGTGACTTCAATGCCTGGGCGTTGGAGTGGGGCAGCCGCATTACCAACCCAAAGTGCCAGATTCTGCTTGAGGCCCTGGCAAGGCTCAACGTAGACCTGGCCAACGTAGGTATCAAAAGTACCTACCATAGAAACGGAGCAGAGTCGATCATCGACGTGACGTTCTGCAGCCCTGGGCCACTGGAAAGCTGAGGATAGCTACACTCATAGCGACCACCAGACGGTTCGCTATAGCATCATTCACAACGCTAGGCAGCACGCAGAGGGAAAAGCACCAACTCCATTTGCCCGTAGATGTAGGACGTCGTACTTCTATAAAGAAGTATTCAAAGAGGCGGTTGAGCTGGAACAGAGAACGAGCGAAACCCAGGCCCCTTGAGGCGATCAACTTGTAGCGCTACTTACACGAGTATGCGTCGCAACCATGCCCAGAAAGGTCAAACCTAGGGATGGGAGGTCGCCGGTTTATTGGTGCACAGAGACGATCGCCGACCTCCGGAGAATCTGCCTCCGAGCTAGAAGGAGGATGAAAAGAGCGCGGTTGGACTCCTAAAGAACGGAGCGTGGTGTGGCGCTAGTCGCCGCCAAGGCCGCACTAAAGAAGGGGATAAAAGCCAGTAGACGAGCCTGCTTTGAGGGTCTGTGTTAGAAAGTCAATGCGAACCCATGGGGTGACGCGTATCGGGTAGTAATGGCCAAAACCAAGGGCACGACAGCTCCAACCGAGCAATCACCAGAGCTACTGCTGGTGGTCATTAGGGAACTCTTTTCGCGTCACGACCAGAGTCCCTGGCCTCCCATAACTGCAGAATTGTACCATGAAAATAACAACGGCACTGCGGAAGAAGGGGATGAAGTGACTGTTACGAATGATGAACTTATTGCGATAAGTAAATAACTGAAGGTAAACAAAGGGCCAGGACCTGACGGTATACCGAACCTGGCCATCAAGACGACTATTTCACTGGCTCCCGAAAGACAGGGAAGCCACCAGGTGATCCATCATCATGCCGTCCGATATGTCTGCTGGACACGACGTGTAAGGTGTTGGAGAGGGTTAAATATGTGCGTTCAATAGCGCCAGTTGGGAGGCTATCGCTCCAACGCATCCGGGTCCCTGGGTGCCTATATAGGATTCTAGGCAACTACTTCCAGAGTTGGGTACTGTTATACAACACAATGGCGGGTCAAGAACGTGTTCAAGTCACCGCAGGAGTTCAATTCTGGGCCCGGTGCTCTAGAACACGATGCATGACGAAGTGTTGAGATTGAAGTTCCCAAACGGGGTAAAGATTGTCGGTTTCGCGAATGACATTACCCTAGAGGTCTATGAAGAATTCATAGCGGAGATGAAGTTAACGGCCTCGCACTCCATCGATATTGTCGAGGGATGGATGCGCTCCAAGAAACTGGAGCTAGCCCACCACAAAACGGTGATCACTGTGGTCAATAATAAGAAATCGGAGCAAAGAGCTACGATCAGTGCTGGTGATTGCACTATCACCTCAAAGCGGTCCCTAAGGTACTTGGGGGTTATGATCGACGACAAGCTGTCCTTTACCAGCCACGTCGACCACGCCTGCAAGAAAGCCTCCATGGCTATATCGGCATTATCCCGCATGATGTCGAATAGCTCAGCGGTACAGGAGAGCAAGCGTAAGCTCCTGGCAGTGTGGTGTTCCAATACCATCTGCTCAGTTTCCCACTATCTAAAAATACAACATTGATTTGTCACATAATTCTCGATGACTCAATAGCCATTTCCTCATTCCATAAAACGATTTTGATAGAGATAATTGTTACCCAAATTCTAAACCTTCAGAGTAGTCAACAGCTCAGGCAACAAAAAACAAAACGCGAAGAATAAACGAGTACAGTCTATGATCGTCAGTCAAGTGAAAGATGTCTCTATTCGAAAGTCCGATCTTCTAATCTGCCACATCACCGTCGCCCTGTCCATACTGAGGTACGGCGGGCCGACATGGGTCACCGCCCTGAGTAATAAATGCTATCTCGGCAAGCTTGAAAGTACCCACAGGCTAATGTGCGTGAGAGTGGTCAGCGCATACCGCACAATGTCACGCGACGCAGTATGCGTTTTAGCGGGGATGATGCCTATCGGCATCATCATAAAAGAGGACGTAGAGTGCTTCGTGCAAAGGGGCACGAGAGGTATCCGCAAGACCACCAGAGTCGCATCAATGGTTAAGTGGCAGAGGGAGCTGAATAATTCCACCAAAGGTCGGTGGACCCACCGACTAATTGCGGAGATATCCGGATGGGTCGGTCGGGGACACGATCCCCGATAATCTTGTCCAGAAAATGTGCCAAGAACAGGACACCTGGGACACTGTAAACACGGCGGCCTATCAGATTGTCCTACAGCTCCAGGACAAATGGCGAAACGACCAGCGACAGGTCAGAGGAACCATCTAACTACTAAAGTCCTATGTAGTAAGACAAAAGCGGGTGCTTAACGCACAATAGTCCCCTCCCCCGAAGGAATACCGAAAGGTGGATCCGGGTGGGCCAAGGCTAGAGGCAGTAGGCAAGAGAGTTCCCTAAACCCTTAGTTCTTCAGGAGTCTGTATACAGATTTTCCATCCCGTTAAAAAGAAAACACAACCCCCCCCACACACACACACTACTCGGTTTGAATCAAGACCAGAACTATGACTCGAATTATGCTCAGGATTTTCAAAGAGCTTTGTTCAAGAGTCAGAGTGGTGAATTTCCTTAGTATTAAAATATATGATTTAGACTTTATACTCTTTAGAATTATGAAAAACTGAAAGAAAGTTATCTTAGGAGAGTAATTAAGATTTCTATTAATCCATGATTAGATTTTATTTTTGCAGCTTCATACAAATTTTCGATTTAAAGCAAATTTGAATCAAGCTTAATTTTCTTGTTATTTCTTCTCATGATTATTAAGACTCGGCACCGAAATAGCTTCCATATACTAAGTGGAATAAAAGCAATAAATTAAGATTTACTATATATACACACATGTACATGAAACGAACATACAAATTCAGAGAATGTTCAAATTGCATTAAAAAAAACACTACCAGTTATCAAAAAATGAATTTTGGAATGTTTTGGCGATTTAAGCTGGAATCAAGTGTTTTGGAATCGATTAATTACAAATCTGAAAATCTTTGTATTTGATGCGAAACATTCTAGCTGTTGACAAATCATCCCACATTTATTAATTCGTGTCATTCTCTTAAACGTTTTAGGACAGAACAAGTTAATAATCCTGTGCCAATCATCAATGGATCAAAACTCAATCGCGAATCTACGGATTCTGCTGGTAATCGTATATCACAAAGCCCTGCAAAAACTGGAATTCCCGGTTCTGCTATAGTGATTGTAAAGGACCATAACTCGAGCGCAGTGCATAGAAGATCATCTGATTCAGACTTGAGTATCACTCCTAAAGGTATAACGAAGTTAGCATTTTTTTTTAAATTGAGTAATTTTGTGCTTTGTATCGCTGCGGGTTTGAACTGGTAGCCATGGGAACTGTTGACTGTTGTTAGGAAATAGAACTCTAAACTATATTTTCTAAATTTTTTCACATTTAATGATATGAACATAAACTTTATCTATCGGGATAACGATTCGATGCATCAATCATGAGTGATTACCAATTAATTGTTGTTGATTTAAAATATATCATCTAGAAAACCATCAGTTTCCTACCTGCTGAAGAAGTTTGCTTAAAATTAGCCTTTGCGAATTTTGCATTTGTTCGCGTGTACCGGAGGGAATGTCTTTGTCAGCTCCTTCCCACATCTAGGATTGTTGCAACATTGAATTAAAATGTATTTCATATTTATTTAAAATCACTATTTATTTCATGTTTTTTTTCAGTCATTTTTGGTTGATTTATGCTTATGATTATATTATCCATCATCTGGCACTATTATATGCAATAAAAAAAAAGTTGTTTCGGAGCTGTCCAACAGTACTCAACGATAAACAATCCTGCGCTGTTGAGAGGCAACTATGGCATCACTGTTGCGTTTTAGTGTGCCAATTTTTCCTCTCTTCTTTGTTAGCCATGGCTATAGCGAAGTAAGCAGGAAGTACTTCCGTAGTCTTTGGCTACACACAATCATCTGATTTATTATTCATTCGACCTTACCATAGCCTACTTACACAATATGATAGCACATCTCCTATTTTATATAATTTTTCAATGCAAATATCACCGGATTTGATGTTTTATATGCTTTCATTTATTTATTGTATCATTACTTCTAATCTTCTACACACAGTAGCAAAAAAAAAGCCGAGCAAAATTTTGCTTCCAAAAAACGCCATGTTCAACCTTCTGTAACTTTGTCAATTATCAAATATTTTGGTCGACAATTTGACAACACTATAACCAATGTATAGACCTTATGTGACCAAAATTTCATGTTGATTAAGAATATAAATTTGAGGTTTTCATAACATATGTGAAAAAAGTCATTTTTGGTCATACCAATTTAAAAAATCCGTATTTCTGTGAAAAATTTAGGTAGCATATCAAAACTGTCACCATAGCCTAAAAAAATATAGGAAATGATGTGGACAAAATTTGAAGTGTTTTCATCAAGCGGTTTGGACTACAGCTGGCGTCAAAGTTGACACCACAACATGAGTATTTCCCTTTTTCACCAGATATTGACCATGCTGAAATATCGGTGCAAAAAAAGCCACATACATTGGTTATAGTGTTGTCAAATTTTCAGCCAAAAATATTGATAATTGACAAAGTTACAGAAGGTTGAACATGGTGGTTTTTTGGAAGCAAAATTTTGCTCGGCTTTTTTTTGCTACTGAGTGTGTGTTTGATTTTTAATATTAAGTTTGTAATAGATCTTCATTAGTTAACCTTATCAAATTCCTGCGAATCTGTCTTCGATGTCTTCAAACCCCCTGAACACCGGTACATCTTCATCAGAAATTCCCATATTGGTATCTTCAATCATCGCACCGATATTTCATCTCTGATCGCCTCAGAGCTGTATTCCGGTCAGGTACAGGGGAGGGCACTGCTGGGAAATTAATCTTCTTCAAGTGCGCTATGTTTCGTTCGTATGATGCTCCTGGTCCTGGTTCTCTATTGTAGTTCGGTGATCTGTGCGTTCCACCACCTTGTATTTCGTTTTACCGAATGTAGTTGCCAGTTTATTTCCCGGTAAAAGGTTTTGCATCAATACGGTATATCCGCTACGAATGTTCGATTCTTGAGCAAGTCTTCTTCTATCCTCCCTTTATTTTCCTTTTTCTTTATTCACTCTTTTTTGATCACGATAATCCGATGATTCCGGGATGGTTTCAATGTCCTCAATCGATGGAATCTTTGACCCATAGCCCATAGCACAATTCTGAAGGAGTTTTCCCAGTAGTCGAATGAGGGGTCGTATAGTATATTAGTAGATAATCATTCAAATCCTTCTTCCAATCTCTCTTCAATGCATTACTAATTTGTAGCCTCTTCAGCAGTGACGTGTTCTGTCTTTCAACCAACCCATTTTCTTGCGACCAATATGGAGCTGAATGGTTTGCAGTATTCTTTAAAATCCTTCTCAATAAACTGCTTCGCATTGTTCAGTGTAATCGTCCTAGGTTATCCCAACCGAGTAAATATCCTGTCAAGTTTATGGACGGTCTCGCGTGATCCAATTTTTGACATGAACTTCCTTATACCTTTTTTTTATGGTTTACTGGCGGGACTCTGAATAGAGTAGAAACCTCTACACCAGGCCTTTGATGATATCGTTGCGTAAATCCTTTCGAATCATTTTGCCAGCCGTACACGGAACATGTCGTCCAAGAAGACGTTGTTGCAACTCTCGGAAGGAGCCACGTTTGAGAATTTTGAGTCATTTCGTTTGATTTTTTTTTTCATTGTCTATTTGTTATTTTGTTAGTCAGTGTCACGTTTACAACTTAAATAATTTGTTTCGTTATTCCATCTGTCTTTTGTAGTCTAGTCCGTTGGTGTGTCATTTATTCGTTTTGAGATTTTTCCGAAGCAGTTTTCTCGAACCAAAAACAAGAAATTATAGTATTGTTCCTTGTGTGTGTAACCTTCGAAGAAGATTCCACTTTAAATACATTAATTTGGTGAGAGAATTTGTTGAAAACTATGAAAATTATGATTGTAAATGTAAATATTCATGTCAAAAGATTTTTGAATTATATAATATACTAAACGATTCCAAAAATAAACAAATAAAGGTAAAGCTAGAAGACAAGCCCATGCACGAAATTTATCGAATGTGCTTCGATAAACGGGTCACATCTCATTTGAGCATTGTAGGAGCTAAAGGGCGATACGGTCAAAATTTGGTCAATATCAACTTGACGTATTTCTTTCAATTTTGCATTTAAAAAACCTGAACACCCCTCATTTTGAAGGTGTGTGTGTGTGTAGAATGTTGCTCCTATTTTGATTTTGGAATTCACTCTTCAGTTGTCAAAATGCCGTCCAAGCAAGAAGAGCAGCGTATCAAAATTTTGCTCGCGCATCGCGAAAATCAAAATTCAAAACCGTTACAAATGTAATTAAAGTGTTTGGGGAACGTTTGTCGACAGCCAGGAAGTCTGGATCGGGGGGAAATCGAAAACCGGAAGCCGCTGAGACGACAAAGAGAGTTGCCGGTAGTTTCAAGCGAAACCCTAACCTATCTCTCCGAGATGCCGCAAATAAGCTGGGTGTATCGTCTACAACCGTGCATCGAGCCAAGAAACGAGCCGGACTATCGACTTACAAGAAGGTAGTGACTCCAAATCGCGATGATAAACAAAATACGACGGCCAAAGCGCGATCCCGGAGGCTGTACACGACGATGCTGACGAAGTTTGACTGCGTGGTAATGGACGACGAAACCTACGTCAAAGCCGACTACAAGCAGCTTCCGGGACAGGAGTTTTATACGGCAAAAGGAAGGGGAAAGGTAGCAGATATTTTCAAGCACACGAAACTGTCAAAGTTCGCAAAGAAATATCTGGTTTGGCAAGCCATCTGTACCTGTGGCTTGAAAAGCAGCATTTTCATAGCTTCCGGGACTGTCAACCAAGAAATTTACGTGAAAGAGTGTTTGAATAAACGTCTGCTGCCTTTCCTGAAGAAACACGGTTGTTCCGTACTGTTTTGGCCGGATTTGGCATCTTGCCATTACGGTAAAAAGGCCATGGAGTGGTACGCCGCCAACAACGTGCAGGTGGTTCCCAAGGACAAGAACCCTCCCAACACGCCAGAGCTCCGCCCAATTGAGAAATACTGGGCTATTGTCAAGCGGAACCTAAAGAAGACCAAAAAAACTGCTAAGGACGAGCAGCAGTTCAAGGCAAACTGGCTTTCTGCGGCGAAGAAGGTGGACAAGGTGGCTGTACAAAATCTGATGGCAGGGGTCAAGCGTAAGGCCCGGCAATTCGGATTTGGAAAAGCGGAAGCCTAACTGAATATTTTTCCTGAATTTTATACTAATTGAACTTGAAAAAGAAATTTAATTTGATTTTTTAAATAAACGATTTCACCGATTTACACGCGTTTTCCCTTGACCAAATTTTGACCGTATCACCCTTTAAATAGGGATCATCGAGCTTTAGGTAGTGTAGGGAGACTCGGCTGCTCGAATATCAATACTTCGACAGAGACAAAGCCCCAACTACTCGAACGCACGAAGCTTGCCGAAGGCGCGAAAATCCAGACGATCACATGTGGCGTGATGATCGTACGATGCTGACAATGACTACCTAGGAAATTTGGGCGAGGATATATAAACCCACTTCAACCCCATGGCGAGTTCTTGATTCTGCGAAGTGAAGATAAACGGAGTGCTACAATTTGACCTACTTAAATTTTTCTGTGATAGAACAAAGTTCTAGTGACGCGGTACAGTAAATTGAGTGCTAAAGGTTAATGAGTGATTTCTCGCATTCGAGTATCGTTGTTCACAATCCCACCGTGCGTAGTGAACGTTATTAAAGTCCAGTGACTGACTTTGCACTCTAACGACACGTGTTGAAGAGCGTAGTGATAGGGCACCAGCCTGAAACCCAAAGTGCTATCAACGCTGAACGATTTCGCAAGTTGTCGAACGGACCGTCCGTCACCATTCGGTCCTACCCTCCGTTATTCCCACCCATTCGTCCTAAGTGAGCGGAGTCAACGGAATTTTCAAGGCAGCGTGCTTGGCAGTCGGCCAAGCCCAGGAACGAGATCAGCAAACCACGTGGTGCACCATCGGCAGCGAAGCGACGATATCTTCAAGACGGTGAAAGCAGTGAGTCAAAACCGAAATTATTGTAAATCTAAATTAAATAAATCAAACGTTAAATTTGAATTTTCTTGAGTCACGAATATCTTTTGCATGCACCAAAGAAACTGATTTTTAGTGGATCTTGTATATAATTTAACACGAAGGTAAGTCTTTCCTAGTAGCGTAGCCGGCCCTGAGATTGAGAGGTGAGCTAACCAAAAGAGGCAGTTGCAGCCCACCCCAGACGACCTCCGTGGCTGTGACCAGAGGTTAGGGGAATTTCGGACGAGGCCCTTCTGGTCCGTCAGTTACATGTGTTAGACTGATATAACTTAAATCCTTTTGAAGCATTTCACCAGCAGTGCAAGGATCATGTCGTCCATAGAGGCGCTGTTGACACTGCCTCAAAAGGTGTTGCATTTCCCAAGTTTGCTTCGCTTTTCTCTCCATTATGTTCATGTCCACTGTTTTGTATGGTGTCATTTCATCTTATCTTTTCTGGTTCATTTATTTTTGTTTGCCTTATTCTTTTCGTGTGTCCTACCTTATTCAGTTTTGTTTTTTGCTATCCTTCCATTGTGTCTGTTATATTTGTCTGAAACCAATTTCGTAGTCAAGGAGGTAACGTTTGATAATACGTGTCGGTGAGTTCAAATGTATTCCTGCTTAGCTGTGATTTGAATTTATTTCTTTTAGGTAAGTTTGTCAGTCGTGCAAGGATCATGTCATCCATAAGAAACTGTTATTACTAATTCAAAAGATATTATATTTGCACGGTATTATATCTAATCATTTTTTTTCCTTTGTCTTATTCCCTCTCGTAGGTCAAATTTGTCACCTTGTCGACGGTGCTATAAACATGCATGTGAGACCAAGAATTTGACCAGTAGTGAAAGTATCACATATTCTGCACATTTATTTCACTGCCACGTCGTAGAACGTTTATATAAAGGCACTAACATCAGGTGTGATACTAGCGGGCTATGCCGCAATGCACTCTTAGACTTCTTACTATCAATCTAAGGGAAACGACTAAAAGTACACTTTTCATTTTATTGACAACTTATGTTGTTACTCATCCATTTTTTTATGGAATGAATAACCGAAATACCTGTTTGCTCATGGTATAATAACTAAATGTAATTGCAACATTTTCGAAAGGGGTGAATGTTTTGATCAGGGTAATTATCTGACTGTTCGAAATGAAGCACATAGTCATAGAAAAGTGTTACTTGAGACTGACGATGACAAGCATGTATATTAGAGATAGGACGCGGAGGGCCCGCTTAGGGAACACCATTGGAAACAATAGAATAAACCTTTCCATGTATGAACCCTGGAAAGTGTGAGGTTTTTAGTGGAATACCTGTAACTGGAAAATTAGAGGAGGAATTTGTAGTTTCCGTTTGATCTCAGCTATATTTGTTGCTTGTCTTGGCGGATACGCGTGTTTCGTCTACGGTGTGCGGACTTCTTCAGTGTCGTGTACTATTATGGACTCTCGAGTATTAGTGCACGACGCGTGTCTGTCGCGTGTCATGCGCGTGTCTGTCGGGATAGGCGATGGAGGTGGTTGGGGTTGGATGGGGGTTGCTAGTCCTTCTTATTTTATCGTTACCTTTCCATGTAGTTTATGGCATGTATCCTCCATACCAGACAATAAATAAACAGAAAAAAAAAATTTGATAGGAAATAGAACTGTTCTTTTTCAAGTGTCAGATTAGTTAGTCTAGTGATTTGAAATATTGTTAAATTTGGGATGGGGATGGTGACTAGATCCAAAGCTAGAGAGTAGGCTGCAATTTAAAATGTTGTTGTCTAAATTTAATCCAGTATTTTTATTTTAAATCTTTTTTGATTCAAACATCATTACTTCGGGTTCATGCTGTTCAAGTTTTGTTATGTTAGGAATTCGGAATTCTTAGTCAGAGAAACGAAAATATCGTCGTAGAACGTTTATATAAAGGCACTACCATCAGGTGTGGTACTAGTGGGCTATGCCGCAATTCACTCTTAGACTTCTTACTATCAATCTAAGGGAAACGACTGAAAGTACACTTTTCATTTCATTGACAACTTATGTTGTTACTCATCCATTTTGTTTCATGGAATGAATAACCGAAATACCTGTTTGCTCATGGTATAATAACTAAATGTAATTGCAACATTTTCGAAAGGGGTGAATGTTTTGATCAGGGTAATTATCTGACTGTTCGAAATGAAGCACATAGTCATAGAAAAGTGTTACTTGAGACTGACGATGACAAGCATGTATATTAGAGATGGGACGCGGAGGGCTCGCTTAGGGAACACCATTGGAAACAATAGAATAAACCTTTCCATGTATGAACCCTGGAAAGTGTGAGCTTTTTAGTGGAATACCTGTAACTGGAAAATTAGAGGAGGAATTGGTAGTTTCCGTTTGATCCCAGCTACATTTGTTGCTTGTCTTGGCGGATACGCGTGTTTCGTCTACGGTGTGCGGACTTCTTCAGTGTCGTGTACTAATATCAACCCCCCCACAACATGACAGATTAACTTAGTTTCGTGTAACCACTTGCAAATCGTAGATGTCGCCCCGCGACGTAAACATTGAGGTCGTCCCTGATAGATGCACCGATGTTTTTATTCGGACGAGTATGTTTTTTTGCGTCATGAGTGGTTGCAAAACAACATGCAAACATAGCATATCAAAAGAGTCTATTTTTATATTCATGATATAATTTCAGTTGTAAGTAATTTAAATATTGGAAATAAATATTTCACGCGGCTTTCCTCCGAGTAAAAGTACAACCGCAGCGTTTCGAAAGTGTTACACCGCGTTGTATTTTGTGAACATTACGTGGCGCGGTGTATTGTATCCAATAAATCTGAGATTAATTGAAAGTTATTGATTGGCCATAGAAACCGTTTAAACAATGATTTTTTGTGCTTTTTTTACTGAGGTACTTTATGAAAAAGATTTACATTTACGTTGGGAGGAAGCGGATGTCAAAATTACTACACATATATACTACAGGGGATGATCAAAAAGGAGAAGACTAGCAAAATTTTGTCCAGATTCAAAGTGATACAGTTCGGTGAATAATAAACCGATTTTGATGAAACTAAAAGCGTTCGACGGGAAATTTATTCTAGTTTTAGCATGTTTAATAAAAATTTGATTTGACTTCCGGGCACCGGAGATATCACGGATACTTTGAGGTTATGTCAAATGTGCTAATGTTCTGCAGCTCGTTATTTTTTATGTTACTTGAAAATCGGAAATATTATATTTTTCTCAGAAACTAGAATTTATAACAAGTCTGTCAGTGGTTAAAGATCGTGAATCGGCCCATAAACAACCCGGAATCCGCAGTATCCCGGATATCCGTGATATCTCCGGTGCCCGGAAGTCAAATCAAATTTTGATTAAACATGCTAAAACTAGAACTAGAACTAAAACTAGAATAACCGTCGAACGCTTCTAGTTTCATCAAAATCGGTTTATTATTCACCGAACTGTATCACTTTGAATCTGGACAAAATTTTGCTAGTCTTCTCCTTTTTGATCATCCCCTGTATCTTTTTACGTGTGGGAGAGCGGGATTTGAAAATGGCAGAGAAATGATACAGAGTTTCAATTAAATGTATAGGAGATATATCGAAGAACTCCAGGAACTTAGTAAATACCCTACTACAGATTCAACCAGGATCACCTGGAAACATTATCACAAAAAAAAAAATTAAAACTAGAAGAAAGACAATTTAAGAAAATCTCACGATATAGCTGAACGTAATGGTTTGCTGCTGTATCTTTATGTGCTTTTTAGGGTATTTCAAAAATCCGTTATAAATAATAATAGGAGTCAATCTCAATAACATAATATAACTTGACCTTCGGGAATTATATTGGATGCTCGCCATTGTCCATTAAAATTACAAGAATTTTCATGTGACCTCCCTTCTTCGTATAATATGCGCTTCAGTTATATCTTGACTCTAGGCAGTCATAGACGTATGAATTTTCTTCCTGCGGCAGTAAACTGAAGAACACATTTTTTAAATCAGCTTTTATCTGCACACTAGCAAGCCACTGGCGGTTGCCAAACCTAACCCAATTACTCAGCAGTAATAAAGTCATTACGCTTGATGCATAAATTATGATCTCTATTAAAAATATTGTTTCCGCAAAGAAAAAGAGGTAAATTAATCTTTTTCACAAAAGAGTCTACCTCATACATGCGTTAGCGCCCCCCGACTATTAAACTGGGGTAAAACGTAAAATAATGGAAATTCATGTCTCAATTCGTTTCAAGTAAGATTATACATCTATTGAACATTTACACGGTGTTCAATAAGTTCGAATACAAGTTTTCATCATTGCGTAGGTATGCGCCATGTACATATTCTGCATTGGTATTGGTGTCAGCTTTAGCTTCATTCATACGCTACCGAATGTGCGCGGTGTTGACATTCTGTTAGTTGTTGTTTGTTTGTTACGCGCGATGAAAGAGTATCGGGACTTCGTAATTAAGCGTTTTTTGAACGGTGAGCGACCCGGCGATATATTCCGGCTGCTGAAATCGCATGGGGTCAAGCGGAACTTTGTCTACACGACCATCAGGCGATACCGGGAGACGTCCTCGACCAATGACCGTGCGAGATCCGGTCGGCCGCGTTCAGCGAGGACGCCACGGGTCATCAAGATCGTGAGGGAGCGAATTCGGCGCAAAAAGAACCGCTCAATCCGGAAAACGGCTGCAGATCTCAACGTTTCCATTGGAACCGCTCACACCATACTCACCAAGGACCTTGGTTTCAGGCCTTACAAAAAACGTAAGGTCCATGGCGTTTCGGAGGCTACCAGCAAAAAGCGGTTGGATCGAGCTAAGAGGATCCTCTCTCGGCACGCTGGTCAGGAGTTTGTTTTTTCGGACGAGAAACTGTTCGTGCTGCAGCAGCCGCACAATGTGCAAAATGACCGGGTGTGGGCGCCATCGAGGGACAGCATTCCTGAATCCAATATAAACATCCCTCGGTTCCAAAGTGCCGCGTCGGTGATGGTTTGGGGGGCAGTATGCAAACGTGGTAAGCTACCCTTGGTGTTTATTGAAAAAAACGTCAAAATCAACGCGGCGTACTACAAAACTGAGGTTTTGGAAAAGGTTGTTGCCCCCAGTCTCCGAAGCCTCTACGGCGATGAGCACTACGTGTTCCAGCAGGACGGTGCACCAGCCCATACGGCAAATGTGGTTCAAGCCTGGTGTCGGGACAATTTAACCGACTTTCTGGACAAAACTTTGTGGCCTCCCAGCTCCCCGGACTTGAATCCTCTCGACTTTTTTGTTTGGTCCTATATGATGGCGAAGCTGAACGAATACAAGGTCAGCACTTTGGATCATTTCAAGACGGTAATTCTCAAAATCTGGGACGAAATGCCCATGCAGTCCGTGCGTGCCGCCTGCGACGCGTTCGAGAAACGTTTGAAGCTCGTTAAGGAGTACAAAGGGGGGGTCATTCCAAGAGAAATGTTGTAAACGTTCCTTGTAAACATAGCTTTCAATAACATAAATCCAAAAAATAAAAAAAACATGTTTTCATTTTTTTAACAAATTTTGAAAGTGTATCCGAACTTATTGAACACCGTGTACATCGTCTTGAAATATTACATCAACTTGATATGTGGCACTATAAGGTTACAGGCCAATTTTAATTTGGTTGATGTAATTTTTAACGCAACAGATTAATAAATCATAAAAGCCGCTCCATTTATGTGCATTCTTTTAGTCATACATTTACACGATTTTCTCGAAGTGTGTTTTTTATCAGGGCAAAAGTGGGCAACAACAACAATCCAACCACTGTGCAGTTTAAAGCAGCATATGTACAAAAGGTTGATTGTGAATAACAAAGTCACTTTATCGGCATATGCTATTTGCCAAAACTTCGATGAACTGAACATGCTTCATGCTGAAGAAAATTCTGCGTTCTACCTTGAATCAGTGAAGAACACATTAACCATTGGATACGATGACGAAAATACAGGTGATGATGAGAATTCTGCTGACATGGTTGGAAATTCTCAAACGGATGATGAGTTTTCACTCAATCCGAATTCCGCTACTCGCGTTCAGAAATAACTAGTTGGAAAACTAAAGTGTGAACAATGCTTGCTGGTCATGGTCATCAACAATACAATGCTGGTCATTCGGGATCTCGGGGTCCTTCCTTAGCTCAGTCGGTAAACGCACAGCTACACTTATAGGCAAAATAAAGTGCCCACCTCATCGTTTTTTCAATTTCTCTCATTTACTTGGTTCAAATTAAAGTAAACACACTGTATTTTTTTTTATTATCTTATTTTTTATATTCTTTTTAAGTTTCACTTATGGAATACTGAAAAAAAGGAGTTTTACTTAAAGAAAAAAAAATCAATTTGTGTTGAAAAAAAAAACAGTGACAAAATAAAGTGCCCGCGTAAGAGCAAAATGCTGAAGAAAAAAAAAGGTCATTCCGAATACTTGATAAATTCAACGTTGCCAAGTATTAGGCGAAGCTGGAAAACAGGATCGTCATGACAATTTACAACGCCCAACAGCTTGTTTTCATGCAACTATCACGGCACATTTTGAATCAAGATTTAGTGAATAACCATCGCAACATCTTGATAAATTTGTGTATTGATTTTTATCTAAAGCTGCAACTGGAACAATATGCTAAAAAATGTGGTAAAGCAAAGCACACACTCCGCAAAAAGCTTATTAATTTGATTCTTTTCCGGGGTGAAAGTGATTTACCTTAACAGTCATAAACGTTGTATACCGTAGAGAAACATATAATAAGATAAAATAAATGCAATAATGTAAAATCTATTAAAAAGAATGAAATTATTACCTATGCTTAAAAAAATACATGAAGGAACTCGATTCGGTCGAAATCCGGAAAATCCGGAGATATTACGATGAATGGCGCATCATTTTGTAAATCCAGTGAAATACCTCTTACTGAAGGTATCTCATATCGTTCTCGATACAAATCGGTTTTCGGAAGTTGATTTTCCACACTTTGACTGGTACGAGTATATCTTGTTTATAAATACCTAGTTCGAAAAAATGATGACACTTAATGAAAAACCGTTGACATGAGTTAATTTGTTACATGGAATATCTATGATGACGTTACATTTTACAAAAATTATAATCGGCTCTACACAAAGAATTTTAAATTAATGGTTTGGCAAACAATCTAATAATCGCTTTTACCTTCCAAACGATATTTCACTTTCAGAAATATTCAAACGGCTAACAAACAAATGTTCAAAAATAATGGACTTCATGTTTGAACGATCCCTTGAAACTCTTGCGCAATTGATTATTGACCGCTATCCTTAGGAAACGCTAATCGGCTCCCTCTTCCCCTTTGAAACACGTTTTATATGAAGCAATTCCAAATTTTCTACCGATTGTCACATTTAATACCCCTCCCTCCCTTAAGTGCGTGATGTAATTTATGCACAACACACTTTTATGTTTCCACTGGTTCCATTACTTCTGGTTCATGCTGTTCAAGTTTTGTTAGGTTAGGAATTCGGAATTCTTGGTCAGAGAAACGAAAATATCGTCGTGAAAATATCACCAATAATCTCTCACCTACACCCTGCATACCATGAGATACTAACTCCCTCTTCTCTCTTCTTTTCTTATTGATTTCATGATCGAAAATGGCTGTAAAATGGATCGATTGAAGTGCGAAGGACCTGCTCAGCCCTAGGCTACATGCGGTTTTGACAAGGAAGTGATCATATCAATTTCAAGAAAAAGTACCTGTGAAGCATCCTCGAAAAAATCAAAGACAGCACAAACATAAGTATATGCGAAATCAAAACTGTCAAACTATCAAAAACATTCATCTTACTTAAGATCAAAAAGTTATATTACAGTCACTACTAGTTTCAAATCACAAACAAATTAAACATTTCAGGTCATTTTATAGCAACGCGGCCATCTCAATCCAAAAAAAACACTACAAACCCCTTACCCCAACCTAATCCTTATCACCTCCCATGGCGTTCAAGTAGTCCGCATAGACCAGTTCGCCATTACCCCTCCCTAACCCTCGGCTTTGGATTGACTTGCGCTCTCATTGCCCCGCCAAACGCTGCAAAATGAAAATGAAAATGAAATGAATCATTTTTTTTCCTTTGTCTTTGTCTTCATGTCGAATGTTTTGTACGTTGTCATTTTGTCTTATGTCGTCCAATCTATTTATATTTTTCCGCCTTCGTCTTTTTATGTCATATGAGTTCACCTACCGCATAAGATAGTGAGTGGTGAGTCTCAATTATTTGTATTATTTTGCAATTTAGAATAGTTAGTTTTAAAGTTTTGTGATATTTTTTTTTTTTTTTTTATTAATACACCACACACCCCCCCCCCCCCCCCCCCCCCCCCCCCCCACAAAGAAATCCAAAAATTTTTTCCTTTTTAAAAACCCCCCCCCCCCCCCGGTTGTTGCCCCGCTGGAAAAAAAAAAATTTTCCCCCCCCGGGGAGCCCCCGTTTCCAAATTTAACCACCCCCCCCCCCCCACCCGAGCGTTGCTATTTGAAGAAAAACAAGCAAAACAAGTTGAAACGTTAATAGGGTATGTGTCCCTTGACTCAGCCTAATATGCAACGATCGATTACATTTTTTATCATAACTCATAAAGTATTTGACCTGAAAGCAATATTTAACTCATTGTACACTTGCTTAGATAAGTTTAATAAGACGTTTAGTAGTATGTTTCACAAAAAGTTACACAACTCATTTTATAAGGTTAGAAACTTTCGAGTGATATGGATGTAATATCGGTCTATAAGCACCAAATTGGGTCTATTTGTGGATGCAACATCGTCCCATTCGATAGATTTATTATTAAATGCAGTATTTGTACGGTTTTTTTTGTCTGATTTTCTGATTAAAGGCTTTGTAAGCTGTAGTCGATCAACCCAACAACAAAATTCACAAAAATACTATAATAAAACTGCTTTGCAACATTTAAATGGTTTTCTCATATGATACCTCTGCCATTCGATAATGAAAACATTATAAATCACTCTACACAGATTTTGTTTGTTTTTTTGTGTTTGTTAAGATGAGCAAGTTGAAAAATGTACCATCGCAAACTAATATATATTCGTAATTTTTTTATATAAATAACAACATGTTTACTTAGTTATTAATACAACAGGCCATAATTACGAACACAGAAATAAATATGTCCCTAACTTTGGGTCTACGGTTTTCTTGTTAGTTCGTTGCTGTTTTATCCATGTTAACAGTTAATTAATAACGCGTGATTATTATCTGTACATTACTCGGTTAATCGGTTCAATTTAGTCAAATTTTGATCTCTAGAAGATCGTGGAGATAATCTTTTCAGCTTAACCAGAAAAATCACGATGTCTAAAAAGTTAAGGAAATCGAAAATTATGTGGAAGTGAACAACTTTAAATTGATAAATAATGTTTCAATTGCTTTGGAATCAATCGGTCATCCTAATAGCAACACAATTTTTTTGATTATCGCTGAATTAATGACATATTGGGTACATAGGCCGAATGAAGGAGCTAGGCTAACATTACATCCCGTTACCCTACCCCCCCCCCACAGAATTTTTTTTTTTTTATTTTGTTGTATTTTTTTTTTTTAAAATTTTTTTTTTTTATTTCCCCTTTTTTTTTAATTTTTTGAAAAAAAAAGGGGAAACCAAACCCCGGGGAAGGAATTGGACCCCACAAAACAAAAAAAGTTTTTGCGGGGCTTGGCTGAATATTTCCCAAGATCCAATCTTTGGGACAAACAGAACGTCGAAAACCTATACGGAAGAATATTTGAACTATACACTGCCCGAAATATTTAGCGAAACGAAACCGGTGCGAGAATAAATTTGAGTCTTATTGTGTTACGTTTTTTTGACCGGTGCGAAAGTGGGTGGCTAAATCAAAATAGGAACGCTCGCTGTCATCAAAATATTACCCAGATACGAACCCACCGGTGGGGATGGTCTTATAACCTATGTCTTTTCTCACAAGTTTCCGTTCCTTTGCGACCGTATTTTATATTGCTTCAGGTTGTCTTCAGGTATGGTATTGCTCGCGGTCATGGCATAGGGAAGAGAACAATAGAAAGGAGAGAAAACACTAGTAACCGGCAACGGTTCAGAATGCTTCAACGGATGCGTATGAGAGATCATTTCCGGATAATTTCCACTTGTTTACTCAACCCCCTCACGTTTAGATATAGGAGACAAGAAACATCCCACTGCGTGCTACAGTCTGGAATATCAGGGCAATGATCTTCCATCGCATCTTCAAGTGATCATTACAAGCTGTCCATTTGGTTCTGGCACTTTTGAACGTTGGTATGTCAGCCCATTCACACATGAAATCTGCCGCGACCAATTCGGCAAAACGCGCCCATACCCCTTTCTGAACCGAAGGGCAGGGGATGTCAACTTCCTTATATAATTAAAAAGAACTCGGCTCCGTTATGCCTATGGCACTTGAGCCTTATAAATAAACAATTAAGTTAAAAAAAAACTTCCTTACATCTGCTGAAATAATCTACTGTAACCAACAAGTGTTCTTCGGATGGCAGTGGTCTCATAAAGACTATGGCCACATCGATCCATGGCTTTGAAGGCAGGTCTCGTTTTCTCATCGGAAGCGGCTTACTTGGTAGTCCTCTCAATTGGGCTCCTTCACATTTTGCTACAAAGTCTTTAGCTTCACGGTCCATTGCTGGTCACCAAGCCCGATCCCTCAATCGCTTCTTCATGATTGATTCTCCTGGATGGCCCTCATGCGCAAGCTGAAGCATTCTGGATCGCAACTCTTGAGGTACAACCAATTTATTTCCTCGTACGACTGTATCCTCAATCATAACGAGCTTGTTCCTAAATGGTTCGAATTTTTTCACCACCGGCCCAATCCAATTACCTGATTCTAGACAATCTTTCACAGCATCAATCGCAGCAGATTATTGAACAGCAAGTACTAAGAAATGGTTGTCCGTCTCAAATTCCACAGGATTATTTCGAATGACCAATCGCGATAATGAATCCGTAATGTTTCCTGATCCTTTCCGTTATTATACTGTGAACTTGAATGATTGGAGTTGCTGCAATTCTAGCGCATGGTGTAGATGTAGGAGAGAAAATAATCTCTAGTGGCTAATGGCCTGTTTCCAACTCAAATTCTCGACCAATTAGGTTCATTGAGAATTTCTCTACGGCTCATACCAACGCTAAGGCCTCGTTTTCTGTTTGGTAATATCTTTCTCCAGTCACAGTTAAGCTTTTGCTTGCAAAACTGATAATACGAGGATCAAAATCTGTCTTTCCTTTAAATTGGACAAGCACTGCCCCTAAAGCAACCGGTGAAGCATCCGCAACTACTCGGGTTCTCAATGAATTATCAAAGAACGACCATGTCTGTGCATTGGCTATGAGGTTTTTCAAATGATCAAAGCTTTTCTGATGCTCTTGCGTCTAAATGAATTTGTTGTCTTTGCATATCAATAACCGTAGTGGTTCCGTGATTATAGCTAAATCAGGAATGAATTTCCCAACATACGTAATAAGGCCCAGGAAGCTCCTGACTTCTTCTGCAGTTTTTGGCTCTCGAAATTTTTCCAACGCTTTAACCTTACTAACCACTGGACGAATTCCTTCTGGTGACATCAAATGTCCAAGAAATTCGATCTGCCTGACTTTGAAAATACATTTGTCCTGATTCAGCAAGATATTGTGACTTTTTAATACTCTGAGGACTTTTTTTAATGCTTCGTCATGTTCCTCTTCTGTTTCCCCGGAAACCATTATATTATCGATGTAATTTACAACATTTTCGCATTCCGTCAGAATATGCTCCATGACCTTTTGGAACATTTTCGGAGCACAAGAAACAAGCCCTTTTGACATATGAATGTTGTTATATATCTAGACGATTATTCTAATTCAATCTATGTAATCAAATCAAAGTAAAGTAACAATATACACTGATAGGCAAAATAAAGTGCCCACCTCTTCGTTTTTTTCAATTTCTCTCATTTACTTGGTTCAAATTAAAGTAAACACACTGTATTTTTTTTTATTATCTAATTTTTTATATTATTTTTAAGTTTCACTTATGGAATACTGAAAAAAAAAGGAGTTTTACTTAAAGAAAAAAAAATCAATTTGTGTTGAAAAAAAAAACAGTGACAAAATAAAGTGCCCACTTCAAAAATCGATATGTTTTCGATAAGTTTCCATTGGAAGACCCCTCGATTGTCTATGTTTTGATATTTTGACATGTTTTGAAGCAAACGGCTCAACCTGGTGCATTTGTATACGTGATCGCATTTGATTCAATTGAAAAAAATAGAGAACGCAGTGCTTTCGAAAGCAATTCCCTTGTGTATCCGAAAATTGGTCGTTCGTGATGTGCAAAACGGTGAATCGCACCGGGCTGTCGCTAAGAAGTACAATATCAGTAAGGCAGCGGTTCTTCTGAAGCTTAAAACGTTTGGATCAGTGGTGGATCGCCCTGGCAGAGGCAGGAAGCGGAAAACGGATGCGAGAACGGACACCAAGATCATGCGCGAAGTCAAGAAGAACCCGAAGGTAACTGTCCGCGAGATCCAGGAATCCCTTCAGTTATCAGTTTCCGGTCGAACTGTTCGTCGCCGTCTCGTAGCACAGGGGTTGAATAGCAAACTTGCCCGGAAGCGCCCATTTATCAGCAAGGCAAACAAAGCCAAACGGCCAAACATCCTGCGAGAAAATCTGGAGGTTTCGCTGATCCAGACGGGCCTTGAAGAGAAGTTCGTATTCCAGCAGGACAACGACCCGAAGCATACTGCCAAGAAGACCAAGTCTTTCTTCCGGTCTTGTCGGATCAAACCGCTGGATCAAAGCCCGGACCTCAATCCTTGATAAAACTGGTGTTACCAATAAAAATAACTATTTTGAAGCCCTGGAGCGCGCCTGGGAAGAGCTAGATCCACAGCACCTAAAGAACCTGGTCGAGAGCATGTCGAAGCGCCTGCAGGAGGTCTGAAGGCCAAAGGAGGACACATCAATTATTGAAATGCTTTTATTTTACTTTAATTTATGTTTTCTGTAGCCTAAATGAAGTGGGCACTTTATTTTGTCACTGTTTTTTTTTCAACACAAATTGACTTTTTTTTCTTTAAGTAAAACTCCTTTTTTTCTCAGTATTCCATAAGTGAAACTTAAAAAGAATATAAAAAATAAGATAATAAAAAAAATACAGTGTGTTTACTTCAATTTGAACCAAGTAAATGAGAGAAATTGAAAAAAAAAAACAATTAGGTGGGCACTTTATTTTGCCTATCAGTGTACAATATGGAAATCATTAAACAATTATACAAACAGAATGTCTTTTTCAGCTGCTTAATTTACCTTGTGAAAGGCATCCTTAATGTCTAATCGACTGAGGAACCGGGCCGACTTGAAGCGTGGCAAAAAATCTTCAAATGTGGGCATCATATAATGTTTTCTCTGGATCGCTTGATTTGGACGACGCATGTCCACACATAGACGCAAATCACAATTATCCACCACGATGGTAACTAGTGGTGATACCCATTCAGCTGGGCCAGATACTGGCTCGATGATATCCATGATGATAACATTTTTCTTCAATTTTGCTCAGCAGTGCAATCGGAGGTCAAGGAATCCGTTGAGCGACCGGAGTAACATTCCGATTTACAGGAATCCTCACCTGAATATTCTTCATTTTTAGGAACGTACGTTTCTCCACAGACATCAATGCATTGATTGGATTTGGAAGCCCGATTCTTAGCACACCAAGCAGTGCTGTAAATAGTAATTTCGACCCAATGCGCTAAATTTGCCAATACGTTCCAGAAGCTGATTTTTACAATAGCACGAATGAAGAAATTGTAGTGCTTGATTATTTTCATGAATTTGGTTCACAATGTATCGGTCTAACTGTAAAACCTAAGACGTGAGAGCGCAATATCTGAATATTCATATGATATTCATCATTGAATATCATTTGAATACAACAATGAATATATCACTTTCTGTATACCAGTTAGGGCAATGCGTTGTTAGACAAAGTTATAGAATTTGTCAAGAGCTACAATTTTATCATACACCATATTCATAAATTCAGCTGTTGAACCAAGTTATCGGTAAACTTATCCAATTGCACGAAACGACTTTTTACAGCACTGACACCAAGACATCTAGCTGTTTCTTTACCCAATAGTGATTGCTGTCCACCTTTGATGACATAAAACATTGCGGTTGTTTCAAGCTTGCTCTCCGAGGCCTCCATTTCTACGGAAGCCTCGAACACATGAACAATTTCCAGTGGTTGAGCGTTAGGGCCATATCCTCTCAAGACGATGTTAGGAACGTTAGATGGAACACAACACTTTACACCATTCTGCCTCATGTATTGCCAGGTTGTATCATCAATAATATTCTTCGAGCTTCCCGAATCTACTCGGACCTGTATCAGTACTCCTCCGACTTTTGTCCACAGATGTTCGTCTCCATCACCAATATTGAAAATGAAGCTTTCTGGTTCCTCTTGCTCAATATTCTCTTCTGCTACAATCGCACGCACGTTGCCAAATTTCCTTCGCTTTTCTTGATGATTTGAGGATGGTCCTTTGTATCGCTGTTTGAATTTTGATACCGATCTGCACACTTTTGCATAATGTCCTATTTTGTGGCATTTCTCGCATTTCCTTCCACGTGCCGGGCATTCACGGTTGGTTCCATAGCCGTTGACGCATCTCCTGGTCCTGTGTTTTCTATCGCTTTTGCCTGTTGTTTGACCGATTCAAACGAATTCACAATGCGTGTTAGCTGTGCCAAATTCAGTTTTTCCCGTTGCAATAATTTCTCTCTCAATTCAGTGGGAGCATGTGTGAAGTCTTCTAAGTGCCGCTTGTGGTTATCTGACACACCGGAGCTATTACAGCCACGCCTTACCTGTGGGACTGTTTGCGGAAGAAAGAGGGCGATGTAGGGGCATGAGAGCCTTCGTTCGCTTCTGGCCGAACGAGTGCGTTAGTATGCGTGTCAGCGCACCTCGAGGCAATACACGTGCATCTGTATTGACACAATGAGGAATTGATGGTAGGCTCGCAACGGCTCGTCTTCCTTATGCCCCACATCTCCCCTCTCCTCTAAAAAATGTGTTATATTGGGAGACCCCAGGAACTTAAAATCCAAATGTGTTCAAGTCGTCTTTCGGGAACAACAGCG
The DNA here is from genome assembly GCA_024533555.2 of Aedes koreicus. Lineage (NCBI taxonomy): Eukaryota > Metazoa > Arthropoda > Insecta > Diptera > Culicidae > Aedes > Aedes koreicus. The sequence continues at coordinate 621,726 of JAHHFK020001972.1, read as the reverse complement.
ATCCTGCGTAGCGGGAAAGCTTTTGCCTGTAGCTACACAGGCATCATGCTTTGATAGTGTCCATGTTTTCCTTTAGATGTTTCCTCCAAAACACATCGCTTGCTAGAAAGAAAATGTGCTGCTGCCATGCTGCTTCATTCGTAGTTTACCTTCTCTTCTCTGCCCCAGGGCAACATTTACATCGCCCCTGCAAAGAACAAAGCGGTTACCATTCCAAAAAAAAAAAAAACGATGGGTTTGTATCTTAGTTTGTATACATCAATTTTCTATTCTAAGGTTTTCCTGATTTGTTTAGACTCACTTTGATATTCTCGAAGATATTCTCCCTTCCATGCTGAAAAAAAAATGATAGCAGAATTTTAATTAATAATAATTAATAATCTCCTTTTATTTTGCCGCGCTTATTCGGTTAACTTTTTTTTTATTAGCCGCTACACGCAAAAAAAATCCGTAGTAGAAACTACCATTTCGAGGGTTAAATTAAGTTTGATTTTACCATGCCTATGCGATTAAATTAACCTTGGTGGGGTTAATATCAACATGAGGTCTGTCAAAAATACCACAAATGTTGAAGGCTGTACCATAAACGTAGTAAATTTGACTGAAATTTCATGGTAGTTTTGAAAATAGGCTCCAAATGTAGGTGTTTGGCTAATTTTTTTCACGAGTTTAGCTCTTCAATTTGACAGCTTTTTGTTGTGATGATGAAAGTAGCGAGCACGGTAAATCTGATAAACTCATTTTCTGACTTTATTTTGCACATTTTCAAGATTATAGTTTATACGTCAAAAAGTGACTAGTTTTTATACACGTATGAAGAGTACTTTTTACGCGACAGAAAAATGCGTAAAAATTAGGCACCGCTGAGAAAAGAAAATTAACTCTGCCCGTGACTTGATGCTGACGCCATTTTCAAATAAGCATTTATTTGATAAGCGCAGTTTTTAAGTTCCGGAATTGCCTTCGGCTGTCGCAGTATAAAAATGGAGCAATTATCCAAAACATTGCATGCAGACGGATTCACTAAATTGACAGGTAAGTTATATATTTGCTATTGTCAGTAATTATAAATTTTTAACACTGGGGGCGACCCCGGCGTAGTGGTAAACATCCATACCTCTCACGCCAAAGTCACGAGTTCAAATCTCACCCCCGGACAAGTTACGAAAATACCCAAAAGAGGTATTTGAGTGACTACGACGGGAGATGAACCAGCCCGAGGCTAATAATCTCAATAATCAAGATAAAAAAAAAAAAAAGTTTAACACTGTATGAAACAAAACAGGCCGAATGCAGCTATTCGGGATAGATTTTTATTGCGAATTATTAAAATTGGGACCGAGCTTGGGACCGATGTGCTAGTACTTCCTGAGCCAAAAACTATATCCATTTTCTTCTTGACTAAAAAATGCGTGAGTCAATTTCTGCGTAAAACCTATAGACAAGCTTTTGTTGTTTTTTTATTTTCAATTAATAAACATGACTGTGTAATCTATTGATGTCTTTTTCACTTTCGAATCTGAATTACGGAATTGAGCAATTTTCAGCAATACTCGAGCAATATTGATTTTCCGAAATGCGTAAAAAGTACACATCTTTTAAGTTATCAAAAGGAGTAAAAAGTATGCATGTTTTACTTTTCAAAAGGAATAGAAAGTATGCATTTTTTACTTTTGAAAAGGAGTGAAAAGTATGCATTTTTTACTTTTTAAAAGAAGTAAAAAGTATGCACATTTGGACGTATATTCAGTTTACGCTAAAGAGAGTAAAAGCAATATACTCCTTTTTGGCGTAGTCCCAGTTTCCCTCAAAAGAGCATACCTTATAGTCAAAAGAGCGTAAATTGAGATTACCGTGAGGAACAGTTTTTTTTAGTCTGTTCGGAAAAAAAAGTTAGGTGACCGATGCACCCTGGGGAAAATATATCTGGAGTATCGCCGGAAGAGTGATGGTCACTGGTATGTGCTGGAGGTCCCGTAAAAGGAAGCAGATGAAAAATAACCCGGATCGAGAAAAGAAAAAAAACCGCATTTTTCGCAGCAAAGATGATTTGGAGATAAGGGCTAAGGATTTTCCTTAGTTAGGCCACAATGGCAGAAGTGCTTGCTGATAGAGACCAGCAACTCCATCTGGCGACCGGGAGCCGGGTATATTCCCGGCATTTGAATGTCCCCCCTTTGATGCAGGTGATGGGGGAGGGGGGAGCTCTGGGTTTTAGGTTTAAGCCTAGCCTAACCACGTAAGTATCCTTATTACCTAACCTATTTTTTTGTCTTCTCTTTTTAGGTAACTGTTCTCATCGAGAAGAGAGAGTCTATTTTGTTAGTCGCCCCACGATTTTTTCTAACAGAAAAAAAAACGTTCCACTTATAAGAATTATCTCAATTTATAAGAATTATATTTACTTCCAGCATCTTTGCTCCATAGTTTCAAGTTTGCAATACCTCACATAGTCGTCCAGGTGTGCTGGTGGTCTACGTTCCCGGATCGAGCGTCGTCGAGTTGAGTTATCATTTTCTGTGGCCCCTCCAACCACTGGTTCTGGCTCATCTTTCCTCCATTCCTTCACCTTGCGGGTTTGAGTCACGTGGCGCAGCCCCCCCATCATTGTCACATGGGACGAGATTGACATTGTCTCCCTCCGTAACGGTAAAACGCTTCGGATCGAATCTCGTATCCCCTTTTTTTCGCATTGTTCGCTCAGTTATTACGACGTTGCTTGGTTTGACGCGACATTCTCTTGCTCCGCGGCGGTCATCCTCGTATGTTTTTGCCATCAATTTAGCTCGACGGTCCCTTACGTTGAGTAGATCTGCTTCGTGCTCCGAACTTTCTCCCACAAGCAATAGTAAGCGACGCCGAATTTTTCGCCCCACTAGAACCTCCTCAGTAGGAACTCAGCTGCGGCATTGTGCGCTTCAACTGCAGCTTGCAGCTCCTTCGTGTAGCTAGTTCCCGTAGAAATTGCTGTCGCCATAGCTTTATTGACGAGCTTCATGTAGCCCTCAACAAGGCCATTCTGTTGAGGAAACAGGGAAGTACTGAAAATGGTATTTATGCCCCGTTCTTCACAATACGATTTGTAGTCTTCGCTGTTAAAAGGAAGACCGTTATCCGTCTTGATGTTCTGGGGGTATCCCTCCCTCTCAAATATCTGCTCCAGAAGGTTCTTGACGGGTTCGAAGCCAGTGGACCGAATCGGTTTAGCAATTAGCTAGCGGGATATATAGTCTACCACTACTAGGACCAAAATTCCACCCAATTTTGTGTACGGTTCATTAAAGTCCAGCGCAATTGTTTCCCACGCCGAGTTTGGAGCAAACAAACGTTTCATTTGCGTAGGCCTCTCTAGTCTTCAGGTTGTAGCGCATGCTTGGCAGGCTTCGACCCACTCTTCGGCATCAATCGTCATACCTGGCCACCAGACCCTTTTACGCAAGATACTTTTCAGTTTTCCCGCCATGGGGTGACCGCTGTGAGCGATATCTAGTGTTCTCTTACGAAGAGATGCAGGAATTGCGGTGCAGCCTCTTTTCGTACCTATGCCATTGTGGACTGACAAATCCTCAGCTACGGGTTTGAATTGAATACCCAGGGATTTGGGCCAGGTTCCAGTTTCGAGGGCCATCATAACCTGTTGTAGAGTTTTGTCCTTTGCAGTAGCGATTTGTACTTCAGCTTCCGTCATAATCCCGATGCTTTTGGGTTCGACTGCGGCAATTTCCCATGGGTTACTTGTTTCGTCAAACGGATCATCATGTTCGTATTTGTACAGACGGGAGGATGGGTCCGCAACGTTATCGCGTCCACAAACGTACTCTATATCGTAGCTATAAGGGCTCAACCGCAGAGCCCTAGCGTCCGCTTTCGTCAACGCCCTCTTTGAATTCTCACGGAAACGATTAAGAATAAATGATACTCCCTGTGTGTTCGTACGTAAGACAAAATGACGCCCCGATAGAAAGTACGAGAAGTGCTCGACTCCCCATACTCCACCCAATGCTTCTCGTTGGTTCTGCGCATACCGTTTTTCAGTAGAGGTCAACGCCTTCGAAGCAAAACTTATAACGCGAGCCTCCCGTCGCATTGGGAGGGGCATCAGTATACAGGATTGTCTTGTCACCTTCTGCGAAGTACCCCAGAGAATGAACACAATGTAAAATCGCATCCTTCACGGCTTCAAAATCTTTCTCATGCTTCGGTCCCCATTTCCAGGTTTTTGTTGTTGCCACCGACCAGAGTGAGGCTGTAATCTCCGCGAAGTGAAGTATGTAAGGGCTGATAAAAGATGCTAACCCCAGAAAACTGCGAAATTCAGAAGCAGTATTGGGGCTCCTGAAGGATTTGATACTCCTCACCTTTTCCTCGTCGACGTGGAAGCCCTGCTGATCAAGTTTGTGGCCCAAGAACTTGATGTATGATCTGTCGAACTCGCACTTGCCAGCATTCAGCGTCAAATTGTTCTTTCTCAAGATTTGCAGAACCTTGGCTATCGTTTCCCGGAACTGCTCTAGGGTCCTTGCAAATAGGAGGATATCATCAATATAAACGGTGATATTCTTAATGTCCTTGAATAGTTGCGTCATTACGCGCTGGAACACCTCCGGTGCGCAATTGACCCCAAACATGAGGCGCTTGAACCGGTACATTCCACACTCTGCTAAGAAGGTGGTCAGTTCTCGGGATTCTGGACTGAGCTCAAGATGATAATAAGAATTACTCAAATCCAGCTTTGTGAAATATCTGGAACCGTGAAGCTTAATTTACATTTCATCGATGAGTGGCATGCGAAAGTATTCGCGCTTGAGGGCCTTATTGGCCGCCCGCATGTTAACGACCAGCCGAAAATCGTTGTTGCCTTTCCGGACGGCTGACATGCCGCTGATCCAATTGGGGGTAGAGGTCACCTTCTCAATTATCCCGCTTTCTTCCATCTCCATTAGTCTCTGCCTAGCTGCTTCACGGTATGCTGCAGGAACGTTATAGTAAGCGTTCCGGACTGGTGGAATGGATCGGTCGATGCTGAACTCGACCATGACTCCCGGCATCTTCGGAAACACGTTGCTTTTCAGCCTTAGTTCGCAGTTGTTGATGGAGACGCCTACTGCTAAAAGTCCTAGATCACTGGACGTCGTACGCCCCAACAAAGATCGAAGTCCATCCCTAACAACAAGAAAGTCTGCTGCCACTGCTGAACCAGTACGTTCAGAAACAGTTACAAGAGCTCTGAAAGCACATTCTATGATCATAGGCTTGCTCGTTGCGTAGGAACAAACACTTATGCCGGTCAAAATCTATGTGTACTCGAATGCTGCAGTACCGCTCTCGAATGCCCGCTTCAATCGTTGCCAGTCGCTGCCACCAATGACATTCACATCTGCTCCAGAATCAATTAAGAACTCAATGGGCCTATGGGACCGACCAACGTTGCACTGAATTAAAACGTCTTGGAGGGATAGGGAATTCACTTGCTAAAAAGAAACGAATCAACAAACGTGGAAGAACAAGAATGAATTTTATTTATTCCTCATATTTCTACTTTGGCAGCAATGCTGCTATAAAATTACATTTCACGGTTGAATTTTACCTGATCGTCACGCTTGAGATCGTTGTTGTTTCCCTCCCGCTGGTCCAGACGTCTTTCTTGATTCCTGCGAGTTACCGCGCGGCATGCGGCACTGAAATGTCCTACTTTCTCGCATTTGTTGCAATTCAGGGCGAGGGCTGGGCAGGTGGTGTTACGATGAGTAGTGTAGTAACATCTCGAGCACCACGATCGCCGTCCTGGTGGGAGGGTAGTGTTTCTGTAGGATAATTTGGCCTGTGGTGCGTTTCGGTCGGTAGAAGAGACTCGTCTGCGCTTCGGTTCGGGTTCACGGCGGGTATAGTGGGAATCGCTTCGTCCGGGTTTACGTCTGGAATAGCGTCGACTGTCGACTGCAAAAACATCGGCTTGGAATGACGAATTGGCTTCATTTTCAAATGCTTCTTCGCGGGTTGCAAACTGGACAATATGGCTCGTCTCATGGCCGTATGTTCTCGCAGCCTTCGCCAGCGTTTGGTTTGACATCCCCTTAATGAGTTGCGCCCTGACAAATCTCCCTTGGTCCGAAACTGCGTACCCACAAAGTCTGACCTTTTCAACCAGTCTAGCATGGAATCCCATGACCGACTCCTCCTTGGCTTGACGCATGTTCGAGAATGCTACATGCTCGGCACTTGTATCCGTCATAGATTTCAGGTACGAGTCTATGTTGCTAACGAATGTTGCGTAACAACTCGCATTCTCCAGACTGGGGCGTAGGTTGGCTGCTCGGATTATGGATTGCATGTCTTCTCCGACGGACAAGAACAAAAGTTTCGCGCTGGGTCAAACGCGTTTCCCAACGAGGTATGAATCTCAAAATTGTCCATGTATTTGTGCCAGGCTTCCCACAGCTTATTCGCCGGTACGTCCTTAAGGAAAGATTTGATATGGCCCCAACGAATACTTTGTATCGGACCATCTTGCTTGTCTTGTGTGCGCGCTGTAGACCAGGTTAGCTCTGCGCCGTTTTGGCCGGGTACATGCTGGATCCGCTAAAAGTTGTCCAATGCCGCAACAATGTTAGACAGAGCTTTCTCAAACTTCTCCATTTTGTCGTACAGTTCTGTATTTGATTTAGCTGACCGACGGCAAACGACTTCCTCATCCGGTCCTTCTTTATCCGTTTGGTCATTGAATGATTGATCTGCCGGTACTGAACAGTTCCCTTGGTTTTGCTCTCCGAACGGCTGATCTGTTGGTACCTGGCTGTTTCCTTCAGCTGAGTCCGCGGAGCCGTCGTCGATGAAATCGTCTTCCCCGCTTGCAGAGACATTCGATTCGTTGTATTCCGATTCGTGAGACAAAACGCTTTGCTCATCCTCCGACCGAAACGTATGTTGGAACCCGTACATATTTTCCTTCGCTAGCCATTTGCTCGTAATGAGTTCTCTGCGAGTTAGAGTAAAGAGAAAAAAAATCCTTCAGTACAAATTTGCTTTTGACCATCATTTTGTTCAAGTGACAGAATCACGCTAGTTACTAGCACAGAGACAAAAAAATGTCTATTAACTGCGGTTATCCCAACACGCGCTTTTTTTTTTTCAAAATACAACTCGCTAAATTGTCACATGCGTGGTTATCCCAACTCACGCTTTTTTTTCGCAAAATTGCGGTTATCCCAACTCGCTCTCCGCTATTTCTAGTGGTCAATTTTGAGGCGGTTATCCCAACACGCATCATGCCTTATTTTGTTATATTTCTAACAGTGCTGTGGTCATCCCGGGCTCACACAAACCTCGAAAGGGCTGTTATTGCGGTTATCCTAACTCGCATCACGCTGTATAAGCTTCTTATTTGCAAACGCACTGTGGTCATCTCGAACGCACACATAACCAAGTTTGTTGCACGGTTATCCCACCCCTTTTTTTTTGCTTTGACTGCTCGCCTAACAGCCGGCGCTAAAAAAAATCACTCTCTAAAATAAAGCTAATTTGAACGATTTATTTTGTTCGGCCAACTTTCAGTGACACAAAGGGGTCACTTATTTTGGCGGCAGCCCTAAGTTTGCACCTTTAAACTGAAGGAATGATCCATGAAAAATTGAAATTCGTTCCATAAAAAACGTATTTCTGACTCATAAAGCTCTGATGAAAATCCATAACAAAATTAAAATGATCCGTAAGATACAGCAATGTGATCCATACTTTATGTAAGTTTTAGCAATAAAATGTCAAAAATGTACCATTTTATATCTAGGCTATGATCCATAAACTTGTACCGATTACCCATAAACATATTGCAAATTATCCATAAAAGGTTCAATAACTTTCATTAAACTTGTAAAACTGATCCTTAAAATGTAACTTTTGTGAACTAAAATATATGCACATGATCAATAAATATTGAAAATATTCCATAAATAAATCGCCAATGATCCATAATAGGTTTGAAAATGAACCTTAAACTTCTAAATATGGTCCATAGCAAATCAGTTTTGTGCATTTATAATAATATAAATGATCCATTAATTATGCCGGAATTATTCTAATTTTGGGTTTACATTTTTTTTTAAATTTAACTACGGGAAAATCGATCCTTGACTGTGCTACTACTCAAATTTTTTAAAATGTCCGTTCCTTTATATATGTGGCTTAAATATTGCTGTTAAAGAAGGATCACTTTGGAGAAGATTTTTAATTTTCAGAAAGCTGACTTACTTTTGTGATCTCACGTTCTTTTACGATCGCAACTGTAACATTTGTTTCCCAATAAATTTGGTAAAGAGCACTCGTGAACGTAAAAAACTACGGCAGCCCTATTTTTTCACCTTTAAAACTGAAGAAATGATCCATGAAAAATTGAAAATCGTTCTATAAAAAACGCATAACGCATTCCTGACCCACAAGACTCTGGTGAAAACCCACAAAAAAATAAAATAGAAATGATCCGTATAATTCATCAATTTGATCCATACTTTTAACAAAATTTAGCAAAAATTCAAAAATTTATCATTTTATATCAAGGGAATAATATATAAAATTTTTCGGATTTCCCATTAACACATTGCAAATGATACTTAAAAGGTTCAATATTTTTCCTTAAACTTGCAAAATTGATCCACAGAATGTAACATATGTGCGTATCATCTATTAATTATTGTAAATGTTCCATAAATAAATTGCCAGGGACCCCTAATAGTTTGTATAACAAATCATAGTCTTCAAAAAATGATTCATAACAAACCAATTTTGTGAACTTAACATTATTTGATCTCCCCGCAACTGCGACACATGTTTGTCAAGAAATTTGGTAAAGAGCTCTCCTGCACATAAAGAACTTCAGGTCAAATTTATGACTTGATTAAACTGTTGTTTCTGAAAATTTGATTTAAATTATGCCGGGCAGACGCTTGCTGTCCAACTCGCTGTCGCTCGTCGGACCAAACTAAAAAAAACATCTTCTGTTTGCATTATACCGGGCAAATGCTTGAATCAGCCGTTTGCCTGGAATCTAATCTACGCTATGTTAACACTTCGGATGTCGGAAACATCGACCGTTTAGTTCTTCAATACTCAACACGGCTACGCAAAAACTACGCAATCCTTCTTTAGTAGTAATACTATATCCGGATACCTAAAAGAACGGACATGTAACTAAATTTGAGTAGTAACGCAGTTGGAGATCAATTTTATAATCTTTAAGGATCAAAATTAAAAAAAAAGTGCCCTAACCTGGAAAAATGCAGCCATAATTTATGGATCATACCATATGGTTTAGCGAACAAAACTGATTTACTATGTATCATTATTATAAGCTTATGGTTCATTATTCATGATTCTATGGATCATTGGCAATTTATTTATGGAAAATTTCAAATAATTTATGGAACATGCGAATATATTTTATTGCACAAAGGTTACATTCTATGGATCAATTTTACAAGTTTAAGGAAAGTTTTTGAACCTTTTATGGATAATTTGCAATATGTTTGTGGGTAATCCGTACACTTTTAACGACCATGCCCTAGATATAAAACGGTACATTTTTGATATTTTATTGCTAAATTTGTTATAAAGTATGGATCACATTGCTGTATTTTATGGATCATTTCAATTTTTTTATGGATATTCACCAAAGTCTTATGGGTCAAAAATGCATTTTTCGTGGCACGATTTTCAATTTTTTATGGATCGTTTATTACTTTTTATATGCAAAAGTACGTTTGCCGTCCCCCCCCCGCGGGGGGTTTTTTTTTCCCCCCCCACAAGCGCCAAGGAGGTTCACCCCTTCCCCTTCCTCTCGCCGCAGAATACCCCTCCCACCCCAGTTTCCCCCCCCCCCACCATTATATTCTTAATCAAATTACTAACCGTTCCCCTTTTAAACAAATTATTTTTCCCCTTTTTTTCCTTTTTTTTTTTTGAAACGTATTCCCCGATACGGCCGACCTATTTCCAAACCCCCCCCCCCTTCCGGATCCAAATAACCATTTCCAAACCCGCATTCAGGGAAGCACCTAGAAAATCCAGATACGATATATCCTCATCGCCAGATGTGATATCTTGTATTAAGTACTTCCGTAGTCTTCGGCTACACAAAATAATCTGATTTATTATGCATTCGTCCTTATCAAAGCCTATCAACACAATATGATAGCACACACTCCAATATGCAACAATAATTTCTGTGAATGTTAAAAGATATATCGTGAAAAAATGTTTTAAATTTTACAGGGACATTTTCAAGGCAACTGTGAGTACTCATGGACACAACAAGATCTGCTGAAAATGTTTCAGAAGTAAAATCTACTTGTAAAGATAGTATCTACTGATAACGTCTTGTCGGTATTGAAGATTTTAGGGCATTTCCAAATAATAGCAAAACTTTTTTTGAACTAGATGAGTTGATAAAATATCGTTTGCTAAAATCGTGTGCTGAAGTCAAACAAGTGATAAAAAAATAACAGTAGACCAGTTTTCTAGATACACTCAGATTTCTGATTAAAAAAGTATGGTTACTAAAATTCAAATTTCTCTCAATTTAGGGCACGAATTTTCAGTCTAGGGGCCTTAAATGATACGAGAAAAATCTTCTGATCATGAATACATTATTTTTCAGTCAAAGTTCTGTTTTTGAGTTATTCTGTTTTATTTATTTTTTTCTGAACATGTTTTTTCTCAAGTGTTACGAAAAAAAAAATCGACTTTGATCAAGGTACAAGATAATAAAGAAAAGCCTTCATATTGTTTTATTTAGTACAGCTTAGACCCTGTAGAAAATCAATGTATATTTGTTTAACACAAATAAAAAGATTGAAAAGCTCCCAAATCGTACAATACCGTATAGGAAAGTTACCGGTGTTCGTGGTATCTCTATTTTTAGAACCCACTTTTGAAACTTTTCCAGCATATAAAAGTCACTGTTTGCCATCATAAATATCTACGTAAATTTTAAAACACTTCATTAAAACACGAGCATAAGAATGATTGACCACCCGAGGTTGCTACTCCGTTATTTTCAGATCAGTTGTTATTACACAGAAAACCTACAGATGATGCTTGAGACTAGCATACATCTTCAATATGTGTAAACACTGGTGATCCCAAACTAAGGCAATACCGGTGCCGGCCTCGCCCGAATGCAGGTGAAATAAGGAAAGGATAGGAATGTGTTGGATAACAGGATTGGGCGGCAGCAGGGTTCGTTATAGTAAACGATAAGTTGAACTCACGCGACGTTTAGTCAAATATTTAAATATTAGTACCGATTTCTGATTTACACTGACTTATACCAACAGTAAGGATGCTATTGGGGCCACTCAGGATTGGGTGTCAGCAGAGTTTGTTTTGGTAAACGATAAGTTGAATTCACGCGGCGTTTAGTAAAATATTTAAATGTTAGTACCGATTTCTGATTTGAATTGATTTATACCAACCGTTAGGATGCTATTGGGGCCACTCACCAAGTATGATGGTGGGTTTTCATTGGAAAAACAAAGTGATTTTTTATAATGTTGTAAATCTGATTTGAATCTTGAATCGATTTAAACCAATAGTAAGGATGCTATTGGAGCCACTCAGAAAGTGTGATGGTGTTTTTTTTTTGATAGGACGACAAGGTTAATTGTATTAACACTTGAGAGACAAAATAGGATAGGGGTACACTTGCTCCACGATATGGTGGCATGGCGAATATGGCGAACCAATATTATGGATCACAATTAATTGTGATCCCCACCACCGGCTCACCACACCCGGCGAACCAGCACATCTCACCAGGAAGCAGCTATGTTGTTTTTTACTGTACTTACTCAATCACTCGCGCTATCGAACAATAGATAACCGAAACAATACGAAACGCGCCATGCTCGATAGCAAATATACGCAATAAAGCAAACTCTTCTTAAAATGTTTACAACTGCATCCAACACACTATTTTATTACTGTAACTAATATCTGCACCAATCAAGTAAAAGCTTTTTAAGAACAATCGATGCTAATCCATTTAAATTTACGATTGAAAAATAAGAGTCCGTAGATTCCTTTTGTGCCTTCTGGCAACTTTATGCTTCTATTGATGTCCAAGCTCATCGGTTTAGCAACAACCGGAGGAGACTTGGTCCTATACCCAATGATTTAATTATCTCTAATCCGCTCAACCAACCGCAATGTTTTGTGATATAGTGGACGGATTATTTTTTGTGGTAGACGTAAACTTTAAAACACTTCGTCTATAAAAACCCCAAATGATTTCTTTTAAACATTCACAGCTTTCGGAAAGTACACGAATATCTCATGAATGAATATGCTTTCCAGATTCACGCTTAAGATGCTTCGAAAATTAGCGAAGATGTTCCTATATCAATCTCATCTCCCGCAATTCATCCTATTAAAAATTAAAGGATTGACACACAAGTGGTATACTCTGTTATGTTTGTTAATGTTCGAAATCGTAAGCAAATATTATTACAAAAAAAAACCTTTCAATTTATTCTTCAATTTCTGAAGTTAGCGTAGAACAAATATAGGAACATGAGATTAATATGGAAACAGTTACCCTACGATAAAGGTTTAATTCTATAAAATTCGATACGATTTCTAAGATGTATGTTACACAGATAAACAAAATTGAGTGCCCACCTCATCATTTTTTGAATTTATCTCATTTATTTGGTTCAAATTGAAGTAAACACACTGTTTTTTTTTGTATCTTATTTTATGTATTCTTTAAAAGTTTTGAGGACTTTGAGAGAGGTATGAGATTAATCGATTCTATCTCCTAATTTAACAATTTGATTGTTGTTTGTTGTATTCTCCCAATACGCGGAGTAACGATCTATGATGAAATTTGTTAGTTTCCCATCAACATGAGAGTCTCTAGGAGTGGACTGTAATTTATTGCTAGAACTAAGAGAAATGAAGAGAAAGTATTGATAGTTCCGTTTAGCGTAACGGCAGGCTATGAAATTGAAAGATACAAATTGAAAGCCTACCCTGCATCTGTGGTAGCTTGGTAAAAGATTATGCGCCCGATCGTATACTACCGTCCAAATACCCTCCGTTCGTTTTCAACTTGAATCTTTCAATTTCATAGCCTGCCGTTACGCTAAACGGAAATATCAATACTTTCTCTTCATTTCTCTTAGTTCTAGCAATAAATTACTGTCCACTCCTAGAGCCTCTCATGTTGATGGGAAAAAATCTGCTTCAGACAAAGTTCATCCTAATTTAAGTTTAAAGATAACAAATGTATATTGAAAACGAGAACTTGGCTCTGTAACGTTCATTCGATTCCGTACAAATAAATAAATTTATAATTGAGTAATTTTTTTTAATTAAAATTTATAATTGAGTACATTTTTTTCAATACAAAATTATATATTCTCGCCCTTTTATATTTATGTCTGTTTTCATAAACCTTTCTAGGCCAAGTTCGTTACATATATACATACAAACATACCGAGTTTTTCATTTTTATTGTATTAAAGAAGATATACAAATAGAATGAATATTAGAATTAGAATTATTTGTTATTCTTCTATTATAAAAAAAGTAATTTGCATTCATATAATATAAATCATAACCCATTCTCAAATGTACTGTTAAGAATTAAATGGTACTCCTAAAAACAAGCTCTGAAAGCATATTGAAAATTGCAGTTAACTAAATTTCCCTTTCTTTGTATCATAGCTTGATCTTAAACGTACTAATTGAAACTAAAATATACCTCAAACATCGAGTCATGATGCAAAGACGGGCATATTTTGTTTATTTCGAGAACTTTCCCGTCTTTGAATCATAGATCGTTAAAATTCTGTTTTTTCCTTAAATATTTCATGGTTAGTTTATGTTTATAAACACATCGGGGAATGAGTTTCGCAAGAATAATTTTGGAAAACTAGTACATCCGGAGATAATTTTTCATCGTATATTCATGGAAGATATGATGTGTGTAAAATCTTTTCTTATTGTTCTGTTGCTTAGCAAGTGTTGATAAATTAAACTAATTTCGTGACTTATTTATTGTATCTATTCTTAGGAAGCTCTTTGACGTCTAATGACCGTTACTTTGGTGTTTTATCAAGAGTTCAACAGAACAGTATTTTGATTAAAACACTCAACCATGATGCGCTAGAATTACTTGAATATCCCTTTCTCACTATCACCAGAGTGCCACCAGGATTTGTATTGCATTTAGGTAACATATATTTAGAAATCGGATAAAATCTCGGCCTACTACTAACTACACTGTACAAGTCCACTACACAAAGGATAGCAAATCCTTAAAAGACTCCTAAAAAAGAGAAAATTATAGGCCAAGGTTATGTCCTTAAAAATAATGCACAGACATTGAAATTATTATTATTTGTTACAGGTGCTACAGTTTCTGCGCGATCCGTGAAATTATTAGCTCGAGTTCCTAATCCTGACGATCCAGAAACACGCGATATGTGGTGGAATGAACTTCGTATGGAAATTCGTTCACATGCTCGTGCTATTGGATGCAATATGGTTTTGGGGTATACAGAAACGACCACAATTTCGTAAGTTTTAAAAACTCAGAAGCATATCCAACACCAATTTTTCATTGATTGATTTCAAATATTGAGCGTGCTGTTGTACACTAGTTATTTTTTTTACACGGGGGATACGTTCCACTTTTACTATGAAGCCGCGTAAAAAAAGACTAAATAGAGTTGATCAATTTACATGCATAAACATTTAAATTGCTTCGATTTTGTGTTACCACAAAATCATGCAATGTACAAAATACAATTTTTAAAATTTTGGGTATTTAATTGTGATTTTTTTGAAAAACTTACTTTTTGCCCAAACCGAAAAATGGGATTCGAATTTGGTCGATAAGTTGTTCCGTTCTGGAGTTATCGCCGAAAACAAACCACGTAAAAAAAACGTGTAAAAAACGATCAGTGAGTATTGAGTCTATTGCCCGTAAACTGAGGGCTAGGAGGGGCATAGTAAGCAGATATGGCCAAATGAGAATGTCAAATAAAAATACAGCGTATTGCGATAGTGCAGAGCCCAAGAATATTTTTAAATAAATATGAAGTCTGTTTGCATCATATTGCACAGATATTTACAAATTATATTCATAAAAAATAAGTGTGCATGCAAAAACATTAAAAAGTGCAGTGCAGTAAATTCGTTGGAATGCTTCATAAATTAAAAAAATTGTATAGAATAATGAATCAGTAGATCGAAAATATTTCAATACTATCAGAAATAATAGAATAGTTTATCAAATGTTTCGTTTTTATAACATGATTTGAACTTGATGCCATCCACACCAATAAAAAAATACATAATTACATGTACGCTACAAGGGGAAGAAATTCGTTTAATCGCCCACCACTATATATTCCAATTGTTGTTATCTTGTGGAACTTACATTTTCAGGAATGAAAGCTCTTTGTGATCCATAAACAAGGGTTAAAGATTGAGTTATAGTGGTGTTTGTTATATTGGTTGTATCAAAAAAGACCAAAGGGAAATATTTGAGTGAGTCGGAGCAAGCAGTGATTCGTGTACACAAAATCTCGGTAAAGTAAACGTGAAATAGCTCGAAAATTCATAGATCGTAAAAAGTGTTCAGAAATATGCTGAAGAAAGAAAAAAAAAGTAGGTACGTCATTAGAAGGAAACAAAAGGAAATTCAAAGATAAAGCCTGTCCACGTTAAATTTCTGGCACTTTTCATTCTGTTCAGTTTTTGAATTATTTTCAACTATATGACAGCTGAAACTTCCCACTTTATTGCGTGGTACAGCATGCTTAAATTCATGTTGCATTTGGTAAAATGATGTCGAATCAAGTAGAAGTGCGCAAACGCATTTCGTACGAACGCAGCAAGATCCGACATTGTCGGTATGCGATCTTGCCAAGAAACTAAAACTACCAAAAAATACCGTAGTGTAGTGTTTCCAAATTGTTTGACCAGCGCTTGACTGTGGATCGGAAAGTTGGGAGCGGAATAAATCGAAAATTATGCCCCCGTCAAATGGACAAGCCATTATTGAGAAAAATCACAAACTTTCTGTGCGGAATGTGGCTCGCCAAGTTGAAAATTGAAACTTATATGTACAAAAAGTAAAGCAGAGGCATGGAATGAAGGCGTACAAAGTGAAAAACCGATGACAAGCACAGTTTTACTGTAAAAAGTCGTGCTGAGGAGCTTTGCACCAAGTTCTTAAAAAAAAATCTTATAAGATAATGTATCATAATGGACGACGAAACATATGTTCTCGAAGACTTATAACAACTTCCGGGTCTGGCTTTTTATACCGCAATACAAAGAAACGCCGTTGCCGAAGGAAAAATAGGTGTCTGAATTCCCCAAGAAGTATTTGATTTGGCAAGCCATATGTTGTGGTCGAAAATCCAAAAGTTTCGTCTCTATCGGCACTATCAGCAAAGATGTGTACGAGAAAGAATGTATACAAAAGCGGTTGCTACCGTTTATAAGATGGCTCGACTCCTCAGCACTGTTTTGGCTTGGTTTCGCCTCTTGTCAGTATGCAAAAACCGTCCTGGAATGGTATAAAGCACAAGAGGCCAAATACGTGCCAAAAATAGCCAATCCGCCTAACTGGGCTAGAGTACTGGGCTCTGGTTAAGCGGAAACTCTTTGAAACGAAGAAGAAAGCAAATAGGATCGACGATTTCTGCGTATCTGAAGATACCGTATGGAATCTGATGGTGGGTGTACCACAGAAAGTTCGAAAATCTTACAGAAATAAGGATTAACATCTCAATCAACTGTTTTTCCTGTATATATAACTTTATTATACTGAAATAAACAAACAGTTTTGACGAATTATGTTTAGATTTTTTTTGCTGACATTGTCTTAGTGTCTTTTGCGAAAATATAAATTATGTAAATTTTTCTGAGGATAAGAAATAAGACCCTGATTGTTGCGCATATTATTGGCATGATGGAAGAATCCGCAGGTGAAACTTCGCCGAAATTTTGGAGGTGGACACTTTTGATGGCTTTTTTGAGATACAGAAATACTCATATTTGTACCCCGATAAAAAGCGATAAAGAGTTGCTAGATGCCGTATTGATTCCCTTTACTGAAGTAATCATGCCATAAAACTCCGTGTTTCAGTAGGATAATGCTGCAATTCATATCAGCAAGAGATCTCTGCAATTGTTTTCGGATCGGGGTATTGAATTTCTGAACTGGCTGGCCACGTAGATTCTATCGAAAACTAGTGGGGCTTGCTGGCACGGCTTGTTTACAAAGGTGGGAGACGGTTCGGAACAGTTGGCGAACTAGGAGCTACCGTTAAAGAAACCTGAAACTCAATTCCGTCTGAAACGCTACACAACCTCGTGAACGCCATGACAAAAATATTTTTTGTAATCATTCAAAAAAAAAAAAAAAAACTGAAAGTCAAATATTAACTATTGTTTATTGTTGATTTATTGGCAAATGGACATACACTGATAGGCAAAATAAAGTGCCCACCTCATCGTTTTTTCAATTTCTCTCATTTACTTGGTTCAAATTGAAGTAAACACACTGTATTTTTTTTATTATCTTATTTTTTATATTCTTTTTAAGTTTCACTTATGGAATACTGAGAAAAAAAGGAGTTTTACTTAAAGAAAAAAAATCAATTTGTGTTGAAAAAAAAAAACAGTGACAAAATAAAGTGCCCACTTCATTTAGGCTACAGAAAACATAAATTAAAGTAAAATAAAAGCATTTCAATAATTGATGTGTCCTCCTTTGGCCTTCAGACCTCCTGCAGGCGCTTCGACATGCTCTCGACCAGGTTCTTTAGGTGCTGTGGATCTAGCTCTTCCCAGGCGCGCTCCAGGGCTTCAAAATAGTTATTTTTATTGGTAACACCAGTTTTGTCAACCCTGGCATCGAGAATCGCCCACAAATTCTCGATGGGATTGAGGTCCGGGCTTTGTGGAGGCCATTCCAGCGGTTTGATCCGACAAGACCGGAAGAAAGACTTGGTCTTCTTGGCAGTATGCTTCGGGTCGTTGTCCTGCTGGAATACGAACTTCTCTTCAAGGCCCGTCTGGATCAGCGAAAAATCCAGATTTTCTCGCAGGATGTTGATGTAAGAATCTGCCTTCATTATCCCGTCGATTTTCACAATGCTTCCCACTCCACCCCACGAAAAACACCCCCAGACCATCACATTTCCTCCTCCATGCTTCATCGTGCCTTGGATGTGGCGCTCCTGAAGCTCCTCTCCCGATCTGCACCAAACACGAACCCGCCTCTTTCGGTTAAACAGCTCGAATTTTGATTCGTCCGTCCAGAGAACCGTTTTCCAGAACTCTAGGGGCTTATCAGCATGCTCCTAGCAAACTTAAGCCGTTTGGCTTTGTTTGCCTTGCTGATAAATGCGCGCTCTCGGGCAAGTTTGCTATTCAACCCCTGTGTTACGAGACGGCGACGAACAGTTCGACCCGAAACTGATAACTGAAGGGTTTCCTGGATCTCGCGGACAGTTACCTTCGGGTTCTTCTTGACTTCGCGCATGATCTTGGTGTCCGTTCTCGCATCCGTTTTCCGCTTCCTGCCTCTGCCAGGGCGATCCACCACTGATCCAAACGTTTTAAGCTTCAGAAGAACCGCTGCCTTAATGATATTGTACTTCTTAGCGACAGCCCGGTGCGATTCACCGTTTTGCACATCACGAACGACCAATTTTCGGATACACAAGGGAATTGCTTTCGAAAGCACTGCGTTCTCCATTTTTTTTTCAATTGAATCAAATGCGATCACGTATACAAATGCACCAGGTTGAGCCGTTTGCTTCAAAACATGTCAAAATATCAAAACATAAACAATCGAGGGGTCTTCCAATGGAAACTTATCGAAAACATATCGATTTTTGAAGTGGGCACTTTATTTTGTCACTGTTTTTTTTTCAACACAAATTGATTTTTTTTTCTTTAAGTAAAACTCCTTCTTTTTCAGTATTCCATAAATAAACTTAAAAAGAATATAAAAAATAAGATAATAAAAAAAAATACGGTGTTTTTACTTTAATTTGAACCAAGTAAATGAGAGAAATTGAAAAAACGAAGAGGTGGGCACTTTATTTTGCCTATCAGTGTAATACAACTGCAGTGCGTTTAAACGAATTTCTCATCCTCAAAAATTATATTTGTTCTTAATGCAGCAAAGAAAGAAATAAGAATTTGCAAGAATTGACATTCCAAGAATGTATAATATCCAACTACTTTGAACAATTTTGAATCGTTCGTAATAAAAATTGTTCAAAAACATTTGCGTTTAAACGAGTTTTCCTCACTACATGTAGGAGGCATAAAAGATGAATGTTAAATTTTGGCACACCAAATAACAATTAAAGACTGGACTCAGAAAAATTGAGACGCACAAAAATGATCACCACAAATTCATTTGAAATCGGATACTTCTCAAATTTTCAAGGATTAAATAACTACACATTAGCTATGTTTTGGCATAACTTGTCTATTGAATTTCCTCCCCCAAGCTGAATGCTCGTACATTTCTTTTAACACTGCTCATGAGATCTTGGGCGAGGCTTTGTCCATCTTCCTTACACAATTTCTCCCAGTTTTTCTTCAAAGCTTCATCGGTTTTGAATGTTTTTCCGCTTTTCTTCAACTTCTTCTTCATTATCGCCCAAAACTTTTCGATCGGACGAAGTTCTGGTGTATTTGGCGGGTTCGCCTCCTTCGGGACCACATTAACGCCTTTCGCTTCGTACCAATCCATTACAGGCTTGGCGTAATGGCACGAAGCGAGATCCGGCCAGCGTGGGACCACGGTGAGAGCGGGTGAAGGGCAGCAAGCGCTTCTGCAAGCATTCCTCTCGATAAATTTGCCCGTTTATGGTGCCGGTTGTAACGAACGGCTTGCTGTACCGTCTGCACTCGCAGATCGCCTGCCACAACAGGTACTTCTTCGCGAATAGGTCCATCTTTCTCTTCCGGAACTTTTCCGGAACCTCCATGCGGGACGTACCGACAAAAAACTCGAGGCCGGGGATTTGTTTGGTGTCCGCCTTGATATATGTCTCGTCATCCATGACGAGACAGCCCGGCTTGACCAGCCACTCACGGTACAGCGTCCGCGCACGCAATTTGGCCACCGTGTTTTGCTTGTCAGTCCGGTTTGGCGCCTTCCTGACCTTAAAAACACGTAGCCCAGCCCGCTTCATGGTCTGCTCGACGAACCACTTCGACGAATTGACCTTTTTGGCCACGTCTCGGGTTGAAAGGTTCGGGTTATTCTTAAAGTACTGCCCTATCTTCCGCGCCTTCTCTTGGTATTCCGTTTTCGGTTTTCGGCCGCTTCCAGTGCGCCGCTTGATGGTCTTCGTCTCCTGGAACATCATCACAACGCGTGACACGGTGGAATGGTGGATTCCAAGCCTTTTGCCGATCCATCTGTGCGACTGACCTGGATTATCGATCACCGCGCCCAAGATTTGCTGGCGTAACTCTTCTTGTTTCGAATGCATCTTGAAAACTACTTGACAGATAAAATTTTGCACACATAAACATAATACTCAAATAATACTAGTATTATCCAAAATTTCATTAATTTTTACTCACGCGATAAAAAGTTACACCCAAAACAAAGCGTCGCATTTTTTCCGAGTCCAATCTTTATATTACAAAGGCTGTGCTTTTCAGCGAGAAGATGCTTACTTTTTCCGTCTTAGTCAAAATTAAGAAATCATCCGTTTATGACAGAAATTGATATTGAATATCTACCAAATCTGTACATTCCTGTCTGATTTTTAGAGGAACTTCCGTAATAGAAAATAAAGGCAAAGTGAATTGGTGATATTACTGTTGTACTTGAAAAAAAGTAGGTTTGTAGTTTGATTAAGAGTTGTCCCATACCGGGGGATTTTGATTTTTGACATAGTGTGTAGTGAATTCAGTCTTCAGGAGTGCCACCCAGCACATTAGAATTGGCGCCAGAAGATTCTAATGGGCATGGATCAACGGACATGGCACGGTACATGGAATTTGCGTTACAGGGCTAATGGTTGCACTGTTCTACTCCCCGAAAAGGCAAGGGTGATACCTTACCTAAGAAATGCTGGCGGTTGGATTGTCTTCCTCCTCGGATGCCGGGTGGCGTAACGCCTCAAAACGGCCTCAAACAAACGGCAGTATAGGTGAACACAAAGTTCATATTAGTGCGCGGTTTGACCACTATCATCTTCTCAGCGACACTCACTAATTTCATTTTTTTTTCAAAAACTAACGAAAAAAAAATGACCGTGAAAATATAAAACACCCATTGCTAATGCCTACTTTGATCTCCGTGGTTAAAAGTCCGTCTTTGTTACAATTTTGCAAGTTTCTCTTTTATTTTAAAATTCAGGAATCTGCACGACTATGTGTTATCTTGTTCGTCTGAAAATCCGACGAGTTTATTATCTATCACCTATCTATCTAAATAAATAAAAATGAAATGGCGACCGTATGAAACGATTTAACTCAAAAACTCTTTGACAGATTATCATGATTGTTTTGAGTCTTGTCGGGTTTATAAATCCAAAATTCTGAGGACATGCAAGGAAAGCACTTGCAAGCTGTACGATGTTTGCTTAGGTCAGTTAGTTTAAAGCTAGGTAAGTTCGTTGAGAATAAATTGCATATTATAGCATTGCACAAGTGTAAATTATGCTCTTAAAAATCGTCATAAAACCTAAATTATTTCTTGGAAGAAATTTATTGAGCATAATTAGCGACTAGCGACTTCTATCGATTTTAACTTATGTGCAATATATTTGATAGAAAATGTGTATTCTGCATAGCTCTAGCTACAAAGAATCACTTCAACTATTTTACATAACAGAACGAATTATAGTCAATTATAGGCACATAGGCTAAAAGAATCCCCATAATGAATTAAAAATTAAGATTAGATCCTTTTATTTAAACTGTTAAGATGCCGCGGAAGGGAAAAATTCAAATTTGGAATCAGTATACTGGGTTATCTTTTATCCGTACCGTATGACTTTATTATCCTAATTACAGTGTACATTGTCTTACAGAGAAGACGTTTGTGTGTTATCGGCGATTGGAACAGCCACAGTCATAAATCTACAGCAAGGCGATGTATCAGCAAATGAAAGTGTTTTTAGACTTCACGGATCTTCATTAAACAAGGAAATGATAACATCATCGATGGAAGGGCAGGACTTTGATAAAGATTTGAACCCTGCAGCAGAATTAAGCTCGACCATGAAATATTCGGATTGTCCTGATAACCATAAAGGGGTTGAAGGAGAAGCTATGGACTTGAGTTCACATGCAGAGGCTAGGACGGTGAAGGATATATCCGAACTGGTAAATAAAACAACATCATTGCAGCCAACAACTAGCCACTGTGGAATCTGTCATATCCCGTATTCGCAATCTTCCATTCCGTTTAGAGTGAATATGATGAAGTGCGAAATTTGCAGGTAAGGACCTTATCTAAGTACGTATATTTTCGAAGACGGACTTGTCATTTGTTTGCCATTTTAAATTTATTTGTTTCAATATTTTTTTTCCTACCTAGTATTTTTGCATACATCTATGTTTGGAAATAACTTTGATTAGAAGTGATTGTCTTAAGCTCCCGTAATTAAAAATGGTATAAGTTATTCGAAAAAAAATGAAGGGTTCAAACTACTTATAGCAAATGGTTCTAATTTATACTAATGTTCTATTTTGTGCAACGATGTTTTCTCTATTTCTACGGTTTATGTTGCGAGGGAATCGGAATATCGAATAAAACGCGGCGAATCAATTCAAAGAAAAGTGGACTGTATTAATTTTGCTTTTTTACAGAGTAAAACGTGTTTGATCTTGACAGATCGGCAGTCGAATGTTCTCGATATGTTGTTGATACTCGTCAATGTTGGGAGCACCGGGCGATGAGGAAAAGTTGTGTGGGTAGTATGAACGCGCACCAACAGAATAGGGATGTACTCCACGCGAACATTCAACCGGCCCTTGAGACGGATGCCTCAATCCAATGGATGCGGAACTAGCTTGTGAACCGCTCGTTGATATTGCTTTAACAGCAATGAGACGCAGTTGGGCTGGGAACCTTTCTAGTAAACGCTACCAATTCGGTTTTTTGTGGTAAAAACTCGATCACCAAATTTCTGGGCAAGATGGACAGATTATCTAAGGAATTTTGCAATGGTCTTTGCAAGATTTCCGCACGTGGACCTCTAACGGAGATCACAGCATCGTCTGCTAGTTGTCTTAGCGTGCATCTATTTTCCAAGCAGTTATCAATATCTTCAACATAAAAATTATAAAGCAAGGGACCTAAACATGAGTCTTGGGGTAAGCCCATGTAGCTAATTCTGGAAGCTGATAGTTGACCTAAATTGAAGGTCATTTGTTTTTCTGACAGTAAATTATACAAAAACTTGTTTAAAATTCCTGGTAAACCACTACTCTGCAAACTATCTGCACAGTATGGAAATTGAGTCAAATGCGCCTTTAATATTCAGAAATACGGAAGCCAATTGCTCCTTGTGTGCAAAGCCCACTTGTATATCAGATGAAAGTAACGCTTAACAATCGTTTGTTCCTGTGCTCTTTCGGAAACCAAATTGCGTATTTGATAGCAGGTTGTTTGATTCAACCCAACGGTTAAGTCTTGATAGGATCATTTTTTCTAACAATTTCCTTAAACATGATAGCATAGAGATCGGACGGTAAGAATTGTAATCAGACGCTGGTTTCCCAGGCTTTTGAATAGCTATTACTTTAGCCTGTCTCCATGCTGGTGGAACTATGTTTAATTCCATGAGAGTGTTATACAGGCTAAGTAATCGTCTTTTAGCGATATCGGGGAGATTTTTTAGAAGGTTGAATTTAATCATATCGCTTCCCAGAGCAGAGTTGTTCGATGAAAGAATTGCCATTGAAAATTCCAACATTGTGAATGGTTCGTCCAGAAAACCTATTGCTTGCCACTTGTTCCGAGGTTGAAGTGTGGTAATGTATTAGTCTTTCCATCGTGTCCAAATATCATCTACGTAGCGCTGGACGCGTTGCCATCTGCCCAGACAGCCTTCCTTGATGCGGCGAACATCTAGTTCCGTTAGCAGATTGAGCGGCTGGTTGATGATGAAGTGGCTTCGCAAGACTCCGTCGATGTGGCAAACTGGCACAAGGGACGCGAATTCAAACACGCCTCGATTTGCGATAAGATGGTCGAAAGGCTGTCGTACGTCAGCGTCGTGTTTTTGAGTACAGTTCGGAGATGCTTTTTCATGCTCTTCACCGCCGCCTCCCAAATTCTTTCCATATGGGGGGCAGATGGAGTGATGAACGTCCATTTTACCTTCAGATCCGACAGGTACTGGCTCACAGCCTGGTTGAACTCCGGTGATTGTAGGCGTTCTCGGATGCTTCGATCTGCGCCCACGAAGTTAGTTCCGTGGTCAGACCAGATTTCGCTGCAAAGTTCACGACGACCACATAAGCGCTTGAGAGCAGCCAAGAAGGCACTTGTGGACAGATCTGAAACTGCTTCTATATGTACTGCCTTCGTTGCAAGGCAAACAAAGACTGCCACGTAGCCCTTAGCTGTTTGAAGATTGGAGGTTCGGAGAAGGATCGGACCAGCGTAGTACACTCTACAATGCACGACAAGGCAGACTGAAGGCAAGCTTCCCATTAGTTGTGTTGCATGTCGCTTTCATTCGACAGCAGCTCGTGCAGCTCGCCACAAAGCCACGTACCACTGTTTGACAGCCAACGATCCAATATCTCTGGTTGAGTGTTGCGGTCATCAGAGTTGGCCCTGCTTGCAATTTTCGAAGGTGTACTTCTGAAGCCTGGTGTACCGGTGTTCCTTCGGTATAATAACTGGATGGCGGACGTCATACGGTTGGATGGAATTGTGGAGCCGGCCACCAGCCCGCAGTGTGCCATCAGCATCGATGGAGGTAAACAGAGTCTTTAATTTACTATTACCTGGAAGCGATGTGTTATTGACCAAACAATCAATATCCTTCTGATAATAGTCGTGTTGAGCTGCTCGCGCCAGTTGCAAGCATGCGTTGCTGATTTCCTTCGGGGTGAGCAATCCCTCCAGCCAGGCTGCACCGTTTCGTCGAGCCAGGCCATTGTGCCGCAGCCGGTTGATTTGATCCAGCACAAAATACGCCGAATGTGAGCCAGATCTGAGTGACGATTGAGTAGCAAAGTAAGTGTTTCGTGGCCGTCTCTAGGTGGCGGTACGGCGGTGGCGAAGAGATAGGTCGCCGTCATGCGTTGCTCTAGTAACTCGATGTCTTCGATCGGCCCTACTGATGATGCTGGCCATTTATCTTCTGTTTTGGAGAGCCAGGTGAGGCCACTCTACCATAATGGATGTACCAAAAGTTCCGAAAGTGAGACATAGTCGGCTGGGTTATCTACTGATGACACATGACGCCAGTGCTTCCTGGGCAGATGTATTGCAGCAATTCCTTTAATTCGATCCACTCCCCTAGGATGAAGGCTGGAAGTGGATCGTCCCAACTCAAGTCAAAGAGTCACAGGTGTTGGAACAATATTTTCATTCGAATGATCACTGGTGCAATCCAGCCGAAAGGGTCGAAGAGCAGTTGACGTTTGGTATTCATGCTGTCGATGTCGAAGGTGAGCTTAAAACTGAATACGTCCTCTTGAGCTGTCCATCTGATTCCCAGTGCCTTGACCGAATCATCTTCAGTTTGTGTTAGCGAAATGGGTTCATTTTGAATGGTATCGCACTCCAATAGCTGCGGTTCATTTGTGCTCCATTTTCGCAGAGAAAAGCCAGCGCTTCCAAGTACCTCGGTGATTTCGTTAAGGAGAAATTTCGCTTCGTCGATGGAATCTGCCCCCGAGAGCAGGTCATCC
Source organism: Aedes koreicus (assembly GCA_024533555.2). Lineage (NCBI taxonomy): Eukaryota > Metazoa > Arthropoda > Insecta > Diptera > Culicidae > Aedes > Aedes koreicus. Next base: position 595,797 of record JAHHFK020001972.1, on the reverse strand, counting down.
ACATAAAAGTTTTTGGGAATCCGCTCGGCTGCTAGCGGGTGTTCTTTCTTATTGTCTTCAGCGACCTGCTGCAAGGCCGCCACAGCTTGATAGGCCGCGCTCGCCGTACCGTAAGTAACGGTCAATAAGCGATAGTGGCCCAGAGGTTGGTCAGGACCTTTTCACCACACCTTTTCGACTTTCCACACTGCGTGATGCGGAAGATAGAACGATTTTTCAGAAGCGACCGGCACTTCTTCTGGCGGTATTTTTTCCATGTGGCCTAGAGCCTCATACTCAGCCATGAACTGTTGATAGTGTTGCTGTAGGTCTTGATCGATGCTGAACTTCCGCTCCATGGACTTGAACCGCCGGCTGGCAGCAGTAATCGATTCACCTAGTTCTGGCTTGGCACAGTCGAAGGGTAGGAGAACTATGTATCGCCCTGATTCGGTCTGGGACAGGGTGGAGTGAAAATGCTCGACAGCACGTTGCTCATCCGAGGTAAACTGCTTGGCTTTAGGCACCTCCTCGACTTCCCAGAATTTCCGTAGAGTTTGGTCCAAGTTGATTGATGTCGGTAGACCGAGTATCGCACGACCCTCGGTGGAATGCGATGTGTTGAAGTGGCCACCAACCAGGTAGCCGAAGACGGAGTTTTGCGCAATGGGTATTCCAAGACCGTCGTACAGCTTGCCCGGTTCTAGAATAGAAAAGAAGGCTTCAATTCCTAACAAAATGTCAATCTTACCGCGCTCATTGTAGACTGGATCTGCGAGAGGTGCTTTGGCTAAGGCATTAGCATCGACGTCAAACTTTTGACTCGGTTGATCTGAAACCAGGTGGTACAGAATTAATACATCCACCACGACGACGACACGGTCTTCGAATCGCGATGCTATCTGTAGCGTGACTGCTTCCGTCGTCTTGCTGGGCTTCGCATCAGTGATACCGCTGACGATAATGCTGGCGTTGCGCCTTTCCAGGCCAAGACGTTCGAAGGCTTGCTTGCTAATCAACGAATTCATACAAGCAGAGTCCACCATTGCCCGTACTTCGTACAAGACCTTGTTTCTTCCCAACACCTTAACGACAGCCGCAGGCAGCAAATTGAGTAAGTTCACTGAACAGCTGGTTTTGAGATCCGCGACATACGATGCCATCGAATCCGCTTCTTTCGGCACTTCTTCCGTAGTTTGATGCTGCTTCTTCTCGGAGCTGGCCGGAACTAGAGGCAGAGCTTATTCCACTTGTGCAGAGCAGTAAATGATGCTTTTGCTTGCATTGTTTGCACACTACGGCTGAGGTGCAATTCTTCACAATGTGAGTTGCTTTGAGGCAATTAAAGCAGAGCTTAGCATGCTGGGAGAATTCTAGTTCATCGTTTACCGGCATCCCTTTGAAGCCGGGGCACTGGTATATGGTGTGAAGCTCTGGGAACTGCGGGCAGGATTGCTGGGTACTTGCGTGAAAGCTTTGGATAATTTTGCTTGACAAAGCAGTCTTCGTGTTCTGGTCCATCCGCCGGTCTTGCTCCTTCTTAATCTTGATGTCAGTTCCCTTCTTTGAAAATGATGCGCAGGTTTCCAAGGCATCGCATCTTTGCTCAGAACAGTGACGAAATCCTGGAAGCTAGGATACTCCACATCGACTAGCTTTTGTGCCCACAACGAACGGCTTTCATAGTCGAGTTTCTCCAACAGCAAATGTATCAACCACCGATCACGGAATTCGTACGGTTCGCCTAGGGCCTTGAGCTGTCGTACAATTTCATCCGAAGGAGTTTGTCGATGCAATTTCACGAAGTCCCACGAGTGTCGGCGGCTGGTCTACAAACTCCTTGACAAGTGCCGCGACAGTATACTTCTTCTTATCGTTGAACTCGTTCAGTTTGTCCCAAACTTCTACGTAATTGGCATCGGTGGTAGTGAACGCACTAACCAACTTCTTGGCTTCTCCGTCCAGGTGTGAGAGCAGGTACTGCAGCTTCACGGAATCCTTAATGTTCCTCGAATGAATGCAGTTTTCGAACAGGTCCTTGAAGGAGGCCCATTGTTTTCGGTCGCCGTTGAAAACTGGTAGCGTGAAAGTTGGCAAGCGCACCTCGAGCGGAACTTGGCCTCCGGACGCTTGAGCGTCAGCGATCGGACGGGAAATGCTCACGGAACCAACCTGGCTAGCCAACTGCGACACATTATTCGAGGCTGCAGCCTGTGAGGATCATCAGCAATCGTTGTGACATTATCAGCAACATGATTGCATCCTTCAGATCACACGGTGGTTCGACGATTGTTGCTTTGCTGCTTCCTTGGGGGTTATGTTCGCCGAGTAGCTTGATGTAGCGTCCTTTCACAGCGTAATACATTTCGACGAATTCCAACGGATGATTGAAAATCGAGCTGACTTCTTCGAGCGCTTGATACTGCTCTTCAACTTCCGATTGCACTTTGTCGAACTAATCAAAGGGGTCTGTAAGTTTGTTCTAGCGCTCCTGGATCCCGCCGGCAGGAGGCTGTCTTCTTTCTACCACATTCGCGTTATTCTGCCCCCATTTCATGCGCTCGAAAAGCACATCGCGTCGTTTTCGAATTGCTTCTATAGCGAGTCAAAAATATCCGGCGATGAAGGTCCAAAATGTTGCGAGGGAACCGGAATATCGAATAAAACGTGGTGAATCAATTTAAAGAAAAGTGGACCGTATCTATTTTGATTTTTTACAAAGTAAAACGTGTTTGATCTTGACTGATCGGCAGTCGCATGTTCTCGATACGTTGTTGTTACTCGTCAATGTTGGTAGCACCGGGCGATTAGGAAAAGTTGTGCGGGTAGTGTGAACGCGCACCAACAGAATAGGGATGGACTCCATGCGAACAGTTTAATTTGTTCCTAGTTAGGACTACGTTTTACATTTTATAACTTGCTTTTTAAATTCGTCTTCCTTCGTGTTTTCAAGTTAAAAACAAGTCGTGTCATCAGACACATTATGGTATTGTAAGAAGCTTTAACATTTATATAAATCCCCGATTGATTAGACGGCCTAGTTTTTTTCTTCTTCTTCATGCTGTACTAACGCAAATTTCAGGTTGGTCTTTGGCTAGAGCTGGTTCGTCATGCCATGCAGTCGATTTTGACCCAGCACATCGAACCCATCAATGCATGAGCCGGGAGCAACGGCTATAATTCCTTTCGTAAGGAAGATATGTTCTCAGATTTTTACCAGACCCACTGGGGTGAGAGGCAACGATTACCACTACACCACCGGCGCCGTCATTTTGAGATGGCCTAGACGTTGTTTGAATGTCACATCTTGGAGGCGACACCGGTAGACATCGATTAATTATTCGCTTTTCTCAAAAATCTTATAAATTGCGTGAATTGTCAATTTAATGCGCTTGTTCATCATACCCAGGGAGGCAATCTCGACACTACATGTCGATCCCACACACATGGGTCGGAAGCAATTTCTTTACTTCCTTGCCGATGGCTGTCAGCCATTGGCTGTTCATTAATCGACATGGCTGTTATTCCGATACAGTGAACCATAACGCTTGGTAATCGTCGCATAAATTAACTTGGGATGACAATTAATTAACCTTGGTGACCTTCCCTGAGATGATTGGAATTTCGGTTGTGGACTGTATTTGGTATAATTGGTATGGAAAAAGTTGGGACACTTGACACTTGACACTGTTAAAAAATTACCTTTATTACTTGCTGATGTGCACTCTTCGACGATTGAATAAAGACTGATCACGTTTTAACACTTCTCGTTCGCGCTGCTCTTCGCACATTCGTTTCTCATCGGATTTATTCCGCTTTGCGCCAGTCTCAAAATTTTTGTGAGTCACAGCCGAGAGTGATTTTCTACAGCGTCTCCTAGTGCTAAAAGTGTACAATATCAGTTTTCCCATACATTTAGTCGATTTTTCCCTTACAAACTTCAAGCTTTTTGAGCATTCCCTTAAACTTGACGGATTCCGCACAAAATTTTACAGTAGATTTAAAGAGCCCGAAACATCAAATTCCAGGTTGGGGACCTTGAAATTTTAAATTGGGTACTTTTCATCCAAGTAATTAACCCCCAGTACATCAAATTTTTTAAGGCTACCAATGATCAATAGAGTCTTGCTTTCATCGGAAGCCGTTGGTTGAACGAATTAGACAGTATGACATTAAGCAAAAATCGTTCCCCGAAAGACTATTTTCCGGAACAGAAAATCATTTCCGGGAAACCTATTTCCTAGAATGTATCCGTAATACTCAGTCCGAATCGCTAAAGTCTGAATAATCAAACGGTGCCAGCATACTTGTCCCTCACCTCTGTGGGAGACAAGGGCGAACATACCACTCTTTCCTCTCTTTTTGTACATGCAGGAGCGCTGCACGCAGCAGCATACTCACCACATTCTTCCTTTATCTGTAGTTTTTGAAATGAACTGGCGAGTTAACTCAGCGCTCTAAAACATACTACAGTGAACACACAGAACCGCACCCCAGAGAACTCTGGAGTGCGTGAACTTGTCAGATACACTGATGTTGATTCTCTAAATAAGTATATTAGCAAGCGCATTTGCGAATGGTTTGTCGTTCAGGTTCCGGTTTCCATTTTTACTCCATTCGGTTTTAATATGTTCGTAATAACGTATGAATTGGACCTTGGGAATAAAGGATTGCAAATTCTTGTGAGGGAACGTGTAGGAAAAAAATTAGAGGTGGGTTATATGACGGATATAACCGCGATGATCATGTAGGACCGCGTTGGTGCATAGTAATAATGGTATCATCTTATTAATACATATCAAAACACATATAGTTGGCTAATATTAAAATGTCTTCATTATGTTGCTTGACCCGTCCCTTCTTTTGAAATTAGATTCAGTTTAGTGAAAAAAAAATTCAGTTTGGGTTTGATGAAAAATTTCTGCCGATTTCACCACTCTTGACTGATCCAAAATGTACTAGGTTTGATAATATGCAAATATTGTTCTGGATAAATCACGAACATTTCATTTAAACACTAACTCTTTTATTGCAAAATTAAATTAGTCGTCCTGAAAAGGATGATGGTTATGATACGCCTAAGAAATTAATTTCTATTTTCGGTTTATTTGGCCAGCATTACACCATAATGTGCTGTATTCAATCCGGATAGTAGTTTATTTAACTCTTCGTCGCTGTGAATGGCCGACGTCAAGATACTTGCGATGATTCTAGTAATCTAGTTGTCACAAACATCGTTTTCCGCTGGGAGGTGCCCAGCTCCGGTAAGGCTTCGGAAGCGGATTATCGATTTTTACGACCCATTGCCACGGCAATTGGTCGAGCGGGAAAACATGCAAGATTTTGCAGCGCTTCCTTCTGGTTTTTAGATGAGTAAGCGCAGGCGAGAATTTGCGAGCCAGACGCGCAACCGCAAGAAAACGGATGAGATAAAGAAATACCGAGAAATAATCTTCGTAACGAGAGACAGACAAACACAACCTTCGATTAATCGAACTTGAATATCCATATGAAATCATTTTGGTTCAAATCGTGTGCTTTAAACTGGTGTTGATAGCATTGCTTCCAAAGAAGAGAGGCACGAAAATGCAGTACGAAGCAAAATTCAAAAGAGGGGACAGGCTTCAGTTATAAAATCAGGCACAGGCAACAAAGCAAAATAATTTTACAGCTAAGGGGTGTGGCTAGTGCTGTATTTAACATGAAATAAAACTAAATGAAATAAAAAGAAGACAATTTGTTACCCGGTTTTGAGGACCCGGAGAGGGAAAACTATATTTTCAACCTTTTCATATGTAGATTTGTATGGGAGCAAAAGTAGGTCATCTTAATTGAATTTTAATGCAATACATTTGTTAGTCTTTCTGATCAAACGGTGTATAAATGAAGCCATTATGTTCAGTCAAACGAAAGTTATTAGCGTTCAAAAACCTTTCACTTTTGCGTAATGCTCTCATTTTTCAAAATTTTGAAATTACACCCGGTATAGAAAAGAAAAAAGTAGTCCTACGTTAAACGAAGCAATATTATTACCTATGAACATTATCATGCATAGGGTAAGCGCTGCAATAGTTGCGGTATCTTTAAAGCGTTAGGTTCCTATAGTTGTGTATGGAGACTCCATAAGCAACTATAGGAACCTAACACTTCAAAGAAACCGCAATTATTGGAGCGTTCACCATATACTGGATAAATAGATTACTGTTTAAGGCATGGGAGTGTAGGTGTCTTGTGCGTGGTTGACAACGCTAACAAACCCTAACTTTATGTATTTACTGGCGACGACGGATAAAACGCTCTGCGCGCTGCTAAACAAGTTCACAATAGGAAAGCTCCATATCAAGCAGTGGCCTAGACTACATACAATATGTGAATGTTTAATTAGTACATTAATTTTAAATTCACATTTTCTAAGGGAAAGGGGAGTAGTTTCGAACACTTTTTCTTTCGATTTTTCATATTTCTTTGTGAACGTCGCAAAAAATCATGAATTCATCCTAGTTGTCATTTGGGCATCGAAGCATCATATGAGTGTGTTACAGGTGTGCGTGTATATAATTATGAGTTGTTTATTTGCATTTCAGAAAATTACTTTTTTGCCCGGATGTATAGTTATGTGGGGTAGTTTCGGACAGTCTGTAAATCTTTGTAAGTTATTTTCGTTGTCTGAATGTGCCCCATACATTCAGACAACGAAAATAACTTACAGAGATTCATGAAATTTTAAGTTTTCTACCTATTTCTGCCCTACAGACTAAGACTGATGTCAGCTCCAATAACAAAACATAAAACTCTAAACTAAAATTTGAAAAGAGCTGAAATGTGAAGACATCATATTATGGTAGAGCTGCAGACAAGCTATTCTAAACTCGAAAAGTAAAACTGTATCTAATTATAAAATTGATATAAAATGGAATTCCAAAGTTCATCTTTATGATGCATTGGGTTATTACATCTGGCCGAAACAGTGAATTTTGATGTTTTCATAAGCTTAATCGAGGAGGAAATCACTATGTTTTGTGCCAATATATTCATCAGTTGTGATTCCCAGTCATCGGCTGTACCGACTGTATCGACTATGTACAAGTGTAAGCATCTGAATGTGCCCGAGTGCGACTCAGGTGGGCTGTAATGTCAAATCTTTCAAATAAAATCGCTAAACGGTATACCGACTGCGTGCTTTACGAGTTAACTATTGTACTCAGATAGAACCAATGTTGTCAGAAATGTTTTTGCAGGTGTGCCCGGAGTGAATCGCCCCTAGAGCTTTACTTAATAATTTGGTATTATTTAGTCAAGCCCGTTTCATTTGACATGTATCCACTGTTTACTTTTACTCGCACAAATTTTATGACAGAAGAGTCTCGGTCGGTAGGTGTATTTCTACGGCGTATCACTACACACTTAGAAAATTTTACAGTATTCGGTAATTTATACTGATCAACTCTAACTCATTGACACCCAGGTCTTCGATACAAATTGATAGTGCTAATGTTTCTGTACGTCGTCGACTATTTAGAAAATCTGAAGTGAAAAAACCTCCTCAACAACCTTTGATGTGTGATTCAGCTGAGTCATTGTCCCCATCGCTTGGAAATCTCGCTGCAGCATCAAATCAAAAATTCTGGCTATATCTCTCACGTATTTCTCGCAATGTAACAGTCGATCAAGTGCGCGAACTAGCCATCCAACGCCTTGGAACCGAAGATGTGGAAGTTGTCACACTTGTAGCTAATGGAAAAGATATCAGCTCGATGTCTTTTATTTCATTCAAAATTTTACTGAATGCTGAATTTAAAAACAAAGCTCTCTCATCTTCAACTTGGCCAAAGGGTATTTACTTCCGGGAATTCAAAGACAGCAGAGTGGCTACAAATTTTTTGATACCATCTCAAACTCTGAATCAGGATCCGGTTCGAGAGAAAGCATATTGGAGACCTCTTCTCAGTTCGACTCAGTCCTGCCTCATGATGTCATCGGTCATCGGAGCCGTCGCAGTCCTGATGTCGCTTCTGCTGAAGAGGTTCTCGAGCCACTTTTTCCAGGCAAGTACGCATTTTCAAACAACATTTCTCTGCCTGATCAGCTTCCGTGTTCTAGCGCCACTGCGAACCCTATCGCACCACTAAATAATCGCTGCGAGAATGTAACTGTTTATTCTCGGAACTCACTGATGGAACCTACTAACAACCAGATGTTAGTTTCGGAGCCTGAAATTCGCGCTGCCTGTTGCCTCATGGGAGACTTCCAGCCACTCGACCCAGTTGCGCCACATGTTTCCTGCCAGCAACTTAGTCCTGCTTCCAGCCATCAGAGTCGTTCTGGTGTGGTCGAGTCCGGTGATGGGGTCTCCCAACCCTTATTTACAGGCAAGTACATATCTTCATGCAACATTTCTGTGCCTGATCAGCTTTCGTGTTGCAGCATCACCTCAGAATCCCCGGTTTATATTGCTTCGATGAACGGTTCGACCGTTCATCCGACGCAATGCAGAGGCATCTCTTCCTCCGACTTCTCGCCGCAACTTCGCATCTACTATCAAAATGTTCGTGGACTTCGAACGAAGATCGACGATTTCTATCTCGCAGAGCATGATGTGGAGTATGATGTGATAGTACTATCAGAGACGTGGCTCGACGATTGTATTCTATCGACTCAACTGTTTGGAAATTCATTCACAGTTTTTCGGTCAGATCGTAATCCATTGAATAGTAGAAAGCGTCGTGGTGGAGGTGTTTTGATAGCAGTATCGTCTAGATTATGCTGTTGTGTCGACTCAACCCCAACTAGCGTGGCTTTGGAACAGCTATGGGTAAAAATTAAATTGCAAACGTGTTCCATGAGTATTGGAGTAGTATACCTTCCTCCTGACCGTAGAGATGACCTTACTCTAATAACGCTGCATAGTGAATCTATTAGTTCTGTTTTGGCATGCTTGAAACCGTGTGATATGGCGGTTCAGTTTGGAGACTATAATCATCCCAACATGTGTTGGACGGCTTCAGAGGATGGCGGGCTTAACATTGATGCCAGCTCATCACGATTTTCGACTTCAGATGGTGTTTTGTATGATGCTTTTTGTTTTAATGGTCTGACACAATTTAACTCAATTAAGTTTTCCAATTCTCGAATTCTTGACTTGATATTGGTGAACGATACAGCTTTATCCAGTTGCAGCATTTCTGAAGCGCTTGATGTATTTGTATATCCAGACATTCCACATCCTCCCATTGACGTTGCTGTTTCATTGCCTCTACCCGTGAGATTTGAGCAATCAAATGTCAATCCGCGGCTTGATTTCCGTCGTGTCGATTATAACCTGTTGAATGAAGCGCTCTCTGTGATTGATTGTCAATTTTTGGATGGCGGTCGAAATGTAGATGAAATTGTCGAGTCTTTCAACTCTGAAATTCGTCATGTTATCGACGCGTATGTGCCACTTCAACGTCCTGCATTGAAACCTCCATGGACAAACAACCATCTTCGCAGATTAAAACGATATCACTGTGCAGCTCTTCGGAAATATAAGAGAAATCGTTCACATCACTTGAAACGTCGCTTCGTTCTGGTTAGTAATAACTACATGAGATATTATCGCTTCATGTATGCCCGCTACATTGATCGTACACAGACAAATTTACGTTGCAACCAAAGCGCTTTTGGTCATTTGTTCGGTCGAAACGCAAAAACAATGGATTACCTTCGACTATGTATCTCAATGATCGTTCTTCTAGCACCAATGCCATCAAGTGTGAGTTATTTGCTGATCACTTTAAAAGTGCTTTATCGAACATGCCAATTTCTTCCTCGAATCTATTAGGTGTATTCTTAGAAAATGTCTTTTTTTTTTTTGCAAATTTGATGCTTTATTGTGAAAAAATGGTTATACATTTATTGTTCAAAGTATTGGCCATCGCTAGCTATAACTTTTTCCCATCTTTGTGGTAGTTGACGGATACCCTCTCGGAAAAATGATGCTGGTTTGGCGGCTATCCACGAATCGATCCATTTTTTGACTTCGTCATAATTACGGAAGTGCTGGTCAGCCAGGCCATGTTGCATCGATCGGAAGAGATGGTAATCGGATGGCGCAATGTCCGGACTATATGGCGGGTGGGGTAGGACATCCCACTTGAGCGTTTCCAAGTATGTTTTCACCGGCTGTGCAACATGTGGCCGAGCATTGTCATGTTGCAAAATGACTTTGTTGTGTTTTTTAGCGTATTGCGGCCGATTTTCACGCAATGCACGGCTCAAACGCATCAGTTGTCGCCGGTAGACTTCGCCCGTGATGGTTTCTTTTGGTTGCAACAGCTCATAGTAGACCACACCCAGCTGGTCCCACCAAATACACAGCATGATTTTCTGGCCATGAATATTGGGATTGGCCGTCGATGTTGTGGCATGACCGGGGTATCCATACGTTGCCTTACGTTTTGGATTGTCGTAATGGATCCACTTTTCGTCACCAGTCACAATTCGATCCAAAAAACCCTTCCGTATGTGCCGTTTAAGCAGCTCTTCGCATGTGAAAAAACGGCGCTCAACGTCTCTCGGCCGCAATTCGTATGGCACCCAATGACCGACCTTTCGAATCATTCCCAATGCTTTCAAACGCTTACTAATGGCTGGTTGGTTAACTCTCAATGCTGCTGCAAGTTCTTTTTGCGTTTGTGAGGGGTCTTGGTCGAGCAAAGTTTCCAATTCGACGTCTTCAAACTTTTTGACCGGGCCGGGGCGTTCCTTGTCTTCAGTGACAAAATCACCACTTTTAAAGCGTGCAAACCAACGTTGACACATTCGAACGTCGATTTTGTAGTCCGGGTATGTTTCGGAGAGCAATTCACATGCTTGAGATGCATTTTTCTTCGAATTAAACAGGAAAATTAAAACTTCCCGCAAATGCTGCTTTGATGGCTCGAATTTCGACATTTTTCGGCTTCACAAAAACTTGTTTACTTTCACTAATGATGCGTAACTTACACTGAAATAACTAGAGAATAGAATGAAGTTTCGGATGTGATAGCTGTCAATGTCAAAATTCATGTCAGAACAATAGATATGAAGTTGTCTGCAAATACGACATTTTCTAGGAATACCCCTAATATATGAAGCTCCCCGTGAAACACCCCCCGACAGGTTTGAATTTGGAATTTTTCAAATCAATGGGGAGCACGCCAAATATGCGATACGAAAACCCAAGAACCCTGTGGCATACGGTTCAGATGGTATCCCTGCATGCATCTTGAAGAAATGTTCGAGCGTTTTAGTGCAGCCATTAGTTAAATTATTCAACATTTCTTTGCATCAAATGATATTCCCGACCGCGTGGAAGACTTCGGACATGACCCCCGTTCACAAAAAGGGCGACAATTGTAACATTGCTAATTATCGTGGAATAACATCGTTGAGTGCTTGCTCAAAACTCTTTGAAATCATTGTCAATCAAGCGCTTTTCGTTGCCTCCAAGAACTATATATCTACTGCCCAGCATGGATTCTACCCGAAGAGATCCGTGACGACAAATCTCTTGCAATTCACCTATTTCTGCATTCGATCGATGGACGCTGGCATGCAAGTAGATGCTATATACACTGATTTCAAAGCTGTATTCGACCGAGTGAACCACGATCTTTTGCTTCGAAAACTCGAAAAACTCGGAGTATCCACAGCCTTTGTAGGCTGGTTCAAGTCATACTTGTCTGGGCGGTCTTTGAGAGTTAGGATAGGCTCATCGCTTTCAACTGTATTTACTACATCATCTGGTGTTCCACAAGGGAGTAACCTGGCCCCCCTGCTGTTTTCGCTGTTCATTAACGATGCGGCATTCATTTTACCATCTCGAACTCGTGTTATCTACGCCGATGACTTGAAGATCTTCAAGATGATCACTTGTATCGAGGACTGTGCCTACCTGCAGAAACTGTTGGATTTATTTGCGGATTGGAGTAAACGGAACTTCTTGGAGCTGTGTGTAACGAAGTGCAACACTATTTCGTTTACTAGAAAACGTCAACCGATCATTTTTCGCTACCGTCTTAATGGACAAATTTTAGAACGGCTGGAAAAGGTTAGAGACCTTGGTGTGATTTTGGATTCCCAGCTTAACTTCCGAATTCATATTGACGACGTGATTTCGAAAGCTAACAGACAGCTCGGCTTCATATTAAAGCTTACCGGTGGTTTCGCTGATCCTCTGTGTTTGAAATCACTGTACTGTGCTCTGGTGCGCTCGATTCTGGAATCTGCTGTTTTAGTTTGGTGTCCGTTCAACATTATGTGGGTTAACCGTATTGAATCGATCCAAAGAAAGTTTATGCGCCTAGCTCTTCGTCATCTACCATGGCGTGATCGTCTTAACCTGCCGCCATACGAACATCGCTGCATGCTATTGGGAATTGAAAACCTGGAGAAAAGGAGGACTGACATGCAAGCGGTTTTTGTTGCCAAGGTCCTAGCCGGAGATGTCGATGTACCTGCTATTCTTGCGGAATATACGTACCAGAACGCTCCCTTCGTCGGCGTAACTTTTTGCATTTGGCAACCCGCAATACTAGATACGGTCAATACGACCCAATACGCTTCATGGCGTCTCGCTTCAACAATGTTTCAAATCATTTCGATTTTCACGTCCCTGCTGCCGTTCTGCAACGTTATCTTAGGAACTCGACTTAAAAGGCGATGGGCTTATGGACCGAGAAGATTTATGATCACTGGATGTTAAACGACAATTGAACAAACGACTGATTTTCACTTTTTTATCATCTTGACCTGTTTTTGTAACTAGCAATCGATGTATAGTGTAGTTATTTTGTAGTGTATTTATTTTGATCTTCCTTCATTGTTATATTTATGTCAATGTTTGATTTGTATTTTATGTTATATATATTTAAGAAAAAGACAGGGTTTTTATGTCAATTTGAGCCCCCTCCGTCTCATGTAGTTATTACTCCGTCTTTTCCCTGTCCATCTTCATTAAGACAGCAGTGTCAGATGGAGTATTAATAGTAATAAATAAATCAATAATGTTAATAAATACCGAACTTTCAACAGCTGAACGTTCGGTAATCAGATGTACCGGATTTCGGTGAAATTTTACATTATTCCGGTAAAAAAATTACCGGAACTTGTCAAATTTTACGGAAATCCGTTAAAACGGATTACCGAAAGTTCAGCTGTTGAAAGTTCGGTAAAAAATAACCGACTTCTGTAAAATATTCTAAGTGTGTAGTGTAAAGCTCCGAACGCAATGGGCCCGGAAGCGAAACGGTAACGATGCGAAAAATACCCGATCCAAATGTATCTGTTTGTCGGATAGAAAATAATTAATCATCAAATTGAAACCGGTTAGCCATTTTGGCGTCATTTGTTACGTCGTTACAAGAGGTTTGGAAAAATGGCATAAAAAAGAACTATTTACTCCGTAAATAGTTTATTTTTAAGGCAGTTTGGGTAAGAGATGATGAATCTACCGCTCCTCGGAATGCCGAAAGGTATTCACCTAGGTGATTTTCGCATTCGAGACCTCTTTTAATATCGCAGCGCCACGGGTTTTTGATTATTCTAGTGTTACATGCTAGTAGATTACTCTAACAATAGAGATATAAGGATTTAGAGTGATAATGGCGCTGCCGTTGCCCCTAAAACATCTTTTGCTGGCGTCTTATAGGGATGCAACTGTCAAAGCGCCATTCTTCATCTATATCTTAATATATCTGTTATTCTAACAGATTGAGTTTAAACATGTAAACATTTTCTTCCGTTGAATGAGATTTAGTTATTGATACTTTCTTCAGCGGTTTCTAGGTATGATGATTTTGCAATTACGCCCATTTAAAATTTTAATCTAGAGTTTATTATTTTATTTCATATTTTTGTAATATTGAATCTCCCTGGGCACTGGCAAAACCTTGAGGTAGTTTAACTTCAACTACCAGGTCCCAGGGCTGGTCTGGTTCTTTACCATTTTGAAAAGAAGTACACAAGTGTTGCCAGATCAGTGGTAATGCATACCAAAAGTGCTTCTGAAGTTTCTCCAGTAGTTCTTATCTATGAACATTATAATTTGTAGATGGTGATCAATGGTCGAGTACAGTGTTTGCAAATAGTAGAAATGTTGCATTTGATCATATAAACTCAGTTGAAAAAGCTGAAATAGTTTATTATCACATATCAGCTCATTTTTGGAAAGCATTACCACATAGGGGAGCTGTCCCATTGTTCATCTCATGATCCATGATTCATACTGATCGGAATTGTGCGTTTGACGTATGAATCAATCGATTCCTTCAGTTATCGAGTTTGCTAGGTTTCAACAACAAATTAAAATAAATAAAATTAACAAAAAATAAATAGTAAGAAATCAGATTGTTATGCGTCAATCTTTGTTTTCGAGTAGCACGAATCGAAGGGTGATGAGATGAAAATAGGATTGGTAACCCTAGATTCTTCTTCTTCTTTAGCATTTCAAGCTTATTGCTTTCGCAATTAGCTTATTGCTTGCTCTCAACTTAGTGTTCTAAATGCACTTCCACAGTTATTAATTGAGAGCTTTCGATGCCAAGTACCATTTTTGCATTAGTTTGATTGTGTGGCAAGTACAATCATACCATAGACTAACTCTAAGATCAGTAGGTCCCGAACAAATACGATATTTTTCTTGGCTCAGTCAGTACTAGCACATCGGTCCCAAGATCGGTCCCAAGCTCAATGATTCGCCCCTAACAATGTAGCTCACACCAACACATTCTCAAATGTTGTGTCAAAATAACATAGTGAATCAAAACAACAACCAAGATACTAGTACCGGAAGGTACCGAAAAGCGCAAGAATTATTGCAAGGTGCAGACTTCAAGGTATACTTCCGACCTAGGGGTTCTACATCAGTGAACCAATTTCAAATCGCTAGTTGCACATTGATTGTTGATCATACGCTTTGCCCAGGGAGTCGAGAAATTTTCCTTAACGAAAACTTCCTAGACCAGACCGGGAATCGAACCCAGCCACCTCCAGCATGGTGTTTCTTTGTAGCTGCGCCTTTACCGACTGAGCTAAGGGAGGACCCATAACCCTAGATACTATACTTGTATCGAGGTCTTTTAAGGTGATGCGATTTTGCTAATATTATTCTAGCAACGAAGCTTTGAAGAAAAATGCAGTTTTAGAGTAGAGTAATCTTAAGATAACAACCAACACAAAGGCAAGGGAACAAACCGAACAGAAGAATGAAGAAACAAAACATCGATGAGATCGTTCATTTTTTTTCCTTCTTATTATTATGATAAAACTTTAACACTCACAACCCAAAATCACAAGTGAAATGCCATGTATGGGTGCCAGTTTCACTCTTGGCAGCCCACATCAACTGACTCCATCGAATTTACTTTTATAAACAAAGTACAGGTATACCTCATTTATATATTCACGACACTTAGCTCTTCTAAAACTGATTTCCCGAAAATGACAATGCAATTGTAGAAATTAACAACAGCCTTAGATAGAAGAACCGTTACTCGTATTGATAATATATGTTAGTTGAATTGATTTACCATTTGCGAGAAATCGTCATTGACGGAGCTTGTGCCGTGTACACATAATCGAGGTATACGTGTACCACCTGCTACATTTAATTTGAGTTACTCTAGACAGGACCATTCGAATCTCCCATTTGTTTTTCCATTAGAATTGATACTTACCTCCCTTTATTTATTTATTTATTTATTGTACACCATCTTCGACTATGTCGTACAGACTGATTACTTAGAATAACTTAATCTAAACCTCTAATTCTAGCACTAAACACATTTTTAGACAAATTAAAATCAAATTCGTTACATACATCATTAAAGGATCGCAAACACAAGTTAAAACAATGATTAAATCCGAAGTTCGTTCTGTGAAACGGAATTGCCAGTAATGGGGAGTTTCGGAACCGACGAGGAGGAGTGTTCCACGGAATTAATTCTAGGAGTTCGGGACAATCCACATGGCCCATTATAAGGTCGAAGATGAACAGCCGTTGCAGTTTAATACGCCTGGCTGAGAGGGTTTCCAAATCAATCAACTTGCATCGGTCGGGATAAGCGGGAAGGTTGACTGGATCATTCCATGGGAGCCGACGCAAAGCAAACCTCATGAAACTTTTCTGAACCCGCTCAATTGCAAGAGTATGCGTGACGTAAGATGGAGACCACACCGGTGAGGCGTATTCTAAGATGCTGCGAACTAGCGAGCAAAAAAGCGTCTTAAGGCAATAAACGTCAGTGAAGCCTGATGCATGACGACGAATAAAACCAAGCACAGTGTATGCTTTAGCAATAACGATGCTCATGTGCTCATTGAACCTCAGCTTCGAATCAATCGTAACACCCAGATCACAGATAGAACTTACACGTTCCAGAGAATCCGATCCCATATAATACTGGTGCAGAATAACGTTGTTGCAGCGGGTGTAAGTTATTACTTTGCACTTTTTGTTGTTTGCGCGCATGCCGTTGTCACCACACCAGACTAGCAAACGGTTTATATCCTCCTGAACTTCGACACAATCGGCGGGAGAGATAATCACGCGGAAAAATTTCAGATCATCGGCGAATGAAAGTTTTGACGATGAAAGCAGTTCACACAAGTCATTCACATAAATAATAAAAATCAGAGGGCCGAGAACACTGCCCTGGGGTACTCCAGATGGTATGTGGAATGTCCTGGAACGCACTGAATTCACAGTTACGAAAGCCTCGCGATTAGACAGGTACGAGTAGAGCCATTCAGTGATCCATGTTGGAAATCCTAGGTGGCTCATTTTTCCAACGATGAGATTGTGCGGTACTGCATCAAACGCTTTCGCAAAGTCGATATAAACCGAATCCACTTGTCGCTTTGACTCCAGTTCACGTGATATCGCCGAAACGTAGCACATTAGGTTTGATGTTGTAGAACGATGCTTCACAAAGCCATGTTGAGCAACGGAGATGATCGGTGAAACAGCTCTGTATAATACTGAGTAGATTAGCTTTTCGAAAACCTTACTAAGAGTGCAAAGTATAGGATACTCCACGATAATTTTCGACACAAGTGTAACTTCCGGACTTATGGATCGGTACTATGGACGCCGTTTTCCACGCAATTGGGAATGTTCTGTCCTGGAGTGAGCGGTTGAAAACTGCAGCGATGGGCATTGCAAGAGTAGTGGCGCAATTCTTCAAAAATACAGGAGGTAGGCTATCTGTTCCGGGTCCTTTCGTTGAGTCGAGGTCTTCAAGGGCTTTCCGAACATCATTCGTAGAAAACTGTATGCATGCCAAACTAATGTCATAGGACGGTATCTGTTCAAAGGGGTTCCGACGTTGAACGGGAGAAGCTTTACTAAACACGCTTTCGAAGAATGTGGCAAAGAGATTGGCTGCTTCTGAGCTAGATTGAGAAGTAGTTCCATTGAAGTTGACAGAGCCAGGAACGCCGTGACTAGCTTTCCGCTGCTTGATGTAATCCCAGAAACAAGAGGGGTTTTGCTTGACGGTTGTCTGTATCCTGATCAAATAGCTTTCATGCGTTGCTGAAAGGAGGGCTTTATACTCCGATTCAAGCTCGCGAAGTCTAGCTCTGTCGGACTCGTTTTTCGTAATGAAATATCGGTTACGCATCTTACGAAGATTGTTGCGACGGTTACGCAGATCGGGAGTCCACCACGGTTGGTTGAAAACTGAGATCGAAGCAGGTTTTTTTCGAGGAACATGGCGATTGATAACATCATAGAGTGATCCATAAAAAGCTGATAGCATCTGGTCCACGGAACCGTCGTTCAATAATCGTTCCCAATCAATGTGCACAAAAATGGAGTTTACCAAGTCAAAATCGAATGCGGAATAGTCAAATTCAAAACATTGATTTTGGTTGTCAAGTAATGTTGGCGCGTCGCTATCGTCAAGCAGTAAAACTACTGGTGCGTGGTGGTTATCAATCGGCGACAGAGGAGACGATGGTGCAATTAAGTCAAGATATTCCGGAAAATTGGTAAATACCAGGTCCAAAAGTTTTCCATTTGTATTGACGAAACTGTTAACCTGCCTCAGGCCATTGGTAAACATTGCTTCTGTAAAGTCCAGCTCAGTATCAGTCGAGACGTTAGAAGGAATGTATCCATTGATGTCCATATCGAGATGCCATCGCAAGTTAGGGAGATTAAAGTCGCCGACAGACAAAATTATGCCATTCTCGGTCAAACGATCTGCAACAAGTTGTACCGCACTTGCATGAGCAGTAT
The DNA here is from genome assembly GCA_024533555.2 of Aedes koreicus. NCBI lineage: Eukaryota > Metazoa > Arthropoda > Insecta > Diptera > Culicidae > Aedes > Aedes koreicus. Next base: position 577,556 of record JAHHFK020001972.1, on the reverse strand, counting down.
ATAACTCGGTACTCGAATTAGGTGGGAGATAGATAGCAACTATATAAAGCGAAAATTAATTTTTATCGTTACTTTTTACTGAAAATTGGTTTTTTTTTAGTTTTTTTTTTTTATGGAATGCCTACAAGAAATGCAATTTTACAATTTATCTATTCGGATAAGTGTTCTAAATTCTGCACTTAAGTAGAAACAACTGTTCAAAAGTATTACAGAAATATACTGGAATCCATTTACGAATGTTTAGATTGTTATCACGCGCGCGGTACACCAAATATATCTGCAACAATTTTGAACAAATTGCAAATTGCCAAATTGCACCTTGGGATTCACGTTGGTCCACAAGGATCTGTCGGTGCTAGACTCAAAAAAAAAAAACATTGGGACATATAAACTTTTTTATTAAAAATTTAATAAGAAAAATAATTACGTTTTCGCTTGGAAAAAATGGCGACCGCGTTGCTTCTGTCTTCGATCAGTGACAAAAAATGTATTCAATTTCAAATATTAACGTCCAATATTGGAAATTGAACATTACCCAAATGTCAGTAAAAATCACTGTTTATTATCGTTTAATTTTACCGATAGTATGGGTAATGTCAACAGAACCTAATTTTAGGTAAAATAAAAATCTAATTTTAGGTATTCTCATAAATTGCTGATTTAGCAAATAACGAGGAAACGGCATGAGCATAAAAAGATCTTGCACCCCGTTTACGATGGAGCGCTCATTCAAAAAGGCCCGTTATTAATTATTGAAAAAGACACTGATATGAAAAAAAAATTGAGTCAACTGTTCCATCTTAGCATTCTTATTTGTAAAGGGTGCTCCGATCAAAATTTGGTCAAACAGTAATGTGTGTGAGTCGATCAAAGTTTGTATTAATAAGTCAAATTCTTTTTCTTTTTCAAGTTCAGTTATACAGAATACAGAAAAAATATTCAGCTAAGCTTCCTTTTTACCGAATGCGAATTGCCGGGTCTTTCGTTTATCACCTGCCATAAGATTTTGTACAGTCTCCTTGTCCACATTATTCACCGCAAAACGCCAGTTTGCCTTGAACTGTTTCTCGCTCACAACAGCTTTTTGAGTCTGCTTAAGGTTCCGCTTGACGATGGCCCAATATTGTTCGATTGGGGAGCTCTGGCATGTTGGGAGGGTTCTTGTCCTTGGGCACCACTTGAACGTTGTTGGCAGCATACCACTCCATGGCCTTTTTTCCGTAATGGCAAGATGCCAAATCCGGCCAAAATTGAACGGAACAATTGTGTCACTTCAGGAAAGGCAGTAGACGTTTTTGTAGGCACTCTCTCAGATAAATTTCCTGGTTGACGGTTCCGGTCGCAATGTAAACGTTGCTCTTCAAGCCACAGGTACAGATGGCCTACCACACCAGATATTTCTTAGCGAACTTTGAACGCTTAACTTTAATGTGCCACCTTTCCTCGTCCGGTTGCCATATAAAATTCCTGTCCAGGAAGCTATTTAAAGTCTGCCTTGACGTAAGTTTCATCGTCCTGTATCACGCAATCAAACTTCGTCAGCATTTTCGTGTACAACTTTCGCGATCGTGCTTTGGCCGACGTGTTTTGTTTATCGTCGCGATTTGGACTCACCACTTTCTTGTAAGGCGACAGTCCAGCTCGTTTTTTAGCTCTATCCACGGTTGAAGGCGCTCCCAGCTTCTTTGCGACATCTCGGACGGAGAGGTTGGGGTTCCGCTCGAAACAGCGGGCAACTCTTTTTGTCGTCGCTGTGGCCTCCAGCTTTCGATTTCCCCCTGATCCAGCTTTCCTGGCTGTCGACAAACGTTCACCGAACACTTTTAATACGTTGGTAACAGTTGATTTTGCCACATTCAATAATTTCGCCAACTTGGCGTGAGAGTAGTTTGGATTTACGCCATGCACGTGCAAAATATTGATGCGTTGCTTCTCTTCCTTCGACGACATTTTGATAACTGAAGTGCAAATCTCAAAATCAAAATAGAGGCATGAGATGGTGTGCAAAATTTGTTAATGCACGATGAAAGGCAATGCGTCAAGTTTAAGTCGACCAAATTTTGATCGAAACACCCTTCATATACTGTTTTAACAAAGTTTTCTTTTGGTAGACGTTCTTTCAGAAAGTTAAACAAAACTGGTTTTTTTCTATAATCACAAAAGTGATCCACTCATATATTTCTCCTGCTCATTTTATACATATCTCAAATCTGACTCATTTGCCTTGGTCATATATTCATCTGTTTCTTTCTTTATTTCCTACTCTTAATAGGATTTTTCTTTTTGGTCGAAACCATCATTTATCACAACTGTTATCAAAGCTCCTCATCCCATTCAGACAAAACATCAATTCAATTCATTCGCAAACCAATTCTATTCAGCATGCTACAATTCAGCAAGAACTACAGTTCAAAACTAATACACAAATTTTAAGTGGCGAACCAGCCCAGGAGGCTGAAAGCCACTCTAATAAAGACAAAAAAAAAAATACACAAATTTCTTCTGCAATAATTAGTAATACATGTAATCTTCTTTGCGATTCTTCTTTAATTTTCTTCGAATTTCGAACCGATTCTATTTCTGCCGGTGCAAAGCTTCGAAAGCTGGCTCGTTGCCAAATATAAACGAATCGGCTGCGAAAACATAAAATTCAATTTCCGGAATCGCTTGATCGCCCTCACGATCTTCTTCATCATCTTCTCTTCTCCTTTCAATCTGTCTCGTGACACTGTCTGTCATGCTGGTTAGATTCAGATGCTTCGTCATAATATCGAAATTACTGGTGCTGGGTTGCGCTGTTAGGGCCGTGCCGATATAACACCCTCTCCATGGAAAACAAACCGACTTAACTTTTTCCGGCGAGCGTCTGTCAATTTTAACTGACGTTTGTGCGCTAAAACCACCCTGCCACCAATTGAAACGTTTGACGTCGTTGACTATATCCTCTTCCTGCAGCGAGTTGATGCGAGTAGTAGTCAGTGCGTGTGGGGTAAATTCTCTCCTCCAGTCACCAACAAATATGTCCCGCAAGGTTATACCCATTAATGGCACGAAATTATTATCACTTCGTAAAACTATCAAAGGGAGTCGTTGCTTTAATCCATTCAGCTGTGAAAAAGCATTTGCCAGCATTTCATCAGAATTTGCATCCAAATTTATCTTTAATCGTTTGAAAAGTCCAGAGGAATCTTAAGTGCTAGGCTTGGGAGAGCCAATTAAATTTACATTTGAATTGCTCTTATGGGGACTTTTGTTGTCTATAAGACAAAAACAATACTTTTTAGTGTGGCCTCTCTTATGGCAAAAAGAGCAAAAATACGTTGTTTTTTCTGGGACTGCTATTATTTCTGTTATCATAGATATATGGCAAATTTGTTATGATCCAACATCCATTCAAGTTGCTCCAAATATTGAGCAAACGGAATAGTTCCTGGCAAAAAAGGATCAGTGTTCGTAGACAACGGCATCTTTTTATCAACACAGATAATAACAATACAACATTTAATGAACAAGAAATAAAATAAAAGTGGTAATACCAAATCAAAACCGAAAAAAAACAATGAAAGCTTATAAGTACTAACCTTGAAAAAACTAAACAGCAGCAGTCGATGCGACCCTTGGCAGCACAGAGCTCACCTGCAGCAATAACAACAATATTTCCTACGATGAGAATGTAATGGTACCCGATGCCATTATATAAAATGGACCCGGCAAGGTCCGCGTCCAGCCTGTGGAACTTTTCGTAAAATGAAAATGTCCAAACTGGTCCACTAGGTGTTATGTTAAGCTGTTTGTTGTAATTCTATCTATGTTAAATGTTCAGTCTGTAAAACCTCGAGTTGAAGACGGTGTCATTTTTATCGTAGTATTACGTGCTGCCAAACACTTAGGCCGTCCTGCAGCCCAAGAAAACTGAGAAGAAAATTTCAATCGTCCCCCGAAACACAGACCATTTAACACTTACAACATGTTGGACATTCAACAAACAAAATATTATTAACAGTTAATTCGAGCCGAACTGCACTTTCTATAAATGTTCGTGGAGAATCAATTGTAAAGCCTCACACACTAATCGCATAGGGTTTCATGGTTCTTCTGACTGAATAAAATGTAGTAGAAATTTATTAATTCGATGAAATCAATTTCTTCACATCAACAAGCAGTCCTACGTCCACATTGCAGTTATGTCACTGACATAACTCACCCTTTCGTTTTTTTACTCTCACTCTCTGATGGCACACAATATAAATCTAGGGTTTTTTTTCATTAGGGCGAATCTACAATTGAGAGACTCTCTCCGGGCTCGCTCTCTTTCATTCATATTCCGATCACCTTTACGTTTTTCATTCTACTATTTCTAGGGGTTTTTTTCATTAGGGCGAATCTACAATTGAGAGACTCTCTCCGGGCTCGCTCTCTTTCATTCATTACAGCGCCATTATAAAACTTTCGAGGGACTCTTTAGTACAGATCGAAACACAACAGTGCTGGCTAGCATACTCTACAAATAGTAGAATGAAAAACGTAAAGGTGATCGGAATATGAATGAAAGAGAGCGAGCCCGGAGAGAGTCTCTCAATTGTAGATTCGCCCTAATGAAAAAAAAAACCCTAGATTTGTAGAGTATGCTAGCCAGCACTGTTGTGTTTCGATCTGTACTAAAGAGTCCCTCGAAAGTTTTATAATGGCGCTGTAATGAATGAAAGAGAGCGAGCCCGGAGAGAGTCTCTCAATTGTAGATTCGCCCTAATGAAAAAAACCCCTAGAAATAAAGAAAATAAAAAATGGCATAAAGGATCAAATCCAAGAACCAACGGCACGAAACAGCCAACTGCAAATTAATCACAAAATGGCTTAGCTGATAAAAATACAATGAATGTGGGTTTTCTCTTCATTTGGTATTTACAAAACGACTCGGCTCAAACCATTTATAACTACTGGGCGAGATAAAATCACTGACTTCAAGCCAAAAGCGCCACACAATTTAATTCCACTCCAAGCGGCAAAATGCTGTACAAAAAGGCATGTGAACCACTCCACTAGCAGAACAAATAGAACGCTTTTCCTTTTGGTAACAAAAAATATCTTACACTTTATCGAATACGACACGGACACTTCTTGTGAAAATTATTGTTTTACACAACTTCCTTGGTCGACGATCGAGGATACGGGCCGCTTGCCACTTCACAGCTACCAGAATTTTTTTTTCACTAAATTCACTTTTTACACGCTCTTTTTTAATCCTCGTCGCCACCGTTTTAACTAAGTTTTCTTTTGGTAGACGTTCTTCCAGAAAGTAAAACTAAACTGGTTTGGTCCATTGTCACAAAAGTAATCCACTCATATATTTCTCCTGTCCATTTTATATAGGGAAGATGTACCTATATTAATCTCATTGTTCCTATATTCATCCTACTTGAAATAAAACGATATACACGTGACAAGATTAGTTAGTAATGTTTGTTGTAGTTATTTAACGTGAGCAAACATTATTAGAAAACGAAACCGATCCTTCAACTGCCCAATTGTTTGATTCATCGTAGGATGAATATAGGAACAATGAGATTAATATGGGGGCAGTTTCCCTAATACATATTTCAGATCTGGCTCATTTGCCTTCATTATATATTCATCTCTTTCTTTCTTCATCTCCTACTCTTCCGAAGATTATTCTAGGGTTTTTTTTCATTAGGGCGAATCTACAATTGAGAGATTCTCTCCGGGCTCTCTTTCATTCATTACAGCGCCATTATAAAACTTTCGAGGGATTCGTTAGTACAGATCGAAACACAACAGTGCTGGCTAGCATACTCTACAAATAGGAGAATGAAAAACGTAAAGGTGATTGGAATATGAATGAAAGAGAGCGAGCCCGGAGAGAATCTCTCAATTGTAGATTCGCCCTACTGAAGAAAAAACCCTTGTATTCTTTTTGGTCGAAATCATCATTCATCACAACCGTTACCACATATACTACCGTTATACGCATAATGTTCCGTGTTCTTTGGAATCTTCTATAGACATGGCACATTTATGCTTACTACTGTAGTATACGTGACTATTGAAAAATTTATGTGAAATTTGTTTTTATGTTTCATGTCGACCTCAACAGATTACGAAACAATTTAATCTTACTAAGGCAGACATAGACTTTACAAAGAAAACATAAATAATAATAATAATACAGTTCAAACAGTAAGAAAACATTTATACTGGTGACGAGTAGGTGGTTAATTGACTTTTTAGTTAATCCGTTTACTTAATTTTATATAACTTAATTATTTATCCTTTTCTCTAAATGCAAACATATAGAACTGGCTGCGTACCTGATGTGCTGCTGTGTACCATAGAAATACCCGAGGGAATACAGGTAATATTTTTTATTTGTTTCTATATTCGCTAGAGCTAATGAATATCTAAACAAAAACAAATTGCAATACATTTATCATGTAGAGTAAATTTCGGCTTCGGCAGTTCTCAACCGATTATTGTCCTGCTCATTTTTTTTTAAAAAGATACATCATATTCCAGAGCACCTTTTTAACAAACTTAACGACCTCCAACGATACCTTACATGAGCCGAAGCCTACATTTCCCTTGCATAATATTTCAAGATATCTTCTTGTTCATACTTTAGTTCTATTTGCCATTACAATATGCCTTGTTCAGACTGAGCACTTATTTTTTGCAAATTTTTGAATAAAAATATTTAAAAAAAATCCAAATTGAGTCCTCTGAAAAAAAAAATGATTGAAGACAATGTACAAAAAAACACCAATTTGATTTGGATGAAATTTTATCTCAAGATAGTTAGTTATGTTCACTACGTACCGTCCATGCCTTTCAAGGTGGGCCCCTATTAGAAAAAAAAACCGTTTTTCTTTTCAGAATTTTTTTTAGTGTCTTTATCTAAGACTAAACCAGTGAAGGTCATAATCATCTCAGAATCCAATGAAACTCAATTTTCACTCAAGGAGATCCACAAATAGCCGCATTTATGGGAACATTTTTCAACTATACCTTGATGTATCTCAGCATTTTGTTTTGGCCCATCATTTATTAATCTCAATAATTTTCTGCACGATATTTAATCTAATTTAGATTAAATATTCTCGAATGTAGTACAAAACCGGAAAAATAACTCGCCCAAATCAATTTAACTGCGTTTCCGTATGGCAACAAAGTGTCACATCTAGTACGGTGTGCAGCACATAAGATGCGCTGTGAAAAAACAACCAGAACTACAGTACACTTTGCCTATAATCATTATTTCTCTTGCCATAGGTTGACGGACGTGGAATACTAGTCCAAGCGCATGCCTGCAGGTCAAAGCGTGATCTGAAAGGTGAATCAAACGCTAAGGAGATGTCAGATGCACTACCATTCCTAGAAATAGAGCTGCATAAGTTGCTTATTAATAAACTAAAAATGAAAGGCATGAATGCCATTTTCGGTTTAAAAATATCAATAGCAGTTGGAGAACGAATGATGGCTCTCGTAGCTACCGGCACTGCTGTCTATCTTTCCGCCTTGCCACAACCTGCCATTCCAAAAATTGTAGCAGGAAATTCATGGGGAGATTCTGACAAGCTGTTGGAACTACAGAAATCAATTCAGGACACAGTTGAAAGGAATAGAGAATTTTGTCAGCTAAAAAATCTTAATGAAATATCAATGAACAATAAATCCTTAGCTCAGCCGGATGATTCAGATGATTCCGAAGAAGAGATGATGGACCTTGATCTCACTCATGGCAATAAAGAGACTTGTATGTTAGAAGTGGATGATATTCATGACTTGGAAATCATTTCCCTTCTTATGGAAGCTTGTCCTCCGGAGTAAGTATGACGACAGATAACTTTTAAAGATTTGTATTTTCATTTGATTTCTTTCAGTGGATTCGATGTTGTTAATACGCAAGTTGTTCCAGGTTTACATGATGTGGAAGTAGTGCGGAACCTACAGATGTTTACGCAGGTGTGGCGAGCAAAACTTCCTACAAGTCAACCAAATGTAAATTTTTCAAAACACTACCAACGGTTATTACAAGCTATATATTTTAAACTACGAGCAATGATACCTTGTGCAATATGTGATCTTCGCTTTAAACTGGACCTGCCGGAAAATGACGAAATTCAATTATTAGTAACTGGAATGGCGTTAGGATTGGGAGAGCCATTTAAGCAGAATACGTTTAAATCAAAACATGTAGGGAATTCAGTAACTAGAGAACAAATGAAACGTAATGATGATGATTTAATGTTTAATTTGGATGATGATAACATTTGTCCAACAAATAATCCTCCACAAAGTACAATGCCATCACATTTCGTGCAAACCAATTCTGTAAAGTACAGACGAAGATCTCCTTGTCGCGGACGATTTGGATCAGGACGACAAGTTCGACATGTGAGTATGATTATCAAAAAGTTCTTAGTTATAGGGTAGACTAAGGTGGCAATTAGAGTTTGATCTTATATATATATATATATATATATATATATATATATATATATATATATATATATATATATATATATATATATATATATATATATATATATATATATTATATATATATATATATATATATATATATATATATATATATATATATATATATATTATATATATATATATATATATATATATATATATATATATATATATATATATATATATATATATATATATATATATATATATATATATATATATATATATATATATATATATATATATATATATATATATATATATATATATATATATATATATATATATATATATATATATATATATATATATATATATATATATATATATATATATATATATATATATATATATATATATATATATATATATATATATATATATATATATATATATATATATATATATATATATATATATATATATATATATATATATATATATATATATATATATATATATATATATATATATATATATATATATATATATATATATATATATATATATATATATATATATATATATATATATATATATATATATATATATATATATATATATATATATATATATATATATATATATATATATATATATATATATATATATATATATATATATATATATATATATATATATATATATATATATATATATATATATATATATATATATATATATATATATATATATATATATATATATATATATATATATATATATATATATATATATATATACGATTTCTCAAATAATTTACAGTTTAAGTGGTAAGCCAGAGGGGCCCGTCACCTGGGTTGAAGCTTCTATGAATTTGTTAAAACCAATCGATCTACATTGAAATATTCAATTATTTTTGCAAAATCTATACTGATAAAAAAGTAATGATAATATCTATTTGTCCGCCACATATTGTTTTGCATTGCGATCAACAAATGATAGCTATTTGTAACCACACATACTTCCTATGTGTACACATAACCACTATGTGTTTCCACACATACTTTTCATTTGTAACATACAATTTATTTGTGTTTTTCCGAGGGTTCTATACATCAGTATTATGTGGATTATTCCATGGATTTTTGCCAATAAATATGTGTGAATAATTTGCCGTGTAGCAATCCCTTTATGTGCATGAGATAACGCAGAAAATTCAATGTTTCTTTTTTATCTGTGAGGTTCGAAGTTCTCCGTTCTTCCAACACCTGAAGACCAGCCAGGCGATGAATCTCGGAGTTTCTAGTCCTCGAGGGACTGTTCGGAATCATTGCCAGGAGATTATTCTGAATGTTCTGTAGTCTAGCATGGTGGGACTGCACATGACTCCCAGACTGGCAAAGCGTATTCAATCACCGGAAGGATGATTTGCTTGACCTTCTGTGGACGAGAGGGTATATAAACCTCTTGAGGATGGAGCACTTTGTGGATATTTTGTTTACGTAAAGCTAAATAGCAATTTGCTATCAAGCTAAATATCAATTTGCTAAGCTAAATAGCAATTTGCTATCAAGGGTGAGACCGACCATTTCATTGGAGGACTTTCACATTACCAGGCGGAACAAGCCGATGTGATTTTGAGTGTAGGAACAGAATGATTTGTGTTTTTGTTGCATTGATACAAATCTTCCAGCTGTTGAAGTCGGACAGAACATCCAGGCCTTCCTGGAGTTTTCGTGTCAGAGCTCTAATCACTCGACCCTTGTAGATGATGGCAGTGTAATCTGCGAACATAGACAAAATACCACCACCCGGTAGGGGAGGAGCATCTGACTGAAAATGTCGAACAAGATGGGACCTAGGACCCCTGCGTCAACAATGAGTTCATTGGCTTTTTCAACAGGTGTTATGCAAGAGGAGGGATAGGTCTCGGCTTATTTTTAAGGATTTTAGTCATCTTCCTGAATGGTTTTGCACAGTCAGGGAGTGAGCGAAGATGGTTAGCGATTTCTTTGATCCATCAACCTGGCTTGGATGATGTTTTTTAGATGATTAATGTTGGTTTTCAGGTGGGGGAGGCCAGAAAGTTGTTATTGACGTCGAATGATAATACGGAGTCAAATGAGATGTCTGGTAGATCTGTTTAGGTTCAGAGAGTTACTCACCAATCTGGAAGCTGGCAAGTGTTGATCCCGGATCTGGGATATCGCCTCGTTGATTTGCTGCAGGCACTGGTTGATGTCTTCACACGACTCCGGCTGGGAGCCGTAATCAATGGATGAGTCGACGTACTGCTGAAATGGCGCCCAATCAGCACGATGGAAATTGCGCCGGAAAGCTTGGAATCGGTTGACGGAGAAACCTACTTTGTCCAGCACCGGATAGTGGCCCGAGCTGAGTTCCTGATAGACGGCAGGATCGGTAATGTTCGTCACGTTGGTCAGGAAGATATCGATGGTGTAGCATGAGTACCGAAACGGCTCCAACGGGTGGGAGAATCTGGGCTCAAGATGGTGTAGTGTCGTTTCTCGATGCCTTGCTGCACGATGGTACCTCCGGGTGTTACCCCAGGCCTGGTGCTTCGCGTTGAGGTCGCTGGCGATGCTGAATTACCCCCGTCGCCGAGTTAGAACGGTACGAGCAAAATGATGCTCTTTTATAAAGTGCGTGTATACGTGTTGCTCTTCATCTTCTCGCTGCATGAATGTTACCGGCGCTTCAGTGGGAGGGCCTTCGTTCGATGAACGATAAACATTGGTGCCAATTACCTGTCGAACAAACTAATTCCGTGACGTTAAGACGGAACAATTCAAAAATACTTTTTTTTTGAGAGAGCGAAGCCATTGCTTTAATATTGTAAATCTAATTCTCAATTCTTAATCTTAATCCTTTATGCCAAACGATCTTTTGTCAAATAATCCAAACAAATTTAGATTCAATTCTAGGTGATTTAGCAGTAATAGATGTTTAATCCTACGTTATGAAATAAATTTTTATTGCTTGTAAGTAGGGCACAAGTTTGAGCACTTCTCGCGCTCTGATAATAAGAATGTGACTCCAGTGACCGATTTCTCTTGATCGATTTACTCTTCCGTTAACATCTAGGTCGGAACAATATTTTGCATTGCTTTTATTGTTTGTTTTAAAGAAGTCAATCGTTCTATATCACAGTGCATCGTAAAATGCTCCGTAAACTGAATCTATGAAATTCAAATCATCTTCATCATCATTATAATTGAAGTTTACTTTTTTTCCCTATCATCATTCCAGATGCCTCTGAAAGAACGTTACGGAGTCGACATCACACCTCTTAGCTATGTTCCAGGAGGAAGAGTGGAGAAGTATTTGGGTAATTTGGACTTTTTCTTCATTAGAGAATGTACCGCTGTGAAAGAAAACGGTGGCCTGAGTGGATTCGTACACAGCTTCATAACTGAAGTTTTAGCAGTCGTAAGAGCCCATGTAACAGCTCTTGGCGGCAACGCAATGGTTTCTTTTTACATGACAGAACTTGTGTTAGTTGATAATATGCACAAAAATCAGGTAAACCATACAATGTGATCATTAGTTCAGATTAGTTTAACTGTTCGCCTTACTTTCATTTTAGGGTCAATGTTTGATGAGTGCTGGTGGTGACGTCGTATTCGTTTCTTATTACAGAGATGACTGAAACCATCCCCATCTCAAAATTATAAGCATGACAGATATATTGAATCGACAATTCAGTATCTCTAGGATAGTGCAATAACACAGATTTTCAAATAAAATTCTGAAGTACAGAAACAAATTCTTTGGAACTTGGTTGTCAAATGTTTAAGGCAATAAGGGAACCCTACTTCAAACATATGTGGCTGTAAAAAGACGATTGCAAACTCACCAAAATTGGTTCAATAACATGTTTTCCTTTCTTTCGCCAAATAAATGATCATCTGTATGTATTTTTGTTTGTTGGATAATCCTCATATTCGAAACCACTGAAAGTTTGTGAGGTATGTACTATAAACGTGTAAAACCGTCTTCATTCATTCACAAACTCAAGTGCAGGTTTTTTGTTTTTTTCGGCTTCAAATATAGCGAGTAAACAGTTTACACAACCATGAAAGTTATTTGGCGAGATTTGCAGAAACAAATTAAAAAACGCTTCTCTGCCCTAAGGAACAAACTATTTGAAAATAATGTGTCAAAATTAGACCCGAAGTTTGATTGCTAAATTGAAAAACTTTAATTCTCCGCTCTATATCATGAAAATAATTCAAAATTATTTAACTGACAGAACTCTGCAGGTAAATTATCAGAATTCCAAATCTGATCGACTACCTGTTAGAGCCGGAGTTCCTCAGGGTAGCATTCTTGGGCCGATATTACATAACATTTTTACTTCCGACCTCCCTGATTTGCCTCAGGGTTGCCAGAAATCCTTGTTTGCCGATGACACAGGCATTTCCGCTAAAGGAAGAAGTCTTCGTGTCATTTGCAGGAGACTGCAGAAAAGTTTAGACATTTTCTCTTCTTATTTACAGAAATGGAAGATTTCTCCCAACGCTTCCAAAACTCAACTTATAATATTCCCACATAAACCTAGAGCTTTCTTTTTGAAACCTAATAGTAGTCACATAGTTACTTTGAACGGTGTTCCAATTTCTTGGCCATGTCAAGTGAAATACCTTGGTCTGGTACTTGATCAAAAATTAAATTTTAAAGATCACATTGAAGGCATTCAAGCCAAATGTAATAAATATATAAACTGTTTATATCCTCTTATAAACAGAAAATCCAAACTTTGTCTGAAGAACAAACTACTAATATTCAAACAAATTTTTAGGCCGGCCATGCTTTATGCTGTTCCAATATGGTCTAGTTGTTGTGCTACCAGGAAAATAACACTTCAAAGGATTCTGAAGATGATTTTGAAGCTGCCTTCTTGGTACAGTACTAACGAAGTACATAGAATTTCGTATGTTGAGACTTTAGAAAAAATGTCCAACAAAATAATTAATAATTTCAGACAAAAATCGTTGCAATCTTCTTTTGCAATGATTAATTCCCTTTATCCTTAGTTAAAATTAATTTTAGTTTTAAGATTATTATTGTTATACTGACACGCAGGAATAAAAACCTGTTTAAAATACTGAACTGCTAAGGCATGAACAATGTAAACAAAATTATGTACATATTTTAACAATTAAGGTTGATACGTTACAGTAATAGTTGGAGCACCTAGATTAACATGAAATGTAAATATTAACAAATTTGAAACAAATAAAGAGTTAAAAAAAACCAGTTAACACAATCCTACCCTTCCTTACTTCCCGTTTTCTGGCGTCTTAGTTTGGGATCACCAGTTTTTACACATTACAGACGGCTTCAAATGGTGAGTTGACAACATGGACAACCTGGACTTACCTATTGTCATCACATTGTTGAAGAATTTTTAGCACACCTTTTAAAAGACTTAAAGGCACTAGACTGAAAACTCAGCTATACAAGTGTGATATTTTTAAAAACAGATACGCAGTTTCTAGGTCATATTGTCTCTGAAGATGGAAGTGAACGTGAGTGAAGTTAAAAAGTAAATAAGATGTAACATTTATTTCCAACAATTAAAACAATAACGATACAAGTAGTGAAGTAGTCGAATTAGCGAGAGATAGATTGTAGAGAAGAAAGAGTAGAGAAAGGTGAAGAAATGGTAAATTTTCAGAACAAATTGTTATTAAATCATATGTCTTTTCCTATAACGACTAGCTCGACATTCAATAACCTCAAATTTCCCGAATTGGTATTAAGGGTAACAAAACAATTCATTACACTTTCAATTGTGTCACAGAAATGCGGTAATTTATATTATATACATTTTAGATATAGTACCATCCTAAACTAAGTGGTGATTTTAGTTGTGATGAAACAGTTGTCGGAACACCGAATAAGTTAGACCATCTGACCTCCGTTGTTCACACTAATATAACCTAAATTTAATAAAATTGCAGTTTTGAAGTTTACTACGTCAACAAACTTGAAAATTATTCGACCACAGAATTATTGTGAGATCGAATCCAAATCGCCCACGTTAATATGAGTACAAAAGGCGATCATTCCTGCAAAAAATGCTCAAGACGAGGTTCTGCTGCAAATATGGTTTGCTTTGATGGGTGCGATGAATGGGAACACTATGACTGTGCTGGTGTGACAGATTGTACGCATTGTATCCAAGAAGGCCAATCACGAGTAGCTGAGCTGGCAGAACAAAGAACAAGTGCAGGAAAAGATCCTGACCAGGAGAATATCGGATAGATTTCCAAAGTAAGAACCGGATCGAAAGATGATGATCGTGCAGATTCTTCAGTCGTCTCGCGTAGTACATCAGCTTCAAGCAAGAGATCAAGGAGAATTCAGATGTGCTTGGAATCTAAAAAGCTGAAATTGAGGATGATAGAGGAAGAAGAGAAGTATCTACAAGCAAAGTTCGAACTGTTGATGACGTTGGGGGATGAAGAAGATAAAAAGAGTTGTAGAAGTGAAGGGAGTGCTGGAACCAGAAGGAAAGGTTGGAAAAGTGATTGCAGAACGGAACTAAACCTGAAAGTAGTCATTCCGTTGATGATGGATCTCGAGAGATGCTGGCGGTTTCAGTCAGAAACAGGAGAAAACGGTAGTAATTCCTACTTAGAAAACGCAGTCGGTTTTGAAGAGTTTGGAACAGATTTCTCCAGAAAGGCTACCTAAGCTAACTTCAACCCCGGTGAAAGTACATCATGATCCGATAAAAGACTCAATTTCTCCGTCTACTGCATCGATCTTTCCATTGGGGAAAACAGAAATGTCCTATGTTTGACCAACTGTGACATTTCAACACAAGGAATTATCGGGCACTCATAAGGAATCAAATTTCGAACCCACTCAGGGCGTTACTACTCCGGTTCAACTCGGTGTATCATCAGTTGGTGGAATCTTAAAATTACCTACTCGACCTTCTGTTTACTCACACTTCCCGTTCCGGAGCATGACGGCTCCGTATAGTGCACGTCGAGTAGACACGATGCTCTTGTTCACCTCGAACGGCCCCTACCAAAGTTTACCAACGGGTCATGTTCCTATCAATCTGAGCAATGCAAACTTATCGCTACAGAGATAAGAGAGCCATCATCGATGGCACCTCCAGTACCAAGTCTGTCTTGGAGAAGTGGGCTTGCGCCAGACAACACACATGGTTTTTTGACAAAATCCATTCATACATCTAATATCGGGCCTGGTATATCAGCAGGTATGATGCCAGGAAGCCAATAGTGTCACCCGTCATCACTGCCTTATGGACCTCCATTACCTCCAGTCACTTCGTGGATGGTACCGAAACAGTTAAATTTTCCTACAAATCCTACTGTTTCGGGTCCAGCGTGTACTTCAGCACAAGCACAAACAAATGGCATGGCAGAACTCCTTAGTATTCAACATGGATACGGAAGTCAACAAGCACTACCAATGAATGTGGGTCCCACACCATCAAAAAAATCCGCACGCCATGTGATGGCACGAGAGCTTCCAACATTCTCTGGAGATCCGGAAGACTGGCCTATCTTTTACAGCTCGTACCGAAACACAACGGAGGTTTGTGGCAACAGTGACGCAGAAAACCTGGCACGGCTGCAATGATGCTTACGAGGTAGTGCATTGAAATCTGTCAGGAGTAGAATTCTATTTCCCGCATCGGTTCCATTCGTGATCGAAACCCTTCGAAAGCTGTACGGAAGGCTCGAGGTACTTATCAATTCGTTGCTGAAACTCCTTCTCCAAAAGCTGATAACCTCAATCCAATTGTGACGTTTGGTTTGGCAGTCCAAAACCTTGCTGATCACCTGGTTCTCTCCGAGCAACAATATCACCTTACTTACCCTTTGCTTCTACAAGAGTTCGTTAAAAATCCAATGGGGAGGCTACAAGAGCGGTCTGGTAACATTCAATGCCTTTATGAGTGGTTTAGTGAACCTAGCGTCTGAATTATCAATTAATGTTGAGGCCAGTCACTTAAACTCAAAACCCTCCAGGGGTGATAAGCATAAAGAGAAGCTATTCATGCATGCTCCAAAATCATCTACGGCAGATCAATTTAAAGGAATTAAAGAGTAATGAAAAACCGATGCTCAATAAGGGATGTACCTATTGAGCGTTTCCAGATGAAATCAGCCGGAAAAAGTCAAAATCTTGCACGACCCTCTCCGATTTGGATGAAACTTTGCACATGTCTTCGGAATTGGTGATGATGGATTTTCCGCGGGTTAAGGGAATTTTTTGACTCAAGACAAATTTTTCAAAAGGGCGTATGTGTTTTGTCATGCGTATTTTTCAAAAAATCAACTCGAAAACCGTTGTTTGTAATAAAATTGCGTCTGAGAAGAAGTTGTAGTTAATTAATTTGACCTTATGAAAAAAATATGTACACAGTAAAAAAAAAAAAATTCTTCAAAAAAATCAAAAATTAAACTTAAAAATCAATTAGCAAATCTGTCCAACGTACGATTTTTATAATTTTTTTTTCGAAAAGGCTTTGAGTCATAAGAAGAAGAATAGAAGTTGTTCTACGATGGAGAAACTTAAGATAAAAAAGTTCTTAGAAGTAAGAAAAATTCAAGTTTTTTCCAATTTGTTGTTATTGCATAAATAACCATATTTTAATAATATAATACGATTCTTCTAATGATTTTAAACAAAAATGCTCTGGTGAGTAACATTCTATATGTATCCGTTTTCGAGATAATTTTAAATTAATGTCGAAAAAATGGCTTTTTCCATGAAAATATCCCTTTTACAAATGTTAGTCGTGATTTTCCATCTTCAAAAGTATTTTTTTCAAATTGTACATAAAATTTTCAACAACTATCCTTTTGACACCAAGAAGATTGAACATCTTCTTAATTAACGACATTAACGAATCTTAATTACCAAGTAAAAATTTTGAGTTTTTTTTGTTCATACATGATTTATTTATTTTTTCTACTATTTTAAAAAAAATTGTATTTACATTTTTACAAACACTATTTCCTAACATTCCTATAAATATTATGAAAACTCAGTATTTCATCAGTTGAAAATATTTTCGCAGCGATTTTGTTATATGCAACTGGAATGAAGGAGTGATATTAATTTTACCCCCCCCCCCCCTAAAAAAAAAAAATTATAATTTTTTAAAAAAAAAATTTTTTCTTTTTTTCACCCCCCCCAACAAAAAAACACCCCACAAAAAATTTATTTTTTTTTAAAATTAACAAGCTTGCAAATTTTTTTTTATTTTTTTATTGGGAAGCAGCCCCATCAGACATAAAAATGGCCTTTTTTATATTCATTAGTTGATTTAAATACGTTAGTGGGCTGCAAAATGGTGAGTAGACAACTGGGATGGAGCGTGCGTCCCCGCAACATAGCACTGGTCCTCACAAGTTCCTACCTCATGCTTCCACGGGTCAAGAGATGACAAAGACCGCCAGCTAAGGGTTGCGTACTTAGCTGGTAGTGCAGCCTGGGCACTGTTGTCCTTCTGACTTCAGCTAGATTGAGGAGGTGCGTTCCGAGCGTCTGTCCACCAAGGAGGTGCAGCTCATACAGCGTCTGTCCTGGCATCCAACGGCTGAGTAAGAAACGCTGTATCGCGTCATCTATACCTTATGAAGCAGTCGCACCTACGCGATGTAGGAAGGTAGCATGCTGAAATCTTCCCCTACCACATAAAATGGAAGTATTCTTTATACGGTGTATAATTTCAGTTCATCTATGGAATTATGTTGTTTAATAATTTTAAATTTTTTGATTCCTTCGTGGCAATGATAATGCAAGAGCGTCTACAATTGCAGCTGGACATCAGTCTACAGACATGCAGACAGTACAAATATAATTGTTACTATCATTTTATATTATAACATCCCTTCACAATATTTTTAAAGCTATTTTCAAGTTCGCATCTATGCATCGTCTTAAGTTTTAGCCCACCTAACCCAGGATATGTATTTGAAAGATAGGATGGTTTTTAATGTTTTGTTTGGAAAGCATCATACGACAAATTCTACTAAATAAAATTTCCAAAAAAGTTTAATAATTCAAAAACTAAAATTGTTGATGATCTCTTATTTTCTATTGCACAGATATAAAGAATTATTTATGGGCACAGTAGAAAGCAAGAGTTATCGGAGAATTCAAGTTTCATTTTTCTTTTCTCTCTCTGATTTTTTTTTTTTTTTTTTTTGTAGATTTATTAAGCTTCCGTTTTTGGGCAGTAATCATAATCATATGAAATTTATTCCGGCTAATTGTTTGCTAAAATTTTCTTTGCTATTCTGCTTGGCGTGATCAACTTTCTTTCATTATATCACTTTGGAAATTTTTGCCATTTCAGAGTTTCAATCATCTAACATCACAGCAGAAGAGACAAATAGTTGCATTTAATTTTTATGTGTATACTATTACAACATCGTATTATTTTCATCATATCATCATTATATATATAAGTATAATCATATTAAAAATATTTACTAAAAGATTAATAATAATAATTAAATTTCATTTGCTCCAAGGTTACAAGGAAATAGATTCCAGATAGTACAGATATTTTATTTCATTGTATCTAAAGGTGTTTTTCTATGAATTTAAATCATTGAATTTTATCAAAATTAATAAATGCTCTTCAATTCTGCTGATTATGTATATCCATATGTCATGAATACATACATATTTTTTGAATTCATGTATAATTAAATGGTTTATGTTTTATTTAATTGCAATAAGACCTTCACATTCCAGAGTTATATTCATCTGCCACTGATTGAGCTGTAAAGATGCACCAAGCTGCATATGATTATCATATGCCTATTATTACTATTTTAACTATTTCATCATATTATTTTATTTATAACCATATTTAAATTACAGGATGACGAATTCCAACCATGGCATATTTTAATTAAATATAATAGTATATTTCATTGCTCTATTACATACTGCATATATTGCATATTATGACATATTATGTACATTTTATATAATAAATACTGGGTTGGGAGGGAGCATCAGGGTATCATTCAAGCTGAAACTGGACGATGGTTTGATTGACTGCCTGAGTCTAGGAGGGAACGAGCATTATCATTTTCTTTATCCTACCGATTCGATTGTGATGCTGCGAATTCTACTCCAACAGTTTCAGTGAGAGTGACGTGCCCTTCTTAACAAGCCATCCCGTAGAAAGCTTAATAAGTATTGCGAATTGGGTTATTCGAATTGTTGGATCGTATCGTTGGAAGGAGATTCTTAATTTCCCGTGGATTTCGCGTGAGTGTCTCTGCTTACGGATCCACCCCTCCGTTTTTGGCCCTTCATACAGCGATATTGTGAATTCAGATCGGTGGCTCAATTTGATCTTGCTATTAAGTGGAGCTGCATCCAAGCCAAGGGCATGAAGGGATGGTGGCTACCATACATACATACATACACTAGTTGATTTAAATACGTTAGTAATTTAGAAATAAATACTTGTACCGCAATTTTATCATGTCTTAGAACTTCTGATATTACAACAAAACTTAGATTTTTAAGCATTCCTGACTCCATATAATAAATAACAAACGGATGAATTGTAGCCTGATCATTGTTCCAATGATGACTTTGAACAGCATCCTGAAGTACAAATGAATAATTCTCTGCAAACTCGCAAATAACAACTACTCCTTCTTTTAATGAAGACTTTGTATCTTTTAAAAATTTAGATTGCTTTGTTTTTATATAATCATGAGTTAATAGTTTCTCGCTAAAATATTCAACAAATTCATCGACAGGTTTTAATAGCGTTTCTAAATTACATCTATCAGTTGTAATCCATTATTCGAACGATATTTCAGACAAGTTATGTTTCTCAAGTTCTTTTAAAAATCTTATCTCAAATTCTGACAGCGTGGGAAAATTTTCGCATTCACGGAGGAAACAATATTTTGATCTTAATGATGAAATTACACAATCCAACTTCTCTGTTCATTACAATCTGTATATCGAATGAAAGTTTTTTAAACTGTGAAAGCATTAAACGTTTTTGAATTTGTTGACGCTTACCATTAGTGTTTACAGATACATAATCTCTTTGTCCCGGCATGAAGCATTTAGCAATTTACAATGTTTTGGTCGTAATGCTGCAAATGTACTAAATCCAATTTTATGTTCACTGACTTCTTTATATCGAGTGAAAGTTTCTCTAAGTGATGAAAGTAATAACCGTTTTTGAATTTGTTGACGCTTACCATTAGTGTTTACAGATACATAATCTCTTTGTCCCGGCATGGCTCTGCTGATGTCGTCCTCGTCAAAAAATTGTATCACTTGATTCTTTATATCCAGATTCAAACGATTCCCCGATCTGTCGTTGGGGGTAGCCAATACTCCATTTTCGGCTGCCAATTCTTTTGCTTGTAATGCAAGGTATTTGTTTGTTTCAAATTTACTCGTTATCTGCTGAATCGTCCACGAATTAGGCAAAACTGTTAATATACGTATTTTATCTATTCTCGAACAATCTGGTTCTATGAATTTTTCTTTCAATTTGGAAATAATTTCATCATATTCCACAACCTTTGTTTTCAATGTAGCTAACTCTTCGACTTCTTCTTGTGGTGGTAAGCTGAATAGATATTTTCTAATACCTGCTACAATTTCGGCAAATTTTTGCCGACGGTATTTATCGTTTTTAAATTCTCTAATGGATATCGGAGACACATTTATTCCTGCAATTCCATTATTGAATAACTCAATGTTGTGTATCCTGGAATAATCCGGTAGGTCACTGTCCTGAGAAGATGCCGAGGTAATTGAAGCTGCCAATGGTATTTCCTCCAAATCGTTCGGTGATGTGGTTGGTGCTTCGTCATGTCCACCGTTTTCTGGTTGCTCCACTCTTTAATGAACCGACATGAATCACAAATTCTTAATGACGTGTCCAAATGGACCGTACACTGCATGGATAAAAGTTTTTCAATTAACTTGTCAGTTAAATTTCTAAGTTTAGGCGAACACCGTCTCCCGATTTCACGAAAAGGTTAACAGCAATGCTTTGTTTCGAGTTCCATTTCAAATCGTTTAACACTTTACGCTACTTATGAAAGACACTGTTAAACTGATGTCATGACTTTGTAATGTAATCCTTTTTATACGTACTAGGTACGCACTTTAGGTACTTTTTTGAAATATTGGTATGTGCAGGGGTATGCATGTAAATTATATTTTCTGTCAACACCAAAGGGAATGCATGAATAGGTATAAAAGGGCGTAACAATTGTATTCTTACTGGTATAAACAGTTTAACTAATTAAATACATTATGTTTCTACCTGAACAAAATACGCTTGTTCACTAACATGAATACTAATTATTTTTGTTTCGGGTTGGGTTTTCATAATATACTGTAAGTAAAAGCAGCAAATTTTGTCGTGTTACCTACAGTAAATATCAGGAATCAGTTTGTCTAGTATTCTCGGTAATGAAAGGTATATTGTAGAAAATTCTATGTACAATTTGAAAAGAATACTTTTGCAAATGGACAATCACGACTAATATTTGAAAAAGGGATATTTTCATGGAAAAAGTCATTTTTTCGACATTAATTTCAAATTATCTCGAAAACGGATACATTGAGAATGTTGCTCACCAAGAGCATTTTTGTTTAAAATCACTAGAAGAATCGTATTATATTATTAAAATATGGTTATTTATGCAAAAACAACAAATTAGAAAAAAATTGAACTTTTCTTACTTCTAAGAATTTTTTTATCTTAAGTTTCTCCATCGTAGAACAACTTCTATTCTTCTTCTTATGACTCAAAGCCTTTTTGAAAAAAAATATAAAAATCGTACGTTGGACAGATTTGCTAATTGATTTTTAAGTTTAATTTTTGATATATTTTTTGAAAAATATTTTTTTTTTTACAGTGTGCATATTTTTTTCATAAAGTCAAGTTAATTAACTACAACTTCTTCTCAGACGCAATTTTATTACAACCAACGGTTTTCGAGTTATTATTTTTTGAAAAATACGCATGACAAAACACATACGCCCTTTTGAAAAATTTGTCTTGAGTCAAAAAATTCCCTTAACCCGCGGAAAATCCATCGTCACCAATTCCGAAGACACGTGCAAAGTTTCATCCAAATCGGAGAGGGTCGAGTTCAGTCATTTGCTCATTTGGCAGAGAAATTCTCTATTGCGATAACACCAGCCATCAAATATCTAACTGCACGGCGTTCAAAGCACTAGATATTGATAATCGCTGGAAAGCTATTCGACAGAAAAATCTGTCGAACTAGCCTAATACCGCATCGAAAGTGGCCCTGTCGCTCAAACAAAGAGTGTGGTAAGGATGGTTGTCTTATCCATCACCATCAACTCCTACACGCAGATCGTAAATTGCTGGCTCAACCAGAAATACCTTCAACATCGAGGAAAAAGCCCATCGAACTCGAGTCGAATGGACCATCAAAACCATCATTACAACAAATCATTTGCTTTTTTTCGATATTGTCCAGTAACGATTTCCGGAAATGGTAGCAGATAAATATATTTGCATTTCTAGAAGAGGGATCAAGTTCTACGCTTATCGAAGCGAGCGTTATCGAGCAGTTGGGTATGGAGGGTCCATTATCATCATTATGGCTATCCTGGACTGGAAATAAAACCAGAGCAGAAAAAGAATCGAGACGCGTAGAAATCACCATCTGTGGAACCGAACTGAAGAAAAAATTCACTATCGGGAATGTGCAAACAGTCAACGATTTGCAACTTCCAACACAATCGTTTGACTACGAAGAGTCTGTGAAAGAATACCCTTACTTAGAAAATTTGAGGACGCGTACTCGGAGACAAATCACAGTTCTCTCAATTTTCACAACACCGTAACCGTCAGTAATCAAGCGCTGCATGACATGATGAAACGGTTTTTTGAAGTCAAAGAGAGTACAATCACTCGGAAGATGGATTCTGATGACGACATACGGGCAAAAGAGATTCTTGAAACTATAACGATCCGTAAAGGAAACCGTTACGAAACTGCATTACTGTGTTCCCGAATAGTCTAACGATGGCAACAAAGCGTCTGATTTCTCTGGAAAACGATTATCACGAAACCCATTTCTGTACAGGAATGTTAAGGAGCTAATTAAAGACTATGAAGTAAAACAGTATGCACACAAGGCTTCACTGAACGAGCTGCAGCAGTCAACCCATGTTTGGTATTAACGTTGGTTGTGGTTTCTTTTGAGAATTAGCTTTGAAAAAATCGTTTGATATGGGACGCAGCTGCTAAAATCGACGGAGTAAGCCGTTATGATCTGCTGCTCGAAGGACCGGATTTGTTAACATCTCTTCTAGATGTCCTTCTCCGATTTTGAGAAAAAGATGTAGCGGTCTGAGACATTGTCGAAATGTTTCATCAGATGTGGATCAGAGAGAGTAGTAAGATCAAGTTCCTCTTCAGAGACAATCCGGAAGATCCTATAGAAATATATGTGATGGACTTGGCTATTTTTGGCGCTACATGCTCACCCAGTGTGGTGCAATTTGTAAAGAAAGCCGTTCACGTGCAGTTCAGGCGATAATTGGTAATCCTTACGTGGACGTTTTTCTCGATTGCACCGACACGGCCGAGGAAGCTATACTTATCGATCAAGCGAAATGATTCATTCAGCGGCGGGATTTGAAGTGAGTAAATTTTGATCGAACTTGCCTGCAGTACTGTCAGCTATTGGCGAAGAAGATTGCTCCTCCAATAAACCGCTCAGTAATGACAAACAAGTGCACTCGGAAAGGATCCTTGGATTGACTTGGATTCCAACTGCAGATTTATTCACGTTTGATACGACGAGTTTAATATCGGCTACAAACTCCTTCAATAACGTTACGCCAACGAAGCGCCAAGTTCTTCAGATAGTTATGAAGCTTTTCGATCCGCTTGGATTTATTTCGCACTACATCATATACGAAAAAATCCTCATGCAGGAGATTTGGAGATCCGGCACAAACTGGGACGAACCCATTGCGGATCATCTTGTACAGAAGTGGCACTGGTGGATCGAGCTAATCAAACTTCTTGGAGAGGTGAAAGTGTCAAGATGTTATTTCAAAGGAAAACATTCTTCAACGATTCGAAAACTTCAGCTAGATAGATTGGTAGACACTAGCGAAACTTCTTGCGGCTGCATGGGTATTTAATTGTATGGGTCAACTTTTACTGTATGGGTCAACTGGGATAAAACAACCAGCCATGGAACCTTTATGCGGTGGTAACAGGCTTCGTGATAGTTGGGTACTTGTGCAGAATATTATCGACCGTAGATGGGCGTAGATGGGTACTAGCGTTGTTGGGCGATAAAAAAGAATCTTTGATTTTGTTAATATAGTTCACGCAGAGAAGAAAGAATTACAAAATTCCTGTGAATTTTCGATTACGATTAATTAAATTATTTCTTAGTAAATTATTAAATCAACTCACTTTTGGTGATTCGCTATCGCAAGCTTAGGTTTATGTGAAGGGTTGCCTCAAAATCTCTTGTAGCTGCTGGATGTATAGTTTTATACAAGTAGCACAGTCTTCAACTATAGGTTTCTATTAATATATAAGTTAACTTCATAATAAGATAGGCTAAGTATTTGCAAATTCACTCCTCGTGAGAGTGTAGACTAAGAAATGCTAATTAAGATTTAGCAAGTGTTCCAATTAGGACATAGGAATTAGCTCTAAGGTAGCATAATTTAAGCTAGCACTTGTTTGGCACATAGCATCATAGTTTTAGGCTCATTCTTCACAGATACACTTTACCTTAAATTCTGTAGATAAATAGTAACTTTACTTTGGTTTAATTATGTAGAGTTTAGGCTAATTTAGATAAATTAAGATTCGAATAGAAATTAGCTGTTACACTTTAGATCGCTGGTTTGTTTACATCCTTGTTCAATTGATTATTTGCCTTTCATACGATCACTCTTATGAGCGACGATCCTCTGGCTGTCGCACGGGTGTGGACACGTTTCATCGTTAGAGTTTGCTGCAGTGGGGACGATGGGGCTCGCCGGATCCATGTACGTTGCGGGATCAACAGTTCCCTCCGGAATGCGCCGATGGTCATTCTGAGGCGTATACTTACATACGCCCACGTCTAGCACGGTGAGCTTAACGGCTGGACGCTCGTAGATGCCGGTGGTGGTCTGAACCGTGGCCCATCTTACTTGACCATCAGCTCCTGGCTTCGTAGCTATCACACGTCCCTTTTGCCAACAGTTACGCGGAAAGTTTGGGTCCATGATGACAACGATGTCATCGACTTCGATGGGTTTTGCTGGGCCAAACCATTTGGTTCGACGAGTGATCGACGGCAGATAATCTCGAATCCATTGTTTCCAGAACTGGTTAGCCAAAACCTGAGAGTGTTGCCAGCAGTTTCGAGGTGTCGCAGGGTTGTCATCAAAAGGTACCCACTGCTTGAAACCGTTAGATGAACCCAGCAAGAAGTGGTTTGGAGTGAGCACCGGGGATTCATCATTTTCCAGAGGGATACTGGTCAGTGGCCGCGAGTTTACCGCATTTTCGACTTCGATGAGCAAGTTTTCAAGGATCTCGTAGGAGAGCGGACTGTTCGGCAGCAGCTTAGCGAGATTCTTCTTAACTGCGCGGAAAAGACGCTCCCATGTTCCACCCATGTGCGGGGAGGCTGGTGGATTGAAGTTCCAGCTGGAGTGAGGCGTGTTAAACTCGGTCATCAGGCGTTCCTGCTCCAGGCTTTCTAGAACGGTCTGCAGCTCTTTGCTAGCCCCTCGGAAGTTTATACCTTGGCCACTATAGCTACGCAGTGCCATGATGCAGAAATCGGTACTAAATGTGTGTGTTTTTTGCAAGTGTATGGCGCGGATGGTTAGACAAGTAGATATCAGCACCCAACGTTTCTCCGTCTTTCGGTAGGCAGAGACCGTGATGGGACCGAAATAATCCACCCCCATGTGCGTGAACGGACGAGAGCAGGCAGCCAGACGTGATGGCGGCAGATCACTCATAGATGGGGGTTATGGCGTCACCCTTTCGTTCATGCATTCCTGGCACTGTTAATGGATTTTATTGTATATTGACTTGAGGCGAGGAATCCTGTATCGCTGACGAATCTCGTTGAGAACAGTGTTGTGATTTTGATGGTGATATTTGAGATGGTAATGAAGTACTATAAGACGTGTAATTGGGTTAACTGCATCGTAGTCGATCGACGGGCAGGCAACGGTTCGGCCACGTACTCTCAACACATCGGATTCATCGAGGAATGGGCAAAGGTAGGCAATTGAGCTGCTTTTGGGGATCTGTTTCTC
The DNA here is from genome assembly GCA_024533555.2 of Aedes koreicus. Lineage (NCBI taxonomy): Eukaryota > Metazoa > Arthropoda > Insecta > Diptera > Culicidae > Aedes > Aedes koreicus. Next base: position 550,757 of record JAHHFK020001972.1, on the reverse strand, counting down.
CGTTCCATTTAGGCGATTACCGACGAAGATTGCAATTTCATCGGCGTACTCGCAAGTCTGGGCAAGGCGTTAGAGAAAATTCTCGGCTCTTGCCAACTCCTGCTAATTCAAAAGTCCACCAGTTCGCTGCTTCGTCTTGACCATTTCCTGTGAATTGTAGATATACCGGAGCACGTACGCTGTACTTCGTAGCATCGTTGTCCACTGGGAGAAGTTCTCTGGGTCGACGATTGATTCGGTCGTGGTGATGTGTGTTAGTAGGTGTGCGCTCAGTTCAGCATTCGTTGTTCCACATTGAGGACTGGCAGGCCATTTTTCTTTAGGCTGCCGGAGAAATTCTGGGCCCTGTAACCAACGGCTGGAAGCGCTGAGATCAGGGTGCCGTGTCGATTTTGTTCCTTCATCTGCCAGGTTCTGTTTTGTTGGAACCCATCACCACTCCTTCGCATCGGTAGTCTCTAGTATCTCACTCACCCGGAATGCGACAAACTGACTGTTTCTTCGGTGATCAGACTTTAGCCAGCAGAGAACGTCCCAGGAATCGGTCCAGAAGTAACGCTTCAATACTTTAGCGGATAGTGATTGGACGACACTGTTCGCTAAACGAACTCCTAGGACACTGGCTTGCAACTCTGAGCGGGGAATGGAAAGGAATTTCAGTGGGGAAACTCTTGTTTTTGCACTGACGAAAGCGGTTTCGATCACGTCTCCTTCCTTGAACCTGTGATATACCACCGCTGCAAAGTCGCTCTCACTCGCGTCGACGAACGTGTGCATTAGAACTTTGCAACTGCTTCCTAGTGACATAGGTACTCTATAACATCGTGGGATCTGGACGTTAGTCATCTCAGGCAAAACTTTCAACCATATAATCCACTTCTGGAACAGTGGTTCTTCTATGGGGGTGTCCCAGTCAACCGAGGACCTCCAAATCTCCTGCAACAGAACTTTTAGGTACATGAGGAAGTGTGCAATAAAACCCAGTGGGTCGAACATCATCATAAGCGTTCGAAGCACCTCGCGTTTAGTGGGTCTACGGGGTCCAGACAAAAAGTTCTGGTCGTATCGTGGAGACACCTTGAACGTGAAGCAGTCTGTAGTCGTGTTCCACCAAAGGCCTAATACCTTTTCGGTTGCGCTTTCTTCTCCTGCTCCAAAGTTCTTCTGCTTAGTTGCTACTTCCTGCAGGGATGCCAAGACGGTTGACGAATTTGACAACCAATTGCGCATTTCGAATCCTCCTGTAGCGTAGATGCGTTCCGCGTCGTGTGCCAGCTTCACAGCTTCTTCCTCCGTTTCGATGCTAGCGAGCATGTCGTCGACGTAATGTTTCTTTACAATGGCGTCAACGGCTTTTGGGCACTCGTTTTCGAATCGTTTTGCGTTAATGTTTTGAACATACTGGGTAGCCGTGAAGAGCAGCAACCGAATGTCATCACTAACATAACGTATACATCCGGTGCGCCTTCCCTTGAATCTTCCTTCCAATAGAATCGCTGGCCATGCTGATCTTCCAATCTCATTAGAACTTGGTGGAACATTTGTCGTATATCTCCGCATACTGCGACTCGATCAAGACTGCCAGTAAGGACATCAGCTGATCGGGTTCAATCAATAAGACTGAATTCAACGAGATTCCGTGAACAGTGGATGCTGCATCCCAGACCATCCTTAATTTTTCTGGCTTGTTAGGATTATAGACTGGAAACACCGGCAGGTACCACTCGCGGGGTTGACGGGTCGCCAGTTCATCACCGGACAATTTCTGAACATACCCTTTCTGTAGGTAGTCATCCATTTTAGTACGTAGTGCCTCCGCCAATCCTTGATCCCTCTTCATCTGCCGCTCTGAGCACTCCCATCTCTTGAGGGCCATTACTTTACTATCAGAAAGCCGCACAGTGGCATACTTCCAGAGAAGGCCAGATTCGAAATGACCATCCTTGGATATCGTCACCATATCCAGAATGTCCATAGCAAGCTTGTCATCTACGGGTAGCGGTAACTTGTCAGGCTTTGAGATACCCATACTATCGAGACTGAAGTAGTTTTTCATCGCTGCGTGAAGACTTTCGTTAGAATCATCGTTGCACTCACACACTTGTACTGCATGGTAGTTGATATGGTTCTCGAAGTGATGATTGGATGAGCAGGTCCCGTACACGATACATCCTAGACGTGTCTTAACAGCCATCGGTTCAGATGGTTTTCCTTCTCGGCTTTTGACAGCACAACCCCAACTACACGTTATCCAGTCCAATCAAGATTCGCGGACTTACTTCGGTGTACGAATCGAAGGAGATCCCAGCGAGATGACTATACCGACCCTGTACTTCCGAGGCTATTAGTGTTTGTGGTCGGAGTTTAAGCTCATGTTTAGTCCGAACATCCCGCAGTTTATACTTTAGGAATGTGTTGTTTTTTTTTTACTCTTTATTTATTCCAAATTTTACATTATTTTACATTCATATATTAACCTAGATGATCCTGCTAAGTAGTTAACATTTCAACCTTATATGCTATCATTTATATCTAATTGTGTTAATATTATTTTTACTTCGTCTATTCAGTATTTTTAACAGGGTTCCTTTTGCCTGCGTGTAAGAATAATTATTGATTTCTTAAAACTAGTTCTTATCTATAGATAGAATTGATCATTGCACTTAAAGACTGCAATGATTTTTTCTAAAATTTCTAAAATTCTGAATTATTTTGTTGGACATTTCTTCTAGAGTCTCAACGTTTGAAATTCTATGTAATTCAACAGTACTGAACCAGGGTGGCAGCTTCAAAATCATTTTCAGAACTTTGTGCTGAATCCTTTGAAGTGCTTTTTTCCTAGTAGCACAACAACTAGACCATATTGGCACAGCCTAAAGCATGGCCGGTCTAAAGATTTGTTTGAATATTAGAAGTTTGTTCTTCAAACGAAGTTTGGATTTTCTGTTAATAACAGGATATAAACATTTTATATATTTATTACATTTGGCTTGAATGCCCTCAATGTGATCTTTAAAAGTTAATTTTTGATCAAGTATCAGTCCAAGATATTTTACTTGATTTGACCAAGAAATTGGAACTCCGTTCATAGTGACCATATGACAATTACTTGGTTTCAAAAATGCAGCTCTAGGCTTGTGTGGGAATATTATAAGTTGAGTTTTGGAAGCATTAGGAGAAATCTTTCATTTTTGAAAATAATCTGTAAAAATGTCCAAGCTTTTTTGTAGCCTCCTGAATATAACACGAAGACTTTTTCCTTTAGCGGAAATGCCTGTGTCATCAGCAAAGCAAGATTTTTGACAGCCCTGAGGTAAATCAAGGAGATCTGAAGTGAAAATGTTATAAAGTATTGGCCCAAGAATGCTACCTTGAGGATCACCAGCTCTGACAGGCAATTGATCAGATTTAGAATTCTGATCATTTACTTGCAAAGTTCTATCGGTTAAGTAGTTTTGAACTAATTTCATGATATAAAGCGGAAAATTGAACTTTTTCAGTTTCGCAATCAAACCTTCATGCCAAACACTGTCGAATGCTTTTACTATGTCTAGAAGAGCAACTCCAGTGGAGCAGCCTTCAGCTTTGTTTGATGGCCTGCCAGTCACGAATGTAAACGACCGCTTTGCTGATGCAAATCGGTATCCATTCCACCGTCAAGCTTTCCCCCCAAGAGATCCCACCTTAGTTCCCCTCGAAAATCCGCAATTTGGTCCAACATCGCAGCAGCTTGTAGCTCGACAGTCCTTGGCCAGAGATCTTCCTACTTTCACTGGAGACCCTGCAGAATGGCCCATATTCATTTCCAGCTACAACTACACGACCGAAGCTTGCGGTTATACGAACGGGGAAAACATGATCCGGCTTCAACGGTGCCTGAAGGGCAGTGCACTTGAGAGTGTAAGGAGTTGGCTTGTGATACCTACTACTGTACCACAGTTCATCGAGGCACTGCGGATGCGCTACGGACGTCCGGAACTTCTTATCAACGCTCTTCTTCAGAAAGTTCGATCGATTCCCGCCCCACGATCTGACCGGTTAGAGGGGCTCATCGATTATGGAACCACTATACAGGCACTGTGCGATCACATTGAGGCAGCAAACAAACTCAATCACCTGTGCAATCCTACACTGTTGCAGGAACTGGTAGCTAAACTTCCGGCGGACCAGAAGATGATGTGGGCTGGGTACAGACGTGGTATCGGTGATGTAAACATAAAAACGTTCTGTGCGTATATGCAGCAAGTCGTCGATGATGCTACAAGTGTTCTTTCATTCGAGTCGGACGGAAAAAATCCCAAGGACGCGAGCAACCAAAGGATAAAGCAAAGCAGAAGGGATTCGTTAACCAGCACGTGTCCACCGTCGAAGAATCTTCCGAAGCATCGGTACATAAGCCGGTAGATAAGATGGAATGCGTGAACTGCAGTAAACCTGGACATCGCATCCGTGAGTGTGGGGAGTTCAAAGCTCTTAGTATTGATAATCGTTGGCGGAAAATTCGTTCACTTGGTGTCTGTCAGAACTGTCTGTTCAGGCATGGCAGACGATCGTGCCGAGTCATTACACGCTGCGGCATCGAAGGGTGTCAGTATAGGCACCACCCTCTTTTACATTCAACGTCAAGATCATCGACTGTCGTCACGCAGGTAGCAGATAATCACACTCATCGCCTAATGAGTTCAAGTGTTCTCTTCAGGATAGTTCCCGTAACTCTGTATGGAAATAGTGGCCAGGTGAATACTTTCGTAGGGTCATCATTGACGCTGATCGAAAAAGAATTGGTGAAGCAGCTGGGAATATCCGGCAGTCCACAACCTCTCTGTCTGAGATGGACGGCCAATACTTCGCGCACAGAAAAATCTTCCCAGAGTGTTTCCATTTGTATCTCTGGGGAAGGTAAGGATCGGAAGTACACACTAGCTGGAGCAAGGACGGTTGAGAATTTAAATCTACCGACACAAAGTTTTCAACTGGAGGATGCAGCTAAGCGCTTTGAATATTTGCAGCATCTGCCATTGAGAAGCTACCAGGATGCTGCTTCTAGAATACTGATTGGACTCGACAATCTGCGGTTGGCCCTACCGCTGAAGATTAGAGAAGGAGATGCATCCGGTCCCGTTGCAGCAAAAACGAGGCTTGGTTGGTGCGTTTACGGCCAGCAGCAGCAGAAGGATCAGAGAGCTTTCAGCTTTCATGTGTGCGAGTGCACAAAAAACGAAGAACTCCACGAAACAGTGAAGCAATTCTTTGCTGTGGAAGAAGTAGGAACAACCAACCCTATTCTTTCGGCCGAAGATCAACGAGCGCAGGAACTGTTGGCGCAAACGACAAGGCGCGTTGGGAATCATTACAAAACCGGACTGTTGTGGAAGCAAGATTACATCGAGTTTCCAGAAAGCTACCCTATGGCACTGAGCCGAATGAAATGTCTGGAGCGTCGTATGGAGCGGGATTTTATTCTGAAGCAGAAAGTTCATCAGCATATTCGAGATTACGTGACCAAGGGCTACGCACACGTAGCGACAGCCGAGGAGCTAGAGACAGCAGATCCCAGAAGAGTGTGGTATCTACCGTTAGGAGCAGTCACGAACCCGAAGAAGCCAGGAAAGGTGCGCATTATCTGGGATGCTGCTGCAAAGGTGGATGGAACTTCATTAAACAACCATCTACTGAAGGGACCCGAACAATTAACCGTTCTACCTTCCTTTCTATTCCTCTTCCGGCAGGAAATGTCGATATTCAAGAGATGTTCCACCAAATTTTCATGTTAGCAAGCGACAAGCAGTCGTTACGATTTCTATTTCGTTTCGATTCTGCACTGCCTCCCGAAGTCTACGTTATGGATGTAGCTACGTTTGAGGCGACATGTTCACCTACCTCAGCGCAATTCGTAAAGAATTTAAACGCCGAAGAGCATGCGCAGTATCCTTGTGCAGCTCAACGGATAGTTGACAACCACTACGTCGACGACTATCTTGACAGCTTCGGCGATGAGGAGTAAGCCAAGCAGATTGCTATGGAAGTACGTTTAGTTCATCGCAATGGTGGCTTCGTTCTGAGAAACTGGAATTCCAACAGCGATGCAGTTCTGGATTTTCTAGGAGAGCCAAGAACATCAACCTGGTGGACAAGGAACACGCTGAGAGAGTGACTGACGAATTATGCTTCTCAACGCACATGAGCGAGGAAGTTAGCACGCTTTTCAAGACTTCTTCTCGGCCAACAAAAAGGCAAGTGTTGCGCTGTGTGATGACACTGTTCGACCCGTTAGGGTTACTCGCAACTTTTCTGATTCACGGGAAGGTACTGATTCAGGAACTATGGAGAACCGGAATCAACTGGGATGAAAATATCAAAGACGCAGAGCTGAATCGTTGGCGCGACTGGGTGCTGTTGGTCCAGTTCATTTCCACGGTTCGTATTCCGAGATGCTACTCGAAGCGGCAACGAGCTCCACCTACCAGAATGCACAGCTACATGTCTTCGTTGACGCAAGTCCTGCGGCGTATTGCTGCGTTGTATACCTGCGTGTGATGGATTCCGAAGGCAACGGACAATGCTCTTTGGTTGCAGCAAAGGCGAAGGTAGCTCCTCTGAAGCCAATGTCAATACCTAGGCTGGAACTACAAGGGTGCGTACTCGGCACACGAATGCTGAAATTTGTTCAGGAAAACCACACGATCCCAATTACCCAACGCTACCTGTGGACGGACAACACTACGGCACTTTCCTGGATCAGGTCGGATCCACGCAACTACCGACCGTTCGTTGCCCACAGAGTAGGAGAGATCCTGGAGACTGCCAGCGTAGATGAGTGGATATACGTTCCGTCGTCGTCCAATCCGGCCGATGAAGGTACCAAGTGGGGTAAAGGACCATATTTATATATGGTTTACTGGACCAGAGTTCCTGAAGTACGCTGAAGACCACTGGCCGACTTCTCCAGTGTTATCCAACATCGAGAGGGAAGAAATACGACCCTCTGTTCTATTCCACTTTCCGTATGAATCAGTCATTCAATTTGAAAGCTTCTCGAAGTGGGAAAGGCTACATCGCGCTGTAGCATATGTGCTGAGGTTTGCTAACAACATTAGCAGTAAGCGGCGCAGCATCTCTGGCGAGTTACATCAGGAGGAGCTGCTGGCAGCGGAAGCGGTGATATTGAGGCAAGTGCAGTGGAAAATGTTTCCGGACGAGATGTCGATTCTCACAAAGAACAAGTCTGAGGCAGGAAATGTTGTGCAAACGATTCCGAAAAGCAGTTCTTCATATCAATTAGTTCCAATGTTGGATGAAGACGGAGTTATGCGTCAAAACTGGCGCATTGGAGCAGCGCAACATGCATCGTACAATCTGCGGTATCCAGTGATTCTACCTAGAAAGAGTGAAGTTACCACGCTGGTGGTAGATCTGTACCACCGAAAGTATAAGCACGCAAACCCAGAGACAGTAGTCAACGAGATCCGACAACACTTCGAAATCCCTCGGCTGCGAACAATGGTGCGAAGATGCAGCCGTGAGTGTTGGTACTGCAAACTTCGCAGAGCTCAGCCGTGCATTCCTCCAATGGCTCCACTTCCAGCAGCCCGTCTTGCTGCCTACAGTCGTCCGTTCTGTTTCGTCGGATTGGACTATTTCGGTCCAATGATGGTGAAGCAAGGTAGAGCAAACGTCAAGAGATGGATCGCCCTTTTCGCTTGTCTTACTGTGCGCGCGGTAGATCTGGAAGTCGTGCACAGCTTGACTACTTCATCACGAGGTTCATTGAACTTGCGTCCGAGGATTGCAGCGGCCGTAGCAATGTCCGGCCTTGCCATAACAGCCAAATACAGCAGTCCACCTACGAGACTACGGTAGGAAGTAGAGTCCTCGAATACTTCCCCAGCTTCAACCATCTTGAGGCATCCGGGGTCCATCGGTGACTTTGCGGTCTTACAGTCCTGCATTCTAAACACGTTGAGTAGCTTCTCGATGTAGTTCCGGAGACTCAGCCTGAACACTCCGTCAGTGCGTTTAACTTCCACTCCGAGAAAGTGCTTCATCTCTCCTAAGCAAGTCAACTCGAAGTCCGCTCGCAAATTGTTGCATATCTTCATCACTTCATTCTCGTCCGCCGAAGCAACGAGAAAGTCGTCTACATATACCATCAAGAATACTTTAGTGTGTTCATCATCCTTCACGTACAAGCAGGGATCCGATACTTGACGTTGACAAACATGTTGCTCCTTGTGTGCAACCTCGAAATCGGGCGATTTCCACATGTAGACATTTTCTTTGAGATGACCATATAAATACGCTGTCTTTATGTCCAAGTGACTAACGAACATGTTGTGGTTCGCCGCCACCGTCATAAACGTCTGGAACGTCGCCTGGCATCCAACTGGAGCGAACACATCATTTACATTGATGCCGGTCTTCTGGGCGTACCCTTGGGCAACCAGTCGTGTTTTGCATTTGACGACTGGTTGTCCGCATCCCGTTTGACTTTATAGATCCTTTTTGACCGAATTACTTTCTGGTCCTTCGGTCGTGAAACCAACTTCCAGGTCCCGTTCCGTTGATGAGAACTGAACTCTTCATTTATAGCTTCGCGCCACATCGGATCCTGCAGAGCTTCACGATGGTTAGCTGGCCCTTCCACTGCATACGCAGCGATCCCAACGTCGTATTCCAAATCGTATTCCTCCAAGTAGCGTGGACGCGTTCCTTGCGTAGTACGCCTTGATCGACGAGCGCTGGAACTAAGTTCATCTTTACCTTTGTTTTCAACGTCACTGTTGTTGCCAGGCATCTCTGTATCACTAGCCTCTTTGTAGACTTCTTCTTCATCCTTCTTGTAGTGAATCCGCTCAATGTCTGCTTCGGGATTCTTCGTTGCTTCAACCGGAATTTCCATGTTGACCGACGACGTACCGTTTCCCAGTTCAATGAACCGGGCATCGCGGCTAACGGTGATTAAGTCCGTCTCCATATCCACAAACCGATACCCTTTCTGCTGGTTTGCATAGCCGATAAAGGTAAGTTTCGTAGCCTTGCTGTCCATCTTCTTTCTCTTCATATCCGGTATGTGCACAAATGCTTGACTGCCGAAAACACGAAGATGACCGAGATCCGGTTTCTTTCCCCACCAAAGTTCATGAGGCGTTTTCTGGATGGATCGGGAGGGAAGCCTGTTCTGAAGGTAGGTTGCTGTGAGGTTAGCCTCACCCCAGAACCGTTTCGCTAAGCCTAAGGGAAAACGTGACGATCCATACAAAAAAATTTGAAGGTCCATACAAAAAACGTGACATGGGGGGGGGGGGGGGGGGTTATAAAAAGTCGCTTTTTGCGTGACGTACTTAATGGACGTTCCCTTTGAGGTTTTGTATCGACTAATCCAACCGCCAGAAAATAGAAAGCACAAGGTATGTTGCGCACTAGGTAGGTGCGAAAAATGTTGTTAGTTATTGAGTTAGTCATTGCCCGTTCCACAATGATATGTATTAACGATAGATTGAATGTCAAAAAGGAGAATAATAAGAAAGAGAGGTAGATAAAAGACAAGAAAAAGTCACCTTCTAAAATTGGAACGAATTCAATACCGTTGTCTGCGTATTGCTCTTGGCGGTATGCTCTCAACGCATAACACGAATCTCGAAGTTCTGGCAGGAGTAAAACCCCTCCAGAATCGGTTCTGGGAGCTCTCGTTCAGAATATTAATTAAATGTGGAGTGAAAAATGCATTTGTAATAGAAAATTTTGAAGAAATATTAGGGCTGAACACACAATCTCGATTTATGAGAATTTACCACCATCGGATATGTGTCTTCCGTGCTAGACTCCAGACCGCGTTCACTTCACCTATAGCAGTTCCTCAATTCATTATGATCTTTCCATGAAACAAGCATCTCATGGGATTCCGGATCAACTTCGTTCTATAATAATTCCGCGTATTTTTACTGAAAAGTACCAACACGTCAATTCTGAAAAAAGGTTTTTCACTGATGGGCTTTTTCCACTGGTCTTCAATGAAAACTCTAGCGCCTTCCACAAACTTCAGGAACCTTTTTCTGTTTATGTTGCTGAGCTGGCAGCAATTCACATTGGGGATGATTTCCAACATGCCCGCAGACCATTACTTCATCTTCTCGGACAGCCTCAGTTCGATTGAGGCTCTTCGATCGATGAAACCTAGTAAACACTCATCTTATTTCCTTTCAAAACTAATGGAACAGATGAGTGTGCTGGTCGAAAGATCATATTTGATTACCTTTGTATGGGTCCCTTCACATTGCTCAATCCCAGGCAATGAGAAAGCGGACTCGCTTGCAAAGATGGGCACCCAGGAAGGCGATTTGTATGATAGAGAAATTTCACTCGATGAATTTTACCATTTAGTACGTCAGAGTATCCTTTCGAGTGGGCAAACCGATTGGGACACCGGAAATCTAGGACGGCTGTTACATTCCATCATTCCTATTGTTTCATCGAGGGCGTGGTTCAAGGACCTGCACGTAGCCCGTGATTTCATACGCGTGATGAGTAGGCTTATGTCCAACCACTACCAGTTAGATGCACACCTCAATCGCATTAATCTCGTGGACAGAAATCTTTGCCGGTGTGGAAACGGTTATGACGACATCGATTACGCAGTCTGGTAATGCAAGGATAATTACGCCGCAAGAACACGACTTTTGAATACCCTAGAGGCCCAAGGAAGACAACCTTATGTTTCTATGAGAGATGTGTTGGGATCTCGCGATTTGTGTTATATGCAATCGATTTATGTGTTTCTCCAAATGCCTAGTATAAGAGTTTTTTCTGTTTGTTTTTTTTTTCTTTATTTATTAGTTTGTGTTTGTTTTGTTCCGACATCTTGAGGAGTCGTCGCCCAAAGGTAAACACAACCGGTCGAACACAAAAAGGGAGCCTCGACCATATCGCACAAAGTTAAAGTGCTGGCGACAACTATGTGACGAGACTACAGAATCCTATTTCCATGTTCCTCAGTCCAACCCATCCCCAAAAAATGTCACCTATTTCAACCTCGGGTAGACCGCGAGTAAACCGCCCAAGTCCTACTAACCCTAATTTAAGGCACTCATTACATTAAACAACAATGAATTATTGGCTCCGTAAAGCTTGCGCAATTGAGCCTCCCAAATAAATGAACTAGTTAAAAAAAAGGACTGAAGTAGTCATATTAGCGAGAGATAGATTGTAGAGAAGAAAGAGTAGAGAAAGGTGAAGAAATGGTAAATTTTCAGAACAAATTGTTATTAAATCACATGCCTTTTCCTATGTTTAGCTAATCGTTCGACATTCAAAAACCTCAAATTTCCCGAATTGGTAGTGAGGGTAATCAAACAATTCATTACACTTTCACTTGTATTACAGAAATGCGGTAATTTATATTTGTTACGTCGCGTAGTTAGAGGTGGCCGTGATATGATCATCACATCGAGAGAATAAAACGCGATCGTAAACGATATAAAACTAACTAACTTTATTCAAACGCGACTTGACGCTTGTAAAAGGAGGAACTACAAAAGATGTATTCAACATTGTAAAAACAATGATAACAAAGCTAAGTGACAACATGCATTTTGGTATCCGGTTTATGCTTCTTACGTCTGTCGTTAGGCAGCTTACAGCTGTTACCGATGAGCCCAGCGGGAAAGTGATGGGAATGTTATGCGCAAAGGCAGTGTTCCCAGCGCTTCTGTTTCGTTGTCGCAACATCTCCCCTTTTAGAACCTTCGATATTGGTGAACCTCGCTGGCGGTCTTCGCTGTCTAGAAGAGTGACGAGGTATGATGGACTGTACGGTCGGCGTGCTAGCAGCAGCCGACTCAAAGCTGGAAGATGTGGTACTTGAGGACGAGAACGACTGGTCCGAGCTAATGGCCGGGCCAGCAGGTGGTGATCAATGTCGCTTGCATTCGAGGTCGAGGCTGTTACTCTGCGGCTTGAACTACTGGTCGGTGATAGGTTCCAAGCATCGAGGAGGATATCCAAGAAAAGTTGCTTCTGCCCTGGCGGTCTGCTGGCTCCGGGATCTTGATCGAGACCGGATATTGCAGGACCTTTCAGTTGATTGAGATGCGACCGAACTAAACGACCATTATCGGCGAGAACATTGAACATGACTAGTCCTACTTTTTCGATGATCTTGCCGGAAACCCAGTTTCAAGCGTTCTTGGCATAGATTTTGACGTAAACCAGGTCACTGGAATTGAAAGACCTAATGCTGGATTTCTTCTGGTCGACCGTTTGCGATACTAGACGTTCAGTTGGTGGACGTAGTAGTTCGAGGCTGGTGCGAATTCGACGTCCGAACATTATCTCCGATGGTGACAGGCCTTCGGGTGCTGACCGATTTGGTGTACTACGGTAGGCCAACAAGAACGTTTCCAGTGCTTCAACGGTTGTACTTCTCCCTTCTTCGAGTTTCTTGATCGCCCGCTTGAACGTAACGACGAACCGTTCCGCCTGCCCATTGGATTGAGGATGAAACGGCACAGTGGTTACATGGTCGATCCCGTTTGATAAACAGAATTGGGCGAACTCCGGATTGGATAGTTAGCGTGCTGCAGCTACCTCGTTGTCGATTGATGGCCAATATACATAACTGCGCAAAAACGTCTTCATCCGCTTAATTCCGGGGTGACCCCGGTGGAGCTCTTTCAGGAATCGCTTGCATAGGGGAGCCGGGATCACACGCCTTTCGCCGAATTGAATGCAGCCCTGCACCGTAGAAAGCGATTCACTGTGGTTGTGGAACCGAAAAAGTTCTCGATCGGCGCGTTGCTAGCCAGGGAGTTTGGCCAATCATCCTGGATGTACCGGTAGACCTTCTAGAGCGCTGGATCCGATCTGGTGCTTTATTGTACTTCTCACTCTCCAGCGTAACGGAAGCGATTACGAAGTCTTCATAAGGTTTCGCATGGCGGCTGATAAGTCGAGAAAGGATGTCTGCGTTACCGAACTTTTCGGTGGCCACGTACTGCATGGTGAAGTCGTAGGTTAGTAGCGTTAAGGCCCAGCGTTGCAGACGATTGGCGGTGTATACTGGGATGCCCTTTTTGCTACCGAAGATGCGCAGTAATGGCTGGTGGTCAGTTTGCAGCAGGAACTTTCGACCAAAAATCATGCGGTGAAAAATTTTGGTTACCGCATATATGATGGCTAATCCATCTCGATCGGTCTGGCTGTAGTTGCGTTGCGCTGGGTGCCAAAGCCGTCGAGGCATGCTGGACGACTTTAATTGACCAATCGGGGAAACGATGAGTGATTTTCGCTCCCAAGCCGACAGACGAAGCATCGACTGAAATGATTATGTCCAATTTGAGGTAATCTTACCTTACCAATCAGACTAAGGCCGGTGTGGCCTCTGCTGTACACAGAAGTTGTTTTCATTGTAATCGGTCCATGGCTGTACCTCGCCAGCCTCGCTGTCTGCGGAGGGTCCGCAGGTCGCCTTCTACTTGATCAATCAACCTTGCTCGTTGCGCGCCTCTTCTTCTTGTACCTGTCGGTTCGTTTTCGAGAACCATTTTCACCGGGCTGTCGTCCGACATTCTTAAGACATGCCCAGCCCATCGTAGTCGACCGATTTTTGCGATGTGTATGATGGGAGGTTCTCCCAGCAACTGGTGCAATTCGTGGTTCCTCCTCCACGTTCCGTCTTCCATCTGCACTCCACCGTAGATCGTACACAGCACCTTCCGTTCAAAGACTCCAAGGGCGCGTTGGTCCTCCAGCTCTTCGAATCACACCCTCCAATGCAATGTTAAACAACAAACACGACAATCCATCACCTTGCCGTAACCCTCTCCGAGATTCGAAGGGACTCGAGAGCGTCCCTGATACTCGGACGACACACATCACTCGATCCATCGTTGCTTTGATCAACCGCGTCAGTTTTTCCGGAAATCCATATTCGTGCATGATTGCCATAGCTGGTCTCGATCGTTTGTATCATACGCTGATTTGAAGTCGATGAAAAAATGATGTGTGGGCACGTTGTATTCGCGACATTTCTGCAGTACTTGCCGAATCGCGAAAATCTGGTCCGTAGTAGCGCGGGCACTCATGAATCCCGCTTGGTACTGCCCCTCGAACTCCTTTGCAATTGGTGACAGGCGGTGGCATAAAATTTGGGAGAGCAACTTGTAGGCGGCGCTTAGTAGCGTGATCGCACGATAATTGCAGCAATCCAGCTTGTCGCCCTTTTTATAGATAGAACACACTATTCCTTCCATCCAATCCTCCGGTAAACATTCCTACTCCCAAATCGTGGTTATTACCCAGTGCAGCGCTCTGGCCAGTGCTTCACCACCGTATTTTAATAGCTCGCTTGGGAGTTGGTCAACACCAGCGGCTTTGTTGTTTTTCAACAGATCAATTTCCTCCTCAACTTCCTAAAAGGTTGGGGTCGGGGTCCTGTCATCTTCTGTGCGTGTTCCTAGATTAATTACCGTGCCACTTTCGTTCGCTGTAACATTACCGTTCAGGTGCTCGTCGAAGTACTGCTTCCACCTTTCAATCACCTCACACTTTCCTGTGAGAAGGTTGCCATCCAGGTCTCTGCAAATATCAGCTTGTGGTATGTAGCCTTTGCGCGAGCTGTTTAACTTCTCGTAGAATTTGCGTGTGTCGTTAGCACGGTACAGTGCTTCCATTTCTTCGCGGTCTCGATCTTCCCTCTGGCGCTTTTTCCTTCGAAGAATAGTATTTTGTCTGTTCCGTGCCTGTCTATACCGATCCACATTCACTCTCGTACGGTGTTGCATTCTTCTCCTCTACTAACTGCTTGCATTCGCCATCAAACCAGTCATTTTTTCGATTCGGTGCAGAAGTACCTAGTGTCACTAATGCAGTGCTACCAATGGCGGTTCGAGTATTTCTCCAGCCATCCTCAAGAGAAGCTGCGCCAAACTGCTCTTCCGTTGGTAGGGCTGCTTCTAGCTGTTGCGCGTATTCCTGGGCAACTTCGGTTTCCCGTAGTAGCTCAATGTTAGGTGGTGGCATCCGAAATCGACGCGTGTTGTACACCGTCGAGAGTTTTGAGCGCATACATACTGCAACTAGGTAGTGGTCCGAGTCTTTATTCGCGCTGCGGTAAGTGCGAACGTTGATGATATCGGAGAAGAATTTCCCGTCGATTAGAACATGGTCGATTTGATTCTCTGTTCGTTGGTCAGGTGATCTCCAAGTGGCTTTGTGGATGTCTTTACGGGGGAAGAAGGTACTTCGGACTACTAAACCACGGGAGGCCGCAAAGATCACGCATCGTTGGCCATTATCGTTCGATACGGTATGCAGACTGTTAGGCCCTGTTACCGGTCTGTACATTGCCAATTCAGGTAGGACTGAGCGTTCATGTCACCAATGACGACTTTTACGTCCCGCTGCGGGCAGCCATCATACACCTGCTCTAGCTGCGCGTAGAACGCTTCGTTTTCGTCATCGGGTCTCCCGTCGTGTGGACAGTGTACGTTGATGATGCTGTAGTTGAAGAATCGACCCTTGATCCTCAGCTTGCACATTCTAGCGTTGATCGGAAACCATCCAATCACGCGTTGACGCATTTTGCCCAGCACTACAAAGCAGGTGCCCAGCTCGTTTGTGGTACCACAGCTCTGGTAAAAAGTAGCCGCTCGATGCCCGCTTTTCCATACCTTCTGTCCTGTCCAGAAAACCTCCTGCAGTGCTACGACTTCGAAGTTACGTGGTTGAAGTTCGTCGTAGATTATCCTATCGCAGCCAGGGAAGCAGAGCGATTTGCATTTCCATGTTCCGAGTTTCCAATCGTAGTCCTTAATTCGTCGCCTAGGTCTTTGTCGATTGTTCCGGTCCGTATTAACTTCTGTATTATTTGTAACATTGATTTTTTAAGGGCAGCTTGTTGGGCCTTCCCCAATTTGGGGTTATAATGTGTTAATAGCAAGTCCGATGAAAGAATAGATTTGAATCCATCGAAACCCCGTTGGCACTGTAGTGTCCACACATATTTGGCTCCCGTTTTCAGCAGATCATCCATTAGACTACGTTGGGCACGCATATTCGGTACGAATTTCTCGTAAAATTGATGGCTCCGAGAAACGACCGAACTTCAGACACATCCTTGTGTGCTGGCATGAGCTTAATTACCTCTACTTTTGCTGGATCGGGGTGGATTCCATATTGGTCGAGCAAATGTCCCAGGTACTTGATCTGCTTGCGTCCAAACGAGCACTTTTTCAAGCGGTCAGTAAACTCGAATTTCTGCAGTCGCTGAAAGAGCGCATTCAGGTTCTGCCAATGTTCCTCTTCATTTTCTCCGCCGACGATAACATCGTCAATGTAGCCGCAGGTTTGCTTAAGCCCTGCCAGCATGGTGGTGACGAGTTGTTGGAACGCTCACGATTCAGCTTTCACCCCGGGTGCTAGACGGTTCACTTTATAGAGGCCCGGTGGGTTTTGATAGTTAAAACCTTACAGTTGGCGAGTTTGACAAAGATGTCTTGAGGCAACGTCAACAGATATTGGTGCGGCTGGAGGGCATCATTCAAGCCAGTCGAATAATCGTGGCAAATCCTTTTCGCACCGCTTGCCTTAGGCACGACCACAATCGGTGTGGCCCAGTCGGAATAGCCGATGGGAGAGATGATCTTCAGGCGCTCAAGACGGTCCAGCTCTTCATCGAAGGCTTGATACATGGCGTAGGCCACAGGGTGTTTCGGTCGAAATGTTGGTCGTTGTTCTGGCTTCAGATCTAATTTCACCGTCGCTTTGGTGCACCGACCCAGACTGGTACTGAAAACTTGCGAGTAAACGGCCTTGAGTCGCTCGACTATAGAGGAAATGGCATTATTTACCTGGCGGAAGAAAACATTCACCGGAACGGCATCGAGCTTGAATTTTTCCACAAAATCCAACCCCAGGATGTGCAGATCCTGAGCAACGACGTAGATGGTACCCTCTTCCTTTATGTCGTTCACGGTGATCGAGCAATCAAACTCCGCCAGTAAGTTCAACGGATCGCCCGATGATGTTTTGGCATTCACTGACGGTGGCCGGCTTCCACGGTCGCAACTGCCTCTTGAACTGATGTTTGATGGCATTCGCTGAGCTGTTGGAAGCCTCAATCATGGCAGTGTCATGCCGTAGATTCAGCAGACGTTGGCATTCGGTGGACAGCTGCTCCAGAGTAATATCATTTTTATCCGCACGAGCAACCTTGTCTGAATTTCAGCATCCGCTTCTGACGTTAAACTGCAGACGAAAATCAGTACCTTAAACTGCTCCTCCGAGAGTTTTCCAAGCTCAAATTCGACGCAGGTTCTATTGATCCGGCAGGTGTATGTCACAAAATCCTCGGTCGAGCTTTTGGCAGTGGTGGTTTTAGTTGTAGTGAAACAGTTGTCGGAGCACCGAACAAGTAAGAACATCTGATCTTCGTTGTTCACACGAATATAACCTTAACTTAATAAAATTGCAGTTTTGAAGCTGCCGCAACTAAAGCTGTAAAAAACGGTGTTTTACTACGTCAACAACAACCATCTATTGTAGCAACCGAAGAGGTAAGGGAACGAACGACTGTCTCGCATTGCTTTCCACAGACATTCAGTTAGCTTTTGCTAAAAAAATAGCAATTGGCTTCTGTATTCTTAGATATCAAGGGGGCCTTTACATCAGTATCTGTTGAAGTTCTTTCAGAGTAAATCCACGCTTATTATGGACAAAAATGGCCGATTTTTCATGGGTTTACCTTAACCCGCACTGATAAAACTACCCATGCAGCATCAATCATAGTAACCCATGCGTCAGCAGACAAAATTTGACAGCTCTATTAGTCGAACTCTAACTGTGATGGCAAAAACAGTGAAGCAACTCCGTTCAGAAGTGTGCGCGTTCAAAAACGGCACCCCGCCGCGTTGAAAACGGACATCGTGCGGCACTTTGTGGACGCCGGATACGCTCGTTCCGGCATTTACAACATCTGGGCAATATTATACAACAATCAGAGCATCGAAAGAAAGGCCGGTTCCGGACGGCAGACGACCCTGAGCGACAAGAATCTCCAAAGGATGCTGAAGAGGAAGACCGAGGGAAAAGTGGCTACATCACTGCGTGCGCTTGGCCGGGAGGTCGGTTCAACCGGTCAAACAGTGAATAAGTACCTGGCGAACATGAAAATACATGTCAGGAAGCGGATGTCACGTCCACTGGTTTTAAAGCTGCAGGCTATGACGCAGCGGCAGCGGCTGAATAAAATGGTCAACTCGATTTTCCCGGCGAATCGCGACGTAGCGATGGTGATGGACGACGAGACCTATCTCACCCTGGATGGAAATGACTGGCAGTGCACTTCGTATTTTTCTTCCCCCGTGAAGGAAGTGAGTTCCGAGGTGAAGTTCATTTCACACACCAAGTTCCCCAAGAAGGTGCTGCTGTGGCTGACAATCAGCGAGAAGGGGATGTCAAAGCCGCTCTTCTTTTGCTCTGGACTGGCCGTGAACGGAGAAATTTATAGTACGAAATGCCTGCCGGAAGTTGCGTCGTTCATCAAGAAATACCATAAGGGCGAAGACGCGGTGTTCTGGTCGGATCTGACGTCGGCACACTACTCCAAGCGATCGTTGGAGGAGATAGAGCGCCTGAATATCGATGTGGTACCCAAGTCGGCGAACCCGCCCAACGTCCCCCAGCAGCGTCCCATCGAGAATTTCTGGGCCAACCTGAAGCATAAGATCTACTCCAACAATTTTGTCGCGGAAACTGAGGAGGAATTGATAAATAAAACGAAGAAAGAACTCAAAAACATGCCTACATGCATGTTTTCGTCCGCCATGGGAAATGTTCAAATGTTCCGGTTAACTGCCGGAAAGTCGCTCGCAAGGGCGTAGAATTTGTTTTGCAAGTAAGCTTAAATAATTACCTTCCATGGGAAATTTATCAAAAGTAATTATCTGTCTTAGCTTTTTTTTATCACCATCCTAAAAAAATCCATTTTTTTTAATGCAAACGTTAGTGTCAGTCACAGCGCCCATTGGAGTCGACCTGCAAGGACTCTTACAGGATATCTTAGACAATTCGCTCTAGAGCCAGGTATCGAATTCTCTACGGAGAAAACTGGGTTGGTAGTTTTTTCTAGGAAGCACAATCGAAGCTTCAATTTTTGGGTACACAGTTAACTCATTCTATTTCATTTAAAAATATCTTGGGGTCTGGTTGGATTCTAAGTACACCTGGAGATCCCACATTGAGTACCTGCAGTGAAAATGCCAACAAAGGATCAACTTTCTTCGAACAATTACTGGAACCTAGTGAGAAGCATCTGCAAGATCTTCTAACGTTGTACCGGACAAGGATTTTGTCGGTTTTAGAGTACGGTAGTTTTTGTTTTCAGTCAGCGGCTCGTGCGCACATCATAAAACTGGAACGTATTCAGTATCGGTGTCTTCATATCGCGTTAGGTTGCATGCACTTGAGTCTTGAAGTGTTGGCTGGCATGTTGCCACTCTCGGATCGGTTTCAGAACTATCTCTCCGGCTCCTCACCAGTTGTGAAGTTATGAATCCTCAAGTGACCGAAAACTTTGAGAAGCTTCTCGAAATGAATCCTCAAACTCGCTTTATGACCTTGTACCACTTGTACATAACACAGGATGTCAGCCCTTCGCCGAATGTTCCCAATCATGTACGCTTCTCCACGCAAACAAAAAACAGCATTTCAAGGGTTAATTTAAGCGCAAACACCAACATTTTTCACCAGACTATAAATGTGTTTGATTTTACCATGCCTGCGATTAGATCGACCATGGTGCGGTTGATATCAATATAAGGTCTGTCAAATATACCACAAATGTTGAAGGTTTTACCATAAACGTAGTAAATTTGACTGAAATTTCATGGTAGTTTTAAAGATAGGCATAGTCGGGTAAAATGGTAGCTTTTACTACAAGATTTTTTTCTGTGTCCGACTTCAAAAATTTGGTTAATTTTGATTTATTTATGAAGTCAAAGCTTCATTGAATCCCAGAGTATCATCTTCCTATGATTGCTCCGGTGATATTTGCTGCAAAGTTTGGCTAAGTTCATTCCACCAAAACGTTCTTCACTGACGGGTCATTGATTGAAGAGTCCGCCGGCTTTAGTATGTACAATAGAATTAATAGCACCAATCGTAAACTTCAAGCTTCTAGTCCGTGTACGTAGCTAATTGCTTTACACTTTACGCTAGAAATTGTCGCCTCACTAACACCGGATCAGTATTTCATTTTTACGGATGGTCTCAGTTATATAGAGTAAAGCACTTCTCGTATTCTCTCAATGTCAAGTGTGACGAAGTGCTTTATCTTTTCGTTATTTTATCATCACCTTTGTATGGGTTTCACTTTCCCAAATACCTCTCTTTTTCTTCCATCATGTTGTAATCACCATTTTACGTATCTTTATTGTTGTTAAGAACCATTCAAACTTTGAACAACCAAAAAGGTATCAACAGATAAGATTCATGAATAAGAAATAAAGCAAAGAAACCCTGCCATCAGAGAAAAGAAGGAAAGAAGAATTGTGGTCACAATAAACAAAAAAAACAGGAAACTGTTTAACAATACGTAAATTTTAGTGAAATAGTGGGTTTGCTTAATCACAGGTGGGCGCTAAAAAGGCGTATAGTTATTATGTATCGATTGTAGCAAATCGATTGAAATTCTCCTTCAATTATATTTTTTTATTAAATTTTTAACGTCAACAAAAAATGTTGATATAACCGTGACGATATCATAAGTAAAACTGCAGATATTATTCCATTATTGACTGTTGAACACTTATTTTTTTGTATACCTATTAGTGTTGGAGATCTGAGTGAGCCATCTCATGTATCGTGGAATGATACACTTTATCTTCAGTTTATAATTGTTGGAAGATAACTTGAATAATTATGAAACGATAAATGGTATAATACCTTTAAAATACTTGTTTATTCGGGAGCCATCTCTGTGAATGTGGACAAGGTTATCAGGACGCAGATCACATTATTTGGTCTTGTGCTGAGCATCGTGGAGTCATATCTGAGCTCTATGATTCCCTTCGGGCTTAAAGTAGACAACCTAATGTAAAGGTCGAGATATTTTTCCACTACGTGAAGCTATATGAAATTCATTTATTTGTTTTTGACAGCCTTAGATTGTAGTTCGTTTAACCTATATGTTTAGTTTTAGTTTTTGATTTCAGTGTTTGTGTTTGTCTAATCTTATCTACTCTAATCTAAAACGAACACAGCCAGTACGAGAAAGCATCTTGCAAACAACTGGGTGAGATGACGCTCAATAATTATTTTTTTGTCAACATTTATGCTTGCAGCATATCAAATACATGATACAAGCGTCAAAGCGGCCAGGCCTACTGCGTTGCATTAACCGCAAAAGATGATTCTGTTTATTAAATGAGTTGGATTTGAATAAATAGATTTGAACCACAATGCATTTTGTAAATCTACAGGGGAATAAAAGATGCGTGGATATACTGTGCCATACTTTTTTTTTAAATCATTTATTTGTACAGGCTCAATCGAATCAACTTTACAGAGCCAAGTTTTCATATTTATATACATCAATTATCTTAAAACTAATGTTAAGGGGATAGAACCGATTACTCGCGGCCGTCTCGAGGTTAATAGGAATAACAATTGTATGGATGGGAAGATAGGCGGGAATTTGAAGTGTGGTTTACAAAGCACGTTTATTTTAAATTCGGAATTGGATAAAAACTTATAACTATACAACTTTAGGTTTTCTTTTGACTTTAACATTTTTGAGAATGAAAAAAAAAACACAAACACAGAAAAAAAAACTTAAAGTAAACATACAGGTTAAACTAACTACAATCTAAGGCTAATGTTAGTCAAAAACACATAAATGAGTTTCATAAACTCCAGATCACGTACAGCCAAAATATCTCGAACCGGTACATTGGGTTGTCTACCTCGAGCCCGAAGGGAATCATAAAGCTCAGATCTGACTCCACGATGCTCAGCACATGACCAAATAATGTGATCTGCGTCCTGGTAACCTTGTCCACATTCACAGAGATTGCTGTCGCTCAGCCCAACACGGTATAAATGAGCGTTCAAAGAATAATGATTGGACATGAGGCGAGACATCACACGAATGAAGTCTCGACCCACATCCATCCCTCCAAACCAAGATTTCTTCGACACCTTTGGGATGATAGAATGTTGCCATCGCCCCAAATCTCCTTTACTCCATTTATACTGCCAGCTGACGAGTGACTGTTGACGAAAAATAGTAAAAAATTCATTAAAGGCGATTTGTCGATCATAAATATCGCCTTCTATAGCGCCCACCTTTGCAAGCGAGTCCGCTCTCTCATTGCCCAGAATTGAACAATGAGATGGGACCCATACAAAGGTGATGATAAAATAACGCGAAGATAAAGCACTTAGAAGCTCCTGTATTTTCATGAGAAAATACGAGGAGTGCTTTACCGGCCTCAAGGAGCGAATAGACTCTATAGAACTGAGACTATCCGTGAAAATGTAATACTGATCCGGTGTTAGTGAGGCAACAATTTCTAGCGTAAAGTGTATTGCCGCTAATTCAGCGACATATACGGAACAAGGAGCTTGAAGTTTACGATTGGCGCTATAAATTTCATTAAATATACCAAAGCCTGCTGACTCCTCTATCAATGATCCGTCAGTGAAGAACGATTTAGTGGAATCAACTTGGCCAAACTTTGCAGCAAATATCACCGGAGCAATCATAGGACGATGATGCTCTGGGATTCCATGAAGCTCCTGCTTCATGGATAAATCAAAATGAACCGAATTATCGAAATCGGAGAAGCAAACACGATTGGAAATATTCGGCGAAGGGCTGACATCCTGTGTTATGTACAAATGGTACAAAGTCATGAAGCGAGTTTGAGGATTCAACTCGAGAAGCTTCTCAAAATTTTCGATTACCTGGGGGTTCATAACTTCACACCTGGTGAGGAGCCGGAGAGATAACTCTGTAAACCGATCCGAGAGTGGCAACATGCCAGCCAGCACTTCAAGACTCATGGTGTGAGTCGAGTGCATGCAACCTAACGCGATACGAAGACACCGATACTGAATACGTTCCAGTTTTATGATGTGCGACCGAGCCGCTGACTGAAAACAAAAACTACCGTATTCGATAACCGACAAAATCGTTGTCCGGTACAACGTTAGAAGATCTTGCGGATGCGCTCCCCACCAGGTCCCGGTAATTGTTCGAAGAAAGTTGATCCTTTGCTGGCACTTTCGCTTCAGATACTCAATGTGGGATCTCCAGGTGCACTTTGAATCGAACCAGACCCCAAGATATTTAAAGGACATTGAATGAGTTATCGGCTTACCCCAAATTTGAAGCTTCGGTTGTGCAGGGTTATGCTTCCTAGAAAAAACTACCAACTCAGTTTTCTCCGTAGAGAATTCGATACCTAGCTCTAGAGCCCAAGTAGACAAATTGTCTAAGGTATCCTGTAAAGGTCCTTGCAGATCGACCCCATTGGGTCCCGTGACAGACACTACGCCGTCATCTGCAAGTTGTCTCAACGTACAGTTGTCATTTAGACAACTGTCAATGTCTTTGACATAAACATTATACAAAAGAGGGCTTAAACATGATCCCTGGGGGAGACCCATGTAGCTAAATCGGGAAGCTGTAGAGGTTCCATGAGAGAAGCTCATATGTTTCTCTGACAGCAAATTGTACAAAAAATTATTCATTAATGGTGAAAAGCCACAAGCGTGGAGTTTATCTGAAAGAACTTCAACAGATACTGAATCAAAAGCCCCCTTTATGTCCAAGAATACAGAAGCCATTTGCTCTTTTTTAGCAAAAGCTAACTGAATATCTGTGGAAAGCAACGCGAGACAGTCGTTCGTTCCCTTACCCCTACGGAAACCATATTGAGTATCTGAAAGCAGGTTATTCGTCTCAACCCATTTGTCCAGACAGAAGAGGATCATTTTCTCCAACAACTTTCGAATACAAGATAACATCGCGATGGGTCGATAGGAGTTGTGGTCGGACGCGGGTTTACCAGGTTTTTGAATGGCTATAACTCTCACCCGTCTCCAATCATCCGGTACAATGTTGAGTTCCAGAAACTGATTAAACAAGTTCAACATGCGCCTCTTAGCGACGTCTGGGAGGTTCTTAAGCAAGTTGAACTTGATCCTATCAGCCCCTGGAGCCGTATTGCCACACGAAAGGAGTGCGAGAGAGAACTCTACCATTGAAAAAGGTTGGCTGTTCTCATCTATCGAATTCGTGGTTTCGCGAGGAATCATCCGTGCCGGCACAGAATCTGGACAAACTTTTCGCGCGAACTTGAGGATCCATTGGTCCGAGTACTCTTCGCTCTCGTTGTTCGTAGTTCGGTTACGCAATCTTCGCGCCGTGTTCCAAAGAGTACTCATCGACGTCTCGCGCGATAGCCCGTCCACGAATCTTCGCCAGTAACCGCGTTTCTTGGCCTTGATGAGACTCTTAAGTTCGCGTTCGAGAGCCGTGTATACTTCGAAGTGCTCAGGTATTCCACGTCTACGGAAAACTTTAAACGCGTCGGACTTTTTACGGTAAACCTCGGTGCACTGTTGATCCCACCATGGAGAAGGAGGTTTCCTACGAAATGACGTTCCTGGAACTGGTCGAGTTTGAGCTTGAAGCGCGCTGTCTAAGATCAGGTTGGAGAGGAAGTTATATTCCTCCAGCGGTGGAAGCTCTTCTACCGTCGTTACGGCTTCCTCTACTGCTGTCCTGAACTTTGTCCAATCGATGTAACGGGTAAGATCATACGCGACGTTGATGGATTCCGACGGATTGAACCCGGTGGCAATCGAAATTTTTATGGGCAAGTGATCACTACCGTGGGGATCTTGAATCACATCCCATGTGCAATCCAACGATAATGAATTCGAACAAAGTGTGAGGTCTAATCTACTGCCAATTGAGGATGGACCAGCCAAACGTGTTACTTCTCCATTGTTAAGAACTGTCATATTGAAGTTGTCACAGAGGTCATATAACAAGGAAGACCGGTTGTCGTCGTACAGTTCTCCCCAGCCTGTACCGTGAGAGTTAAAATCTCCCATGATCAACCGCGGAGCAGGAAGAACCGAACAAATATCTGAAAGTTGTTTTTGGTTTATTGAGGCTCTAGGAGGAATATAAACGGAAGCAATGCAAAGGCTTTTATTTTTAATAACAGCCTGACATGCGACAACTTCAATACCTGGAATAGGAGGAAAATTCACTCTATAGAAGGAGTAGCACTTTTTGATCCCCAAAAGTACTCCTCCTCCACGTGAATCCTCACGATCAAGACGAATAATGTTGAAATCATGAAACGGAAGATCGATTTCGGGAGAGAGCCATGTTTCACAAATAGCAAATGCATCACAACCGGTATTGTGAGCCAAAAATTTGAAAGATTCCAATTTAGGAACAAAACTTCGACAATTCCACTGCAGAACAGTGATCAAATCCCCGACCTCATTTGGAAAATTATCCATCGAAGGAAATGATAGCTGCAAGGAGGGGCCACTTAATTGTCAATTGCTTCAAGAAAGTCTTCACTGTGGGAAGCATTGCCAATACAATGCTTTTGAGAGGGTCAGAAATTTCAAGGTACTTGAAGATACCTTCGACAATGTTATCAAATGAGAACAGCCCGCTTGAGGAGGGGGCTTCTGTTCTTAAAAGCGGGGCATCAGGGCTTTTGGATGTCCCCGGGAGAGATGGAAAGTCCTGGGTGTAGTTAGTACTACGAAAACCAGGAGGAATTGGATTTTCCTTTTTCCCACCTTTTTTTGAAGTAGGCATGCTGGTCTCGGGCTTCTTTTCAGCAACTTTCCGTGGGCGGACGCGTCTTCGCTTCCGTGGGGCACCTTCCGGAAAACTGCACGATGTTCCCTCTTCAGCCAAATCAAAGTCAGACTCGTCATCTGACAGAGGAGCAAAGGGATTTGTATTGGTATCGGGTGATGGTGTGGCTTTTTTCACCATTTCGGCGAAAGATTGCCTGGAACGCTGTTTTAGCGAGCGTTCCAATTGTTCCCCGCGTTGTTTGTACGCCGGGCACGACGAGAGAGCATGAGGAGGAGTTCCCTTACAGAAAGCGCATTTTGGTGTGCTGTCTGCGCAGGCGCCATCCTCGTGTTTCTCCCCGCAGTTGGAGCAGCGTGCCTTATTGCCGCAATGGGAGGTCGTATGTCCCATCTGCTGGCATTTTTGGCAGGTCATGACCCGAGGTACGAACAACCGCACAGGTAGTCGAAGTTTTCCCAACTCGACGTATTGAGGGAGGGCTGAGCCAGAGAAGGTCACACGAAACGAGTCTGACGGTGTAAACTTCTTTTCACCCTTAGTGATCGATACTGTGCCAAGTCTTATCACATCCAGTATCTTCACTGGAGAAAGCAGGTGGTTCTTAAATCGACCAACCCCCTGTTTCAGCAGGATCTCAGGGTTCACACTCGTTTCGGTGACCACACCTTCAATTTCAATACCCCGAGCTGGGATATACACCCGATACTCGAGTGTAAAAAGCTGAGAGACAGCAATCTCGTTAGCTTGCTTAAGGTTGGACACAACGACCCGAAGTTTATTCGGTCTCACTTTTATTATCTCGGTCACGGCCGAGAATCGCTTCGTCAGATCGTTGGAGATCTGATATACGTTAAGAGGTTTCGTTTTGGGCTGAAAGAAGACAACCCATGGACCAGCTGAACCATCTGGATAAGCACGTGATCGGGTAACCTTATGAGCTACCCCATCATTTCGCGCCATAGATGATTCGTCTTCCGACAAATCATCCATGGCTCTCACGTGGGAGTTTATGACGCTCAAACCCTCACGCAATTAAAAATAATCGAACACAGAAAAACAAACTAAAGCTAAAAACACTCTCTCACACACACACGCACTCACTCAAAATTAAATTATAATGTATTCAGGAGAAACAAAAACTTATCTTATATGTATCACTGATCTGCTGCAGCCGGTCAACGAATGTGCTACTGCTGCCGAGCGACGATGTGTGGCCGCTTGTACGGGCTAGATGTGGAGCTCAGCGATGATGAAAATGATGACGCTGATGAAGACGCTGGTCGGTGGTGGTTGGCAGATGAACGATTGCACGCTACACACGATGGACTGCTGGTGTGCGTGCCGTGAATAGATGCGGAGCAATATGGCTATTCGATTGCTAATTGCAATTAATAGCGTCGTTGCACTGATTAACACACGTTTTCTTCTTCAGAAAAAGCAAAACTCGATATCAACTGCGATGAGGACACTATCGAGAGAAAAAAAAAACTGCACTTGGAAACAACGCGTGACAAACTTCCAAAGCAACGGAGAGCGTACACAACGAACTGCACCGTTCGCTTGTTCACTGGACAATGACCCCGAGAAAAAAAAAAATAAATAAAAGAGGGAGAAAAAAAAAAGGGGGAAAAAAAAACAAAAAATAATTTTTAAAACAACTAAGGAAAAAAAACTAAAAAAAAAAAATACCAAAAAAAAAAAAATTTAAAATTAATAAAAAATAAATCCAAAAAAAAAAAAAAAAAAACAAACACTACCCAAATGGCATACACCGCTGCATAAATCAGATCAGCTCAGAATGGGTAAAAAGTCCATTTGCAAACCGAAAATGAAAAATACATTCAGCAATAAATGCAAAAGCCTACCACAGATTCCGTAATTTTCAAGAGCCTGCCACAGATGTAATTTTCTGCGTTAAATAATGGACATATATGGAATGCTAGATGTCATAAATTGAAGGGATATTTCGTGTTTAAGCCAAATACCGCCTAAATCAGGTTTATTGTATAAAAATGTGAAGGTAATGATATGAAGGAAATAATACGATGTTGTAAATAAATACTACATAATGTACATATAATAATTAAATAAAGCTATTTGCCTCTTGCGCTGCGATGTTAGATGATGGAACTCTAAAATAGCGAAAATTCCAACATGATATATCTTATCCGCGATAATGAAATAAAGTAAATCACCTGGCAGCCTAGCAAAATAGCAAAGAAAATTTAAGCAAACAATAATGCGAAATAAATTTCATATGAGTATGATTACTGCCCAAAAACGGAAACTCAATAAATCCAAAACAAAATAAATTAAAAATAAATCACAGAAAATTTTTCGTTTCCTCTTTCTTCCTACTGGACCCATTAATGATTTTTTGTGTCTGTAAAGTATAAAATGTAGGATCAGAAACAATGTTCGTTTTTGAGTAAATTATTTTGGACGAAGATTTTTTTGTTGTTGAATTTGTCGTATATAATCCTCTCTCTAAAAAAAATTTAAAAAACCGTCCTATCTTTTCAAATACATAACGTGAGCTAGGTGGGCCAAAACTTACAACGATGCAAATGCGAAGCTGAAAATAGCATAAAAAAATATTGTGAATGGATGTTATAATATAAAATGATAATAACTATTGTATTTGTAATGTCTGCATGTCTGCAGATCCTGCTGCAATTGTAGACAGACTTGCATTATCATAGCCACGGGGAAAGAAAACAATTCAAAATTATTATTCAATAATTGGGAATTCCATGGATGATCTGAAATTATATACCGTATAAAGAACACTTCCATTTTTCGTGGTAGGGTAAGATTTCAGCATGCTTCTTTACCAGGGTCACGCTGCCTACATCGCCTTGGTGCGGCTGCCACCTAATGTATAGTTGACGCGATACAGCGTTTCTTACTCAACCGCTGGATGCCAGGACAGACGCTGTTTGAGCCGCACTTCCTTGGCGGATAGACGCTCGGCACGCACCTCCTCAATCTAGCAGAATTCAGAAGGACAACAATGCACAGGCTGCACTACCAGCTAAGTACGCAACCCTTAGCTGGCGGTCTTTGTCATCTTTTGACCCGTGGAAGCATGAGGTAGGAACTTGTGAGGACCATAGCTATTTTGCGGGGACGCACGCTCCATCCCAGGTGTCTACTCACCATTTTGCAGCCCGAGACGACACCGAGCAATAGTGAAAAACGGTATATAACCCTAACCAATTGTACTTTCAGCCAAATTGTCTAACATTAGGTAAGCAATCAAATGACCACAACAAAATATACTAAATATTCATGACATAACATATAACGGGACAAGGGAGGGACCATCAGGGCACCTAAGTGAAACGATTTGGATAGGGAGCATGGGACTGCCTCCTCCCTATTGTTAACATTTCGTGGAACGAGGGCGGGTTCTTCGATACCATCTATTGGGTTTATTCTGTCAATCGAGGGCTCGGTTATAGTGCTGTGAGTGTGAACTTGCTTTTGGAAGAAGATTTTCTTCCCTATATTCGCGGATTTCGCGTAAGTGTCTCTGCTTACGCCACCCCCAAATCGTAATTCAGATTATTCCACTGCTATGGTAAGTTACCTTGCTCCAATAGATGGTAGTATTACATCATCACCATCATCATATTTCTAAGATAATTAATGTATATTGAAATTGAGATTTTGGCTCTGTAAATGTAATTCGATTGAGCCTGTACAAATAAATAAATGAAAATAAAAAGAGCAACACAATCATTCCAGCGCCGCTCGATACCACTTTTGTAGAACGATTTATCTTGGCCTCAAAATTGGCCTCAGTTTAAGCGATAACTGTTTGTTCGAGCGAGAAATTTGTGTTATTCGAGCGAAGTTTCTATCCGGCTAGAATTTCTTTGAGATATTTGAACAGTTCGTCACTAGGAGCCAAATTTTGAGAATTAGAAGTTCAATGCATGTAGTTTTGCCATTTTTTATTGGCTTGTGACGCGGTGCGGTGCCATGATGAAGCAGTACTTTTCTTTTTCATGTAAGGTCGTTTTTCCGCGATTTCTTCCTTCCGATGCTAGCATATCGCTAAATAATATACACTGTTGATGGTATTTCCTTTCTCAAGGTACTCGATGAATATTATATCATGCGCATCCCAAAATACCGACACCATAACCTTTTCAGCTGATTTTTGTGCGCTATGAACAATGTTTCTGTCCACTGAGATAACAATCTATTCTAGCACGATTATCGACGCAAAAATTCCAGTTTGTTACGTTTAAACATATCAGAACACCGCTCAGAATCATCAACTCGTTGTTGTTTTTGATTAACAGTGAGTAAACGGGGCACAATAACATACTCTCTTAGCACAATACCTGGCAAACTAGCGAACAGAATGTCATATTAATTGAATGATCTTTGCTCGGCTGTTGAAACTATTTTACCACACTCGGTGAAAACATTCAAGGGAATCATCACCTTTTGTATTGGTGATGATAAGGGCGGTCACTCTCATTGAATTCTAGCCATTTAAATTCTAAAATTCTGTAGCCATTGGAAACATGCTATAATTGCCAAGGATTTAAAGAAAACATGAGATTATTATTAAAGTGATCAGCAGAACATTTACGTACTCAATTGTTAGTCTAAATGAAATATCTAGTATAAAATTTGGCATGTATGGTAATGTTTGTTTGTTTGTTTGTTTATAAACGATACTTTACACAGTCGTGTGCATTCGTGTCGGATAGGTGGAGTTTTTATGTATGGTAATGATTTTATCTTATAGGAGTTCTTGAGACAACGCGGAAATTTTCAAAACGAATAATTTTATATTAATTATGATCAGAAAGGCTCAGCTATTCTTAAAAACAAAAGGTAAGAGACTAATAAATGAAAACTAAACTTAATGGTACAAGGGTGCACCACAAGACTGATGCAAATTTTGAAGTTATCGCTCCCTTATGCTTGAACCATTTAAAAATGATATCAAGTCTCTTGAATTTTATCTTATTTAGTTTGTGCACATCAAGTTTGAAATACGTATGAGAAATGTATGGGAAACCTTTCATTTGTGTTTGCATTGCTCTTAAAACTCCCTAGATCAATCTGCTGTTTAAGTATTTGGTTTAGCATACAGACAATATCACTAATTCGACCGCCTATCAGCAACAGTAACATGTAATTTCACGTTTTTTCAACAACTCCCATGCTATGCTATAATATATTGTCACAATTTGGTATGCATTATTCAAACTAATCTTTATAGTTTAAAGTTTTAGGGCATATATTTGATGTTTTTGATACACTAATTTTAACGGTTAGAAGAATGGTTATGTTTGGCATATAAGTCAAATTGTATTTTACTATGCGAGTATATATCTAAAAACAACTTAACATTAAATACGCATTAAATGATGCATTGTTGGATTATCTCAATAAATGCTTTATTGCTAGCTTAAAACTAGCATTGGTGCAGTATCATCTGGATGCCATTTTCGACTTTGACTTTTGAAATGAGAAACAAATGAGCTGAGCTGCCTGTCGTAATATTCATTCTCCTAAACATTGGACCTTGCAACAGCAGCTTTGGTTCTTAAAATTTCAGGAAAAAAAATATGGAACGGCATAATGAAGCTAAGGGGGAGTCCAAATTTGATCCACAGAAGTATACAGTTCTTGAAGAGGATAACGGGAACTTCGTAATTAGTAATAACGGTCAGGTTCTCAAAAGACACGTCACCCAAACCAAAAAAGGTGTATGAATGGCGTTACACGATGGATGATCAGGCTGATGCTAAAGTTGATGAAAATGCTGGTACAAACATTGTTTGACGGGAGATAAAGACACCTGTCCATTTTAAGAACTTCATAAGAGTTGTTACCAATAGTCAATAATTTTTCGATTCAATGTTTTCTTTCGTTATTTCGTTTACCACAATAAACACTTGCAAAATAGTCCATCAAAACAACTGTTCTCAATTACGATTTATCTTCTTTTTTTTTTTTTGAGACGCGAAGGGCGATGTGGAGCATGTTTTCCAATCTGTGTGTAAAGATGCGTGATCCATGGTAATATCTAACCCTATGCTAATGCAATCAGGCAACACCATACAGAACCGCACGAAACAGCAAGAACGAGGGTACGAGAGCGGCTCTGCCTCTTTCCTCTTTCGACCACCAACTAGGTAAGGCCTGCACCCTGCGAGGCGCTTCGGCTCATCATCAGAGTTCCACAACATCTCACCAGGAAGCAGCTTTGTTGTTTTTTCTGTGCTCACTCGATCACTCGCGCCACCGAACAATAGATAACCGAAACAATACGAAACGTGCCATGCCCGATAACAAAATATTGCGCACACAACCGTTCTCAGCCGATGCTCGAAGCAAAATCTTTATTTTCGAAAGCTTTCAATGTTTACAACTGCATCCTGCAAACTATTTTACTACTGTAAATAATATGTGCATCAATGAAGTAGAAGCTTCTTGAAAACAATCTATGCTAATCCATTTAAAATTACGATTGAAGGATTTGGTAAAAATCTTGGTACAAATAAGAGCACGTAAATGCATTTCGTGCTTACTGGAAACTTTATGCTTCTATTGATGTTCAAGCTCATCGGTTTAGCACCAACCGGGGGAGAATTGATCCTTTATCCAATGATTTCATTATCTCCATTCCGCGCAACCAATCACACTGTTCCGCAACATAGTGGACGGATTATTATAATTTGAGATAACTCAATGCAGACGTCTTCCAAATTTAGCAGATCGACAGGCAATCGGTGGGGACCCACCTGGTACCTCAAAGCAAGATGCTTAAAGGCAGACCGGAAGATTCGATGATCTACAACCCCCTCTTTCCATTGCCTTGTTCAAAAGTAATAAATACTAATATTTGGTTATTTTTATTTTACATTTCTGATAACGATGGCGAGTTATCATAAATGTTGGATTCCCGAGCTGGTACCAACATACTAAAACGCATATTATTAGGTGCGCAACTAAGTTCCCGCTGTTTAGCAATAGATGGCGCCAGTAGTATGTGCTGGTTGAATGTTGTACATCTCAAGCGTCATAAACCAAGCTCAGACATATGGTAAACAAACCGCTTTGCCAAATCAGTGATTTTGGTTTAGTGTTTAGTATATTTTAGTTGTTTGAAGATGTCTGATTTCGTGCCAAATAATCGTCATTTGCGGGAAGTGTTGATTTTCTTCTTTCATTCAAAGAAAACGGCGGCTGAAGCACATCGAGAGCTCCAAAAAGTTTACGGTGATGCTGCTCTGAGTGAAACAACGTGTCGTGATTGGTTTCGTCGCTTCAAAAACGGTGATTTCAGTGTTGATGATCGTCCGCGTGAAGGAAGGCCAAAAAACTTCGAAGACTCCGAATTGGAGGCATTGCTCGATGAGGATCCGTGTCAAACGCAAGAAGAGCTTGGTTCAGGATTAGGAGTTTCCCGCCAAGCCGTTTCTAAGCGATTGTATGCGTTAGGAATGATTCAAAAGCAAGGAACTTGGGTTCCTTACGATTTGAAGCCAAGAGATGTTGAGCGTCGTGTTTTCGTCTGTGAACAACTGCTCCAGCGGTAAAAAAGGAAGAGTTTTCTACATCGCATTGTGACGGGTGACGAAAAATGGATTCATTACAGTAACCCAAAATGGAAACATTCATGGGGACTGCCCGGGCATGCTCCAACATCGTCGCCTAGGCCGAATATTCACGCTGCGAAGGTTATGCTGTGTATTTGGTGGGACCAAGTTGGTGTTATTTATTATGAGCTGTTGAAACCAAACGAAACCATTACCGGGGAACGGTATCGAACTCAATTGATGCGATTGAGCCGAGCACTGCACGAAAAACGGCCACAATACGAGCACAGACACGAAAAAGTGATTCTTCAGCATGACAACGCTCGACCTCACGTTGCGAAACCCGTGAAAACCTACTTGGAAACGCTCAAATGGGAAGTCCTACCCCACCCGCCATATTCTCCTGATATTGCACCGTCCGATTATTACTTGTTCCGTTCGATGGCACATCTGCCCATAATTCAAGAAATGGCTAATGTGCCTTCAACACGAATTCGAGAAAAATGCAATCATAATGTTTTTGTTATTAAAACAAGTTTTATTAGATTTTAATAACTCTTAAACTACTCATTATAGTTGTTGTCGATTCCGAAATCATGCTGTTGAATTGAAACGAGAAAAGGAGTAGCCAATTTTCTCAAATTATGATTTTTGATCGTAGTAGCCAATTTTTCATTTACAAAGCAAGAGAAATTTGACTATCCGAAATCTGTTTTGTCTAACGTGCATACGTTGTCTTTTATCGCGTTGTGAGTTTGTGACACAAATGGCTTTAAATTATCTGAAACAATACGGTAGCACCAGCGAAAGCGATAAGGAGCCAGAAGATATGATGGGCAGTATTTCGCATTGTAAACGGAAGAAACAAGCGACCGCTTTAGAGGCGAAAAGGAAAAAACGGATTCAGCACACAATGATTCCCGGTAACTGTGTAACATGTCCTCAGGATTGTGCGTCAAAAATTGATAGAGAAACACGATTACGTATCAATGAGGAATATTGGAAGAAGACGCCTGCCGATCAAAACATCTTTATCCGGGAGAGTGTCCTGCAGACCGAAGTTAAACGTAGACGCATACGTTCTGATGCACGTCGGAAGTGTTTCTCTTATAAGTATTCCCAACAAACATCGGTGACGAATAACCGCTTGTTCAAACAAATTTGGAGAAGTTATTCAGCTTTCTAGAAGGAAAAGCTGAACAACTTCACCAAATTTGTTTGAACAAGCGGTTATTCGACACCAATGTTTGTTGGGTTATCTTAAAGATTCTCTGTTCAGTTTGCAAAACGTTTGTGCAGCATTTTTTCTGAACACAATCGGGTATAGGAAAACTTGCAAGTATGAGTTCTATATCCATTTTGCATGGTATTAATTCACAGCACTTTAATTATTTTATTTCAGTAATGTTAAACCTCGCGCACTAATAAAAGGAGCATCGAAGGAGTGGATAACTGATAAGAGGGGTATGCTCCAACGAACAAAAAGTAGACATTTGAAAAAGGCGGTCACGGAAGACATACTATCGTATCACCCTACTCACTTTCACTATCGTCGCAGCCACGCTCCAAACGTTAAATACTTGCCTTCGGATCTTTCAGCCCGACGTTTGTTTAAAGCATATATTGCACAACAGATTCCCGACAGTAATAAGTGTTCATATCAATATTATTGCGGGTATATTTCCTATTTTGCATATGCAGGCTTCTTAAAGATAATCATTTTTTGTGCTACAGCATTCTTCGAACTATGAATATCAAATTCACCAAGCTTGGAGTGGAAGAATGCGAAGTGTGTGAGGTCCATCGTCAACATGTAACTGAGGCAAATCATAATCACGAAACAATAACAAAAGAAACAGAAATAAATCCTTGTGAGGCTTGTCAAATGTGGCATGACCATAACGCACGGGCACGTACATGTCGCGAGGAATATCAAAAGGATAAAAACAATCAGAAAGCAGTAATTATGTCCGTTGATCTGCAAAAGGTAAGGAGCAGGTTCAGACACCTGAGTTCGATATTTCGTCAACGATGCAGTTCCTGGTGTTACCAAAAGGAGTCGAACTTATACGCAAACAAGGAATAATCGAAAAAATTGTACCGTTGTTCCCTCCCGACAAAAAGATGTTTTGGTATAATCTTCCAACACACGATGAAAAATGTGATGAAGAAACATGATTTCATTTCCGTTTCTGTTTCCCATTTGTTTTATTACATAACAATTAACCGTTTACAAATAAATAGAACTACTCATACCAAAATTTCTTTCAATAAAAAGTTCTGAAATTAGCTATGCTGTTGCCGAGAAATATCTGAATCAATACTATCTTGTACAACAAAAAACATTAGTATCATCATGCACATTAGACAATTTATCATTTATATTACACATTAGCCATTTAGTTTTTCAAGCCGTTTGCCCCTATAAATCATTATTTTGAAAATGTTATACAGTGGGTACCTTAATAAGGGTGTCAACAATCATGCAACACTTTTTTTCCTATTTTGATTAAAATGGCATATAAGCCATTTCTTGAATTATGGGCAGACATGGTCTCACTGGTCAGCAATTCAACTCATATGAGGACATCTCAAAATGGCTTGAATCTTGAATAGCATCAAAAGACGAACAGTTCTATCGAAATGGTATTCACGTTCTACCAGAAAGATGGGAAAAAGTCGTAGCTAGTGATGGGCAATACTTTGAATAATTCGTTTGTAACCTTTGTTTTCAAAATAAACTTCCTTTTTCACCAAAAAACACCGAGAACTTAGTTGCGCACCTAATAGTTACACATTATTTCCAGAAAATCCGGTCAACGATGCCCAATAACCATGCGGTAAACTCTATACGATATATATATAATAACTTATAATGGTACTCCAACTTTAGCCGCTGTAAGCACCCAATTCGTCCAACGCATTTGTTGTTTCCCAAATTCATTTTCGGTAACATTCTTTGATTTTAAGCTGAACGCTTCTAGGAAAATAATAGAACAGCACATTTTCAATGCACAGTCCTGTGGTCGCTTTTTGATAGCCCGAGGAGAAAAATACTTTTCCCAAAGCAACCAACCGAAGACTCCAACTGATATATCATAAAACTTGTTAGTCTTGCCGTCAAAATTCACTAGAACACGCTAACCTAACCAGGTACGTCACAAAAAATATCCTCAAATTTACTAACAACATCTGGACAAAACAGGTTCCCAAGGCTAATCAGCCCAGCTTCACATTATACTTCATCGGCTTTCGAGGGCCACTTACAGGCCAAGTAAATTACCACAATTTTTTTTTCGCTAGGCACCCAGGGAATTGCCGTAGATGAATGAAATAGAGAATTTTTACTCAATTTAGATGATCAAAATAACATGAAGATCCCCGCAGCCAGCATGACTATCCATTGAACATTTAGTCGAATCAAACTTAACTGAACCATATACTCCTCTCCGGACACAACCCCAATGCAGTGCTAAGCTTGAACGGATCCATCTTAACGATCCACTTACAACTGTTCGAGAGGCTTACGCGTAGGTGGAACGAAAGCAAAGTATGTGTCGTTTCATTATAGGCACTGACTTCCTCCGAGGAGCAACCATCTTACTGGGTAAAATTATCGTGATAACACTCAAAATTCAGGATCACCGTCTGGAACCATGTTGAAGGAAAATGTGGAACATGATGCTTTTCCCGGCAGCGGTAGCAAACGTTCATAGACTCGGCCGGTCGATGCAGGATTTGTCATTATTCTGGTAAAAACTATTGCTTGCTTGTAATTAAATTCTACTCTCCAATGCGCTCAATGCCGCATTTGACAATGCGTATGCTGAAATGAGAATTCATGCGAGGATTTTGTGTTCCTGGATTAGGATGCCTGATTATTAACACAATAATCGCAAGTTTAATGACTTGAAAAACCAAAATATTTGAAAAGTAATGGAGAAAACGAAAACAGATATTTTTAGTTCTTATTTCGGTGAATTTTATCCTTTTAAAATATCATTATATTCTTTTGACCAAAGTTAAAAGATTCTAATATTTCTCGAAATATCGGTATAATTTTGAATAAGATAAATCTCAATTCCTGCGAATTTGATAATAAATTTATGAAATTTTTGCAATAATATTGTAATAATAAGAGAACGAAAATTACCTTTTCCTTATAAGTTGTAACTAATTATAAAAAAAATCATGTTTTGTTTGGTATTTGTAGATTTGGTCCAAAGATAAAATAATAGTCAGTTACTCGTTTATAAATGTGTTCATTTATTCTATTTTGTATTTCATAGCATCTCTTGGGAATGGAATTACATATTTACAGTAATTTTATATCCTAAAACAAAATCACATTAGGGGCCTTTTTTTACTTCAATAAATTTATTCCTTAATAATACACATCAGAAAGCTAAAAATGTTTAATTTATTCGAACAAATCTCTTTGACAAAATAAATAGCCTATATTCCTCAACAACGTCAACCTTTTTGATCGAATGTAATCAAACTGCATTGAACCGTAACATTAATCAACCAATCGTAATGATAAAATATGAGTGGAAATTAGCGTCTCCTTCCAAAACGTAGAAATACGTGGTCCACGTCAGTTCGTTTGCCATTGCTGCTGGGTGCCAATAAATCCTCACCCTGATACAGGAGTGCTGGAAAATATAATAAAAAAGTGAAGAGAGATGCTACGCTTAATACCTGTAATATGAACTCAATATTGTCACGATGATTGATTTCATAAAATGCCGATAGCAATTCAAGTATTCACAGCAAAACATATTTTCAACAGCGCAATTGCCTGATCGTAGAGTTTTGCGCGCTTGTGTCAATTTCGGTTATTTCGATTCAACGTTTGTTTATTATTGTTTTTAAACATTAGATAAGAATATTTTCATTTATTCTATATTACACTAACATGATAGAGTATGTTAATTAATGTGCTTGTTTACGTTGATTAATGTACATAAAGGTAATTTTTCTCTTTGTTCGGGACATAAACCACTATGGTCAGAATGATAACCTATGATTACCGTTTGTTTAGTTATTACTTTCTTATTTTAGTGCACCTTACGATATTGCCAGTTTTAGTGTGTTCTTTAGTGATTTAGTTTACTACGCAGCAAGTGAAGAAGTTTACTGCACAGCAAAAAATAAAAATGTATTCCGCATATGTATACAAACTATGTTAAATATATGCTTTGAAAAGTCGTTCGAACTGCAAATGTACACAAATAAAACGAAATAAAGTACATCAATGCCATATTACCCATCATATTTGTATAACTTTCATTTGTTTAGTTATGTTTAGTTCGGCCATTTTAAGATTTTTGTTTATCATAATTAGCAAAAACCATACACACTTAGATTTTTTTACAGAAATCTGTAAAAGTTTACCGAATTCTCAACAGCTGAACGTTCGGTAATCCGATTTAACGGATTTCGGTGAAATTTTACAGTTATCTGTAAAAATATTACCGGATTTCGGTAAAAGTTTACCGAAATCCGTTAAATTGGATTACCGAACGTTCAGCTGTTGAGAATTCGGTAAACTTTTACAGATTTCTGTAAAAAATCTAAGTGTGTATAACGGTATATCAAGAGTCAATGTATTAACTAAACAAACCGAAATAATAAAACGCGGTAGGTAATATTACATCAATAATTCTGTTGATTTTGTCTCCATTCGCTGTTCGAACAACATACATTTCTGGTTGTGAAATTTTAAATTACACCGTATTTTAGACATAGTTGATGTGCGTCTACTTTGAAATAAGCATTTCAAGCTTATTTGTGCACACCCTATTCCTAGGGAGTTAAGATATTTTTCTTTAAGAAAAATTTCCAGATCAAACCGTGAATTGAACCCTGCATCCTTAGCATGATGTTGTTTTGTAGCTGAGGCTATACAGACTGACCTAAGGGAGGACTTTTAGTGTCTGCTTGTGTAAAAACATAGGAACCATCCAGTTAATTTATTTGCACTGATATGCCTTTTCCTTTCTTAGCATTTCAAACTTACTATTTATCACAATTATTAGCTTATTGCTTGCTCTCTAATTAGCGGTCTGCACTTCCAAAGTTATTAACTGAGAGCTTCCAAAACCGCTATTTTTATATTAGTATGATAGTGTGGCAAGTACAGTCATATCTTATGCCGAGGGAGTTGAGAAATTTTCCTATTTTAAAAATTCCTAGGACACTAAGACAGACCCCTATAGCCCTCCTCTCCGAATAAAGTCTTACATCATTAAGATAAGAATGCTAAACTAATCTTGTTATAAATATTAAATTGAAACCAAAATTTAATTCCAATAATTTTAAATTTAGTATTAATCTTGCTATAAATTTACGTTCACTTTTCTTGGAGAAAATAAATTGTTTCCATTGACCCACTAATCTATCATTCAGAGGCGAAAAGTTTAGATTTCGGGATTCCAGCTAGTTTTATCGAAAACATAATATTTCTATACTTTGGGCGATCATTACTTATTTTTTTATTTGTGGATTGACTTGTCGTTTTCACAAAATACATTTTCCTGGTGAATTAACGTTATTTTCAGCTTCTTGGGCTGGCGCGCCAAAGAGACTACTAGGACCCTACATACCGAACACTTTGGATATGGAACCTAAAGTCTAAGACAATCTCAACGGTGGCCACTGGAATTGATATCAGACCCACTGAAATGAGAGGTACACGGAAAAAAAAATCATCTGGTAAATATCACAATAAAACTTTAAATTTACTATGACGAAATGCGCTCAAAATAACAGAATTTGCAGTCAAATAAACCACATAATTGCAAATTTTACCATATGCCGATCCAAAATCGAAAGGTAGAACTGACTATAATTTATAGTTAAATTAACTATCCCGATGTACACACTAAATACTACATTCGCCGTAACTTTTACTTAGTGCACTATTGTCATTGATTTATTTTAATTATTCAATACCAATTCTACTATGTTTATGGTTAAATTAAGCACCATGCACCGACAAATCTCAGCTGACTACACCTTTCGTTTAAAATTACTTCAACATACACACTTAGAAAATTTTAAAGTATTCGGTAATTTTTTACCGAACTTTCAACAGCTGAACGTTCGGTAATTTTATTTAGCGGATTTCGGTAAAATTAGACAAGTTCCGGTAAATTTTTTACCGGAATACTGTAAAATTTCACCGAAATCCGGTTAATCGTATTACCGAACATTCAGCTGTTGAAAGTTCGGTAAAAAATTACCGAATACTGTAAAATTTTCTAAGTGTGTAGTAATTTGTAGTTTAGATATATCGCTTGGGGTATGCCATTTTGCTAAAATGAAATTCTTGTTGATTTCCATTCCGTGTGGTCAATTTGTGATTTTCCGAGTAAATTCGAAATGAGTTTGCTGCAAAAAGTGGAAAAAATTGAAGTTAGTGAGCAAAATGCACTAGACGATCCGGATAATATCGAAGGTAAGTCTACAAATAATTGTATAACTCGTTTTCACGATGCACTTCCATCTCTCATAGAAGAGGACCATAACCCGGATTTGCAACAGTTTATCGCCCATAGGATTTTGTGCCCAGCTGTTTACGCAATTCTTGTCCGTAAGTAATCGAAAATATTATTTAAGAAAACCTCAATAAGTAGTGCATAACTTTATAAAACATTATTATAAAACAGAACATGGATTCTCGGTCGAATATCGTAAAGAGATGAGCGACAGATCATTGGACGATACCAAATGGACACGGCAGCCAAGTGGACCGGCTATGGTTCCAGTGGAAGCACTTAATTACGATTTCAAGAATGGTGATTACACTAGTATGAATACTTTTCTATCCA
The DNA here is from genome assembly GCA_024533555.2 of Aedes koreicus. Lineage (NCBI taxonomy): Eukaryota > Metazoa > Arthropoda > Insecta > Diptera > Culicidae > Aedes > Aedes koreicus. The sequence goes on along the minus strand of JAHHFK020001972.1, from coordinate 509,493 downwards.
ACATTGACTGGCTCGAATTCATCAATCAGGATCTTCATTCATCGGTTGATTTCTTTTCCAACATACTATTGTATGCAATTGATAATTTCATTCCAAAACGAACTCGAAAACCGCCACGCAATCCGCCATGGAGTAGCAGTCATCTAAAGCGTTTGGAAAGCTTGAAACGGTCTTCATTGCGTAAATATTCAAAGTGTAAAACCCGACGATGTAAACAAGTTTACCACACTGCCAACTTTCGATACAAACGCCTAAATCAAAAACTTTTTTTTGCGCATCAAAGGAAAGTTCAGCAACAACTACGTCACAATCCTAAAGGATTCTGGAATTACGTGAACGAACAAATAGAAGAATCCGGCCTCCTCACTGTTATGTCCAAGAGAAGTATTGAAAGCTCGTCTATAGATGGTATCTGTGATCTTATCCTGAGTCAATTTTCAAGCGTGTTCATACAAGAATCTTTGGATGATGAACAAGTTCACAAAGCTGCAAACAATGTTCTAGTCCATCCTCCAGTTGGTGCTCACCCTATCGTCGATCCTGAAACAGTGGAAAAAGCTAGTTCCTCCCTCAAGGCATCAACCAGTTCAGGTCCTGACAGAATCCCTGCAATTGTTTTGAAGAAATGCTGCACTAGTCTATCTACACCTCTATCCCGTCTCTTCAATTTATCGTTGCAAGTCGGATCATTCCCGGATCAATGGAAAAAATCATATGTCTTTCCTGTCTTCCTAAAAGGAAACAAACGTGAGGTCAGCAATTATCGTGGAATAGCTGCTTTGTGTGCCGTTTCGAAGTTATTTGAAAAAGTGGTTTTCAGCTATTTATCGCACAACTGCCACCATTATATCTCTGAACATCAACATGGTTTCATGCCGAAACGGCCAACGAGTACCAATTTGGTTGTTTACACATCTTTCATCGCTAAAGCTTTACAGAAAGGGCAACAAGTCGATTCGATCTATACGGATTTCTCAGCGGCATTCGATAAAATCAACCATCGGATAACTATTGCAAAGTTCGAAGGTCTCGGTTTCTCTGGATTTTTTTAGTTTGGCTCCTATCTTACCTGAGTGGCCGTGAAATGGCTATCAAATTAGGCGATTCAATTTCACCCTACTTTCTTGTTCCATCGGGAGTGCCACAAGGTAGCCACCTAGGACCGTTAATATTTCTAGTGTATCTCAATGACGTTAATCTGCTACTTGGATCCTTCAAACTTTCTTTTGCCGATGATTTTAAACTGTATTGGACTGTCAATGATATTTAAGACGCTTCATTTTTACAATGTCAGCTCGATATATTCACCGAGTGGTGTGAAACAAATCGCATGGATTTTGGAACAGTCTATACAATAGACGGTCGACAATAGTGGGCAAAAAGGGAAGCCAACCGGCTTACTGCCGAAATATTTGCTACGCCGGGCAACGGTTGTGAAAAGTTGACCGCGTGGACAGTTGTAAAGTGATTGAACAAATCTCGAATTTAACGAATCGTGAACAAGCTCCATACCTGGTGAAAAAGTGTAAATTATTGCTACGTTTCATTTGACCATCGTCGGCTATCAACACGTGACAACTAGCAGTTATTACACCTGGTGATTGATGTGATTAAGTGGCCGAAGGTTGTCGTAGACCGGAGTATAGTGCAGAGTGCTAAATTGCCGAAGAATCTAACAGGAAAAGTGAACCATAGCCAGCAAAAGCAGAATTAACAGCTAGTAGAAACTAGTGACTTTCGGATATCGTTTGAATGATTTCTGGATCCTGGTTCCTGTTTCTTCGAAAGGGAAGCTTCGAATAGCCGTCGGAAAATTGTAAAACCATCGCACTCAAATACCAGGTGGGTTCGTTCTTTTTTGATTGTATTTTTCGCCGAATTGTTGGCTTTGGGGTGTTGGCTTGTCCAACCATGACCAAACCAGAGGAAACCAAAGTAAAAAGGTGTGCGCTAGAGATTCGGGCCAATTATCTCATATCGTCGCTGGTTGCGTTAGAAACTTTTCTGGAAACGTACGATGCCGATGAACAGGCGGATCAGGTGCCGGTCAGATTGGAAAAATTGGAGAGCTTCTATAACCAATACATCGATATGATCATTCAGCTGCATTTAGCACCATATTCTATTCCCGAAGTCGAATATGAGACCCTGCTTTTTGCTTCGAGTCCAAGTATTACGAGGTAAAGGCGAAATTGTGGAGAAAAAACCGATTGCAATAGCATCTTCTTCCCGGGTCAACGCTCTTACTTCCAAGAACATTAAGTATCCCGAGCTGAAACTACCAGAATTTACGGGTAATCCTCTAGAATGGCGTTCATTTCATGATCTCTACAACGCCGCTGTTGACTCATCGACAGAATTGAGTGCTTCAGAAAAATTTCAATATCTGAAGAGTTTGCTGCGAGGCGAGGCGGCAGGGCTGATTTCTGAAATTCCCATCAGTGACGTCAACTACGCAGAAGCATGGCAGCGTCTGGTGAATCGTTTCGACAACAAGCGAATCTTGGTGAAGTGTCATCTTGCGGAGCTGTTCGAAACACCATCGATGAAGCAAGAATCGGCGGAGGGACTCCTGAACCTTGTCGATCGGTTCGATCGGAATATTTCTATTCTTAAAAAGCTTGGGGAGCCAACGGACAGCTGGAGCACCATCCTAGTCTATCAGCTCAGCCTTCGTTTGGACCAAAACACACTCCGTGAATGGGAAAATCACATCGCCCGGAACGCCATGGATCTGCGACTTGACAAAAGAGAACCTCGAGACAACAGAATGCCTAAGTACTAGGACATGGTAAGCTTCTTGTAAGGTCATGCTCGCGTCCTTCAAGCCATCGCACCCAATCCTGTTCATTGTCGTGAAACTAAGGTGAAGTCGATCCCCAAAATATCCTCGTTGCATGTCTCTCGGTCAACGTCTACAGGATCAGCAGCTAGTCGCAAATGCTTGCAATGTAGCGGTGATCATTTTTGGTATCAGTGCTTCAAATTTTGCAAACTATCCCCCAAACAACGTTTCAATTTTGTGAAGCAGCAGCATCTGTGCTTGAATTGCACGAAAACCACTGCACACGGGTGTAAGGACAGTACTTCCGAAGGCTGTCGAAAATGCAAAAAACGGCATCATGCTCTCATTCATCTGCCATCGTTAGAGTCGAATGCAGAATCACCGTCGTCATCCAACACCAGCAACAGTTTGCAGCCTACGCCTTATTCCTCCTGCCCACCTGATCCGCATGCCACCTTGTCTAATATTGCGTCCGGTCCCTCAAGCTCAACGTTCGTATCCACCCACCAGTCCGCCCTAGTACCAGTCACACCCCATCCAACTTCGTCTCAGCCACAATCGAACCCACCTGCGGCGCTAGTGGCACACCCGGCGAAGCTTCCCAACGAAACAGTTCTTCTTTGTACGGCACTGGTCTATTTCGAGGATTTCGGCGGAGCTCGGGTCGTTGCTAGGGTTCTACTAGACAGCTGTTCACAGTTCAACCTCATGACGGAGTCCTTTTACAACGGTTACAAGATCGGTAGTAACTACAATCTCGTCAAGAATTTTGGCATTCGGAAAGAAGCTCAAGTTCCATGTGTTGAAGACAATCTCATGTGACCAACCAGCGCAATCAATCTCGACGGTAGACTGAGAAATCCCCAGCTAGATAAAATTAGCTGACCCAACGTTTAGTACCCCAGGGCCAGTAGATGCGCTTCTTGGCGCAGGAACCTATTTCGAGCTTTTGCGCTATGGTAGAATCTCTCGCGGCGAACGTTTGCAGCTACTCTAAAGCACCGTTCTTGGCTGGATTGTCTCCGGTGAGTGTTCCAATCGACTCACCTCACCACAAACCAGTTTGCTCACTCATAATCAAAAACTAGAACAGTTGGTGGTGCGATTCTGGGAATTGGAACAGTGTTTATCGTCGTCGGCTAAGTCTTCAGCTGAGAAGGAGTGCGAGCGCCATTTTCTTGCCAATGTATCTCGCAACGAAGATGGCCGATATCAAGTACGTCTCCCAGTGAAACAAGAGCTCCTTCCTCGCCTTGGTGACAACAAACACAATGCACGGCGTTGTTTCCTCGCAATGGAGCGAAAACTAGATGCAAATCCACCATTACGAGTTCAATACGAAGAATTCATCGAGGAGTACCAGCGTTTGGGGCACATGCGCGAAGTAACGGCTGAAGAATTAGCCTCAGAAGGCGATGATATTCAACAGTATTTTCTTCCGCATCACGCCATCCTACGACCTGATAGCACGACCATGAAGCTCCGCATTGTCTTCGATGCATCTTGCAAGAGTGGTTTTGGCCTATCGTTGAACGACATCCTCGTGACCGGTCCGACTATCCAGGACTTTCTCAACGACATCGTGCTTCGCTTTCGGATGCCAGCTTTCGTTCTCATGGGTGATATTTACAAAATGTATCAGCAGATTCTCCATCACCCTCTCGATCAGCGTTTACTACGGATCTACTGGCGGCAGACAAGTTCAGTGCCATTGAAGGTGTTCCAGCTTCTTACAATGACTTACGGTACTAGTTCTGCTCCATTTCTCGCTACACGAGTTCTGCAGCAGCTCGCGGAGGATGAACGAGATCGATTTCCATTAGCAGCAGTGGCAATTCGGATAGACATGTACATGGATGATCTGCTCACTGAATGCAATGACGTAGAGAAGCTCAAACAACTCTGCTCCCAACTTCTCGGAATCTTCGAGAGAGCTGGGATGCAACTTCGCCAAACATCCTCGAATCACCAGGAAATTCTTAATCAAATTCCCGAAGAGTGTCGAGAGACCAAATCGCTCATCGAGTTCGATTCAGACGCTCCTGTCAAGGCCCTTGGGCTCCTGTGGGAGCCAGAAATTGATTCACTTCTCTACAAAATGCCAAAATTTGCTAAGTGTGAGCAGTATACGAAGCGAATTATCTTGTCGCAGACGTCCAGTTGTTTCGATCCATTGGGTTTTCTTGGTCCAGCTGTTATTTAAGCCAAAATCATTCTACAAACCCTTTGGAAGCTCGACTACGACTGGGATCGTCCACTGCCTAGTGCGTTTGCCAACGAATAGGAAGACTACCAGCACCGCTTCAACAAATTGAAAACCTTCCGATTTCCCCGGCACGTGCAGTCACTGCGTCGTCCAGCCACGGTAGAAGTTCATGGATTCAGCGACGCTTCCGAGCACGCTTATGGAGCGTGCTTGTATCTTAGATCCATTGCTCCGGATGGGTATGTAACTATCCATCTCCTAGCAGCAAAGTCGCGAGTTGCTCCGCTCAATAACAAATCCATCGCACGATTGGAGCTCTGCGTGGCGCTACTTTTGTCGCGATTGCTTCTCTTCGTCTGTACTAGCATAGGAATTACGGAAAACATCTTCCTATGGACGGATTCAACTATCGTCCTCCACTGGTTGTGTGGAAGTCCTTAAACCTGGCAAACTTTTGTTGCCAATCGTGTCGCAGAGATCCAAGAACTGGCAACCAACTGCACTTGGAGCCACGTGCCTGGCGAAGAAAACCATGCCGATCTAATTTCGCGCGGCATTGATGTTAATGAGCTCTTGGATAATTCTTTGTGGTGGAACGGGCCACTCTGGCCTGGCACTTGTGACCAACCGTGGCCGCAGCCCTCTGTAGATCTCGGGCATTTGAAGGAAAAGGACCTAGAAGCGCGGAAAGGAATCGCGCTTCCAATCACCGGATCAGAAGTCAACGACGTCGTCACTTGATTCTCGTCATTCACCGTTTTCCTGCGAATCAGCGCATTGTGCAGGCGTTTTGCAAGCAACTGTCGCATTACGGCAGACCAACGTAGGCATGGTCCGATTTCCGTCGAAGAATTTAACGAAACACTCCACGGTGTACTTCGCTTGGTTCAGTACGAACACTTTGCTACAGAATTCAACTCCAAGCAAGAAGGCCGATACCATTCCGGTCGAAACTACGCAATCTCCATCCCATTCTTCAAGGCGGTCTTATTCGAGTTGGTGGCCGGCTGGAGCATGCCGGTGTCACTAATGACGCAAAGAATCCGTTAGTACTCCCGAGCAAACACCCTCTTGCGAGACTAATAGTTAGGTCATGCCATCGTCAGCAGCTACATTGTGGTCCCCAGCTATTGCTAGCCGTTTGTCAACAGTTCTGGCCATTGGGCGGCCGTGACCTAGCTCGCGATGTAGTTCACTAGTGCGTCACATGCGTCAAAGCACGGCCTCGCAATCTCGTACAGCTGATGGGGTCGCTACCAGCCATTCGCGTGGCCCAACCATACGCTTTCGAAAATGTCGGTGTGGACTTTGCCGGCCCGTTCTACCTCCAGCGGCCAAGTCCCCGTTCTACACCAAGAAAACCCATCTAGAACTTGTCTGCGAGCTCACTACAGCAGCTTTCATCGGGACCCAGCAAACACAGGATCGTATATGATAGCGGATATTTGTACAAGGTGGAGGCGATATACGTACAGTTTACATGGAGTCAAATGGACACATGTACGTATATCGCCTCCATTTTGTACATATACTCGCTATCATATACGATTTTGTGTTTGCTGGGGAGTCTTCGACGCTTCATAGCCAGGCGCGGTCTTCCACGCCACATATACTGTGATAATGCCACTAACTTTGTGGGCGCAGGAAGGGAAGAGCGTAATCTGTTCCGCTCGCAACAGCATCGTCATACCGTTTCCAACGAGACAGCCTCCCAGTCCATCCAGTTTCACTTCATCACGGCCAAATCTCCAAATGTAGGCGGGTTGTGGGAGGCCTGCGTCAAATCAATGAAGCATCATCTGCGGCGTGTCATTGGAAACGCCTATCTGTCACGAGAAGCCTTCTGCACCGTCCTCACCCAGGTCGAAAGCTGCCTAAACTCGCGACCCATCACACCACTCTCAAGTGACCCCAACGATATGCAAGCCCTTACACCAGGGCATTTCCGGATTGGACGGCCCCTGGGTGCACTTCCGGATCCAGATTACACCACCGTTCCTAAGAACCGACTTCGCCACTGGGAACGAGTACAACGTCACATCCAGCACTTCTGGAAGAGATGGCACCAGGAGTACCTTACCACCCTTCAGCAACGATATAAATGGTCGACTGTTACCCGCAATCTGATTGTCGGATCGATGGTCACGATCCAGAAAGAGTCCCTCCCAGTACAGAAATTTCCAGGCTCTGTGTTCTGCCTATCGAGGTAGATCAGATAACCAATCCAGATCCAGATGCTGGTCACCCGGTGGAACCTACAATCTCAACAGGGTCATATGGCAATGCTGGTCACCTCAGTGCTTTGACAGGAGGAGCAGGCACCACCCACGACGCAGTCTCAAGTGAAGACGAAGATTAAATCTTGAAATGTAATTTAAGGTGGCCGGTGTGTTCAATACTAAATTAGGTTTAAATTAAATTCAATCTCGCATCAATTTTTTGTAATACCCAAATCCTACTCTAAATAACTGTGGCAAAAACCCTACTATCTACTACTCTGTTCTGATTAGTAACAAAGCCTCATATATACATTGAGCCAGACATCGGACAATAGACCGTTGTTTCCACCATCAACGCCGGCCTCACCGGCGGTCTAGACAGCAGGAACAATAGGTAGCTACCAGATCGATAGGCAGCAAGTGAGCTCAATAGTTAGATCGTAGGCAGTTGTTTACCACCCGGTCACCGATCTGGATGTACCATATATCGCTATTGGCTTAATATATTGTGTCGTTTCTCGTACCAAATTAGTTCTTTTGGTGGAAAGTGTTGCCCCTCCGATTTCTTTCGTTGCCTGCAATATTGTCGTGTGTCGACGGAATCGTGACTATCCGCGAGTGTCCGCGAGTGTATTCAAGTGTCGTCTCGAACACCCTCAATATAGTAATTTCGACCGCAACTTTTGTTTGCGTGTAATCACGCGTACCACTAAACCACTGGCGCCGTCTACACAAAATCAGGGACCTGGCGGGGAGTCATTTTCCTGTAGCCATGATTTCTATCCAAACGTCAAAAGATTCATTGTTTGTATACAATACTGGCATTCGTACCCGTAGTAACAAACGTCAGGTGGGCCTTATTTAAATAGGGTCCGTATGTTGCATACTGTCTAACGCTTGTAAATAGGATAGGGTTGCCAGGCCCCCTGAACAAAATACATTATTATAACGAAAATGTTTTGAAATATAGGTGCATCTGCAATCGATTGCAGTTTGCTTGTGTACTAGTTGGGCATTACAAGCTATCTCATATATCATTTGTTGGTGCATTGTCATACAGTATTAATGGTATTTTGAACCATTTTAGTGTCCCATCTGATTTAAGAATATAATTTAATAGATAAAATTTATGTTTTAGACACAAACTTCAAAAATTTCTGCTTGTTTGACGATTAAAAATTTTCATTTGTCACATAAATATCATGTGTAAACATATCTCATTAAGCGCCATTTACGTGTAACACTTGAATGTTATGGGGAAATTAATATAAATGTTCACCAAACAATATCTGTAAAATGTTATGCGCGTATGATCAGACTACGAAGATGTAACATGTTAAAAGACTACATACCTTGATTTTGCTTGATCATACTTTTTACAACCTCCTTGTACAATGTACCAACTCCGTAGTCTGAACAAAACATTACAGAATGTACTCGTACGTACCTGCTGCCTCTTTCCTTATGTATGCATTTAGTGCTTCAGCAAATTGGTTCGAATTTTCCAAAGCAGCGCAAACTTTTCTTATTCGTTGAGGCATCTCGTCTATCAATTCATTTTCACAAATTGGAGGAACAGCGGTTGTGGCCTGGCACGTAGTTAATGTGATGTTCAGGATTAAACCAGCGCAGAATAGTATGCTCATCGACTCCGTTCGCAACCTATAACATTATGGAAAAACGAAGAAAAATAATACTTAATCACAAATGAATTCGAAATCTTCCGTTCGTTTTGTTTGGCGATAAATTATGGTTGATTAGACTTAGTGAAGTTTAAGAGGTGTGAGTGTGACTCTCTCTGACCTCAGCATGATTTTCAAAATCAGGAATAAAACAAGAAAAGAAAAAATCACGAATTGAAAAGAAAAGAAATAAAATATATTGAGGCAGAAACGATAGGGGATAAGGCAAATTTAACGATAAATTCAAATAAGAAGATGTCCCTGCATTTTCAGAATTTCATGTTTATAGCGTATCACAATAGGCTTACTATCGGCTTTCAACTTAATGTCATTGAAGCACTTTTGGGGTAGAGAACCACTACGGCCGTACCTTGCTTTGAAACATGGTCCTGGTAGCCAAATAAGGCCAGTATCGACTTAAAAAGTAGAGAGGTTACGTAATTTTGTTCAATATTACCAAGCGGAGTTTTGACAATTGATCTGCATGGAATGAAATGTCACCTTCACTTACGGAATAATCGAGCGGAATATTTTTCCGAAAGTAAAAGTGAGAGCTCCCATTAGTTTGCATGGAAACCTTACAAATTCCAATTAATCAGGTGGATACTGCTGCAGAAATTTCTTTTCGATTCTTTACTTTTCCGTTTCAGTAAACGGAATTTAACATGGGTTTGGGATAGAAAAAGAAATTTCTTTCGAACTCGATACCTACCTATAAGGTGGAATGAATTAATAACCCTTAAAGTGTTTTAAACGCCATACATCACAATTAACACGATATGATCTAAGATTTCTTAATTCCTTGAGATAGAAAAATAAAATGTTCAGCAAATTTGTTTGAGGGGTTATTTGTTGGGAGTTACGTTTTGTGAAGGGATTCATTTAGCTTGGGATCGATTCCTGAGCCGAAAAATATACAGTCCGGTACCGGTCTATACGCTTAATGCAGACCGTAAACAACGAAACCATCATAAACCTCTACAGTCATGGGCAGAATTGTTGTACGGGGTGAAACTTACAAATCAGATCCCGGTTTTATTGAGAATTGCACCGCTGGAGGCGCTTTACTTTCAAGTTAATATAAATGAGTGATGCTTTGGGTAGGGGTAACTGGTTTCACCCTACGATATCTCGAGAGCCTCACCAGTTAGGACATATCACGCCTCAGTAACCTTGTCCTAGTGGTTAAGACCTTCCAAAAAATGGTCACATAAGTTCGGAAATCACTCACCTCACTAGTATACTAGTATACATATAACCTTCCAGTTTGTTATTGTTACATCTCCGGGGACACTAGCACGGCGTAGCGAGTGAATTCTGTACGTATGCGATTACCATCCGGATAGACTTGGTCACTAGAACAGAATTGCTAAAGGAAGCAATGGCCTATCTGATAAGGCTTTCGAGATACAGTTAACACAAAGTGGAAGCTCACACAGAGATAAATTTGATAGTCAAGCTTACCATTATTGGGGGTTAGGATGACTATTGCAGTAAAGTGATTGAGAACCGACTATGATCATGTTCAAAACGACCATTAAAAATAGTTGAACCAACATTTGCCATAATTTCATAATAGTCCTTGTTACCATGATCATAGTTAAGAATGCCATGAACGTGGTGAATTCGAGCATTTTCATGGTTATTGTTACCGTTATATGCGATAGTCATCCAGGCCATGATGTAATTGTCGGTATAACGAGAGAATTTTTTTCAGAGCATATGCATACTACCGCCGCGTAGCGACATAATTTTGAACATATGTGACCTCTATCCGGGAGGATTTGTCCACCATGACAAGTTTGATGAAGAACAAACATGTAAGGCTCTCGGGCTATAGCAATAACCCCGGTCCCGCGTTTAAGTTGGAAAACGAGGTCTCCCGAACTCTGATTCCAGGCAAATACGCTGCTATTTTGAATATTTCGTGCGCTGATCAATACGTCGTTTGCAGTCAACCATCTTTGACCCAACGTCGCATTATCTCGGCAACTTGGCGACTGGGACATGAATCTGCTGCCAGACCCACAGTGACCGATGTTAACGAAACACCACCGCTAGCTGTCCCGGCTGCTTACGAACCACATCTAATATCTCTAACTCCTCCGGCCCCTCTCATCGTACGGCTGGTAGGGATCTCAATGTGCACGGACTGCCCAGAATGTCGGCGTTATGAGCTCTAGTCTAGTCCTTTACTTTCAGGCTAGCTTGGACTATTCGTACGACATAATCATTCTTACTGAGACATGGCTCAATGATAACACTCTCGCCATAGCTGCTTTTGGTTCGTCCTACAAGGTATTTCGGCGCGACACAAGTGCACTAAATTGTCGAAAGGTTTCTGGTGGAGGCGTTTTGATTGCTGTACAGTACGGACTCATATCGCACATAGTTGAAGATGAATCTTGGAAGTTGGCGGAGCAAGCTTGGATCTCAATGAATTTCAAGTATCGTACCCTGTACCTATGTGCCGTTTACTTTTCTCCTGACAGAGTTAGCGACGATGATCTCATAAATGTACACCATCGGTCAGTCGCACAATTTTCTGGAAATGCCTCCCTTAGAGAAGAAATCGTGATAATCGGGGATTTTAATCTCCCCGGTATCAAATGGCGGCGTGGATCCACAGCTTCCTTTATTCCGACACTTCCCAATCGCGCATCCATGCAAAGTCGATTTCGATGCTTGATTATTATTCCGTTGCATCCTTACGCCAGATTAACGACATTGTGAATAAAAATGGACGACCTCTAGACTGCTTTGTGAATGCCAACATCCACCAAGTCTGCACTAGTAAAACAGATGCCTCATCATCCACCACTTCTTCTCAATCTCGTGACTAGTGCTCCGATCGAACCAGCTATTGTACAGCTATCCACCTACCATGACTTCTGCAATGCAGATTACGACAGCATTCTCGATGTGCTTATCAGGATTAACTGCAATGAAACCCTTGACATAAACGACGTCGATAGCGCCACCACCACGTTCTCCAACATCTTGAGCTACTTGATCGACAGACACGTTCCAAAGAATGTCTCTCCAGCCTAAAAAAAAGTATCATGGCAGACAGATGCCCTGCGCAGGCTGAAATCAAAAATGAAGGAGGCTTTACGTAGGTGTTCGAAACATCAGTCGATAGCGTTACGGAACCATTACCTGACGCTCAACCATCGATAGACTCTCGGCCCACCAACGCAAGCTCCAAAGCAGACTGAAGCATAATCCTAAGGTGTTCTGACGACACATTAATGAGCAACGCATGGAGAACGGTTTACCTTCATCCATCTCTCGGAACGGTGTTAAAAGGGGAGTAGAAATGCTGATAAAAAAAGGGGAGAAGAAATGCTGATAACTACCGCGGAACTTAGAGCTTGTGCGTAGCCTCTAAGCTGTTTAAACTGGCCGTTTTGGAACCCCTTTTGGAAGTTTTGGAAGTTTTTGGCCGTTTTGGAAGTCTCCTATTATCTTCGTACTCCTTGGTTGGAACGTATCTGCAAAGAGACAACCAAGTGAAGGACCTTGGTGGGATACTCGACTATAAACTCACGTACAAACCTCACATATCCTACATCGTAACGAAAGCTTTTCGAAATATCAAAAAGCCTGGCGTTCGGACAGGCAGTTCAAGTCAAGCGTAGTTGGTGCAGACACGCATCTCCATCGATGAGCTCACACTACCTTTATGCAATAAAGCGAATAAAATCTCCTTATCAAAATCATTCAACTAACTTAGTATAGAATGCCACATATTCTCTCGACAAGAAGAATCTGCGCTGCATATCAAGGATCATAATAAAGTAAGTAAAACCAATCAGCAATTCTCGCAAAAGTTGGGAAACCATTCTGGAAAATTTACAATTTCAAACGAGCGGTTGCCTTAGCGACGGACACGATCTGTCGGATTAGGCCATGAAAAGTTCGCCTTAAAGGGGAACTTGCCTTAGCGGCGGATACGATCCGTCACCTTAGAAGAGAACTTGTTTCAGCAACGGATACGATCCGTTGGGTAAGACCTAAAGAAAGTTTGCCTTAGAAGGAAACTTATAGCAACGGATACGATCTGTTGAGTCCATAAAGAAAGTTCGCCTCAGAAGGGAATTTGTTTCAGCAACGGATACTATCTGTTGGGTCAGGCTGTAAATAAAGTTTGCCGTAGAAAGGAACTAGAAGTTGAACTAACTAAATAGGAATGCATTGGTTGCTGATAGCATCGTAAAACAAGAAAACAGACCAACTGTGAATATGTTCTATTATGTGACCGGAATTTTCCCAATGTTTGTAAAAAAAAATTAAAATAAAACGTTATTAATAATGCATTTGAATAATTTCATACAGATGGAAGACGAGCTGCTCAAGCTACCGCCATTTGAATGCGACAATGTTCCAATAAAGGAACTAAGGCAGAAATTGTTCGACTACAAGAAGCAATTTGAGTACATCGCAGCCGCTATGAGCAAGAAGAAGAAGAAAAAGCTTAAGAATATTTTCCTGGCCTTTGCTGGTCGTCCACTAAAACGAGTCTACGAAAGTTTGTCCAAGTTAAGCCAGGGAACCGACGTAGACTTAGAAGATGATTTTGACAACGTGATACGACAACTCGACAACTGCTTGGCTCCAAAACGGCACGACACCTTCGAGAAACACTCATTCTGGACACAAAAACCAGTCGCTGGAGAAACGCTGGACATGTTTTTACTCCGTGCCCAAGTTTTGGCCAGCAAGTGCCAAAAGAGAAGACCTGAGGCGCCATGCGAAAACTTCGGAAATCGAAGAAGGAGATCGCGTCTTGTTACAGAATCTAATATCCGCTGGGAAACTCACTACAACATTAGGTAGAACGGAATATGATGTCATGGAGAAGAAGGAAAACCGTGTGAAGATTCGCGATCCTGTGTCCGGTAGCGTCCTGGAAAGAAACACGGCTCATCTCAAGAAAATTCCCACACAAGCAGTCTATAATGAAGAAACATCAACAACTTTCGTGGATGACATAATTAACAACCCAACATCTGAACAAGAACAGGAAACGGTGCAGCCAATTCGTCCCCTCGTCTGATGTGCCGACCAACCTGGCAGCAAGATTACATCTTCGGTCATCCATGACCTGAAAGAAAAAGGAAGATGTGGTGAACAATGCGAGCCATATCAAGCCTGGCGTTCGGACAGGCAGTTCAAGTCAAGCGTAGCTGGTGCAGACAAGTATCTCCATCGATGTGCTCACACTACCCCTATGCAATAAAGCGAATAAAATCTCCTTATCAAAATCATTCAGCTAACTTAGTATAGAATACCCCAATCAACTTCTTTTTTCGTGTGGCTAATGAATTTCGAGACGTGTACTGCCTTAAGTCGCTGTACTGTTCGTTGGTGAGGTTCACCTGGGAATAAGCTTCCCCAGTCTGGAACCCTCATTTCCAAAATAGAGCCGAAGGTATTGAGCTAATTCAACGACGTTTCATCCGATACGCTCTTCGTAGACTGCCTTGGTGGGAGTTACGAGTTACGTTGCGTCGCTGCCTTATGAGTTTCGAGCGTCACTGCCTTATGATTCGTTTAGACACTCTTCAAATCCGTCGTAAAGACGCGAAGGCACTTATCTTTGCTGATTTTCTGTCTGATCGAATGGACTGCCCTGCACTGCTCGACGATATTCCACTCCATGCTCGTAGCTTCGTATCTTACGAAAATCTGTCTACCGGACGAATTTTGGAATAATTCCTTTGTAACGTGCCTTTAATTGTGTTTCGTATGTTTTTTATTTTAATATGTCACGAGACTATCTTACGAAAAACCGTCTACCGGATGAATTCTGGAATGATTGCTTTGTTACGTGCCTTTAATTGTGTGTCGTCTATTTTTAATTTAATATGTCACGAGACTATACGAGAAGACAGTTTTTGTTAGCATTAAGATAGTTTGTTTTTATCATTTGGACACCAAATTTAATCAAATAGATAAATAACAAACTGGAAGGCCATATGCACACTAGCGCCATGTAGTTTATTTGACTTCGAACTTACACTCAGTAGCAAAAAAAAAGCCGAGCAATAGTTTTCTTCCAAAAACCGCCATGTTCAACGTTCTGTAACTTTTTTTTTCTCTGTTCGGAACATAAACCATTGCGATCAGTAATTTGATCTATTGTAGTATATTCCGTATCCTTTGTTTAGTGAATGTCGAGTTACTTCATCACTATTGAGAAATGATGAAGTATTCGGTGTTTTTTACAGTTGTCTGTAACTTTGTTAATTATAAATATTTTTGGCTGAAAATTTGACAACACTATAATCAATGTATAGAATTTATGTGACCAAAATTTCATGTTGATAAAATTTATAAATTTGAAGTTTCCATGAAAAATTTAGGTAGCATATTAAAAATTTCACCATAGTCTAAAACAACATAGAAAATAATGTGGACAAAATTTGAACTATTTCCATTGGTTTGGACTACAGCTGGCGTCAAAGTTAACGAACCACCATGTGTATTTCCCTTTTTTTTTCCAATATTGACCATGCTGAAATATCGGTGCAAAAAAAAGCAACATCCGATGCAAAAAAAAGCAACCAAAACCATGTTCATCAGAAATAGTTGCATTTATTTATCTATTTATAACGGTAAAGGCGCAGCGAGGAATATACACTTTTAATTCTTTGCTCTCCATTGTTACTTGTAATAAATAGCTCCTCTATGTATATTGGGAGACTTAAGTAACATCGAGAAACATTATAAAACCGAAAAGCTTACGTCAAAATGTTATTTGTTTGACAAATCAAATTTGAATACAGCTGTGCTTCTAAACTCGGATAGTTTTTAAAGTCATATCAAGAACATCGATCTGATCACTCAATTTCTTTTATAACTCTTACTTTCGTCATTGTTACAATTTTCTCGTGATTTCATATATTTTTCAAGAAGTTGATTACATGATAGTGAAGTTATTTTGGCGTCAGTCAGTTACTCTCAATAGTCTCAATCAAAAGTTCACATACGCAAGTTAACCGTTTTATGACCAGAAAAAAACAACTTTAAAAGACCGCCAAGGATAGCCGGTACCAACTGAAATGATCACATTTTTACCTATTGTCAATCGATCTGCACGATCTTGACGTCATTTGATTTAGTTGCCCGTGGGACCAGGTGTAAGATTTTTGATTAAGATTTAAAAGATCCCATCATCACATAGCTTTCATGTTTTAGAATTTTTTAGTAATAGTTCTAACTTTGTCCAAATCCTGAAAGATAATATTCAGATGACAACTTAAAACTCAAAAGGTCTAATAAGATCTGAACTGAAATTATGGGAGCTCTCATTCTGCACTAAGTTTCTCTATAAGTTTTGTTCGATTATGTAGTTAAAAAAATGAAGAGAATTTGTTTAAAAATATTCAGGTTGATATAATTCCATGTATCGAACATCCGTAATTTATAGTTCTGCTATCTAGAATTAGTAGTACGAACAACTTTAAATTATATGGATGTAAATGTTTCTTAAAACAGGAATAGACTACATGAATAGATAACCATCAACAAATCCGTAATTTAAACTGAAAAGTTTTCGGCTCTAGTTGATTTTCAAGAGAAGATTTCAAGTATGGTAGCATTACCAATCATATTAACAACAATAGCTTCTTCTAGCCTTCTCCCGAATTATAACTGATACCATATTCACTTTCATCGCAGATGGTTTAATTTTAATCCACACTTTTTCATCTGCAGGTTAGCCAATAAAAAGAAAACTCCTATTCACTAGTAATTTAAATGAACGTGATGAAACTATGAACCGTTATTTACGAATTATGTACGTAGTCCATTATTCTTATGTTTAAAATTCAAATAATTTTCATTCTTAGCACTACTACAACGTTGCAGAGATAAAGTCACATATTTGCAGTTTGCTTATTATAAATTTTTTAATCCGATTAAATCTCTTTGCCACTCACATTTTGTCTTCTTGCTATGATTCAGATACAATTGCGAAGAGCACGGCTATGTTGTACACTGGCACTTATTTAATATGGCCCTTTGATATACTCCACCGACAATGAAAATCGCAAGTCTGGCTACGATCCTTTTATATGCTGAAAATAGAAAAATTGCGACGGCGCAAAACTGAAAGTTTGTCCCCAGCCATGCTACTCATCAAACACGGAAGAATGTTAATGCTTATCGTTTGTCATCCAGTTGTAACACAAAATTGCATGGATAAATTGAATGAATGTTCAACAGGTAAGTATTTTTTTGTTGTTGAAAGTATATGCTGTTTGAAATATTTTTGAATGATGGAAGTAAATGATCCTAGTGTTTCTAGTTGGAAATATTTGATTATTCAGTGCTTTTCAGCGGTCTTTAAAATGAAATTCAAGCTGTTGAAAGGCTAATTGTTTTCCTTTTTTAATAGTAATTCTATTCCACTATATTTGAAATTAAAATGAATGTATGTGTCCCTTGACTCAGCCTAATATGCTGCGGGGGATTACATTTTTAATTGAAACTCATGAAGTAATTGAGTTGGAAACGATATTTAACTAGGTTTACTAGTTGCTGTTCTAAACCATTGAAAATTAATCAACTAATTATTTTAATTTCTTTTTTTATTTTCTTGATTATAGAGATTTTCTGCTATTTGAAAATATGCAACCACAAAATAATACATTCACATTAAAATTTTCAGCAATACACACAGTTTACTATGTGATAAATACATTAAGTCATAGTTGGGAACATTGGAAAAAATGTGTCCTCAATATTTGGTATACGATTTTCTTGTGAAATCATTGTTCATATTTCTATATGAATAGTTATTTTTTAACGTGTGACTATTTTCATAATATTTTCGATGCATTACAAAGCATATCGATTCAATTAAGCCAAATTTAAGTCATTTGAAGATCGTGAAGGCAATCTGTCAGCTTAACCAGTGAAATCCAGATAGCTGAAAAAAAAAAGGAAAACGAAAATCTCGCTCAAGTGTACTAGTATACAACTGATACTCGATTTATTGGAAGGTGAGAAGTCCTCTGCGTTTCTACGATAGATCCTTTGGATGATTGATATAGAATGGTTCTAATGGTGAGTTGGCAGAATGGTTCGTTTTGGTAAACTATTCGCTGAACAATTCTGATCAATATCAATATCTGATGTTGATATCCGATTCAAACCGATTCATACCAACAGTAAAAATTCTGTTGGTACAACTCAAAAAATGTGAAACCTATTGGTTTTTCATTGTCAAAACAAGATAATTCAAAACATCGCTTGAGAGCTGATTGGTCTAATTTATATATAAATGTATACCAACAGTACGGATGTTGTTGGACCACTCACTTTCAAGTTTTGTCTCATATGATTTATTGGCCGTTCGATAATGAAAACATAATAATTCCCTCTGAACTCTGCTACTTTGGTTTGTGTTTAGATGAGCCATTTGAAAAATGTACAAACGAAACTCATACATTTCCATTCAAAATTTTACCAATATCAACATTTTTACTAAGTTATTCAGACAACAGGCCATAGTTGGGAACAACGAAAAAAATATGTCCCTAACTCCTTGTTATTTTATCTATGCAACAGTTAGTTTATAACGTGTGACTATTTTCTATACATCTAGGCTGCATTATTTGGTTTATCGGTTCAATTCAGCCAAATTTTGATCATTCGAAGATCATAGAGATATTCTGTTCAGCTTAACCAGTGAAATAAAGCTGTCTAAAAAGTTAAGAAAATCGAAAATGACGTGGAAGTGAACAACTATAAATTGATTAATAATGTCTCAATTACTTCGGTATAAATCGGTCATCCCGATAGCAACATGATTTTGTTGATTATCGCTGAATTATGACATATTTGATACATATGCCGAAGAAAGGAGCTAGGCTAACGTTACATCCCCCTTACCCTACAATATGTGCACGCAGTACATATTTACACATAGGTACAAATAGTGAAATGATGGTACAGTTCAAATATATTTATAACATAATTACCTAAAAAAAATTATCTTTTTTATTGAATCTTTCTCGAAACAGCAGTATTGAATCTCATGTTCTTTCATACACTGCAAAAATTTCAAAGGATAAATAAACCCATCTATGTGTTTTGTTTACCTTATTGAAACAAATGGTAAACTTTCGAATTTAATAACCTACTCATACATTTAGATTTGCTAAAAAGTAACAAATTGATGAGTTTTTTTTTTAATTTCAACATCCCTACACTCAGGAAATCATCCGTACGGTTTTCATACGATCGTAACTATGAACCATAGAGCAAGGGTCCAAAACTTATTCCATTCGAATTCGTATGAAATGTTTACTGTTGCATTAGTCGAAAAAAAAAACATTCCTCATATATACTTTCAATCGATCAAGCTACTAATCAAGCATGTGAAGTACCGTGGGATTGTGGCTCGCCTCTGGATCCCGAGGTTCATAGTTCGAATCCCGATTGCAACTTTTTTTTTTCTGTGAGGAAAACTTTCATACGATCGTCCTATGAACTTCTTTCCATTAGAGATGAATCGTATGAAATTTGCAATAATATCTTGTGGCAAATTTTCGTACGATATTCGAATGAATTTCTCTCGATTTGTTCGCTCAGTATACTTAAATGACCCTAATGACCACTGGATTTTAAGACTTTTCGTAAAAAGCAGCCTGATTTTTTTTTCCATCACACCAATACGGCTTTTAAACATCATTGTTTTAAAGGACCGTAATGATGCAAACTTGAGAATCCTCAGCCTTCAGAATTTTGAAGCAGGTTCTGGAATTCCCCCTTGAAGTGTCTATTTTTAAAATGGATAAAATAATTTTTTTATGTCATAATCCTAATGGAAACACTTTCCGAAAATCTTGATCGAGAGTTTCCAGAATCTGCTATGAAGTGGTCAAAGCAATGATTGCCTTGTTATCGTCGTTCTAAACCATGAAATTTGACACTGTATCAAATTAAAGTGAAAAAACAATAAAATTCAGGCTACTTTCACAATTTGTTTTGTTTATTTTGTTAACTAATCTGTGATGCTATAATTCTCCTAGTGTACGCTTCACTTATCACAGTTCCTCCATTGATTATGATCTCTCCATGAAACAGGCTATTCAAGGAGTTCCAGATCAATTTCAACCTATTTTAATTCCCCATATTTTCATTGAAAAATACCAACATGTCAATTGCAATAGAAGAATATTCACTGATGGGTCGCGCATTGATGATCCACTGGATTCGGTGTCTACTATGAATACTCATCTGCCTTTTGGAAACTTCAAGAACCTTGTTCCGTATATGTTGCTGAGCTGGCAGCAATCAATTTCGCATTGGGGATAATTTCCGACATGCCTATAGACCATTATTTCATCTTCTCGGATAGTCTTAGTTCTATCGAGGCCCTCCGGTCGATGAAAACAGTGAGGCACTCATCTTACTTTCTTTCAAAAATAAGGGAGCAGATGTGTGCGTTGGTCCAAAGATTATTTAGGATTACCTTTGCATGGGGCCCCTCACATTGCTCAATTCCAGACAATGAGAAGGCTGACTCTTTTGCAAAGGTGGGCGCACAAGAAGGCGAGATTTATCAAAGAAGAATTTCACATGATGAATTTTTCCCATTAGTACGTCAGAGTTCTCTTCAAAGTTGGCAAAACGCTTGGACAAGTAATTCTCTTGGGCGGTGATTACATTCCATTATTCCAAATGTTTCGTCGAGATCGTGGTTCAATGGTCTGGATGTAAGTCGCGGTTTCATTCGTGTGATGTCAAGACTTATATCCAACCACTACTCGCTAGACGCACATCTACATCTCTACAGAATTAACCTCGTCGATAGCAACATATGTAGGTGCGGAACCGGTTATGATGACATCGCTCACGCAGTTTGTTAATTGCCCGGATAATAATACTTCTATTAATAGTCGTGCGACTATTGGATACCCTAGTGGCCCGAGGTAGACAACCCTTCCACGAGGTAAGATATGTTTTGAGAATGCGAGATCTTCCCTACATGCAAGCGATTTACGAATTCCTTTGTTTGTCTGATCTAAGAGTGTAACGTCAGCATCCCCCATCCGGCCACTCTAGTAAATTCCCTGCCATTGTGTCCCAGTTATATTATCCTTTTGTTTCCGTGCTACTTGTACCTGCCCAGCAAGCTGTGGACACCCATCTGCGGCTTAGTTCCTGAAAGGGACTACAGGGACCGAGGATTTGGTAGATGTCGCAACCATGAGCAGCACCTAATCCCTGAAATAAGTTACCTGCCTAGCGATTTCAAACGATAATGTGACCCATTAACCTCGTGCTAGCCACGAGTAATTGGCACCCCACATTACTAAAATCGAAAAATAAAACATTGTTAATTACAATCTTAAATATCAGCTCCGCAAAGTGTTACACACGCCTCCCAAGTGTAAAACGCCAGGTTGAGCAGTTATAACATGTTATATGCCTATCTTGATGATAATTTTTTTCTCATATTAAATTTCCTGGGTATCAACAAACATAGAAGGAATGAAAATATTATGATTTAATTAATAAGAGACTTGTAATTTATTTTGTTTTTTATGTTATATTGATTTTGTTCTTAAACGAATTGCAATGGGAATTTAAAACGTTTTCTTCATTATTTGCAAAGGGTATTTTAACCACATGACTGAAGTTGCTGTCATCCACGAACAACAATCGTGAAACCGAAAACCTGGTGCTGCATGTGGTGCTAATTTGACAGCTCGGTTTTTTTTTAATTCTGTATACAGCCAACACAATATTCGAGGCGGAAGTTGTCGTGTTTTGTCGTTAAATTAATTCGAAAGAAAAATATTCCTTGTTGTTCGTAGTGAAGTGGTTATCACAACAATTGTATTTTTTCAATGTTTATCAGCCACCCAAGCAGCACACAACAGTCAAAACTGGTTTCAGCAGCTCTATTGTGACTTAATTGAGTCACAGAGCAGTCACCTTTACTGGGTTGAAACAAATGTGCTACTAGGGCAGGTATTATAATGTTTTATCTAAATTACTGATACTAACGGGTGTTCCGATCAAAATTTGGTCAAACAGTAATGTGTGTGAGTCGATCAAAGTTTTTAGTAATAGGTCAAATTCTTTTTATTTTTCAAGTTCAGTTAATACAGAATACAGGAAAAATATTCAGCTAAGCTTCCTTTTTACCGAATGCGAATTGCCGGGTCTTTCTTTTAACACCTGCCGTAAGATTTTGTACAGTCTCCTTGTCCATTTTATTCACCGCAGAACGCCAGTTTGCCTTGAACTGTTTTTCGCTCACAACAGCTTTTTGAGTCTGCTTAAGGTTCCGCTTGACGATGGCCCAATATTGTTCGATTGGGTGGAGCTCTGGCGTGTTTGGAGGGTTCTTGTCCTTGGATAACACTTGAATGTGGTTGGCAGCATACCACTCCATGGCCTTTTTTCCGTAATGGCAAGATGCCAAATCCGGTCAAAATAGAACGGAAAATTGTGTCGCTTCAGGAAAGGCAGTAGACGTTTTTATAGGCACTCGCTCTGATAAATTTCCTGGTTGACGGTTCCGGTTGCAATGTAACCGTTGCTCTTCAAGCCATTGGTACAGATGGCCTACCACACCAGATATTTCTTAGCGAACTTTGACACACATTGATTGTTGTTTTTGTATTCTCCCAAGCGCGGAAGTAACGATCTTTGATGAAGTTTGTCAGAAGTAGATAATTTATCATCTCCATGCGAAGCGCTAGGAGTGGACGGTAATTTATTGCTAGAACGAAATAGACATGAAGAGAAAGTGTATTGATAGTTCCGTATAGGGCAACGGCAGGCTTTGAAAATTGAAAGATCAAGTTTGAAAACGAGCGGAGGGCACATTATTGAACGGTAGTATCCGCTCAGGCACATAACCCTTTACCATACTACCCCATGCAGGATAGGCAAGAGGAGGAAATCCCCTTGACTGGCAAAAGGTTATGCAACCGGTCGGGAAATTATCTCCCGCTGTTGGGTTTATTTTTAGCATACGGTAATAGCATACAATCCGTGTACCCTTAACCTATTTACAGCTTTGACAACTTAGCTGACTGTTATGAGAGGGTAATTACGTTTTTTTTACATATTTAAACGATCTTCTATGTGCACGAGTCGCTGATTGTATTATAAATTTTAATTAAAATTTTTAACATTTGTCATAAGAAATGCTTCTAAGAAATAAAGAATATAGTCTGAGAAATAATGTTTTGAAAGAAATATATTAACTTTCAATAATCCTTAGTTATTTCAGCCAATTAGCACTCAATATATTTTTTCATTTATTTTAATTTTGCGTAGATTTTAAACGTATCCATCATATTTTTTGAGTAATATTTTTATAGGGGGCCCGTAAATGTGAGCAATCTAAAATAAAAAGACATTTACATCGTAATTGGAAAACTAACACTTCACTTGATCACTTTTTTAAATATAGAAAATAAAAAAAACTGAAATACTTTTTAAACTGTAGCTGATATAAGCGAGCAAATTCCATAAATTCCATTAGAAAAAGCTTCTCCTATGACAGATAGGCCTATTTCGTCGTCGACTTACAGTTTTCTTGAGTGCCGAGTGCTCGACTCGAAGTTGTACTACCTGAGCATAATTACAACGGACTTCTAGACTAATAACACACTACATCGGACTTTACACTCAGTGGATCAGTAGGGACATTTTCGGTATGCGAGATGTTCCACAGGCTGGAGCGAAATCGAACCATTTCTCTCTGGCAATCGCCTGAATGATGGGTGAAGCTGAAATTTCGAAACTTTCCAAAATCCCATTAAAAAAATATTTACTTTTTCCTCAGTCTTCCAAAATGTTTGAACAAAAAAGAATATTAATAACATGTAAAAGCTAAACTTGCGTGTTATGCGTAAGATAAGAACATATAAACATAAGCAAAACGAACATGTTGCTATTTTGAATCACTGAAATAAAACAGCAGTTTGCGTAAAACAGTCATAGAAGATCTTAAATTTTGGTAAAACAATCTGATCTTTAGCAAATACCGGAACAAATTATGAGGAGATCTGATTGATTGATTTTTGAAACTTTTTTTTTGCTATTTCCACAAATATTCTTTAATTGAAACCATTTCCGCAGTATCACATCAATATTAGCAGCGGCTGGATAGTCAAAAAAAAATGAAAATATTTTTTTGGCTCAGGAAGTACTAGCACACCGGTCCCAAGCTCGGTCCCAAGTTTAATGATTTGCCCCTAATAACGTAACTCACACCAACTCACCCTCAAATGTTCTGTCAAAATAACACAGTGAATCAAAACAAAAACAAAGATACTAGCACCGAAAGGTACTACAAAGCTCAAGAGTGTATTGCAAGGTGCAGACTGCAAGGTGTAATTCGGAACTAGGGGTTCTACAACAGTTAACCAATTTCAAATCGCTAGTAGCACATTGATTGTTGATATTACTGGGTTATGAGTCGATATAATTTTAAAATGTGAGTCGCAACCTGAAAAAGTTTGAGAACCTCTGCTGTAGTTAAGTAGTAACAATAAAAAATGTAATCGACCGCTGCGTACTAAGCTGAGTTTGATGACCAATACCCTATAGTTTTGAAATAAAATGGTATGTACCTACCATTAGATCCCGCATGGAAATTCCATTATTATTTTAATTTCCTCTTGTCATCGGTGCATTGCAAACCCATCACCTAGTAAAAGCATAAAATAATATATTCATTCAAATCTCCATTGACACATTCATCTTCCTCAGGATTGCGGCATATCTTCTACAACTTATGCTCTCTGTTTAGCGTTATTTTCAGTCGTTCCATTTTGTTTCTTGTTCGTATCGTTTTATTTCCCTTAAGACGCTAGTTTCAGCTGAAAACTGAAAAATAGCTCCTGAAAATCGGTTACTCCTGTTCATGATCATGATATGTTGTACATAATATTGGAAATAATAAGACAATAATATGCTCTATTGCGCATTGTTCCGGCTCCATGTATACAGTTATATTCGAAGCAATAATTGGTTTTCGTTAGAATTGCTTCTAGCCTTTATCTGAAACACAGATATTGGATCAAAATGATATTGAGAACCCATTTGCATTGTGATATTTATTTTATGTAGGGGTATTAAAACCATGCAGTTTCAAATAAAATCTGATATGTAAATCATTGCAGAATGTGCCAAACAAACTTTTGTTTTTCAAATCCTCAATAACAATTTGTTTTAAGTGTGTCAACTATATATGTTAATACATCTCGTTCGTCGGCGAATGAATTGTTCTTATATGCTGGCAATCTAAATAAAATTTTACGTAATTTATAATTCATCCCTTAAATATATTTGCATTTGATGATTGCTGCAATGATTGAATTACTTTTAAAAATTATAATTGTTGATAAAAATGTACTTAAATTATTGTGTGCATAGTTGATCAGGAATGGCATAATCTCAACCAAACATGTTGCCTTTTCATTAACTGCTTGTTTAAATACGGTAGTGTGTTTATTTAAAGTGATCCATTATCGGTCAAAAAATTAATATGGGGCTCATGATTAGTAATTCATCGTATATGTAATGTTTGAAGGCCTAGCTAGAATGACAGCGGAAACGTAGAAAGCCCAATTTTATTGACAACTATAGTATTCGTTCGATAATACCTTAATTTGGAATCAAATTTACCTCAATAAGTAAACGGTGAACGAAGGCAGTCTTGCCACGCTGCCGCTGTGCCACGCCGCAACTGTCATTGTAGCCCAGCCTTGGGAGTTTTTTTTACCATCAACATTGTGGTAAAAATCAATAGCTTTTGATTTAAACCATTGTGATTTAATACGTTGATTTGGCTGGATGATGAAGATTCAATATTTGACGGAAGACAACTCGGCCCTACAGCAGAAGAGGGATACAAGCGGTGGGATCGTTTGTTGCCTTTGATTGTCTAGAAACATACTCTGAGAGCCAACTTCAATCCTAGACGACTGTTTTAGAATCGTGAATACGAAATACACATACTAAGAGTTCTTAATCATATGACTAGTAATACAAATAATCACTTTTTCTCCGCTTCCTCTGAATTCTCTTTGTTCATCTGAGAGCTGATTTTACACTTGAGGAGCCATCGACTTCTTTGAAAGTAGGAACTTGTTAAAAAATGAGAGAATCTGCTGTAAAACCATAAAAATCGGAACCAGAATCCGCATCATCGATCTCTTCATCTCACCGTTTTCTGCTGTAAGGTTGATCGCTTCTAAATTCTCTAGATGAACCAAATATTCTCCGAAGTCGGCTGCGTAGCAAAAATAATCCAAATCTGCTGCCTCTTCCACTGTATACTAACATACTGGTTTGCCAGCATTTTTGTTGTTGTTGTTGTTGCTGTTATTGAAAGACTGTACTGAAGTAGCTGGTTTGTTTGGGGAAACCAAACGACTACGACTTGACTTGACGCCTTTGTGCCGAAAGGACTCGTCCGCCGAACGATATGCTTAATATTACCCAACTAACATCGGTGTTGAATTAGAGCTTGTTCAAACAAATTTGGAGAAGCTATTCAGCTATTCTAGAAGAAACAGCTGAATAGCTTCTCCAAATTTGCTTGAACAAGCTCTAATTCAACACCGATGTTTGTTGGGTATCCACATTTGCTTACTCATTCACAGCATTCAATCGTTGTCTAGGTGTCGATTATCAATAAAACATGCTACTCCAGCTGGTATAAAAGAAGTTCAGCCATGCTCGTACCACCAGAGGGATGAAATCTTTTTCGTATCGTAAAACCACCAGGAGTAGCTCTTTTCATATTGTTCAGCTATGCTACCACCCTGATTTTTTCCAATGCATTCAACTTAAGGCCTGTACTCGAAAAAAATGCACCATTTTATCCGTGTGTAACTTTTTTGTCCGTGGGTAAAAATTGATGAAAATCTGAGTATAACTAGTTTGGAGTGAATTGTTTACATGTGCAATTTAATAACTATCGGTTCAGTGGTTATTGAGATGTCATCGAAACAAGAAGAAAATCACCGGAGAATTTTGCGCGCCGAAGACAGCTGACCCTGTGAAGGCTCGGAAGGTGTTGGATTATTTCAAGTGTAACCCGAACCTTTCGATTCGCGACGCGGCTCTGGAGGCAAAGTGTTCCGCCTGGTTCGTTCAGCAAACCATGAAACGAGCAAACCATGAAACCATAAATTTTGGGCCATAATGAAGACCAAAGTTCGAAAATCGTCCAAGGTGTGTAAGAACGAGCTGGAGTTGAAGAAAGAATGGATGAAAGTGATCAAAAAGGTCGGCTCCACCATTGCACAAAATGTAATGAGGGGTCTTAAGAGAAAGGTGCGGGCTTTCAGCGATGGAAAGGAAATTGAATAAAGTAATTAAGCCGAAACATAATTCATATGTATTTGTTCATTTCCTGAAAGTTTCAAGAAAATCCGACTTAAAAAAAATTTTTGGCGAACACTTTTGTCTGATGCATTTTTTTTCGAGTACAGGCCTTATTTCCGTCAATCAGAAATAATCGCTTCTTACACAATACAATTGAACAGTTTCTAAAGTTTCGTTGATAAAACTGCGATGATATAACGTTTTCAGCGGAACCACAATCAACCTCCATTAAAATTTTACGATGTACATCCACCACATCGGCGTAACAAAGTTCATTTACTCTTTGCTCAGATGAAATCATCATGCATGGTGACTCTTCGTCGTCCGACTCTACACTCATCTCTTTCTTCAACCTTTTAAGAAGCCTAGATGTGTGCACAGATGCCGTAGGTATTGGGCAGTCAATGAATTTAACCTCTGAGCGGTTTTTCGAGGGCTCTTTCGTTTAAGACAAACGCAAAATTTCTTGGCATTGCCTCTTTTGTTGCAAAAAGAGCAGATGAAAGTTTTACCGGGTTCTTACTCCTACTCCTATGTAAGTAGCACCTTTTCCCCCCGGTGAACGTACCACCCGTCGACCCAACCTGGCAATCACACTAGCTCTCCGTTCATCATCTCTTTCAATGAAACACGTTCTGTAAGAAGATAACTTCTGATTTAAAATAAGCTTTTCAGCCCTTTTTAGAGGATAAATTTTCTTCATCGAAAAGCTTCTTTGTAGTTGGCGGTCATATACGCCTATTTCCAGAGCATCACGGATGGCACGCTCCTTAAAAAAAACCGAAATCACAACGTTCGGCAAGCTGCTTAATAGAAAGCACAAAATCCTCTGATTTTCCATGTTAAGCTTGCTTATGTGACCAAAATCTGTAGGTATGTATTACGTCGGAATTCTTTTTATCGAACCTCGTTTTAGGCGTGTCAGTCAATTGCTTGTAAGATAAAACTAAAAAATCGCTCCCAGGAAACAAGAGCTTGAGCTGTGTGAATACCTCGGATCCACAAAAAAGATGTTTTGTAACGGTCTTCATCATATTTGTTATGCATAAACTGCCATTCCAATCGTTCGAGGTATTGTGAAAACGGAATAAAAGGTTCTGTACAGGTAGACATCGCCATTCTGTTAAATCGTTGTGACGAATCAAAGCTCGCACTCAACTTGAACAGCAGTCCAAATGTCCCAAAATACAGCCAAACAACACAAATCTTCCACTGGCAGCATCAACAATAACAGCATACGATTTCACTAGTCCTGGTGTTCTGAAATCATAAATCCAGCAGCAAACAGAACTCCTAATTATCATTCTTCTTCTTCTTCACTAACTAGGCCGATGAACTTTTCGGAAAAAGCCAGCAACCCGCACCAGAGTGTTGGTGTACTATTCGGTGACCTCAGTCGGTAATAACCTTATTGAAACTCCAGTAGCAAACTGGTGCCTGAGGTCTGAACGGTAAACTAGGCACTAGACTTTTCTTCTTTTGTTACATCGTCTGCCAACGATATCGCGAGAGCTACGAACTCTTTCGAACTATCAACACCAACAATATAGAGCTAAAACAGTAATTTTGATTAGACCGCCTTATACCATAGTTGACTATGATGTTGTCAAAAGGCTCTCCATAAATCGCGTTTGGGTTAGCTAAAAGTGATGCTGAAAAAGCAAGAGCACACTTAAACTCTAAGAATTTTGAGTTGCGCAAAATCCCATCTGGCATCCAACGGGGAAAAAAAATTTCTCAAAGCCTTCTACGGGATAATTTCGTAGGATATAAAAAAAACTCACTTCCAATTAAAAAGAAAATAATTTATCGACTAGTATGGCTGAAAAAATAGCTCTATCATTCGTTTCAACACTGCCATACATGACGACTATTGTTGAAAGGTAACACTAGAATCACTGTTCAACATGCAGTATAAAACAATGATTTCACAAAAGATTTTTGTTTTTCAAGTCGCCCTTTTAATGTTTTTCTTTTTTTTATATCACCTCTTATGGTCAAGAAGAAATCAGTGGAAAAGTGCCCCTGCGGTCGTGACAAAGTCAAAATTGGTATGCAAAACCGAAATAAACTTTCCCCTTTAATCCTCGTCGCCACTGAACTGTATAGTTGAGTCGGTTCTAGATCAAAAGAGATTCTTCAGTAAGGGATGTATCGAAAATAAGCTATCCGCGTACATTCGCGTTGTACGCGTGTATTTGTGATGGTTTTAATGTATTCTTCATAGCATGTTGTGCGTTTGACTATCATCTTTCGTTTGTTTAGTTGTTTGCACGGTTTAAATTCTTCATTTTCAAAATGTAGCGCATTGAAAAAGGCGTGAAAATTAAGTTTTTGGACACATGGCTACGTGAAAAAGGTGTAGCTTTGCGATAATTGGCGAAGCGCTTTGGAATTCATCACGCGAGTGTATCCACCATAACCAAGTTTGGAAAATACTGTTCTTTGGATGAACTGCCAGGAAGAGGCAGAAAACCCGGACCTTCCAACCCTAAACTGGATCAAAAAGTGCTAGCCGTAATTCGGAAAAACAAATCAATGTCGATACGTGATTTGGCCAATAAAGCGGGAACCAGCGTCGGAATAATTCAACTTTCAAGAAACGGAACAACCTGAAGACCTACAAGAAGCAGAAAATCACCAAACAAAG
The DNA here is from genome assembly GCA_024533555.2 of Aedes koreicus. Classification (NCBI taxonomy): domain Eukaryota; kingdom Metazoa; phylum Arthropoda; class Insecta; order Diptera; family Culicidae; genus Aedes; species Aedes koreicus. The sequence goes on along the minus strand of JAHHFK020001972.1, from coordinate 479,573 downwards.
TGCAGAACAGAAGCAATGCGCAGTAACAAGGGCCCGGAAATTGTATTCGCGAGTTTGCTGTGACCGGGTGCATGTATTTTGATGGACGACGAGAACTATGTCAAAGCGTACTCAAAAACCCTTCCAGGTTCACAATATTACATGGAGTCGTAGGGGAGGATGTATGCGACGCAGACAGGGCGATTCAAGTGGAGAAGTTTGGTCGAAAAGTGCTGGTATGGCAAGCAATATATTCCTGCGGTATGAAGTCTATCATTTTTACACTGCTGGTACAATCAATGCGGAAATCTATCGATCTGAGTATCTGCAGAAGAGCCCAAGTAACACCAGAAACATCTTCTTTGACAAGAATATAAGAAGTTTTTTTCTAAAAAAGTCGTGAGGATGAAATACCAAACCTGACCTGGATGTTTTTCCACACGTATTCGGTTCAAACGTGGTAGAGCGGGGTGACTTCGATCAACGGGGTGACTTCGAGGGTATATAAATGCATTTCGTTTTTAGCATTTCTCTATTTCCTTCGCTATAAAAAAATATTTTTAAAAAAATGCTCCTTATGGTTCTTTTTACCAAGCCCAACAACAATCATATATTCAAGCAATAAAATGATTTTTAAAAAAATCGACAACCACATTTTCAGATTACTTAAACATTTGTCTCTCTAAGCTAATCGAAAAAATATTAATTTTGTATACATAAACAAATTAATGAATAAAAAAAAAAATTTTGATCGAAAATTAAGAGCAAACGAATAAACGCGACAACCTTCTCAAAGTGTTGCACTACCTTCCAATCTGTCAAAGGGTTTGTTTTGTTTTGTTCTGTGTTGGAGAAAAGGTGTGAAAAATTTTGAAAATGAAAAAATTTAAGGTCCATAAAAAAACATGACAAAGGGGGAGGGTTTTGAAAATGGTCCTTTTTTGCGTGACATAATTAATGAACGTTCCCTTTGGGAAATGCTTCACCCCTGTGCTATTCGGGAGACATCTGCATCAAACGGTTTGCATAAAAATTTGGTGTTTTTTATTCATTCAAGCACTTTAAATGGGTAAAATTGATTTTGATCGAAGTCACCCCATTATTGAAAATTGGCCGCCGGAATTAAACAATTTTTTAAAGTTCATCTGACATAATAAATTTTTAAAATTTCTGTGTAGTGTTATACTACAGATACAAGTACTGGTTTTAAAAATGTAAAACAAAATTTTAAAGATAATTATCATAGACAATTTCAAGAAATAGTTCAAAAAGTGATCGAAGTCACCCCGTTTTACGGTACCAGAACAGCGAACACATTTTTGTTCTATTTTGGTTCGATCAACTTAAATTTTACTTCTTGAAAACATCGGTGACTGTTTTTCATCTTACCACTACGAACTATATTTACTCACTTTTGAGTAGCCATACTTTTGACTGATTTGAGTCAAACGTACTTAATTTTAGATTGTTTGGAAATAGCGTGTATGCTAGATCTTTGTAAATATGTTTATAGGTTGCATTCAAGATGAATTTGAAACATGTTTTTAACATCCTCATGCAATAGTGAAATTATTCAGAATAGATTGTGAATCCAATACAGTGACGGCTGAAAATATGTTTATTTGAAATACTGGAATAAAAAAAAAACACTACCTAAATGTAAGATTGTGATGCCACTCACTGATTCAAAAAGAAGCCAAATTGGGCATAGGGGTTTATTCAAATGTAACATAAAGCAACAGCTTGGGAGATTGTTTAGTATTTTTTATTAATTGTTACGCTTAATTTGTGGGGGAGTCTTTTGAGAGCCTTTTTTATTTTCCTTTTTACTAACATTACTCTGTTAAATTTCACAACAAAAAACGCAGAAAAGAAAAAACGAACATTTGAAAATCAAATGTATTACTAAAGTTTTTACCCGTACTGTAGACTTGTACTGTAGGACTGTAGACTTGAAAAATCGCCATGTTGATTTTTGTGGATTCCATAAAGAAATCTCACTAAAGTTCAATCAATTATTCGGGGTACCTTCTACGTTTTTTAATCCAATCGATGGCGCATGAAATTAGGAAAGTTGCCTTGCTAACCTTGAGCCACATATACAATTTTGATTTAACTTCCATGCGTAAAGCGCTTTTAATTTCCTATTTGAAAAAGTTATAAACAATCATCTTTAACGCGTAAAATACCATTAGCTACGATATCGTTTCGCCGTTGAAAAAACTTGTTTATATTTTTTTTACTTTGTTCATACCGTGCTTGCTTTGACAAAAAATATCATTATGTTATAAGCATGCTTTTGGAAGCATCCATAGAACATAATATTTGTCTTATGGATGTTTTACAAAACATTTGGTATGACCAAAAGATGTTCAAAAACGGCACATTTATTGCGCTTTTACGGTTATATGCGTGTATGAAATTGAGCTATTGACGTTAGAAAAAAAAACATGAGCTTGGTCTAAAAAGTGTATTATTAACATTAATATGACAAGTTGTGTTACTTGGGAGGTTGCTGCCTTCATATCAGAAATATAGTACGCCTCCACTGTTTTGGCCAGATTTACCGTCGGCGCATTACGCAAAACAAATCACAATTGGCTCACGGAAAAGGGTAAACATTTCGTTGAGAAAGACATCAATCAGCCAAATCGGCATCAAATTCGGCCCATCGAACGCTATTGGGCAATTGTGAAGAGGTTCTTCAAAGAGACTGGTAAAGCAGCTAAAAATATGCAGGTGCTCAAAAAAAATTAGGCTAAGGCGTCCAAAAAAAAAAGTGATGAAACAATTGTCCGGAACATGATGAAAAGTGTTCAATCAAATTTTCGTAAACTAGTGAAAGAATAATATTAACTTCATCCGGACTTCACATTGTTCAAGCTCAATTCCGTACAATAAAGAATCATCCATTTGTTTGAATAAAACATTTTTTTATATGATTTGAAAGAAACATATGTGGATAACTTATTTTCGATACAGTCTTTATGCACAATAAGAGGCACGTCTTAGCTTGGTCGATTACAAACTGTTTCTTATTTATTCGATTGCTTGCCAGTACATTTAAAACCTTCCATCTAGATAGCTCAATTCTCTGAAGAGATATATTCTCATTTTGCCGAATGCAAATAGTGCTCTCAACCGCCCACTACAGATTGAAATGAAAAGCAGATCGTTGTCGTGGTGTTTCAGTATTCTTGGCAGTAGGAGCTTTGGTCGATGGTAAATCATACTGCTTGCTCGAACAATTGCGTTCAGAAAAACTACAAAAGACAACCCATGGGGTTTTACGAATTGTTGACGTAGAACTACTAACTATGTTTACATATATGAAAAGCATGATGCTTTTATTTACATTATGAACGAATTATCACGATTCCAATTATGAATTCCAGTCGGCGCCTCTGATCACGTCTTCGTTCGGATGACAAGTAAAGTCGTTGGTTCCAACCCATGTGTTGATGGATTCGATATCTAGGGTCCAGGTTATCTCCCAGGTCTGACGAACCAGCCTCAGGCTGAAAGTCACGTAAATACGAAACAACAACAATAACAACGATTCCGATTATTGACATACCAGGCACTGATTTCTTTTGATTTGAGAGTTATGTGATTCTTTTCAAGTTCATAAGAAACTATTCTTATATTGAAGTAAACATATTCCATATCATTGAAAGTTATTGTGGTCATGAAAAGCGCGTTAGAAATAGGGCAGATAGATAGATATTTAATGTTTGTGTAATCTAGATGTACCAGGCAGCGTTTCCCTTACACGAGGATTTCAGTGGCGAGTTATTTCAGCATTGCTCCCATGTAGACGGAGACACCGGCACCAACTCGCTCGTCGTAGTTGCCCTTTTAGAGGAGACGACGGTGGGCAACGGTTCGAATCGGACTTTACCATCCTGGTTGTAGCGCGTAACATGAATCTGCGTAACATGAAGAGCTGATGTCTACCACTGAGCTAATTTTGGTTTGCCCAACCCCCAAACTGCTACTGGTGTAGATGGATTAGCAACAAATAGGCTAGGTACTGTAGGGGGATGAAAGAAGTTGTTTCTTGCGCGACTTACAATGCCTACTGTGCTTTGAGAGCTGTTAGAAGCGATATTCGCTTGTCTTGGCTGTGAAGTTACACTTGGAAATGTGATGCATTTCGATAATTTACTGACTTAGGATTTTGAAATGATTGGACGTCGTAGAAAAGGATGGGTTGGTAAGAGCTACAGCGGCGGATTTGGAGATGCTTACCATTGATAGAGCAGGAATTGCACGTTGATGCAATGGGTCGACTCGTTCCATTGAAGATATGTTGATGATTGGCATGTTCTTAGATGAGGTGATTGTTTGATGTGGTAGTGGTGATAGTAGCAGAGCGTTACTTGAGGCGATTGCATTTTGTTTTATTTGTGGCGTATTTTAGATAAAAATATTCTGGATTCAAGGCTTGATATGGGACAGAGGCGGTAAAATAAGCATTTTGAATGGCTTGGTTGTTGATTGTGGAGAGGCTAGTATCAGCAACAACAGCAGCAGTAGCGTTTGCTTGGTCAATTGAATTAGTTTTTGTAGCATTTATAATAGAGGAGGTAGCAGTTGCAGCCTGAGGAATTCATCGGCATCTGTAAGAAAGGGTACTATAATATCGGTATTAGCAGATACACCAACTTGACGTCTTGTTCTATAGTCAATCCGCGACAAGGAACTAGATGTGCAATCACGTTTGTTGGCTCCATTGACAGTAAAATGTTGTTAAGTAAATCGTTGTTGATAAACGAGTTAAAGACATCAGTGAATTCGAATTAATGAAAATTTCTCAATTCACGTTGAGCAGAGCGAGCTCGAGGATTGAAACAATTTGTACTTGGAAATGATGTGTTATTCAATTTGGGCACCGACGAGCTTTGAAATTGATGTGATGTGGTGGATAATTTCTTTGAAAGCTCGCTGTTACGAGATCGCGGTTACGGAATATAAGAAAAAATCAAAAAAGCACCAGGGTATTCACGAGCAGCCAGGCTTACGCATTTCATGTAAAATTGTCTTTGACATTTTGCGCACTCGATTCTTCCACAGATCACGGAGGATTAAAGCTTGTATGTTAAGAAATTCCTTTTGAAATTGCGAGGTGAGACATTCCCTTTTGGAATTACGTGGTGAAAATGAACAGTTTTTATATGAACCGTTTCTTCAACCCAGTTCTACCAAAAGCTTGCAGCAAATACTTCACCTACCATCAGAGAGGTACGCTATCATCAGTTGTGCTATACTATCACCTACTTATCACTGCGAACTAGTTCTATCATTCAATGGTGTATCGAGGCAGAAGCTTCCGCCATTTGGCAACAACTTGAATCAGCGATGATACAAAAAAAAAAACTTACTGTACTCAATATTGTATTGCATTGAAAACCTCTATCAGAAACAGAAAAGTAAAGAATAATCAGTTGGTTGCAAGATTTTTAATTGCTACAAATTTCTTTCCCTAGAGATATGTTTAAATTCTATAAGCCACAGAAACTAACAATAAATAAAAAAAAATTACTTTTTATGTCCAATAGTGGGCATTGGAGCATTCATTGCATAACCTAGCTCTTGTAATGCTCGCTTTATATCGTCAAACACTCCAACATCCTCGATTGTTGCTGGCAAGATCACTGTTTTATTAGCTGCAAATTCTCCCATAGCCTTCCTCATAGTCTTCCCTGAAAACAAATAGGAGAATTTTAAAATATGAAAATATATCAGTTTATTCAAAGTACCTGATCTAGTTCTTGGTAGATTATCCACCCTCCCAACCAGTCGAAATGCTGCTATGGGTCCAATAACATCTCTGATCAGTGTGATAAGCTCTACAGATAGTTTTGTTGTGGCTTTGGTTACTCCCTCTTTTATAACATACAAGCAAAGTGGTATTTGACCCTTAGTAGGTTCTGGTACCCCAAAAACGGCAGCATCAGCTATATCAGGGTGCCTAAAAAATTAAAAATCCAGATGGTCAATATTCTTTTGAAAAATAATAAAAACTACAATGTACAGCCCCATTGGGTTGATCTAAATGATGACGTAGGGTTACGGTACTTAATGTAAGACAAAGCTTAACATTTGTGAATTTTTCAATAATATGTGGCCCGAAATTAAAAATATTCTCTATTGGAAGCAGCAATATATCCGATAGATTGGTGCAAAAAATTTGAAAATATTTAGAGAAACGGCCGAGATATTTACGCTTTGACCACTTTTCATGACGGTCACAATTTGATTTTTGTTTTTTAATTGTACCCCAGTATAGAAAACAATGACAAAGTCCTACGTCAAAAATATACGAAGAGCTTTAGAGTGGGTTGAGATACTCCTTTTAATTCCGTTATAATTGCTATGTCGTTTTCGACTTGCAGACTGCCTAATTGCTTCGTACTCAGAGACTCCAGCGCTCGATTGGACGAAACTATCAAACCAATAGGAAGTTTTATTATTAAAAAGGGATTTCAGGATTTTTTTGTTGGTTTGCTTTAAAAAAGAGTTAAAATAGCAAATAGCAGAGTTTATTTGGATTCTTATTTATCATAAATCCAAACAAAGAGAAAATGATTTTTGAATCCTATAATTGAAAATCATACAACAAAAAATTTCAAATCACATTCTTACAAGATAAATTAATATGAAACAGATATCCAAATATGATACAATAAAAAAAAAGTATAATTTAAGCTTTTGAAGATGACAATTTGTTTTCAAAAGTCCAAATATCATAAAATTAACAAATTTTGATATGATGTTAAATTTTGTTTCCAGATTAATGTACTTCGTTTTGACGATACAACTTAATAATATCAAGATATGCTATGGTAACAAAATTTTCCATTGGTTGGTTATTGTTTTGTTTTTTGCGTCTATTTGGGAGTGGTCTCTGAGTTTGTGGCACTGAGGAGTCTGAAAGAAGTAGACGAAATACGTATATCTGCCAGAGGATAAGCTATTATAAAGGAATTAAAAGGAATAAATTCAGCATAATCTAAGCACTTCATAGGGGACTAGGGGATTCTATTAAGAGGTTTGGCCAAAATTAAAAGAAAAAAAAAACATTTATTCTCAGATTTAGGTTCCAACGAAAATTTTGGAATTTGGTTTATACGATGTAGATTGTTTGTAAAAATGTATGCTTTTTCGTTTGCTTTCATATCAAGACATTAATAATTTAATGTGAATTACAATCGTATGACATCGTAATGACTTTTTATTAAGGCACACTGTTGCCATTTGATTTAAAAAAAATCTTCCGTCGAGGTATGTAAAAGTTATTTACCTCAATACTGCGTCTTCTAAGCTCGATGTAGAAATTCTATGTCCAGCTACGTTGATAACATCATCATCTCTAGCAGTTACGTATATGTATCCTTTTTCGTCTTTATATCCAGCATCCATAGTATCATAATAGCCCTTGGAGTTTAGAAAAAAAGTAAATAAATAATTAGTTAAACTTCGCAAAATAAGTTATACCCACCGGATATTTATGAAAGTAGACTTTTTCAAACAACTTATCGTTTCTATAAAGTGTCGACATCGTTCCTGGAGGAAGTGGCAACTTCACAACTAGACGACCCAATTCTTTAGAATCTGCTTCTGTTCCATCTGGATTGAGCACTCGAACTAAGAAGATATCAAAACAAAGTTATATGAATTTACCAAAAAACAAAAACATGAAAATGAAATCGAAAATGATAATAAAAATTGGGCCTTCGGTTGCAATATGTCCATACTAATTAATCTGCTCAAATAAAAAAGCATAACCACATAAAACAGCCGTAGCTTTTTTTTTTAATGTTCATGGCTTCTTTCGCAGTCGCATGTTAATCTTTTTGTTTAAAACGCCAAAACTTCTTAGGTTGAATGCGTTTGTTTTTCTCTGTAATTTGGGTTCAGCGTATTTTTCGAATGTTCTCGAAACTTGAAACTCGTGTGTTATTTTTCAACTGGAAATTAAAAGAATTGCTATCGAGTTTGAGACAAATAAATTGAATTGGACAAAATGGCTTGAAGTTGTATTTTAAACTTAAAAAAACTAATTTCATAAAAATCAGCTTAACTACATTACTTTTATACCGATTTTGAATCTTCTGTCATTGTTTCAATGTATTAATTTCTAAAAGTTTATATAACATTAAATTTGTTTATCATAACAATGATTTATGCGATTTTTTCTTGTTTCTATCGAAAAATAATATAATACGCGCTGCATCTTTATAGACCAAATATAAATTTCTTTGCAACATTTTAATTGTACCTCTTAGTGCATCATTTTATGTATGCTCAATGGCACTCATAATTTATGCTGAAATATTGCTTCAACCTTGTAGTTTGCAGATAAAGTTGTGTTTTTTTATTCACTTTGATTCCACTTTAAAAAGTTTAAAGAGCATCTGAGACTCTTGAACAATTGAAGAGAAAAAAAAAAAAAAAAAAAAAAAAATATTTTTTTTTTTTTTTTATAAAATTATTTTTTTTTTTTTTTTTTTTTTATAACAAATAAATAATATATTTTTTTTTTTTAAAAAAATCCCACACCCCCCAAAAAAAAAAATTATGTTTTGTGGTTTTTTAAAAAAACACCAAAAAAAAAAAAAAAAAAAAAAAAATTTTTTTTTTTTTTTTTTCTTCAGTATTTCAAGCTTATTGGTTTCACAATTCACTTATTGCTTGCTCTCAACTTAGTGTTCTAAATGCACTTCCAGTTATTAAATGACTAAAATATTTACCTGCACTTAGTAATTCAGAAAAAGCACCAAAAAAGGATAGAAGTGCCACTAAATTATTAAGGCCTGTGCCAACAAATAATGTGTGATCAGCATTAAAAATTTAGAAATGAGCAATAATAGATGAGAAATGATCTTTGGATAATCTAATTGTGACCGGTAAATCTGTCAAATAAAGAAACAGCTATTAGTATATGTGCAAATAAATATGGCTTTATTTCCGCCAAATGATATAATTTGAGCACTAAACTACTCGCATGTGTCTTGGAATTTTTATTTGATTTTCCCATAAAAATAGTAAAATGAGCAATAAATAACTGAATAACCACAATAAAAAAAAACTCAAATGTCCTAGGTAGTAGATACAGTTACCCATCTTTAAATTCAAAAATAATTTGATATCGTGAAAACTTTCCCATGAAATATTCAACAACACCATTTGAAAACTAAATGGGTTCCAGAGAGCAGAAAATAAATCCAGGCAAAAAATTGGGAATGAGCCATAAAAAGTTGTGATGTGTTTTAGGACAAATAAAAAAAATCATATGGAAGAGGTAAAATGAGCAATGAATATTCAATAATGCGCAAAAGACAATGATATTTTTGCAAATGGACTTATGAACGTACACATTCCAAATAAGAGTTGTTGAGCTTCTACAATTGATATTTTTATCAAATGATATGTTGAGTTTACCAATAACCATAAGACTGTCACTTGAATGGAAAAAATATTGATACTTATAAATACGGTTGATAAATGTATCCATGCCAAGGAAAAGTACAACAATCAACCTGTGATAATTTTGAAATAGTCATCAAACCATTATCAATGTTCAGGCGCACAAATCAAAACAGCAATCGGAAATAAAAAAATATGATCAATTTTATAATATAAAGCAGCACTTAGAAAAAGACTACTCATTTAAATGGCTTAAATTTGTCAAAGCAGATTGGTAACAACGCCAGTAAATTCTTATTGTTGACGAACATAATTCGTCATTCAAACGTCCTTGTAATTGATCTACTCATCCACCACACCGCGATTCCACACAGTTCAAGGGATTACCAATGGCTACCAAAAAGAGTGTAGGGGATTCCGTTAAGAGGTTCAACCAAAATAACAAGATTGTTTGCTTTTTCAAAGTCAGATAGCTTCAGTTTATCACACATTTAAGAGTATTCGAAAAACATCTTATTCCAATTTATCATCCAATTTCCAAGAATCAGCATTGAATCTTATTCTAATGACCCTGTATACCCCGGATCAAGTTGACGCAAAGATTACGTTTTTCGTTGGAGCGGCTTTATCTTCCTAACATTTATGTTCCTTCACCTTAACAGAACGCCAGTTATGATAACTTTTTTAAGTTCATAGAGACTCCTTACAACGTTTGTAATGCACCGCAACTGTGAAATCGTTAAATGTTGGAAAAATAACCTACAAACTAATTAAAATTGATATGTCCTCATTTACAGACTGTCCGACTTGTCATACACTACGATATACAATTAGTTTGATTTTTTCAATTCTATTTTTATTTTTATCTGGACGATTTGATCTAATCATTTGCCAGTTATTTGTTATTTTTGCAAAAGTTCATTGCAAATTTTGAATTTAGAAATGCTCCTTTGCTTTGATTGGTTAGAAAATTGCTTGATGTTTCATCGCGAATTTGGTGAGAATTTACTGGCGTTGTTACCAATCTGCTTTGAAAAATGTAAGCCATTCAAATGAGTAGTCTTTTTCTAAGAGCTGCTTTATATTATAAAATTGCTCATATTTTTTATTTCCGATTGCTGTTTTGATTTGTGCGCCTGAACATTGATAATGGTTTGATGACCATTTCAAAATTATTACAGGTTGATTTTTGTACTTTCCCTTGGCATGGATACATTTATCAACCGTATTTATAAGTAGTGACCACATTAAATGATCATCCTTACCGACAATATTTTTTTCCATTCAAGTGACAGTCTTATGGTTATTGGTAAACTCAACATATCATTTGATAAAAATATCAATTGTAGAAGCTCAACAACTCTTATTTGGAATGTGTACGTTCATAAGTCCATTTGCAAAAATATCATTGTCTTTTGCGCATTATTGAATATTCATTGCTCATTTTACCTCTTCCATATGATTTTTTTTATTTGTCCTAAAACACATCACAACTTTTTATGGCTCATTCCCAATTTTTTGCCTGGATTTATTTTCTGCTCTCTGGAACCCATTTAGTTTTCAAATGGTGTTGTTGAATATTTCATGGGAAAGTTTTCACGATATCAAATTATTTTTGAATTTAAAGATGGGTAACTGTATCTACTACCTAGGACATTTGAGTTTTTTTTATTGTGGTTATTCAGTTATTTATTGCTCATTTTACTATTTTTATGGGAAAATCAAATAAAAATTCCAAGACACATGCGAGTAGTTTAGTGCTCAAATTATATCATTTGGCGGAAATAAAGCCATATTTATTTGCACATATACTAATAGCTGTTGCTTTATTTGACAGATTTACCGGCCACAATTAGATTATCCAAAGATCATTTCTCATCTATTATTGCTCATTTCTAAATTTTTAATGCTGATCACACATTATTTGTTGGCACAGGCCATAATTATTTAGTGGCACTTTTTTTATTTTTTATTGCTCAAATCTTTCTTTTAATTGATGATTAATTATGCTGCCAATTAAAAAATTTTTAAAAATTCCTACACCACACCCGGACCACACAAAAACACCCCCCCCACCCACGGTGTTATTTTTTTCTCCCCCCCCCCCCCCCCCCCCCCAGAGGAGCCCCCTTATTTTTTTTTCTGGCGAAGATTAAAAGCTTCAGATGTGGGATTAGAGATGGATAATATCCAGAAGGCGGCTCTACATTGAGTCAAAGAAGCCCTGTTACTATTTTTAGTTGACAATATCCGACGATATAATCTAACAACACAAAAGATGATGAATGTAACCAAAAAATTCCTTGGTTCAGAAAGTTAGATGCAGCGGGAGAATCGTTAAACTCTCCACGAAATGAGAAATGTATAAATAAACAAAAAAGTATATGCATTTTTCTGCAAAAATAGTTTTGAAGGTACTTCAATGCATTAAAAACAGAAACAAATAATACAAACTGGGTATAAAAAAAATGTGTCCAGTCTGTTCATGATATTTTTTAAACACAAAATTATCTTAGATACAAATTAGATCCAATTTTTTCAATAAATTATTGAGATTTAGCGTGTTAAAGTTATATTTAGCTTAAAAATAGAAAAAAATGTTCTACAAAATTTTAAATGTAAGCGTAGGTAAAATTAAAGAGAATGATGTTGAAAGATGCAAAATCGATTGAAAAGTAATGTACTTATGCAGATTTTAATGAAGTACTTCTTTTTAAGTTGAAAATACAACTTTAAGCCGTTTGCGCCACCAATAAGTCTCAAATGATCTATACAATACAGTCTCTCTTTAATTTATATTCGACTAAACTGTATCAACTTATTTTTTGAGTAACATATCCGTTTGAGAAAAAGTGATATGTGAGGGCTCTTATTGCCATGATGGAGAAAGATTCTTTTTGGGTGGTTCGTTTAACTTATTTTTTCCTAACTACCGGTAACCAAATCGTTTTGCATAATACGGAATTGACGGTTCTCCGTTGCTCCGGTGGCAATATGTCGTTTTTTTTTCAGAAACAGATAGCCATTTGCTTTGAAGTACTTCGAGCGTGAACAACAGCCCATAAGCATAGCCTAATAAATTTCCTACTCAGTGTCGCAGAAAAATGAAACGAAGGTGTAGGTCATTTGAATTCCAAAAAAAAAAACATACGAACTTCAGGTTTCTAGAACTTTTGAAAAATAAGCTGTTTCGTCCAGGGTTTGACCAGGCCCTACGTTGCGATTTTTATCAAACACGACGATGACAAACGAATAAAAAAGACTACTTTGTCGATGATAATTTATTACCACCGAGAGGCAGCGTGCCAGCTCGGTGGGTACAAGACGATAACACAACTAGAAGACCACTAAAACACCACTCAAACTATATAAATCGATGTGTCCCTTTTATAGGAGACACGAAGTAGGGATGAATAGTGCCGTGCGCACCGCATAATTACAATGGTGCAAAGATACGGCGCGCCGACGGTGGTGTTTCACGCTGCCCACTTTAGCTACAATAATAGCACCCGGCTGTTTGCTTGTACAAACAATACTCGCTCCTGGGGAGATGCGTGTTTGGTGCTATTCAACCAACAGCAAGCACGCAGCGTGCTGTTTGAGATCGAACATAGGCCGTACCCTATTGTACATCTTTAGATCAGGAATTTTATACATTCATCACCGAGAACGAACTTTGAAAACCCAGTTAAAAAATTGCTTGGGAAACAACTTCAAACCCGTTCTATACTTCGTTTATAAGTAAACATCCTTGGACCTTCGCTAGTACCTCCACATGCAATCTTCGAACATGCCTCTTCGAAACAAAGAAATGGTTGCTGGCTGACACAAAAACAATGATATCATTCTTACAGATGGTTTTCCCTAGCTTTCCCTGGCCATATTTTACTGTGACACAACAATCCGTGCGTCTTGGTTTAACTCTCAATAATTTCGTTGTTGGTCGAAACAACACGTAATTTAGCAACATACTTCGACTTGTCATATAATGTGTGAAATACGCTTAACGCCTTCACCGGAAAATTTTCCGGCCATATCCTCGAAATTAATTTACCAGTTTCGAAAATAGCCAATAGAGTGTTATGGAATGTCCATAGCATTTATTTGCAGGTGGTTGCATCCAGTTCGGTCCAGTGATTACTGTGAAACAGCCTTGTGCATCAATCGACATGGCTTTTAAATATTGGGTTGGCGGTTGCAGCCCGAGGGAAGAGCCAACTTTAGTTTTTAAAGGTATAACTTTTTTTTTGTTTCTCAACGGATTAACTTCCAGTTTATGCCAGCTTCTTCCCTATTATAGAGGAAAACTTTTTGTTTTCCACAGACAACCATTATCAACTACAGCGTCACCTAGAACCAAAAGTATAAAATATCTGTTTCACCCTTACATTTAGTTGTTTCTTGCCATACAAACTTTAAGCGCGTTGGGTAATCCCTTAAAGATGACTAACTCATAATTTCATAGTAGCTTCGGGGCGTCCAAAATAATAAGTTTCAGCGTTGGGGACTTTGCAATTAAAAGATTGCCGCTTTTCATATAAAGGTGAATCACCCTATTGTAGCTGACCTAAAAACATTTACTTGACCGCCTGACATAATGCATATATTTGAATATCTTCTGTTTCTGCCCAAGCATATAAATAAACAGTTCAGAATTGCTAAAATTTTTGCTTGGTGTTGACCACTTCCAGAGATGGCATTTCGCACTAATGTTACGCCAGCGCGTGCGATTTGTACCTTCACAGAGGATACAACCATAACTCACCACAGTTAAAGAAAAGTGCTCTTTTATTCGGTGGTAAATAGACAGAGTGAAAGTGTGCGCCTGGAACGGGATGGCTTGGATTGAGTGAATCACTATCTCTGTTAAACGACCGCTCTCACATGCTCCCATCTGTCTTCGCCCACGAGCTCTCGCCTGCCATCGCTGCCGCGTACACTTGTGCGAGGACGCGCCAACGCTCTTTCTGTGATTTGCTGGTGCGATTGATAGTGCAAACTGAAAACGTCTTCGGAATTGTAGAAAATGTCCGAAAAAAGGAAGCGGGAAGAAACATTCTTATTTCTTCCTTTGTTATGTAGTGTCAAAGAGAATTTGCAATCACTGCTGTATATTAGCAGAAGAGCCCACGCCAGTGAGCTCACTGGGGCACACGCCCCAAGTTACCATAAGCATTAAGCTATAGCCCGATAATAGTACTACAGCAGCATTAATGTTGCTTAAAAGTTCTATATTAGCATATGTTATGCATGTAACCTTCACAAATGCATTCAAGCACTTACCAAAATCTAGCATTATCGCGAGTATTATATGCGCATATATGACTGTTACAATGCATAAAAGCATTTATCATGTTCATAGCTTACATGCTTTATATCTGCATTTAGTACTAATATAAGGCTATGGTATAATGCTTAGAATTTTTTTCCACAAAAGCATTGAAAAGTAACTTGGAGTTTAGCAAGAAGAAAAACCAGTATGGACGAGAATAAGTGGAAAAAAACATTGAAAAGTGGTATAATTTCCACTGTTCAAAGTTTTTTTTTCCGCTTATTTTCGTCCCTACTGGTTTTTGTTGTTGCTAAACTCCAAATTATTTTTCATTGAATTTGTGAACAAATTCTAGGCATTACATGATAGCCTTATATAAGCACTGAAAAACAAAGTAGCTCGGTAAAGATCGATAGCACAATCGACGTCGTCCGAGATACCATGGCAACGAGTAAATAACAAAATCGTTGCAGAAGTTCTTAGTATATAAGCATGGGTACCATGGTAACGTATAAACAACCTGGGAGGGTATAAATATGATTTATTCACCCAGCGCTGTTAGTCTATATTCTATCGTCAAGATCGCTATAATAAATTAGTAATACCGTTTCTGTAACCCGGCTTTTTTCTGCTCTGTGAGTATTACCTACAAGAGGTTAACTGCGCACGAAATTCCCCAGTATTCCGGCGTACTTGGTTTCGAGAACTGGAGTTTTCGCGTCAAGATGTTCCTGGATGCGGCGGCCGTATTGCAGGTGTTGACGAACGACGTTCTGGAAGCGGAAGCGGCGAAGAAGACGTTTCTAGAAGCAGACCGAAAGGCGAAGAGTCTCATCGTTGGTTTTCTGGCTGATGAAGTTCAGGAAGTTGTCCGGGACAGACGCAGCGCGAAGGAAATGTGGACCAGCCTCTGTTAAGTACTACTAAAAATGGCGGGCTCAGAGCTGGCTAATGGTGATCTCGTGTCCCAGCTTTTCCTGAGCTTGCCGGACTCGTACGATCCGTTGGTTACGACACTCGAGAACATCAAGGAGGAGGATCTCACCTTGGATGTCGTCAAGCAAAGGCTTCTGTCGGAAGAGCAGAAACGTGCTGTTCGAACGGGTGAATCAACGGAGGAAAAACCAGCGGCGTTTGCAGGCAACCAACAGAACAAGCGTGGCAACAAATGACAACAACAAGCAGAAAGAAGTCCATGCTGCCGCAGGACGAAATGCGGTCAGTTTCATGGTGAGTCATGATGGTGTGACGAAGTCAGCCGGCAATACTATCCAGTTCAAACTGGATTCCGGAGCGACCGTCCATTTGGTGAATGTCAGGACGTTTATCGACTCGGTCGAATACTTGAGGACGCCGGTGGGGATCAACGTTGCTAAGGATGGGCAAAATCTGGTGGCGAAAGAAGAAGGCGTGATTAATGGATACAGTAACCATGGCGTGCTTCTGAATGTGCGGAAAGTGTTGTACGTGCCCGATCTCCGTGACAATCTTCTGTCGGTAAAGAAATTAGCGGCTACCGGTGTGGAGGTGCTTTTTCTGCAAAACAAGGCGGTTCTTAAGAAAGACGGTGTTGTTATTGCGACGGCATCGATCAAGGGCAATCTCTACGAGCATAGCATCAACGTGAATAAATCGATGGCAAACGCTTGCCAGGTAGATCAAAATGAGCTTTGGCATCGTCGCCTGGGGCATCTCGGCCAAGGTGGCATGGCCAAAATCGTACAAAAGGAGATGGCGACCGGTGTGGATTTCAAGCATGGACCGATTCGATTCTGCGAAACCTGTGCCAAGGGCAAGGGGATCCTTTCGACGGAACACGTGATAGAGCGAAGCGATTCCTCGAGCGGGTGCATACCGATGTATGCGGCCCAATCGATCCACCGGCCTGGGATGGATCCAGGTATTTCGTGTCGTTCATCGACGATAAAACTCATTTCGCCATGATTTACCTCATGAAGCGGAAGTCGGAGGTCTTCGAGAAGTTTAGGGAATACGAAGCGATGGTGACTGCTCAGTTCGGTATGCGGATCTCGAAGCTGACTGTGGACCAAGGCAGGGAATATTGCTCGACAAAGCAGAAGAATTTTTACAGGACAAAGGGTTGAACCCATCGTCGCCTACACGCCTCAGCAGAACGGCGTGGCTGAGCGATTCAACAGGATGCTCATAGAAAAAGTGAGGACCATACTAGTTGATTCATCAATGCCGAAGTCAATGTGGAACGAAACAGCTCTTACAGCAGTGTACTTGATAAAACGCAGTCCGTCAGCAGCTGTGTTGAAAGGTAGTAAACCGGCCGAATGTTGGATTGGATCCAAGCCGGATCTAGCAAAGCTACGGGGTTTTGACTGCAAGGTATATGCGTGGATTCCTGCGCCACTGCGCAAGAAGTTGGACAACAAAAGCCAGAAACTCATCATGATTGGCTATGCCCCCAATGGATACCGACTCTGGAATAAGACAAGCAGGAAGGTGGTTATTGCTCGTGACGTCCGTTTCGATGAGATGTGTTTTCCATACGCATCTGTGCCTAGAAAAGAGGAGAAACCGTTATTGGTGTTACCGTCGTACGAGCAAGAGGGAGAAGCACATGTGCCTGAAGCGGAGAAGCATACCGACGAAGAAGAAGATTCAGACTTAAGTGAAGACATCTTCGAGGATCCAGAACAGGACGAGCCAACTGGATCTACAACGGTTGCGCTTCCTTCACAAATAGAAAGACGCAAAGCGCATGGCGAGTTGTCGAGGCGTAGTGAACGGGAGCGCAGGAGTCCAGGTAAATTTCTGGATTATATTACGGGTTACCGAGCAACCTCTGCCGCATTTTCCTCCTCCCTAGAAGTTCCTCAAACCTACCAAGATTGGCTGACTCGGGATGATCGAGATGTGTGGCTAAAAGCCATTCAGGACGAACTGAAAGCAATGGAAAGCAACAAGGTGTGGATGCTGGTATCATGCCCTACCAACATAAAGCCGTTGAAAACAAAATGGGTTTCTCGTATCAAGGAGGACGAACAAGGACGAACAGTTCGGTACAAGGCCCGACTCGTCGCGGAAGGTTTCCTCCAGAAACCGGGACTGGACTACGAAGAAACGTACGCTTCAGTGGCCAAGCTTGCGACAATTAGGATCATCCTTGCGTTAGGCGTCCACGAAGGTTTCTTCTTTCACCAGATGGATGTGAAGACAGCATTTCTGCACGGTGAACTAAAGGAAACTATTTACATCTGTGCTCCAGACGGTGTGAAATCAGCGCTGGGGATGGCGTGCATGCTGCGAAAGTCGCTTTACGGACTAAAGCAATCGCCACGGTGTTGGAACCAGAAGTTCACCAGTGACATCGAGAAGATGGGATTTGTTCGGTCAAAGCTAGACTACTGCCTGTACGTCAGGTACGATTGGGCGGCCGACCTCCTGGGCCAAAAATCCGTGAGCGGCTTCATTTTCAAAGTCTATGGATGTACCGTATCCTGGAGCAGCAAGAAGCAATGGACGGTTTCGTTGTCGTCAAGCGAAGCTGAGTACGTTGCTCTCAGCGCAGCAACAGCAGTGGCCGTGTAGATCAGCGGGGTTCTGGAAGACCTCCATGTAGCTGCCAACCCTGTGACAATTGAGGAAGACAACCGAGGATGCGTTGGTATGGCGAAGAACCTGGAAAGTAAAAGGACCAAACATATTGACGTGAAGCATCCCTTCATCCGAGATCTGGCTGAGAGCGGTACAGTGCACATATAGCCGATTGGTACCCGTGATCAACTGGCTGACATGTTTACAAAACCCCTGGAAGCCACTCGGTTCAAACTGCTTACATCAAATTTAGGAATGTCGGATTGAGAGGGGGTGAAAAACAAAGTAGCTCGGTAAAGACCGATAGCACAATCGACGTCGTCCGAGATACCATGGCAACGAGTAAATAACAAACACGTTACAGAAGTTCTTAGTGTATAAGCGTGGGTACCATGGTAACGTATAAACAACCTGGGAGGGTATAAATATGATTTTTTCACCCAGCGCTGTTAGTCTATATTCTATCGTCAAGATCGCTATAATAAATTAGTTATACCGTTTCTGTAACCCGGCTTTTTCCTGCTCTGCGAGTATTACGTACAAGAAGCACTAAATGCCGATATAAAGCATGTGACGTGAAGTGAAATCGTATCGATACTACGATACTTCTAAACTTGGCACACCTGATCATAGTGATGATCTGGTTCAAAAAACAGCTTTATGTTCATCAGCCAGTTCTACGCCTTCAAATTCATTCGTAGAATCCGAAGACAAAAGCTCTTACAATTCTGGAACTGCTTATAGCCTAGACAAACTCTCTAGTGAAGAGTGGAACATCTCTTCGTTTGATGATTCATTTGCCGAAGAATCTGTTCCATGTAGTAGCCAAGATGAAAAATAACATACATTTCTTCTATTGAGAGGTCAATTGCATATTTCATGCGTTCAAACATAACCTGTATAATACAGGCAGCAAATGCAGTCCCAAGTAACACCAAAAACATCTTTTTGGTCAGTTATCTCGGTTATACAAGAGTATTAAGAATGAAATGAAAAACATATTTTGTCATATGCAAGCTAAGAGGATGTTGTCGCAAAACATTTGCCTTTCATAAGTCACTCATGTATTTTTCTAGAACATATGACTTAATTTTCGACTGAAATATGACCAAAACCGCGCAATTAACCGATCTTTTTATAACATCCTTTAGGTAGCATCAGAAGTTTTAAAGATGCACTGCATAACATGCTTTTTACGATGTCTTATCTAGGTCATTCCTTAGCTCAGTCGGTAAAGGCGCAGCTACAAAGCAACACCATGCTGGAGGTGGCTGGGTTCGATTCCCGGTCTGGTCTTGGCATTTTTCGTAAAGGAAAATTTCTCGACTCCCTGGTTTTTTCCCCCCCACCAACCAAACCAAAAAAAATATTTTCACCCCAAAAGTTTTATTAAAAACTGTGGAAATGCATTTAAAAACCTAAATTGGAAACCACCAAAAAAACAATTTTAAAAACAAAAAACTTAAAAACCTAAAAAGAAGAAGATGTCTTATCTACACGCTAAGAAAAAAGTACCCAAAATTAAGTTTTTTTCACCCATCTCGCATGTTTTGTGCATTAAGTTAAAATTAGGTATAAGATGAAAACTCAATTTTGGGTTATTACATTTCAAATAGCATTGGGTAAAATTTACCTAATTTTGGGTACTTACAATTCAAGTGCCAATGGGTAAAATTTACCTAATGAATTATCGAAATAAATGGGAGAAATTTATACATAAACATAGATACCTAATGATCATTTTTTTCGAACAGAATATTAAAACACACGGACAAATAGTTAAATCGATCATTTTTATTTGTCAATATTGGTGCAATAAAACAATAAAACACCTCATAAATACGTTGGCAATCCATAATTAATAGCGTTGCTAACAATGCTACCATTTCGTGGATTTGAAAGGTTATCCGATAACCTAAGACAATTGCGACGAACAAATAATGCGTTCGTAGTCGACCAGACTAACAAATAAATGACAATCGTCAACACCGCCGACGGGTGCTACGATTTTCAACCAAAATTAAGTTGAAAATACTCAACCGTTCAATGCGCGAAGAGAACGGGATGGTTGAGTAGCTTCAACTTAAAATTGAGTTGTTTTGGTCTTCAAATTAAAATATAAACAAATTAGGTTTGGAAATACCAGTTTACAATAGTTTATGGTCCTGATTAAATTTTCAAACATTGTTGATAGTATACATAGATCTATAAGCATAAAACCAACAATATAACGAATGACGATGTTGTAATTCACGACACGACGGCCGGTGTGTGCCAATTAAAAATGTTAAAATTGGAATAAAATATCGAACGTAAAAAAAACTTAAATTTGAGTATATCTAACATTACTGACAAGATGGGTGAATTATACCTAGTTCAATTTTTTAATTCACCCAACTGGTAACCTCACTTGACAGAACTCAACGTTGAGTTTATTTTTACTTAATTTTGGGTTCTTTTTTCTTAGCGTGTAGGTAGTTTATAGCATTACAATAACTAATAGGTTATAATCAAGTTATAAAACAGTGTCAAATTAGCAGATGTAAACACAGATCGAATTTGACAGTAATGTTTGTTATGAATATGATGAATTTGTTTATGAATACCCATTACTTTTTCATAAATTTTTCATATCGATTAAAAAGCAGACCTAGCCCATTTGCATGAAGAGATAAGAAAAAAAAACAAATATATTTTTCAGAACTATAGCATGTAATAAGAATCACCATCAGCAGTTGATTCATTGTGATGGTCCACAAGAAACGTCATTTTTTTCCTAAAATTTCTGGAGCCAAATGACATTTCACTAAGAAGATGCTCTAATATGGTTATTATGATGTTATTATAACTAACTGAAATATTTTGCAATGGACCATCATGAGCATGTTATTAGACTGCTCTCAAAATGTATTTTGGACTCAATTTCAACTTCACACCATAGCTATGGGCAAAATTACAGTGCCGGTTGAAACTATGATTACAATTGGGAATAGACAGCAGATAAATTTTGAATACTAGCATTAGTAGTGCCAAAATGAGCTATCAAAACAGACAGTTATATTTAGGTGCTTTAAAATAGAATTACTAATGCTATTTACGAGCTGTCACTTCTGCATTGTATTAACAGGTTATTTCTCCTTTTTCAGCATTATATTAGCATTATATCTGAATATAGAGCATCATGGCATTTAATTGCTGCTTTACATGCAGATATAATGCTGATATAATGCCACGTTTTAGTGCTTAATGGTTACTTGGGTATGTTTAGTTACATTAAAATAGAATTACTCATTCTATTTACGAGCTGTCACTTCTGCATTATATTAGCAGGTTATTTCGCCTTTTTTAGCATCATATTAGCATTATATCTGAATAAAGAGCATCATGGCATTTAAGTGCTGCTTTATATCCAGATATAATGCTGATATAATGCTGATATAATATTACGTTTTAGTGCTTAGTGGTTATTTTGGGTGTCAGGGAATTTATCTGCATTCGCTTCTGTGGATTTGAGAGCTCTTCTTCTCACTCTAGAGCGATCGAGTGTTATGTGAATAAAAACCATTTTTTCCACTCACATTCGCTACCCGCATGCAAAAACGGTGGTGAATATAAACTAGAGAGAAGAGCTCTCGTTGAGGCTGGAAGAGTGTGTTGAAAAACTAAAATCTCTCTTTACCACACTGAGGATAAGGACATCACTTGCCACCTCTTCGTTTTACGTACATAGCCATTTTTGAGAGTTTGAGCATTTCACTTTCCAATTTGCGACATAACGTATAGAATAATAAATTACTTCGAATGTCACTAGTAACTGTTTTAGATATCAGCTATAACAACACTATCTAGGATTAAACGAGCGCCACCTTAGCTGACTAACTTTTTAGTGGGGAACATATGTTAAAAACTTTCATAATATATTTCCCCACCAGAAGCTAAGCTAGATTACGGCGCCCCTTATAATGTTGTATATCACTACAAACAATATAATGCTGTATATTACTACAAACAGTAATACCCCGTTCACACTTCAATCTATATTACGTGATATAGAGTGATATAGAGAGAGTTGATATCAAATACCACGCACATTATTTCTAGTGAGAACTAGATGTATAAATGTTGATACCTAGATAGTCTATATCCGGTTATATAAGTTGTAGTGTGAACGGGGTATAAAGCTACATCATGCGACAAAATACCTTTAATAAAAAAAATCAAATATTATTTAATTTCTTTTGAAAATATTCCCGTCTCTTTCCTTATCATTAGTCACTTTGCCTCTTTTTATCCCCACTAGATTCTAAATAACAAGCAGGCAAGTGCACTATCCTCGATCCTAACTCAATCATTGAGCCTCAACTCACTAACACAACTATCGATCCTGTGGCAATTGTGGAGACGCAGAAGTTAACACGGTCTCTAACAACGATTGTCAAACTAATCATCCTTACCCTCCTCAAAGATCGTGAGGACAAGGCCGGCGCCGGTACTGTTCTATAAATAGAATGCATTAGTGAACTTGTACATAGAAGATGGAAACAACTCCCTATGTGTTTCTCTGAGCAATAACACTAGTTTTAATCATTAACGGAGAAGCAACAACGACGTACAAGGTATTTTTTTAAAGAAAACAAAAAGATGAGATGAATTTGATGATAAGTGCAGTTATGCCAACAATCAATAGAAACGCGTTTTCCACTGCTTTACAACCCCATTGGTCCCAAGAACACCTTGCACCTTGCACTTTGCACCGTGTACCTTGCAATACATTCTTGCGCTTTTCGATACTAGAATTTTTGTTTTTGTTTTTATTCGCTGTGTTATTTTGACAAAATATTTTAGGGGTAATTCGTGGTTAGTTATGTTTTTATGGGTGATTGGGATTCGAGCTTGGGACCGAGGTGTCTTGTTATTTCCTGAGCCGAAAACTATATCCATTTTCTGCTTCACTATCCAGCCCCTGGTTATGCAGTGCCCCTTGTACAGTGGTCTCAATGGTACCAAATGCTATTAAATATCTTGTATATATTGAGATGAAGTAACTAGAAAAATGTATATACCTAAAAGAAAAGTCTTAAAGATCTAATAAAGTATTAGAATAAAACGATCTAGTCTAAATTCGCACAAAACCCGTTGTTTTAAAAACAATACCTACTATAATATAATATGTGTTTTGGTTCATTTGTCTTTTCATTTGGTTCATCTTTTTCATTAGCCTTGGAGCTTTACTTTGAAGATTGTTTCTTGTTATGTACTGCCATGCTCCAAAGGAAATATCAGTGAGTGCTCATGTCCCTACCGACAGACACGCTCTCACGCAAGAAAAGACACTACTCCCTTGGTTTTGGAGCCTGGATGCACGTGGGAAACACCTCCACAGAAAAGCGGACAAAAAAGGAGTGCATTACATTTCTTAGCTCCGTCACTTCCAACGACTTATTTATCTTAAAACTTACCGCATATCAAAGCAAATATACATATGTTTTCTCGCCAATGAAAGCCTCCGCAAAATCCCATCCAATTTCCTACTCCAGATGTCTACGAAGGTAGCATAAGTTCTCGGCATCTTCTTAGTTAGACAACTAATCAACACTTCCCACCTATCCCTGCTAATCATAGGGATCTGGCTAGGTGTTGAGCAAAGAGGAAGATGGATGAAGAGCCTGTCACACCCAAGGCAGCTCTTCTGGCGCTTTCATCGTCGCTACAACAGCCAATTCAAGAGAGTGTATGGTCGGAAATTGCTATGCTATGCTTTGCAATGCTCCAATGGAAATATTTCTCTTTCTCTTTCTCTTCACCAGTAATTTAGTAATGTAAAACATAACAAAATAACCCATATATATCCCATATGTCAAAAAATGAGAATTTTGCATGTAAGAAACGTCTTTGAAGATACAAAACCTCTACTTCTGAGATGCAACTAAAAACGCATGTTTTGGTACATTACACTCTGCTTGGGTGTGAAAAGACAAAGCAATATGTATTTTTTTTTATCAAACTCTTAAACACCCTTCGCTCAGTAACTAGAAGACGCCATCGCGAACCATTACAACATTATCTGGAAGGGAAATATTTTTTATTGATGCACTACGGTCGTACTGACGTTCATTAGTTAATGTAAAAAGTGCCTGCAGATGCTTGTTTGTAAAATGTGCTCTTTAGACTATAACTATTAACGAGCAAAACGAAAATTAATAAGAAATATTGTAAAATTAGTGGTTGATATATTGCTACTTTTTCTACAAATATAAAATGCGTATCGAATCAAATGATAAGCTCATATATTTTATGCGTAAGAATTGCAGTGAAACCCAACCAAAATATTGCCATAAACAACCAAGCCAACAACTACACCATTGCTAATTCACAGCCGTTTTGATATGCAGTCCACTGATTTGCCAGCAATTAGTAACGATTACAAACGAGATCATTTTAAAGCAGGGATGCCAAAAATGCTTATTCTGTCTCCGCATATTTAAACAAATGCGAATCATTACTTTTGGAATGTCTCTGATGAGCAATCATTAAATGGAGGTTATTAATAAAAAAAAAGTTGATGAATTACTGTCATATCCACAAAACGGTAAGCCCGTTGTGAATTTCGGAGGATTAAGGTTTTGAGCGAGACCAACGCATGTTGCTGTTATTGCTGATCCTGTTTCTGTTTGCCACCAATTATTTAAAACTGGTACTCTAAAGGTCTTTTCAATCCAAGTCTGTAAAATAAGAAAAGAGAAAAAAATATCTGAGTTAAAATTTCATTTTCGCACTAAATCAATAAATACACCTTTGTTTCGGAATCACAGTGTTCGCCTGCTATAAAAATAGTTCTTAGTGATTTTATGTTGTACTTTTTGCCATACTTGACATCTGGATCGGTTCTTCGTAGCACTCTAAATGATGTAGGTACTGAGAATAGTGCTGTGACCTTGTGTTGCTCAATCAATCGAAAATATTGGGCAGGATCAGGGGTTCGATCCGGTTTTCCTTCGTACATAATACTAGTGGCTCCGTAAAGTAGTGGTCCATAACATATGTAAGAGTGTCCAACAACCCAGCCCAAGTCTGATGCACTCCACCACACGTCGTCCGGTTGCACTCCATATATTGAATCCATAGTGTACATCAATGTCACCAGATGGCCTCCCGTAGGACGCGTAATACCTTTGGGTTTATCTGTAAGAACGAAAAAATCAGCTTTTATAATAAGACTATTTAGGGCATACCTGTAGTTCCTGATGTGTACAAAATATACAATGGGTCATTCGCATCTACTGGAACGCATCCTGTTGGTTCGTCGAGAATCGATTCCCACGTTACATCCATGTGTTTATCCAATTCAGATACCAGAATGTTCGTGCGCTGATAAATAACATTTGTCTGAGGTTTGCACTTGGACATTTTCACAGCTTCATGGAGAATATCCAAATAATGGATTATCTTGTTTGGCTCTATTCCACAATTTGCAGCTATGATAACCTTTGGCTCTGCGTGCTCAATACGAGTACAAAGTTCACTAGCGGCAAAACCTAATAAAGTCAGATACTCATAAGACTTACTTGCAAAGCAATAATTAGTGAATGGTACTAGCCTCCAAAAACTACAGAATGTATAGCACCTATTCGCACAGTGGCGAGCATAGCCATGATTGCCTCAGGAATCAGAGGCATGTATATGACCACTCGGTCTCCTTTTTTCACACCAAGTTTCTTCAAACCACCAGCTAATCGAGAAACCTAGAGTTTTATTTAAGTTTTATTTACTTTAGATCAAAATACAAAGTAGTACATAATAGAGAACATATATTATAACACAACTAATCATACCTTTTCAAGGAGTTCATTGTAGGTTACCCGTCGAATGGTGTTAGTCATGGGGCTATCATGGATGAGCGCAACTTTTTTGCCCTTGTTATTCAGAACGTGCCGATCTAACGCATTATAGCAAGCATTCAACTGACCTCCAACGTACCTTAAAATATATAACAAATTACACATTGCATTTTGGGCGTATATTTAATGTTTTGTTTGACAAAACATTCAGAATAATAGATAAACATATTGATTGACAATTGTTGAGTTGTAGTAATCGATGGAAGCAGTTCCTTATTTACAGTAAATTGTTGAATTACTGAAAACAATTCTTTTTCATGATTTTTTAAGTGTATTTACGTGCGCTGAAATGTATTCTAATTTGTGCAACATCGATTCGTCTATTACATGTAATTTAATTTATATAAAAAGATTATGATAACAAGATGGTTTCGATGAATTGTTCCTTAGTTCGACGATTCTGATTCCCTAAGTTATCTATTTAGTGGCGCAATCAGAGGGAGGGTTTTAGGGTTCTAGCCTCTCCCCAAACTTCTGTAATACTATTATTTGCGAGGGGTTTTTACATAACCCTCCATCCATTTTTACAACCACCATTCAGAATCAAAACTTGGTTGCGCTACTGTATCTGTTAAATATTATGATTCAGATGATTCAGTACGTTTCACACATAGATAATTCAATCATTTATTTCATCTCTGTATTTATATTCATATAAAATATATTACCGATGATGAATCATCCCTGAGGCGTGTGAAACGAATAGTTAAGGCAATTGCATTTCATTACAAAGCAGGACATACAATATTCTAGGATCAAATAATTTAAAAAGATTATGGTCTATAATAATAAATGAATTATTATTATCACAAATGATAAACACACAATATTTTAATAAAAGACTTTATACATTTTAATAAGAAAACATAGTCTAGGAAAAAAAGAGCCTGTGCATATCACCACATAAAGTCTCCATACTGTTGATTTATTATTCCATTAAATTCTGCAAAAGTAAATACAACTATATGATACGGTACAGAACCGTATCAGAGTACAATGTTTATCTTAGTCGAACAAATCAAATAAATCAGTCAATGTAATTCCCAAAAGATGTTCATGCTGTAACATTAACTCCCACTCAACGCTATGATGCAGGCAACATTGCTTATCGTATTTGTTGTGGTTATAAACATGCTTCAGCAGTAAAGCTTTGCACTGTTGTTTCTTGCTACACTGCGGCATAATTGGATGATAACGCGGGAGCAGGCAAGATACTACAAAAAAAAAACTGTTACACTGGATGTGTCCCGAGGCGTATGTCTGGTCTCCTATATGGTTTTTAGCAGCAGTTCTCAAAGGGTTTACGGTTGTGACCTCTCGTCTTGGAAACACCAGCACCTCACATAGTAATATTGAATTACAAATACAATGTGATGTAAGCAAACTTACACTGAAATATGAAAAACGAACAAAAGCTGCTTGGAACGTAACAATACAGAGATAAAATGAAAAGCAAAACTAAAATCGTTGTAAGGTAGAATAGAGTGACGCCAGAAAAAAACACCATATTTGCTGAATCGCTCTATCACTTCAGATTTTTCAGAACATAATTCTCGAAAACTACAACAACTTCGAGGTCGAAATTGTTAACCAAATGTTTGCACTTCATCACAATTTCATACAATAATTTGTGCTCGAAGTGTTTTAATTAGCAAATTCATTTATTTGATCAGGATTAATAAAAAACCAATTTTCAGAGCCAAGTTTTCTTTTTCAATATACATTATTGATCATCATTTTTGCCGATCAAGCGAGGTTTGCTCTCTCTCTTTTGGGGATCGAAGTATGAGATGACAGGGCTGGTAGCGGATTTGTGGATAAATAATAGTGACTTTAGTGACTAAAATAATAAGAATAGTGGCTAAATAGAGACCAAATAGTGATTTCCAAATTTTAGTATTTTTTTAAATCTTTTATACATTTGTTGTATAAGTACAGTAAAAATGAACTAAGTGATGACCCCCGTTTGCAAAAATGAATGATACTGCTGCGCAGTGTCACTTCTTGGTTTTTTTTTTGTAAATAAGCCTGTAATCAAGCGACTTTTTATACTTTTGTTGTATAAGTACAGTAAAAATGAACAAAGTGATGACCTCCGTTTGCAAAAATGTATAATACTGCTGCGCAGTGTCACTTTTTGATTTTTTTTTCTGAAGAAGCCTGTAATCAAACGATTTTTTTTTCTCCACGACCTCCTGCACTTGGTCCGCCACTCGTTTTTGCGAAGACGGGTTTATACGCACGGTTGAAACACCAGCATGGGCTGTGCTAGAATTACCTCGGACATATCTTGCTTCTCAATTATTTTTTTGAGCCGTTGCCATGTGAAGCTGTTTTCACTACCATAATCACCTGATGGTATTTAGGCTCACCTACAGCCGTTTTCTTAGTAAAAAAAACTGGTTCCAATACTCCTACATTCTGTACTCTGTACTCAAGGTCAGCACCTAGCATTTTAACAAGTTCCATTCGTCAATAAGAAGATCATAGTTGACCTGAATCGAAAGAAATTTGGCGATTTTCACAACATACTTGGAAGTTGGACTTTCACTGTATGCAACGGCTGGTTGGTTGAGGCAATGGCAATATTTTATAAACGAGTTCTGCAAAGCAAATTTTTGACGTAGGACAACGTCTTTGTTTTCTATACTGGGGACAGTTAAAAAAATCGCATTGCGACCGTCACGAAAAGTGGTCAGGTTTTGAGCATTAATATCTCAGTCATTTCTCAAAAGATTTTCAAAATTTGTACACCAATCGATCGGAAGTATTTCTACGCATCAATTTCAATAGAATACATTGTTGATTTCGGGCCACATACTACTGAAAAATTCATAAATGTTAAGCCTAGTCTTAAAAAGTCTCTTCTTCAGGCCTAAGGGTTTATATATGACCCCAAAAGGATAATGGCTGTATACAATCACACATACTGAATAAAAGTGCACACTGTCTTTGTTAAATTTGTTTGCCATAAACTCTTCTATCTGAAAAGACATTCAGGAAGAAAAAATAAATGCCTTATTAATAATGTAAAGCATAGTTTTAGAATATTGATATATATGCATATGTGTTATTAAATTCTCGTTGATAAACAATAAATATTTTTGTATCTTTCTGGGACGTTCTTGGTCATCCAAAATGTACTTGAGTTCAGAACTTCAGATCTACAGTTGTAACAGTAGCTTCTAGGGGTATATAAGGTTACGATATGTATTCAAACACATTGAATGAACCTTTTGGAAGGTCAACAGTCATTATTTGATAACTTTGTGATGTTCTAGGTCATCCAAACTGTTCTTGAGTTCATAACTTAAGATTTATAGAAGTAACTATAGCGTTTTGGGCTATACAAAGTTATGCTACGTATTCAATCATATTTAGTGAATATTTTTGAACGTAAAAAAAACATCATGAGATGAACGGGATGATCTAGATCATCCAAACTGTCCTTGAGTTTAGAACATAAGATCTACAGTTGTAACAGTAGGTGTTTGGAGTGTGTAAAGGGACAATATGTATTTAATAATATTGATTGAATAGTGTGGAAGCCCAACAGACAAAATGCGACAATCTTGGGATATTCTAGGTACTTCAAACTGTCCTTAAGTTTAAAACATAAGATCTACAGCTGTAACAGTAGTGTTTTGAGCTATATATGTTGACCATCTGTATTCAAACATATTCAGTGAATCTTTTGGAAGGTAAACAGACATTATTTTATAACTTTAAGATAATCTAGGTAATCCAAACCTTCCTCGAGCTCAGAACTTAAAATGTACGTTAGTAATAGCAGTTTTTTGGGCTATACAAAGTTACGTCACGTATTCAAGTATATTTAGTGAATATTTTCGAACGTTAAAATACACAAGAAGATAATCTTAGGATGGTCTAGGTCACCCAAACTGTTTTGGCGTTCCGAATTGAAGATTTACGGTTGTAAGACTAAATATTAGGCAATAAAAAGCTACAATAAATATTCAATCATATTCAATTAATATTCTGAAAGTCAAAAAACATTATAAAGCTATATGACATATATCTATCCTATCCTTGAGATCAGAGCAGAGGACCTACAGTTGTACACACTTAGAAAATTTTACAGTATTCGGTAATTTTTTACCGAACTTTCAACGTTACCAAATTTTACAGTATCCGGTAAAAATATTACCGGAACTTGTCAAATTTTACCAGAATCCATTAAATCGGATTACCGAACGTTCAGCTGTTGAAAGTCGGCAAGGTTGGAAGGTCGGCACGCTCACCGAACAACGTTTTCGCAAGGCAGGGAATAATCGCACTGAACTCAGTAAAACTCCAGCACTTCACTTTACCAAATTCCAATTTAATTTTTTTCGGTTCACTTAATGTCTTTTTCCCACTTTCTTATTCGCTATCTGACCTGGTTCTAGATCTTTGGGGCCCCTTGCAGCTACACCACCACGTGTCCTCGTAGACTGCTCCTCACCACTGCTTCTTCCGCTTTCACCTTCGGGTTTCGGTTCCGATGGCGCGCATTTCGCTTCTTCCGGATACTGATTAGAGAGGGATGGCGTTGGCTTCACACTACACCGTTCACAGCCACAGAGTAAGCTGACGGACTCGGAATTGATTGTTTGTGCCGGTAAATGTCCTAGGAGCGGTGTAGGCTTCCGGTACGTCTACCGGGGATTCTTCAGAGACTCTGTACAAAAATACAGTGGGGTCCTAACAGAAGAGTAGTTTGCGTTAGGACTTTTTTTTTTCTTAAATGGGCAGTCACTGTCCAAACTCCCTTTCCTCTTACACTCACTTTTGTTTCTATATGATCTTATAGTAGTTCTAGGTCCGAAAATTATTGACAAGCTTGATGATTGCCTGATGAGTATAAGTTTGACTATACGAATCTGGTCACAGTAGAATCTAAGCCATTCGCACTATATCGTGTTTGTTATCGCGCCTTCCTTCCATAATGGCCTTCTCTATCGTCCTCATGGCCACCCGAAGAGCTATTTTTCGTCCATCTGGTGGTGTGTTTTGTAGACATCGGTGGGGTGGGTGACTGCGTTATATGGTAACGACCCTACTATATATGATCTACCAGGGAGACGATTGATTGGTGGAGAAAACAGCGACCATATACGACCACTTCCAGCACATTTATTCTCAAAACACGATATTAAATACCATTATCTAAAAAATTACTCAAAACTGAAAAGCGAACACTTACAGTGCTGGCACAGAATCTGAACAAACTTTTCGCGCAAACTCGGAGATTTATTTGTCGGCGTACTCCTTGCTCTCATTTTTCATAGTCAGGTTAGAGCCGTGTATTCGTCGAAGAGCACATGTATACCACGTCTATGAAAAACTTTAAACGCATCAGATTTTTTTACGGTAAACCTCGATGCATTGCTGATCCCCCCCATGGAGAAAGAGATTTCCTGCAAAACGACGTTCCTGGAACCAGTCGACTTTGAGCTTTGAGCGTGCTGCCGTGGAGATCCTGGATCATATTCCTGGTGTAGTCTTACGATAGTGAATTCGAACAAAGTGTGAGCTCTAATCTAATACATATCAAATGGCGTGTCATTTCTCCATTGTTTAGAACTGTCATATTGAAGTCACAGAGATCATACATCAAGGAAGAACGGCTGTCGTCATACAGGTCTCCCCAGCCCGTACCGTGCAAGATAAAAAATTCCATTATCAATCGTGGAGCAGAAAGGACAGATCAAATATTAAATATCTAATTTGAAAGATTCCAGTTTAGAAACAAGACTTCGACAATTCCACTGAAGAACCGTGATCAAATCCCAACCTCTTTCAAAAAATTATCCATCAAAGGAAATGATTGTTGAGCAACTTTAATGCTAATTGCTTCGAAAAAAAAATCTACGCAGTGGGAGGCATTGCCAGAACAATGCGTTTGAAAGTGTCAGAACGTTCTTGAAGATATCTTCGACAATGTCATGAAATGAGAACAGCCTAGATGAAGAAGGGGCTCCTGTTCTTAAAATCGGAGCAACAGGGGTTTTGGATGTCCCCGTGAGAGATGGGAAGTCCTGTGTGTAATGTTTACTATGTAAACCAGAAGGATTTGGATTTTTCTTTCTTCCACCACTCCTTGGATTGGGCAAGATGATTTGGCAATTCTGTTCTGCTACTTTCCTTGTACGGATGAGTCTTCACTTCCGGGAAGCACCTGCCGGAAACTGAAAGATTGTTACCTGTTAACCTGTTCAAAAGGTAACAATCACAATTGCTTCACTTTGTTTTCTTCTTGCTATTTTATTTTTACTACTTTCGTAATTTTTTATTTTGTAAATATATTTCCCTAATTCAGGTAAAAACTAAATATTCTAATTCCATTTGTTTATTAATTTTTTGTAAATATTCTTTTGAATTCATTATTCGTTAGTAAATTAGTTTAAATTTGTGTATATAAATATTCTGATTACGCCTGAAATATACGATAACACTAGATAAATAAAAATAGAATTAATTTGAAAATTTGAATTTGAAATAATTTATTTGTCCTACCCTATTTGTATACCTCTTGTACCATCCTATCCAAACCTATCCTTTCCCATACGCACGACCAAACGCAATACGCAGAAAATGTCATCTATGCTGCACTGATACCCCATGAGCTGTCAAGCCCATCAACCGAAATTCCTCTGAGTCATGGAATGCAATAAAAGGGAATGTTGGAGAAGGTTTCGACCTCTTTTCGGTACCAAAGTCTAACTAGTTAAAATCGTCCGTTTTTTTAACCGTGTTATTTTTTGTACGCTCCAGGAACCAAGTGAAATCAATGAGAACCGCGAGTGTTATACGTTGACAAAACGTCCGCACAAGCCGTCCGCTATCGCCGAAATTGAGTACCACCGAAGTTGAAGTTAACCAGTGAATCCGGACAGACCCTGAAAGGGCTGAAGTGTAAATAGTTCTTGAATTAGTTTTTGGAGTTTAAGTGAATTTTTTATTTGAAGTATAGAATTTATAGAATTAAATTTTGATGTTAAATTATTAGCATTTGTGTTGAATGAATTCATTATAAGAGTTAGATTTTTTCTATTGTCTAATAAATGGCGCCCAACGTGAATTATTGAAAAAAAAAGTTTCTAATTTGGTTTAGAACTTTTTTTTGAAAAGTGCTCCGCGTGTAATCGAAATTCATAAAATTTCAATTTTTTCCAATTTTTGCTCAAAATGAGTAAAACCTAAAGTTGCTACAAATGCGTAAAAAGTGCTACAGCTGGAATAAATGCGTGCGGATGATGATAAAAGCGTTCTTTGTGAAATAGTTATTCTCCATTTTGGAAAACCCATTGTTGCTTGAACATTATTTGAATTATTTCATAGTGCATTGTGTGAATTTATTATATAGCTATTGAATTGATTTTTTTTTCCTCGCTTTTGTTGATTAAATCAATCTACAATGGCCGTAGAGCGTCCAAGATTTAAGCAGGCTAGAGACATGACATGATCTAGGGTGGTGCCATGACATTAGGGTGGACCATTTGGAAAATGAGGAACTTTTGTGTGAAGTGTCAATGCGTGCTATTGTCATATCAGATGACCCGACGCTATCACGTAATCGAAGAAGCTTACGAGAATTGTTCAAAGCCGAAAGGGAGCAGAATAAATTTTTCGATGCAATTGTAGATGGAAACAAGATGGAGGAAATGAGCAAATGTGAAAAGAAATTTTTAGAGGTTTGTGATATGGTGAAACAAAAGGATCGCACCATAAGAGCCAAATGT
This sequence comes from Aedes koreicus, assembly GCA_024533555.2. Lineage (NCBI taxonomy): Eukaryota > Metazoa > Arthropoda > Insecta > Diptera > Culicidae > Aedes > Aedes koreicus. The sequence goes on along the minus strand of JAHHFK020001972.1, from coordinate 445,680 downwards.
AAAACCAGGTTTTTGCATTACGGTCATAGGGTGCACCAATTATTGAAACAGGAAGGGATTAGCATAGAAGATAGTGAATTTTTAAAATCTCTGCTTGTCGATATTGTAGAGATTTTACGAAGAGAATTTTACACAGAAAGTTTAAACCTCGAAAACAACCAGCAAGAAGTTAATAAAGAACCAGCATCAACCAACTTATTCGATAGCAACCAAGAACCACTTGATACTTCTGAAGCTCAAAGCAGTGTTAGGAGGGTTGACAGAGATTTGAATAATCAGCCACAATCAGCTTTGCAAGAGTCGGTACCGCATCCGAGTCCGATTTCAAACCTGAGTGCTGAAGATAAGTGTTGGATTGTTTCGTTACAAACTCGTATCAAAGAAAAAAAATAATTTATTTTTATTTATTTATTTATTTATTTCGTCAAGCAATGTAGACTACATACAATGGTTACAGTGTTCTACTTACATACTATACATTATTTCTGTTGTCTTTTAGACGACATTTTACTTGTTCTTTAGACATAGTGATGCCGATGATTTCGCAATGTAAGTTATACTGGCGCATCATTCGATTAATGGGGCCATTTTTTGCATAATTAGTTCTGTACGACTTTTCTAAGAATAATTTCCGTGTTCTAAGATGCCGACTGGGACTATAAAAGTTCAATTGCGAGAGTAGTTCTTCTGATTTTATGCGTTGTGAAATAATGTCATTGACGTAGAAAAGCATTGCAGATTCGCGGCGTTCTTTAAGTGTCTGTAAATTGATAAGCATGCAGCGTGCTTCATAAGATGGCAGTGGAAATACAGTCCAATTCAATTTCCTTAGGGCATATAAAAGAAATTGCTTTTGGACGGATTCTATGCGTTCGTCGTGTATGGAACAGTACGGGTTCCATACTAGGTTGCAGTATTCCAGAATTGGCCTGACATATGTAATGTATAATATTTTAATAGTATATGGATCTTGAAAATTGTGACTGAACCTCTTAATGAAGCCCAGCATGCTATTTGCTTTACTTATAATAGTGTTGTAATGTTCTACAAAAGTGAGTTTAGAGTCTAGGGTAATGCCTAAGTCCCTTACTATTTTGCATTTTTCTACTTTTTGGTTTCCTAAAAATATTTCCGTACGAGGTGTTTCGATTTTTCTGCTAAATACTATTGAGTTACATTTTTTCACGTTAAGTTGAAGTAAGCTTTTGCTACACCATGTGTTGAATAAGTTAATTTCGTTCTGGAATTCTTCTGCGTCACTAGAATTGTTTATTTCCATGAAGAGCTTCATGTCATCTGCATATATCAGTATTTGGATTTTTTTAAGTATGTAGGAAATGTCGTTTATGTACAAAATAAAAAGAAGTGGGCCTAAATGTGAACCTTGGGGGACCCCCGAGGTGACAGAGATAGGTTCTGAAAGTTTATTTTGAAAGCGAACAATTTGTTCGCGATGCGTTAAATATGACTGCAGCCAATTTAACAGTCCAGGCTCCATTCCAATTGTTTGCAATTTGAAGAGTAATAATGGTATGTCGATTCGGTCAAAGGCTTTACTGAAGTCAGTGTAAAGTGCTTCTACGTGCTTGCCATTGTCCATTGCATTCAAAATAAAAGTTACAAATTCAAGAAGATTAGAAGTGGTTGAGCGACCTTTGAAAAAGCCGTGCTGTTTGCTTGTAATTTGATTTTTTACTTGCTGAAAAATATTTTCATTCACGAGAGATTCAAAAAGTTTTGGGATGCAAGAGATAATGGCAATTCCACGATAGTTGCGGATGTCTGATTTCGTGCCTGATTTGAAAATCGGAACCAAATAAGAAGATTTCCAAATGGTGGGAAATGTTCCGCTCTTAAGAGACATATTAAAGAGAAGTTCTAAAGGAAGGGCAAGTTCGTCTGAAAGGTTCTTTAAAAATACGGGTGCAATACCGTCTGGGCCTGGTCCCTTAGAAGCATCCAAGTTTTTTAGTGCATTGAGAATTTCGTGAGGAGGTAATTGATTTACAGATATATTGTTGGAAAATTCAGGAATGAATGCAAAGAAGTCGCGATCACGGTCTTCTTCGGAGAATGTAGTGTATACTTCTTGGAAGAAATCTGCAAAAAGCTTGCAGATTTCAGAAGGATTATCACCTACATTTCCGTCAAAATGCATTCTTGGGGGGAAATTGCTATTTTTCAATTTCGTTTTTACATAATTGAAGAAATTCTTGGGACATGATTTGACTTCAGTTTCGACTTTACGATTATATTCTTCATGTGCAGAATTAATGGCCGTGTTAAGTTGGTTGCATATGTCATAATAGTTTTGCAAATTTGTGCTAGAGTTTTGCTTTTTATATAATTTGTGTGCTTTTTGTTTTTTGTTCTTTAAATGTTTCAAATGTGGATTGAACCAGACTGGTAATTTATTGTTTTGGGTTCGCCTTCTTCTTTTCATTGGTACAGTTTCTGAAATAAGGTACTGAATAATTGAATGAAATTTGCCTACTTCAGTGTTGACATTTCCTTCAATACTTATTATGTTCTGCCAATTTATTGTACATAGTCTACGTTTTGCTTCTTCGTAATTTGCTTTTTGATATTCCGGCACTTCCTCGAAATCCCAGTCGCTGGGGATGTGAGTATTATGTACGAAGATTGAATATTCAATTGCTGTGTGAAATACTTCATTTTTCCATAAAGGTGACAATGAAGTACTCACACAAAAGTCTTCAGTGCAGTTCGTAAATAAGAGGTCTAAAAAAGCATTTTGCTGATTCTTTATATGATTAATTTGGTGCAAGCCAAAATGTGAAATTTGGTCGAATAGGAATTGTAGAGTTTCGTCTTCGCCTACGACTGGGAGTAGAATTGATTCATTTTCGATGTCAGGGATGAAGTTCGCATTCCGTTTATTAAAGTCACCATAAATATGCAGTTTTACTTCCGGTTCCATATTTGACGTGATAATTTCGACATTTTGAAAAAATAATTCGAAAGATTGTTTATTGGCATGTTCGGGTGGGAAATACACAGATGCAAAAATATGTGTTTCATCAGCAATGAGTGCTTTAACCCAGACATGCTCAAATTCTTTGTGCTTGATAGTTTTTAGTTCTTGAGAAGTAAAGTCTGCATTGATGGCAATGAGAACTCCACCTCCAGATTTTTTATTGCTATGTTGCAAATTACGGTCATGCCGGAATACATTAAATTTATTTCCAAAAATTTCTTCGCTTTTTACGCTTTCATCCCAGCTTGTTTCGGTTGCCAGAATAACGTTGAAAGAAGAAGCTAGAAGTTTTTGTTGAATTTCTTTCATTTTGGCTGGGCTTTTCATGCGATTGAAATTTTGGCAATATACCAAAATTTCAGTCGCATTCTGTTGAGAAGGCGAAGACAGTTTTGGAGGATTAATTATACTTACAATACTATTAAATGATACTTCTTCCAAAGGGCGCGTTAGTGTTTCCGAAAATTTGAAGGGTTATAAAATTTCAGGGCGGCCTCCCTACTACGCTGCAGTCGTTCTGTACGTTCACTAGACAGGAACGCTCGATGTGACTGAAGGTCTGCCAAGGCGTCATTGCGTGGGATTCCTAGTTCTGCATGGACGTCCAGGAAAATTTCGCGCAAGAATTTTATGTCTGTTGGTAGTCCTTCGGCTGCTAGCATTAATGTTGCACTAATTTTTGTGATTCCGCGAATGCATACGGAAGGTGGTTGGTCATGTAGGAACGAAAGGTATGTCCGCACTAAGTCCAAAATTTTAGGGTCCCGTAGTCGCGCCTTCAGAAAGCGTTGGTCGCCAGATGCTGATTGTTCCGTCAGTCTGACTATAGGCGGCCGCATTGGGTCCAAAAGTGGTGGATGATCAATTCCGGCTGATGATAGTTGTTCGGTGAGCAAAGGTGGATGGATTGAAACAGCTGATTGCTGCGTCATGCTTACGCTGGGCGGTGGGCGCATAGTGTAAAATGACCGGCCAGGTATAGAATTCGATTCCCGATGTGTTGATGTGTCGGTATTTTCGAAGGTGCTTGCTTCAGTATGTTGTTGTGTCTGGTTTTCTGCTCGGTATGGGTTGATTGTTTCACCTTTTTTGAAGTTGATAAGTTTTGATACCGAGAGGGCTGCAATTGGGTGGTCAGTGGACGTTGGTGGGCTGGAAAATTGCACTTTTGCAGTAGCCAGTAGTTCTTTGTCAGATTTTTGTGTGTGTCTTTCATTTCCTTGGAAGTTTTTATTGGGTTTGTTGTCATAGTCTGGACGTCTGGTGTGGGTGAATTGTTGTTTTTTACTTTTTCTGATGCGTTTGGCTTTTTCAGCAGCTTTTTCCTGTAGCCTACGAGCCCGCTGTTTGGCGTCTACTTTGGACCAGTCTTGCTTCCAATGCCATTTATGACCCAAAAATCGCCATCCAGGAGATGTATGCTCTTTCGAAATGACAGTATTGTGTACTGACGATCTTTCTGCTAATTCTTCTTCCAGGGTCTTCTGATGTGGCTCTGTATTTTTGGTTGCATTGATCTGAAGGCTAGAAACAGCCCCAGACACAAATTTCACTTCTTCCAGAATTTCCCGAAGCTTTGAGTCATCATAGTAGAGTGGAGGTGATGACGATTCGGCATCTTTCGATAAAAGTGCCATGTCATTTGATATGCTTAATAGCCGTTCGTCAAAATGTTCTGTAATTTTTTGCGCCATCGTGGAATTCGATTCGTTGATGCCGGCCGTGGTCGTGTGTATATGTAGGTCACACGACTTTATATGCTGACCGACTGTGCTGCTTATATTTTGATTATTTTCAATTGTTACTGCCAACGTTCCTTTCACGTCTTCAAGCAGGTGTTCAATGCTTTCGAAGAGTTCTGGTACTATGCAGAATTTTTTCAGGTCAGCAGCAATACGATGGTTCGCGTCTGTTTGAAAGCGGATTGCATCCACAAGTTGTTCCTGTTGATGAAGCAGCTTCCTCACGTCGGCTTCCTTCCGTAAAATGAGTTGGCAGTCAGCACACAAAGGCACCATAAATGCGGTGATGAAATGCTCACGTTGTCGTTGTACACCGACGCAGGCAGCATGGTATTTTTTGTTACAAAATTCGCACTTCCATAGAAAGCGGTCGTCGCTAATGCTGCACGATTTAACACCACACGGCATAATTAGTTTTTCTATAAAATGTTCTACGCGATTCGATTTACAAAGGCCAGTAAGACCCGCACGCGACGTTGTCAAAAGGTAAAAAAAAAAAGGTAAATATACAAGTTAATTGCGGAGCGAAATGCAAACGCGTCCGCGCCCGAAGACTGTCCGTGGCGAAAATTGTGGTGAAAAAAAAAAATACAACATACCCCCAAACGAAAAAGAACCCCCACCAGCAGGAAACGGAATAGTAGGAACACACAACCCCCAATCCCAATCAACCACACCCTCAAAATTACCACCGCCCAAAAAGAAAATAAAGGAAGGACCAACGAAAACCCCACCCGCCATCGTGCAACCGCCGGCTGGGGCGGGGTTTTTTTTTTTTTTTTTGGTTGTTTTTGCCCCTCCCCCCCCCCCCCCTCCACCTCCCCCCCCAACCCACTTTTCCCTCCTTCCCCCCCCACCCCCCCCCCTCACCCCGCTCTTTCTCCCCCACAAATCCTTTTTATCTTCTATCTGCATCAACAGCTTGTATTTCTGCCTCAGATATTCCTCTTCTTCCTGCATCCTTTTCATTTTGGCTTCTTCTTCCAGTTTTCGAATCCTCGCTGCTTGCTCTTCGTGTTTCTTCTTTAGTGCCCGCTGTTCCTCCAGAAATTGTAGGCTAAGCTGCAATCTCTGCGACACTCGACTGCTCTTACTTACGGACGACTCGTTGAAAGATATCTTCGATGCACCATCCCAATTCGCCAGGCAATCGTTGCACTTCCAACTTCTGTTAGTATCCGCAATCGAATCACTAACACCCGCGCACTGAAAATGTTCCCACGACTCGCATACATCGCAACACACCATATCATCGTAGGAATCAACACGATTACACTTTTTGCAATGTTTTTCATTGTTCCGCGCGACCGTTACACTCGGTTTTTCTTGCGTATCTCCATTCGACATCCCGAGATCGATCAAACGAGACCTAATCTTCCTAACAACTGCCTAACTGTAGCTATTACTAGGCTGATGCAACTGCAGCTGACTGCTATAACTATTAGCGAAACACCCCCCCCCACCCCCCTTCCCCCCCCCCCCCCCCCCCCCCCCCCCCCCCCCCCCCCCCCCCCCCCCCCCCCCTCCCCCCCCCCCCCCCCCCCCCCCCACCCCCCACCCCCCACACAAAAAAAAATATCACCCCCCCCCCCACCACACCACCACCCTCCCTCCCCCCCCCAAACAACAAAATTTAAAAAATAAAAAAGGAAATAAGAAAAAAAAGAATGTAAATTTATTATATTTTTTTCCTTTTTCTTCTTTTTTCTCCGTTCCCGCTTCCCCCCCCAACGAAGAATCAAGTACAATCTATAATCTATCTCATTTTAGGTTATTTTAGGTCCAATAAAATTACTACTAATTTCGACCTACCTTGCACTTTACAGGTTTCCACTTACTTCGTGGCAATAATAGCTCCTATCAACTAGGGAAGCGGAACCTATGTTCACCATAGTACATATATTCATCACATTCTGCAGTCATCCAACTTCAAACGTAAAAAGATGTTTAATTTCTCCAATAAACGGACGCAGTAACCAAAAATATATAATCCTGGCAAATAAAATTAGGTCTTGAATATAATTAAAAGCTACAAAAACGTTTCGGAGACTTAAATTTCGTAAAAATAATGAGCAGTCAGATTTTCAACACAATTTCTTACCTTTGCACTAAGAATTCGTCGTATTGATCTAACCGTACTAGGGAATATACACGACCCAGACTCCAAGTTTTCTCTTTAATTCCACTTTATCCTCACACATTTTCGTTGCGTAATTGCACAAACCATAAAAATCACACTTCACTTATTACACTAGCCACACGAGAATCTACGAATACGTGATAAAATACGAGAAAACTATGGGATTAATTTTCACAATAATTTAAATACGCTTGCACCTATTCTGAACCGTGTTTACAATCGACATAATCGCATGATGTTGCCAAACTATTTTATTATGACTCTTATTCGAATGAAATGGGTTTGGCAGTACATCAATATCACCTGTTGTGTGGGAGTGCTACAAATCGCCCAAAGTTAAACTATTTTATTTTTCCATAGATTAAATAAATAATAACATGCTTCTAATTGTAGATTTTTTCAATATTTATCGAGAAATAAAATCCCACATTTAATAATATTTTTCCATCTCTGTTGAATTTGGCGGCACTGCTCACATACTGTATAGCATACACATCAACACGCACACTAGTTCAATTCATAGAGCATTCTATGCCCAACGTTATGGTGAGTCTTGTTGTCAATATTCTCATGGAAGAATAACAAACAAACCCGTTCATTTTGTCTTGGTTATATGCAGGCTATCCAACACAATTAAAGTGCTGTCAAATGATCTACTTCATGCGAGAAATTTAATTTTGGGTGTAGTAGTGGAGAGCGTTAACTTGTTTATATTTTTTCATGATTTTAATCAGTACGATTAACATATGTACACAGATGGGATTAATGTTTTTCGTGATATTATTAAAATAGGTACATAGCAGTGGCAACTTTTCCGTATTAAATTGGAAGAAAATTATCAGAATCGAATGTTTTGTGCGTTGCTAGACGATTAACGGTAAGTGGACGATGAAATTGTGAATAACTTGTGTACTTAGTGTTCGGTATTCAGTGCATATTCACCGATTTCCACTGGAGGTCTGCTTATTGAGCTTAGGTACCGCTTCCCTAGTTAATAACTCTACAAATTTAATGTATATTACTATTTATTATAAAATTATACTATAAAAAAAAATTTTTTTTTTCTTCCCCCAAAAAAACACCCCCACCAAAAAAAATTAAAAAAACCACTTGAAACAAAAACGCCTGGTTTTTGTTTATTAATTTTTTTTATAATTTTTTTTTATAATTTTTCTTTTTTTCCCCCCACCCCCCCGCACCCGGGGGTCCGGCGGGGGGGTCACCACCATTTCCCCCCCGCGACGGGGAACCGCCGCACTGTGTATTAAGTGACGGGTGTTTATGTGCGGCAAATGAAAATCATACTGGCGCACATGATTTCAATTCGAAGCAAAAATTGACCGATTTAATTGCCAATTTCAATAATAAAAATTATTGATTTATTTTCAGTGTGTTATAACGGTTGTTAAATAATTTCAACAAGATATTCGTCATCAAGATTGGCTTATAATATGTTATAACATGTTATAAGAAATAAGCCATTCTAGTTTGTTTAACTGTTGTAACCAGGCGTCTTTCCCATTAGGTTATGGGCCCAGTCTGGCACCATAGCAACAGGCTAAAACACTGGTCAGACTGAGCAATTATAACATGTTATAAGCATATCTTGATGACGAATTTCTTGGTGAAATTATAACATTTAATTTTAGTTTTTAGTTCAATGAAATTAAGTTTAAATTTACTTACAAATATTCATTTAATGTGTAATAAAAATTAATATTTTCAATTAATAGTTGTAAATAAAATAGATTACTACATTAATTACGGCAAAAAAATAATACAATAATACATTTCTTTTTCTTTTTTTAAGATTAGCAAAACCAATACGCAATCAATTATCAAAATTATTTTTAAAATCATTATATATCAATATATTTTTTTAACTTATATAAACAAGTATAATAATTCAATTCAAATTGATTTTGACTATTACTAGTTACTATTCATAAGTTTTGATATGTTTGGAAATTTTGGAATTGGAATTGGAACTTAAATTAACTGATTCATTATATTTTCAATTAAGGAAAGATAATTATTCAAAATAATTCATTTGAATTTTGTTTCTCAATAAAAATTATTTTATTTATTTATTGAATACGATTGAATTATGACACGAATCAATTTTACAATCACAACTTTTAAAATTTGTCAATTTTAAGGATAATGTTTGATATATTTTTATGAGGAAGTTCTAAACTATATAGTATTATTTATTTAAATGTATTATTTATTAGGAATGATACTAAATATATAAATTTGTATGAAATTACGAACCGCATTAATGAAAATCCAATTAATTAGGTTATTGTTTATATTTTTTATACCAATAAATTTAACATATAAAGTTATAATTGGTTTTAGAATAATGAAAGATTTCTTCTTAATTTTATTTATTCAAATTATTATTTTTAATTATAGTTACTGAAACCAGATTAATTTTTATCGTAATTTGTATAATTTAAATTGAATGAAGTTAATCACTCATAATTTTTAGTTAATCTAAACAAATTATTTTATTTTCGTTATTATTTTTGTTTTTATTTTATTTGACGGGTAAATATTTGTGTGAATTAATTTAATAAACATTAATTAATGAGTTAATTTACTTGCAGTGATGAGAATTAATTAAAAATGGTATTTTGTATTATTAGAAATATAAAGTACAGGTGAAATTTGTATAAGCTACCGCGGTTAAACCAATTATACAAAAATAAAATTTCTTTATCATAAAATTTGTTTTAAAGTAATGTACATAACTGTAAACTTATAAGGTTGAATTTTTAAATTTATTTACAAGATTATTTGAAAAAATAATTTAAACTCCCAACTATTTACCATAAACTAGGACGAGATACTCTATTATTTATAATGAATATATAAATACAAAAGAATTATTAGTCATGCTCACAAAATTTAATAAAAATAATATTGTTATTTAATCTAATTAGAGGAATTTGATCTGTTATTGATCATTCACATTGAGCCTTACAAAACCTTACCCCATCATCAGCATTTATTATTGGATGGAAGAAATTCTTCATATTATATGACATAAAATGTCAAGGTGTAATTTAAAGAAGAGATGGGTTGCAATAAATTTACTCAAATGTAATTTTTTTTTTTGAAATAATAACAAACAGTAACAAACCTCTAACTGACCCTTTTCACTAAATAGCAACCGTCTCCCGCGTTGCTATCGCGCTGCTATATTTGAGCACTCGACGCTTCCCGAGAGCCTCGCTGCTATTTTGATACCGCATTCAGCAGCGACCGGTGCGGTGTGAAGTAATGGTGTTGCGTTGCTAAAATAGGTTTAGTACCGCACCGGTATGGGTATGCGACGTCATACGAGTTAACTGTCTCGCTTTCATCGACATCCGCATCGGGGATGTTGAAAAACACCTCTTGAAGCTCAAATCCTCCATACGCCAGCAACAGATTCTTCTTCTCCGACGCAGAGGTTATTTTCCCTGCTCGGAGGCAAATTTCAAATCCCCGTTTCCAAGTTTACTATTTGCTACGGCGTTCCGTCATAAAGGGCGATACGGTCAAAATTTGGTCAATATCACCTTGACGTATTTCTTTCAATTTTGCATTTAAAAAACCTGAACACCCCTCATTTTGAAGGTGTGTGTGTGTAGAATATTGCTCCTATTTTGATTTTGGAATTCACTCTTCAGTTGTCAAAATGCCGTCCAAGCAAGAAGAGCAGCGTATCAAAATTTTGCTCGCGCATCGCGAAAATCCGAGCTACTCGCACGCAAAGTTGGCACAATCGCTAAAAGTTGCCAAATCAACCGTTACAAATGTAATTAAAGTGTTTGGGGAACGTTTGTCGACAGCCAGGAAGTCTGGATCGGGGGGAAATCGAAAACCGGAAGCCGCTGAGACGACAAAGAGAGTTGCCGGTAGTTTCAAGCGAAACCCTAACCTATCTCTCCGAGATCCCGCAAATAAGCTGGGTGTATCGTCTACAACCGTGCATCGAGCCAAAAAACGAGCCGGACTATCGACTTACAAGAAGGTAGTGACTCCAAATCGCGATGATAAACAAAATACGACGGCCAAAGCGCGATCCCGGAGGCTGTACACGACGATGCTGACGAAGTTTGACTGCGTGGTAATGGACGACGAAACCTACGTCAAAGCCGACTACAAGCAGCTTCCGGGACAGGAGTTTTATATGGCAAAAGGAAGGGGAAAGGTAGCAGATATTTTCAAGCACACGAAACTGTCAAAGTTCGCAAAGAAATATCTGGTTTGGCAAGCCATCTGTACCTGTGGCTTGAAAAGAAGCATTTTCATAGCTTCCGGGACTGTCAACCAAGAAATTTACGTGAAAGAGTGTTTGAATAAACGTCTGCTGCCTTTCCTGAAGAAACACGGTTGTTCCGTACTGTTTTGGCCGGATTTGGCATCTTGCCATTACGGTAAAAAGGCCATGGAGTGGTACGCCGCCAACAACGTGCAGGTGGTTCCCAAGGACAAGAACCCTCCCAACACGCCAGAGCTCCGCCCAATTGAGAAATACTGGGCTATTGTCAAGCGGAACCTAAAGAAGACCATAAAAACTGCTAAGGACGAGCAGCAGTTCAAGGCAAACTGGCTTTCTGCGGCGAAGAAGGTGGACAAGGTGGCTGTACAAAATCTGATGGCAGGGGTCAAGCGTAAGGCCCGGCAATTCGGATTTGGAAAAGCGGAAGCCTAACTGAATATTTTTCCTGAATTTTATACTAATTGAACTTGAAAAAGAAATTTAATTTGATTTTTTAAATAAACGATTTCACCGATTTACACGCGTTTTCCCTTGACCAAATTTTGACCGTATCACCCTTTAGGCACATCATGACAAACAAATGGTGGCAACCCAGCGAATAGTTTACTCGGATCCATTCCTTAAATTTAATAATTTAACATCAGAATACGTGTTACATTATAAATTGAATTTACGTACCAGAATGTCGTATGTACTCAATTGTGATGCTTTCTGCCACAAGTACAATGTTATTCAACAGCAACTCGAGCTAATCTTCGGCAACGTGGGCCAATCTCTGGCAACGTGGGCCAATCTCCTTTTCACCGCCCAACTGGCTGCTCCACGCGAGCTAACCTTACTTTCCAAAACAGCAATCTGCTGCTACCGACAAAATTTCTGTTTCATTATTCCGAACTTTTTTCCGATAAAATACACTTACCTCAGTCACAATCGTTAAAATCACCAATTATTCTCTATCAGACACTAAAACCAGGCGAAAATTATCCTATCCTCGTCGCCAATTTGTGGGTATCACTGGGATATAACTACACGTCGGGTTAGGGCATCTTCAACGGCGATCCAAATCGTGGATTGGATTTATTTTTTTAGACCAAACGCAAAAACATCGCTGCACTAGTGTTGTAAATTTTGTTTTATACTGGATCTATTTTGGATCATTTTAAAACTGGTATATGTTTTGGTCTAATCTTGCAGCAATTTGGAACAAGAAAAATATCGTTCCAAAACACTACACGTTATTTGATAATACCAATTATTGAGTAAAATTTCAGCTTTTACTAAACAATAACTCAATTTTATTGAGTATATTTGTGAGCCGAAAAGTAACCGCGTTTGCTGCGGCGGACAAAAGTTGTGTAGCTCGTCTCGGATGCTAATAATTACCTTAAGTTGCTCCCGGTGGTAGTGAAATGCCTTTTCGTTTCATTCCTAAATAACGCATGCTTGTCTTACACGGTGTTCAATAAGTTCGAATACAAGTTTTCATCATTGCGTAGGTATGCGCCATGTACATATTCTGCATTGGTATTGGTGTCAGCTTTAGCTTCATTCATACGCTACCGAATGTGCGCGGTGTTGACATTCTGTTAGTTGTTGTTTGTTTGTTACGCGCGATGAAAGAGTATCGGGACTTCGTAATTAAGCGTTTTTTGAACGGTGAGCGACCCGGCGATATATTCCGGCTGCTGAAATCGCATGGGGTCAAGCGGAACTTTGTCTACACGACCATCAGGCGATACCGGGAGACGTCCTCGACCAATGACCGTGCGAGATCCGATCGGCCGCGTTCAGCGAGGACGCCACGGGTCATCAAGATCGTGAGGGAGCGAATTCACCAAGGACCTTGGTTTCAGGCCTTACAAAAAACGTAAGGTCCATGGCGTTTCGGAGGCTACCAGCAAAAAGCGGTTGGATCGAGCTAAGAGGATCCTCTCTCGGCACGCTGGTCAGGAGTTTGTTTTTTCGGACGAGAAACTGTTCGTGCTGCAGCAGCCGCACAATGTGCAAAATGACCGGGTGTGGGCGCCATCGAGGGACAGCATTCCTGAATCCAATATAAACATCCCTCGGTTCCAAAGTGCCGCGTCGGTGATGGTTTGGGGGGCAGTATGCAAACGTGGTAAGCTACCCTTGGTGTTTATTGAAAAAAACGTCAAAATCAACGCGGCGTACTACAAAACTGAGGTTTTGGAAAAGGTTGTTGCCCCCAGTCTCCGAAGCCTCTACGGCGATGAGCACTACGTGTTCCAGCAGGACGGTGCACCAGCCCATACGGCAAATGTGGTTCAAGCCTGGTGTCGGGACAATTTAACCGACTTTCTGGACAAAACTTTGTGGCCTCCCAGCTCCCCGGACTTGAATCCTCTTGACTTTTTTGTTTGGTCCTATATGATGGCGAAGCTGAGCGAATACAAGGTCAGCACTTTGGATCATTTCAAGACGGTAATTCTCAAAATCTGGGACGAAATGCCCATGCAGTCCGTGCGTGCCGCCTGCGACGCGTTCGAGAAACGTTTGAAGCTCGTTAAGGAGTACAAAGGGGGGGTCATTCCAAGAGAAATGTTGTAAACGTTCCTTGTAAACATAGCTTTCAATAACATAAATCCAAAAAATAAAAAAACATGTTTTCATTTTTTTAACAAATTTTGAAAGTGTATCCGAACTTATTGAACACCGTGTAGTTCTTTTTACAGCCACTGTATTTTCCGGAAAACGCTGACTAGATCGAAATACGGAGGTTCCGAGATTCCGAATAGTATTTCGATTGCTCGGAAATGAAACGTAATGAAGTCTTCAAAGTAAACAATCGGTTTATTGATAGATTGGTCATGATAAGCCCTTGCAAATAGCTTATACAGATAAATATTGGAGAAGCCTCTAGTTGACTCTAGTTGAACCTTGGCATGCGGAAATGCAGAAAGTGCTTCTCGTTGTAGGTTTGCGTGTCGCTAAAGTAGTCCTAAAACAGCGTCTGATGACCGGAACGGAAATCATAGTCGACGTTGGGGCGTCATTCAGGATGTGACCCTCTCCGTTTCGACTCTTGTTTATCCGCTGCCAAACTACAAATCAGTATTATCTAAAATCGTTTTAATGAAATGCATACAATCACACACTCACCTTCAGCAAACGAAGGAACAAGTATTCCTTGTCGTCAGCTAACACCTCACTACTGGCGTCAAATATTATTTGGTCAAACCAATCAATGGCAAAATGTTTGTGACAAATCTCTTTTCTCTGAAAAAAAAAACTTCTGATCTCTGATGTAGAATGATTGACAGGATGACAGGTGTTGGTGGGTTTAACAACAAGAAATACAACACCGGTGGGCGGAACGCATAGTTGGTCTATTTTAGCTTGTTCTATTCCAGTTTCGCTGATGCAAACCAGGTATAAAGTTGATCTAAAAATAGACCGCCGCTGAAGATGCCCTTATCGGTTCGTATTCATCTGCTATTCTATTTCCGATCATTGTGCATCTGTACAGTCAAGTAGTCATGAATCATATTACACAGACAACACTAAAGGGTGTCCACGATGAAATTGCCACACTATGAAATTGCTCTAACTTTTTAACCGTTGGGTAGAATTTAATGAAAATTTGGGTGGATTTAGTTCATAGTGCATTATTTACATCCTGCAAGTTTTAAAGTCCTGTGATCACATTTCGCGGAAATGGAGTCGAAAGAACAGCTCGTGCGTGATAAAATCTTGCGCATTCATCACGAGAACAAGGATCTCTCGCATCGTTCCATCGCTAAAACGTTGGGAATCGCGAATTCCACGGTGTCGCGAGTGATTAAGCGGTTCGAGGAACGGTTGACCACCGATCGGAAGCCCAGAAGTGAAGGAAAAAGTATTCCGTACTACACCAAAAATCACAACCGCGTAGTTGGGGCCTTCAACCGAAATCCGAACGCCTCCGTTCGGGATGTGGCTAAGAAGCTGCACCTAAGCCGAAGTTTTGTCCAGAAGGCCAAAACTAAGGCTGGGCTTCGAACGTTCAAGGTACAAAAGGCCCCTAATCGCGACGAGAAGCAGAACAAGTCCGCCAAAACCCGTGCCAGGAAGTTGTACCTCAACATGCTGACGAAAGTTGAATGCTGCATCATGGACGACGAAACATATGTGAAGGCCGACTTCAAACAGATCCCCGGCAACCGGTTTTTCACGGCCAAGGATAAGTTCAGCGTTCCGGAGCATGTCCGCACTCAGAAGATGTCCAAATTTGCGAAGAAATTCCTGGTTTGGCAAGCCATCTGCACGTGCGGGAAGCGGAGTGCACCTTTCGTGACCCAGGACACGATGAACGGACAGGTGTACATAAAAGAGTGCCTCCAGAAGCGGCTGCTTCCTCTCCTGAAGGCCCACAACGTCCCAACAATCTTCTGGCCGGATTTGGCCTCATGTCACTACTCCAAGGACGTGCTGAAGTGGTATGCGGACAATAAGGTCAATTTCGTGCCGAAAATGTTCAACCCTCCCAACACTCCGGAGCTCCGCCCCATCGAGAAGTACTGGGCGATTATGAAGCAGCACCTTCTTAAACGACCTAAGGTAGTGAAGACAGTCGAGGAACTGAAGAAAGTATGGGTTTACATGCAAAAAACGGTTGATTCACAGGTTGTGCAGAATCTTATGGCCGGGGTTAAGGCCAAGGTGTGGGCATTTGCGTATGGACTGTAAATAAAATACGAGTAAAATGGTAAAATGAAGTTTAATAGTTATTTCTCAATCCCTGAAAATTTGATGGCAATCGGATGAAAACTCGAATTTTGCGAATCAATTTTGTGTGTGGCAATTTCATCGTGGACACCATTTATCAGATGTATCTTCACATGGTCCATTTCAAGGCTGGAAATAGACTATTCATGAAATATCATGAAGTTTGAGCCATCAAAAAGCATGTTCCGATGAAAATTTGTATCTGTCGCCGTCTTACGGATCGTCGCAAAACATTCCCTCTTCTAGAACAGATTCCTTATGGTCAATCGGGTTCAAAAGGGCAGTACTCACCAGAAACTGAAAATTGGGACTCCAATAAGCATTTTGAATGCAAAGACTTCAAAATTTGGTCATAAATTGTTTCCACAATGTGAGTTGAAATCCGGATCAATATGACCCGAAACACCTTATTCGTAACTTTTTTTTAACAACCCTTCAGAAATGTCACAAAAAATTGGGTTCGACGCGGAAACGTAACTTCCTATAGGATATACCATATTTGGTTTAGGAAAAGTCAAGAAAATTCAAACGCCTAGATGCTTATTTTAGAAAATTATAGCATTTTAAAAATCCATTCCGGGTCATATTGACCTCGACACCTAAAGAAGGTTAAGAGAAGACCCAGAACAAATTTCGGAATCGATTGAGTGGGGTGGAATCGATACTTCGAACCACCCTTATAAAAATGTTACAGTGATCAATTAAATTTTATGTAGTATCTAAGATAACACCTAAATTCCGAATTCTTTCGCATTTTTCCACGAAGATTTTTGCCAATTGTACTTGTATGGAAGATGAAATTTATTAGGAAATATTCCATACCTACGTCAGTCATCATTGCAATGGTACATACGATTGATCTTCCTAATATCCCCGTCACTCAAACGATCATGCTTTCCGAGTTCTATACTTTCATCGATCGGTATCATCGTTGGTTCCCCATTCGCACTGAATGCCATTCCGGAATAATGCATTATACTATCATAGTCGTAATCAACATTGAAACCGGTCACTGCACTGGAATTGAACTTCTTGAAGTTGTGCTTCTGTCCCTCCTTGATATTGTCCCACACAATGATCAGATAATCATCCCGTTCGGGTGCGCTTTGCATATGGAAGAACCCCAGTGTGTGCAGTAACTCGTGCATTAGGGACACCAAACGGAAACATCCTGCTTCTATATCGTTGGGTTGATAGTTGATGTACTGCTTCTTCCTTCTATTACCGACCGAAGAAACACATCCGGGCTTAGAGCCTATAATTTCAACGAACCCCTCAGATGCATCCTCATCAGCCTCAACAAACTTGACACAAGACACGCTTTCAATTTCATCCATGGCCCGACGGATGTATTCGAGCTGCTCATCGGCTGAAAAACAAACAAGTTGGGCTGTAAAGCTTACGTCAATGTTCGTGGATGTTTCTGGAATTCCTACTAAAGTCACCAGTCTCGATCCGGTATGGAACGGTGTTATCTGGCCATCGATATTCCTCGGCAATAAGCCCGTTACGGGCTATACCGGATAGAGCCAACTCCTGTTGGGGAGAAAGTATCATGTCTCCTTCGAAATTACCACTGAGCTCGTATTCAAGGATTCCGTATGTTTGACATGTTAAAATGGCGATAATTACCGGTTTGATCTGAAATGTTGTGCAATATTTTTGCTCGTGTTGGTTAGATACTAGGTTGAACAGCACAAGCAGCTTACCATTATTCAGGACATAAACCTTCCAAGCTCACAAGATTGCGGATCGCGAACAGCTCAAATCGATCCCTTTTATAAACGACTGAAAATTTCATTCCGGGAGTTTGTTTTTTCTTTAGTTTTACCTACACTGCCGTTGGAATAGTTCAACTAAACAAAACTTAATCGAGAAATGAAATATGACTGTCAATATTAAAACAAAAAATCGTACAGCAAAACATAAAATAATATTTTAGAGAGGTAATCATCCGGTGCTACACTTTCAAACTATAGTGTTAAATAACTATATTAGGCCATTATTAAATGAAGCGTGGAAGCGGTTAAGTAAACCTAATTCATAGAATTGTAAACACATAGGATTCCGTAGAGCTGCTGTGCTGTTGAATGTCTGGCGATACGCTACCGCGGCGTTGTTATTGTGGTGGAAGAGGTTCTCATCTAGTGTGCTTGGGAAAACAAGTTTCATAAACTTCAGATCAATCTAGAAACCGCGTAAAATTAGGTGTCAAATTGGCTTTGTTTCAGACACAAAAACAAAAGGACGATTGTGAATATGAAATGGGATTCCGCTTCACCAGGATCGCCTCGCATAGGTGCCGCATGGCAAAGGATGGTAAGGTGAGTAAAGTCAGCAATGAGGACAATTGAGGTGAAGGTTGCTAGAACCCAACATTGAAAATTTTTTTTTTAATTTTTTAAGGCCGAATCTCAGAAAACCATAAACATTTCAAGAATAAAATTTAATGACTAACATGGTGCAGTGCAACAAGAATTCTATTATAGTTTGGCATGTGAATTTTTGTCGTACAAATCTACAAATCAACCTCAAATTAGGGGGCGACCCAGGCGTAGTGGTTAACATCCATACTTCTCACGCCAAAGTCACGAGTTCGAATCTCATCCCCCGACAAGTTACGGAAATACCCAATAAGGTATTTGAGTGACTACGACGGGAGATGAACCAGCCCAGGGTTGAAAATCTCAATAATCAAGGAATAAAAAAAACCTCAAATCTATGGTGCCTTAAAAAATTCGAAGCGGTGATGCAAGTCGGCCACGATGAAGACCTTCACCATAAATGATCAATCACGAACTTCTTCAGGCTCTAAAGCAGTGGTGGCTTTTTGAATCAGTAATGGCCCCGCGACCCCCTTGGAAAACTAATGTGATTATGTTGCGATAAAAAATAAAGAAATACATCAATTTACGATCTTTTTGATTTATTACGACATTTTATGTTATAACCAGGGAAAAACACTCTCAGTGTGATTGATGCGCCTGGATTTGGGACACTAGATTTGAAATTCGGGGCTGTGTTTGAGACAACGCCAATCTCATGTCATCTTCAACGTTCAGTCTGTTTCTTGTCTTCGTTTTGATTTGAAGTAGAGTTGAAAATCCGCCTTCACAAAGGTATGTTGACACGAATGGGATTAGGATCTTCAATGCCTCCATGGACATTTTGGGGTACGAGCCATACATAGCACACCAGAACTGGCTCAGTTCCTTTTCATGAAACAAATCGCGAGACGTTTTTCAGGTCCAAGTATTCATCCTGTATCTCATCTGGAAGGCTAGCCACATCCAATGAAGATGAAAACGGGCTGCGTACTAAAGCAGCTACTTCTTGCTTCAACTCGGGGAAATACTTCTCAAATTGCTGCTCCAGTGAATCCAAATGTGCCATAATTTCTGCTTGGAGAGCCGAAGTCAGCTCGCTTGCTCCTTCATCGGTCATATTGCACAGACGATCAAACATGACAACATTTCCCATCTTAACTTTTCGGCGCCAATTTTTTAGTTTTTCCGCGAATGCATGAAGATAATCTTGGAAGTGAACAAGATTGGATTGAAGTTCCAAATTCAGCAAATTCAGATGCTCAAAAACATCAGCTAAGTAAGCGAGACGCTTCTGAAAGTCTCCTTCATTAAAATGTGCAAGGAAATCATTTTTCCCTTGAGCTTTCAAAAACGTTTGGATCTCATCCTTCAACTCGAAAACACGGTTGAGTACATTACCCTTCGACAACCAGCGTACGGAAGTGTAGAAAAGAACAACCTCATGATCTGAGTTCATTTCCCTGCAGAGTTCCTTGAATAAACGTGTATTCAGGGCTCCAGACTTAACATAGTTAACAATCTTTATGACCAATTCCAGTACTTTCAATCACCCTTTCGGCAACGTCTTGCTGGCAAGAGCATATCGATGGATCATGCAATGGACACCTGCGGCATGTGGGGCAAGCTCCTTGACCTTCTTCTGAAATCCAGATTTCTTGCCAAGCATTGCAGGAGCTCCATCCCACAAAGTTTTTTCCACTGCAAGTCACCAGATTCAAAGAACGCCTTGATTTTAGCCATGATATTATCACTTTTGGTGGTAGTTTCTGTTATGTTCTCCAACACCTAAAGTCCACACCAAACTTACACTGGCTAAAAGGGATTTAAAATATAATTAGACTCACTTTTCTTTCGCAGAATGAACTACCGTCAGTTGTGCTTCAGAATAGACTGACTTCTGTTTATTTTCTTTCTTGCCTCGTGCCCTTCGACTCGCTTGCGCGCGATAGGGAACGCGCGAGAACTGAACTGTGATTGACAGTTGCAAAACAAGGTAACTATAATTCCAAGGTATGTAACAATTCTTCCCCTTTTAATAGTTTGTGTAATAGAATTCAGAACTGACAATTAGTCAATAAGTTATATATAAAAAAACAAAGAACAATAGAATAATGTTGTTAATTCATTTTAAAGTTGTTTAAGATACGTTGAAAAATCAAATCGAAATCGGTTTCATTCGTAGCAATAATCTTCCGAACGTTTTGTCTTCTTCACTCGTTTGGATCTCCTAAGCTCTACGGGAATATCCACCAGACCGTCAGAAATCCTTCGCTTTCTTTTTCGGACCCCCTTTGGGGTTTCACTTTCTGCACCGACTGCTGGTTCATCGTTAACATTCATAGGGCCTTCGCTCTTCTCCAGGTCTTCACCTCTAAAGGGCGAACACGAAATTATTGCGACACATTCAATAGGGCATAACTTTTTTACCATTGGGTAAAAATCAACCAAATTTTGCACACTTTCTCATGTGTATTGTTTACATGCTGTCAAACTCGAAGTCGTGTTTTTCGATTCATCGAAAATGGAGGTGAACCAACGCGAGTCGAGAGAACAAATTCTTTCCAAACACCTGGAATTTCCTGACCTGTCGCACCGGCAGTTGGGAAAAATGTTGAACATTCACCATTCAACCGTCTCCAGAGTGTTGAAGCGGTTCCAGGAGCGGTTGACGTTGGACCACGACAAAGGAGCTGGAAGAAAACCGGGACCGGAGAACAAAAAGACAGAGGGAAAGGTGAAGCGGATGATTAAAGCAAATCCCAACGTCTCAAGCCGTGATTTGGCTAAAAATATCGACATGTCGCAGAGCTACGTCCAGAATGCAAAGAAGAGAGCTGGACTACATACATACAAGGTACAGAACTTCCCAAACCGCGATGAGCGGCAACAATCGACGGCTAAAACTCGGGCACGGAAGCTCTACGAAAAGATGCTGACAAAATATGTCTGCTGTGTGATGGACGACGAAACGTATATAAAAGCCGATTTTAAGCAAATTCCGGGGTTGGAGTTTTTCACCGGCAAGAGCAAGTTCTATGTGGACGACAAATTTAAGAAGAAGAAAATGTCGAAGTTCGCCTCCAAATATCTCATTTGGCAGGCCATCTGCTCTTGCGGACTGAGGAGTGAGCCTTTCGTGACAAAGGGCACAGTAAATGGCGAGATCTACAAATCTGAGTGCCTCGAGAAGCGCCTTTTGCCGTTCTTGCAGCAGCACGACGAAGCTCCGCTATTTTGGCCAGATTTGGCATCATGCCACTATTCTAAAAGTGTCCTGGAGTGGTATGAGGCCAATTCTGTCCATTTTGTTCCAAAGGACATGAATCCGCCAAACTGTCCGGAGCTGCGCCCGGTGGAGCAGTACTGGGCAATGATGAAGCGGGAACTTCGGAAGAGCAAGAAGACAGTCAAAGACGAGAAGGACATGTTAAGAAAATGGAAAAAAAAAAACTGAGAAACTGGTACCGGATGACACTGTAAAGACTTTGATGGAGGGCATCAAGCGAAAATGCGTTCAATTTTACACTCAAGGCTCCATCGATTAACTTTTCTTTTGATTTTTGAAGTAAATATATGTATAAAACTACCCTAAAATTTTGGTTTGATTCTAAACATTATAAGAAAATTGGCATGACATTTTCGGTGTCGCAATAATTTCGTGTTCGCCCTTTACTATGCTTCGTTACCACCACGTTTGATCCTTGCCTTGATGCCTCATTCCTGAAGATCCTAATTGGTGTTCGGTGCGCCATTGCGCTGACGCTTCCAATGCATATATGTAAAATATTGTGAGCGTACCATTTAATGAATGTGGCCTTCACCCACGAGCATGATGATGTGGATTATTATTTTTATACCACACATCATCTCCTTCCATCAGATTGTCTATTGCCTTATTGGCATGGTCAGAACTTCTTCCGCTTTGATGCTCCTTAACAATCTCGACATCTGGTTGTAGTATATCGAGGTGTTTTTTGTAATAATTTTTTGGATTAACTAAACCTAATGTTGTCTTTGGTGTATATGAAAACATTCTCTCGGATGGAAAATTTCCATTCTTAGTCAAGTTACGATTCCTAAAATTGAATAGGAAAAGGTTTATCTGGTCTTCCAGATCCAACTTTTCAGGAACGTTCTGCTCCAAAGGGAATCTCGAACAAAAATCGGCGTTTCCCAACTTATGTGAAGGTCTGTATACTATGTCGAAGTCATAAATTTATAAATCTAAAATCAAACGTTGTAGTCTTCTAACATAAATTGAATTTTTCCCTTTTTTCCAAAGATTCCAACTAACGGCTAGACCACAAACTATACTATACTATTTTATGTAAACTATAAAATGTTGTCCATAAAGATATTTGTGGAATTTCTTGATTGTGCAAACTAAGGCCAGTGCCTCCAAATGTAAGATAGGATACTTCTTTTTTTTTTTTGTGAATAAGGAGTGTATCGAAAATAAGCTATCCACAAACTTTCTTTCAAATTATGTTGAAAACCGATATTTTATTCATACAAAAAATTGATCCTTTATTGTACGAGGTTAAACTTGAACATAATGAAGACCGGATGAAATTTGAGTTATTCCTTCACGAATTTTCGAACTTTGGATCGAATGCTCTTCATCAAGTTCCGGACAAGTGTTGCATCGCATTTTTTGGACGCTTGAGCCCAAATTTTTTTTGAACTCCTGCATGTTCCCAGCTGCCTTACCAGTCTTCTTGAAGACCCTCTTCACGATTGCCCAGTAACGTTCGATGGGTCGAAGCTGAGGGCAATTTGGTGGATTGATATTTTTCTCAACGAAATCTATACCCTTTTCCGCAAGCCAATTGAGAGTGGTTTTGGCATAGTGAGCCGACGCTAAATCCGGCCAAAACAGTGAAGGTGTACTATGCTTCTTATATAAAGGCAACAATCTCTTCAGGAGACACTCAGATCGATAGATTTCCGCATTTATAGTTCCGGTAGTGTAAAAAATGGTTGACTTCAAACCACAGGAACATATTGCTTGCCATACAAGTACCTTTCGACCGAATTTCTTCACTTGAATCGACCTGTCCGCATCGCTCACATCCCCCCCAACGACGGCAGTAAAGTATTGTGGACCTGGAAGGGTTTTTGAGTCCTCCTTTACATAGGTCTCATCGTCCATCAAAACGCATGCATCCGGACGCTGCAAAAGACGCGAATACAATTTCCGGGCCCTTGTTGCTGCTCGCTTCTTCTGTTCTGCACTTTGTTTCGAGATTTTCTGCTTCTTGTAGGTCTTCAGGTGGTTTTGCCTCTTGATACGCTGGATCATTCCGAGACTCGTTCCTGCTTTTTTGGCCAAATGACGTATTGACATTGATTTGTTCTTGATGATTAGAGATACCACTTTCCGCTCCAGTTTCGGGTTGGAAGAACCGGGTTTTCTGCCTCTTCCTGGTAGCTCATCCAAAGAATAGTGTTCCCCAAACTTATTAATGATGGTTTTAACACTCGCATGATGAATTCCAAACCGCTTCGCCAATTTTCGCATAGTAATAACCTTCTCACTTAGCCATGTGTCCAGAACCTTAATTTTCACTTCCTTTTCAATACGCGACATTTTGAAAACGCAGAATTTGAACCGCACAAACAAGTAAACAAAAGAAAGCTGACAGTCAAACGCACAGCATGCAGTGTTCAGAGCATAAAAAACCATCACAAATACATGCGTACAACGCAAATGTATGTGGATAGCTTATATTCGATACACTCCTTACTTGCTCAAACTTTTTCTGTGCGTCTTCAATACAAATTTTGCTAGCATCGTCATTAATGTTGTTTATCTGTAAGGAATTTGTAAAATTTTGCCTCCAATTTGGGTAAAATATGTCAAGCCAAGCTCGACCAAATAAGGGATAAAAGTCATTGTCACAATCAAGGACCAATAATTGCATCAAAGCCTCTTTTCCGTTAAATTTCACCGATACAGTAGCCTCTCCTTCAATTTTCAACTTTGCTTCATTTACGACAATTAGTTGTTCACTATACTTCCGTAAAGGATTGGTAAATTTCGACAAATATCGCCTCTTAATTATTACTGACACAGATGCCCCACAGTCAATTTCCATTTCCAACCCTCTATTTTCGATATTGACACGTACTAAACAAGGGTTGCTAATATTGTTTATGGATGTCACTAACATGCAATATAAATCACCTGAATTTCCTGGGTAAAATCGAGACCATTCAAACTAATTGAGGCAGCTACTAAGGCTTTATCCGCTTCTATGCGCTGAATTTTCATATAAATTTCCGACAGTTCGTGGCTTAGCTCGACTTGACGTTTCGATGCGTATAAAAACAAAGTTTCGCAGAGTTGCCAGAGATAGTTTTGAATTTCGTGGTGATATTCACCATAAAATGTGGAACAAATTGGATCTTTCAAAAATTTGTAACAAAATGAGGAGTGCATAGAAAAAAAAGTTATTAACGCTAACGTTATGAGAAGTTCATTGCCTTTAAAGGAAAAATATAAAAAATTGGGGTTAGGTCTGACAAGAAAGGTCTATTCGCGTTCCAATACGTTTGAGGAGGAAACAGGAGTTTAACAATTAGCGGAAGACATAAGACCAACAACCGTAAATCACTGTATACAGTTGGCTCTAGTAAGGCTTGCTCGCGACAAAATCTGGACAGATTAAATTTGGAATAAAACAAATTTGCTGTTAGTTCAATCCAAGATGCATTTAGTTGTAGCTTTTTGTTTATATTGAGAGAGTTCTCTCTTCACGAGAGCCCAATACCGCTCGATAGGTCGCAACTCCGGGCAGTTAGGTGGATTCGTCTCTTTCGGTACAACATGGACTCCATTCGCTTTATACCATTCCAAAACATCCTTGACGTAGTGATAAGATGCCAAATCAGGCCAGAATAGCGAGGGAGCGTCATGACTGCGTAGGAATGGTAACAATCGCTTCTTTTGGCATTCTTCACGGTATATTTCCTTGTTTACCGTTCCGGTAGTGATGAAGCTTTGGCTTGCTGGACCACAGCTGCATATTGCCTGCCAAACCAAATATTTTTTGGGAAACTTGGCCTTTTTCTTCGTCCTGAAATGCTCCTCTACGCCGTTCCGTTGCATGGCAGTATAACAAGACATTCCGGGAAGCTGCTCTTCCAGCACATAAGTTTCATCGTCCATTATCACGCAGGAAAACTTCGTCAAATATTCGCGATACAACTTGCGAGCCCGTGTTTTAGCCGTCACATTTTGTTTATCATTACGGTTCGGTACAGTTTTCACCTTGAACGACTTCATACCTTGCCGGTGCTTGGAAGTATGCACGAAAGTTGGGGACATTTTTATTTTTCTAGCCACAGTACATACCGAGAGATCTGGTCTCTTCTGCAATATTTGCTTCACCTTCGCGTCCTTCTGGTGGTTCCTGAGATCCGTTTTTGTTCCGCTCCCAGCCTTCCTGGCTGTTGTCAAACGTGTATCGAAAGATTTAAGAACGTTATGGACAGTGTTTGTAGGAAAACCAAGCTTTTTTTTTGCAAGTTTTCTTACTGCGACCGCACACAATTGCTTTTCGCACTTGCTCTTCTTTCGACGCCATCTTCGATCTAGAAGCTTGTACTATCACCAAAAATTGATTTTACACAATGAACAGACATACGTTCTTTAGTCTGCGAAATATTTCACGCGTTGATGAAGTATTTCCGAGGTATACGTATTTAGGGGTGTCCAGATTTTGTCGCGAACAAGCCTTATGGTCACTAGTAAACTGCTTTATGTAGTGGAAATCAAAATTCGAGAACATCGAGACATGATCTGAGGGCTACTACCTAGCTCACCTAGCTTCGCAACATGTGTAGAAGCCAGTATCCTACCGTTTCGATCTATACACTGGAAAAAATCTTGTAGTAGAAACTACCATTATACCTGACTATGCTTATCTTCAAAACTACCATGAAATTTCCTTTAAATTTACTACGTTTATGGTAAAACTTTCATCATTTGTGGTATATTTGACATACCTCATATTGATATCAACCGCACCATGGTAGATCTAATCGCAGGCATGGTAAAATCAAACGCATTTATAGTCAGCTGACAATTGTTGGTGTTTGCGCTTAATTTAACCTTTGAAATGGTAGTTTCGACTGCGTTTTTTTTTGCGTGTACTAACGACTGCAGCAGCCTCTAGAACCATAAGTAACATGGAGAAAACGTACAGAGATTGTGAAAATATATTCATTCTTGAAAATGCAAAATATCTCGTTTTGGGGTCACCATGGATTTTCCCCTAGTCAGTAGCGCAAGTCTATCGCGTTAGAGACCGCCGGAGGAACCAGACAGGACCCAATATTGACTGGACAGTAAAGCGTGCGGTCCATGCCATGGACTCCTTCACTAAAATATCCGCTGAACTCAACAACGCAGGTACGTTAAAAAAATTTACGAATGAGACTGTTGGAATAGGAGTCTATAAGTCAACGCTTCATATCGCACAAAGAGTTTTTGATCTGAAATCCTGCAAAATATTTCATCGACGTTCCAGGTGGTCTGAGATTGGGAAAGCAGCAACGAAACCTCATCAATGGTCACCCTCTCCAACGCTTCAGTTGAAAATCCGCAACCTGTAAAAGATAATTGCGAACAGGAAAACATTATTTGGTACAATATAAATATAAAGAATTTTCATAGAACTCACCTTGCCAGCACTCCAGAAATTCAAGAGGGAGACTCAAATCGCCGAAAATAGTTTTCTCAACCTCTTACGACCGCCAGTCGTAAAGTTTGTTAAAGATAGTTTCCGTGCAATAACTATCCCAACCTCTTGAAGCTATCCCGTTCAGCAGCTCTTCTGCGGGAATGGAAAAAATGCTCGGCAGATCTGAAATATTCACAATCAACACCGTTAACATGGCAAAGAAGAACATCTTTAGTAATTTATTACCTTAAAAAAATTCAGTGACTTCCGCTGGTAAACCAAGTACCTCAACCACCACACGGTAAACTTCACTTTGCTTCTCCATTTTGCAATATTTTGTTTTTCGCGCACGGTTATTTATTTCGTTTTAAGTGCGAAGATGGATAGAATAGGGCAATGTGAAAACATACTTGAATGACATTTCTCGCCCCATTGTAAATTATATGCGGACCATTTCAGTCTCATTGGAAACGAACCTGTGTATTAAGTGACGGGTGTTAAAAATGATGTGCGGCAAATGAAAATCATACTGGCTCACATGATTTCAATTCGAAGCAAAAATTGACCGATTTAAGTGCCAATTTTAATAATAAAAATTATTGATTTATTTTCAGTGCATGCATCAGTATTAATAATATCTTTCAAAATGATCGAGTTGAAAAAACAAAACTCATAAATTTCCAAAGTTTGGATTTTCTGTTTATAAGAGGATATAAACATTTTATATATTTATTACATTTGGCTTGAATGCCCTCAATGTGATCTTTAAAAGTTAATTTTTGATCAAGTATCAGTCCAAGATATTTTACTTGATTTGACCAAGAAATTGGAACTCCGTTTATAGTGACCATATGACTATTACTTGGTTTCAAAAATGCAGCTCTAGGCTTGTGTGGGAATATTATTAGTTGAGTTTTGGAAGCATTAGGAGAAATCTTCCATTTTTGAAAATAATCTGTAAAAATGTCCAAGCTTTTTTGTAGCCTCCTGGATATAACACGAAGACTTTTTCCTTTAGCGGAAATGCCTGTGTCATCAGCAAAGCAAGATTTTTGACAGCCCTGAGGTAAATCAGGGAGATCTGAAGTGAAAATGTTATAAAGTATTGGCCCAAGAATGCTACCTTGAGGAACACCAGCTCTAACAGGCAATTGATCAGATTTAGAATTCTGATAATTTACTTGCAAAGTTCTATCAGTTAAGTAGTTTTGAACTAATTTCATGATATAAAGCGGAAAATTGAACTTTTTCAGTTTCGCAATCAAACCTTCATGCCAAACACTGTCGAATGCTTTTTCTATGTCTAGAAGAGCAACTCCAGTGGAGCAGCCTTCAGCTTTGTTTGAACGAATTAAATTTGTAACTCTCAAAAGTTGATGCGTAGTTGAATGCCCATGGCGGAATCCAAACTGTTCATCAGCAAAAATTGAGTTTGTATTGATGTGAAGCATCATTCTATTCAAAATTATTTTTTCAAAAAGCTTACTTATTGAAGAAAGCAAACTGATTGGTCGGTAGCTAGAAGCTTCAGCCGGATTTTTGTCTGGCTTCAAGATAGGTACGACTTTTGCATTTTTCCATTTATCTGGAAAGTATGCCAGATGAAAACATCTGTTAAATAGTTTCACCAAGAAAGACAAAGTACTCTCGGGGAGTTATTTGATTAGGATATAGAAAATTCCATCATCACCTGGTGCTTTCATATTTTGAAATTTTTTAGTTATAGTTTTTACTTCATCCAAATCAGTTCCCCAAGAATCATGAAAAATATTTTCTTGTGAGAAAATATTCAGATACTCCCTGGAAACCTGATCCTCAATAGGACTTGTAAGACCCAAACTGAAATTATGGGAGCTCTCAAACTGCTTAACAAGTTTTTGAGCTTTTTCCGCATTTGTGAGCAAAATTTTATCACCTTCCTTAAGCGCTGGTATAGGCTTTTGAGGTTTTTTCAATATTTTAGAGAGTTTCCAGAAAGGTTTGGAACTCGGATCTAATTTTGACAAATTATTTTCAAAATGTTTGTTCCTCAGGGCAGAGAAGCGTTTTTTAATTTGTTTTTGTAAATCTCGCCATATGACTTTCATAGCGGGATCACGTGTTCTTTGATATTGACGCCTACGTACATTTTTCAGACGAATCAAGAGCTGAAGATCGTCATCAATTATAACTGAATCGAATTTAACCTCGCATTTTGGCACTGAAGCAGCTCTTGCTCTATTTATTGAGAAAGCCAGAGATTCAAGAGCATTATTAATTTCATTTTTTGTTTGCAATGGAACATTAGGATCAAAGTTGTATTCCATAAATGTTCGATATTGATCCCAATTAGCTCTATGGTAGTTGAAAGTAGAACTGATGGAATTAGAAATGATTTCTTGAGATATTTCAAATGTAACTGGAAGGTGATCAGAACCAAAGTCAGCATGGGTAATCAATTGACTACAAAGTTGACATGAATCAGTTAGGACCAAATCAATAGTTGAGGGATTTCTGGCTGAAGAAAAGCAAGTTGGACTGTTTGGGTATTGAATAGTGTAGTAGCCTGCAGAACAATGATCAAAAAGTATATTACCATTGGCATTGCTTTGCGAATTATTCCATGAGCGGTGTTTTGCATTGAAATCACCAATAACAAAGAATTTAGACCTATGACGGGTAAGTTTCTGGAGGTCACCCTTGAGCCAGTTCTTTTGCTGACCAGTGCATTGGAAAGGCAAATAGGCAGCAATAAAAGTAAATTGGCCAAATTTTGTTTCAACTGAAACCCCAAAAGTTTCAAAAACTTTGGTTTCAAATGAAGAAAGAATGTGATGTTTGATACGCCTATGGACAATGATGGCAACGCCACCACCAGCTCCATTAATGCGATCATTTCGGTAGACAAAATAATTTGGATCTCTTTTGACCTTATGGGCAGGTTTGAGATAAGTCTCAGTTATAACAGCAATATGCACGTTATGAACTCTTAAAAAATTAAATAGCTCATCCTCGTTATCTCTGATGGATCGAGCATTCCAATTCAAAATATTTAATGATTTAAAATCCATTACTGAACTTCAATGTCATGACAATATTATTGGCAAATTTAATACCAGTTTGGATAGCTTCAAACATGGAATTAGTTTTTAGCATATCGGTTATCATATCGATTAACGATTGCTGTAAAAATTCTAATTTAGGAGCGGATATGTTACCTAAATCAAATTCATCAGAAGTCCCGTGGGAATTTTGGTTTTGGTTTCTACCCGCTGCAACGGCAGCGTAGGTAGGTCCATTTACATGTTGAACATTGTTAACAACACGGTTGGGTAAGAATGTAGGGTTTGAAGATTGAACCCTGTTGGTACCTGCAGGTATCGAAATAGTATTTACTCCTCGTTGAGCGTTTGAAGTTACAGTTGCGGATGGAAAAACCTGTCCGCTGTTTCTACCGACGGTTTGGTAGGAATTAGTTCTTTGCTGATCGTTGTTAACATCTGCAGAATGGGTAGTAGCTGGTCGGGAACGTTTTTCGTTTCCTACCTGGCGCTTAGTGCGCGACTGCAAAATTGCTTTGCGAGTCTTGCACTCCCAAAAATTTGATTTATGGTTTTCACCACAATTTGAACATTTGAATTTTTGAGGATCTTCCTTCACAGGACAGTCGTCCTTAGTGTGTGACGAATCACCACAATTCATGCATTTACCAACCATATGACAATGCTTTGTTCCGTGACCCCATCCCTGGCACTTACGGCATTGGGTGAGGCTTTGGAAATTGGCTCCAGTCTTCCTGAAATGTTCCCACTTCACACGGACATGGAGCAAAAGGCTTGCTTTTTCTAAAGCCTTAAGGTTATTAAGTTCACTTGACTTGAAGTGAACTAAGTAGAAATCGTTTGAAATCCCTTTGCAAGCATCGCCAGGCCGGGATTTCATTTTCATCTTAATTACTTGGACTGGGCTAATTCCAAGTAATTTTATTAACTCGTTTTTTATTTCATCGATAGATTCACCACTGGGCAGTCCTTTCAAGACAACCTTGAAAAGACGCTCAGCTTTGGTGTCATAAGTGAAGAAATTGTGGTTCTTCTGAGTAAGATAATCAAGAAGACGTTTCAATCCGTCCAAGGTTTCTGCATGCAAACGGCATTCACCTCGTCTGGAAATTTGAAGGGAATATTTCACACCTTCAACAAATGTTAAGATTTCCTTGCGAAAAGCATGGAAATCCGAAATTGTCACCACAATAGGGGGAACTTTTTCCTTTCTCAATCGAGAAAGTTTTTTCAAATTTTGATTAGATGATGGATCACTCTCATCATCTGTGAGCATATCAAATTGATTACTCACATTTATTTGATTTGCAGGCAAATCAATAGATTGCCCTTTTCGTTTGCGCTTATTTGCCATAGTGGCAGAGTAATTTGCTCCAAATCGACGTCCAAGCAGATAACTATAAGAATCCGAGGGACCGAAGAGGAATTTTCCAATGCGATATCCAAGCCGGGTTACCCGAAGGGCCTAACAAGGATCGAAAAGGAATAAGAGGAAATCTAAAAATTGTAGGTATTATTTAGCACTGAAAAGTGCTGTTTAAGATTTGGTGTAGCGTTAGGTAGCAATAGCACTTCCTTCAGCAAATAGAAAATAGAACCGCACGGCATGAGAGCACAATGCAGACCAGCGTTGCCAATATTTTGTTTGAAAAAACTGGAAGAATGCAAAAAAAAAAAACTGGGAAAAACTGGATCCTCAAAAAATCAAGAAATAGCCTACGTAATGAAAAACCATTTGTCGCATATTACAATTTATATGTTGCATGTAAAATATATTGTTACAATATGTGGAATTATTCTGTAATGGTTTTAATTAAAAATTCTTTACACTAACACAATGGTTACTGTATACCATATTGTCATTGTAAGATTTCTTTAATTCTGGATTATATCGCAACATTTTGACATAAAATAGAACGAAAATAAAGCGAATACAGCCGCCTATTTAGCATAATGCTATTTGGCCTCTGCCATATGGTTAAAACTGTATAGGATACTGTTAACTTATACTTATCAACTTTAGGATTATTGTCACTACAATATGGGAAATAGTTATCAATAATATGGGGAATTGTCAATGAATGGTTTTTAATTATGCGTGGAACCACAAAGGATATTTTATTTATTATATAACGCTTGACCTAAATGACGTTTCGATCTTTGAATCTGCTGTGGTGTTAAACATGTACCACATTCAACCCACGGCCATTTTTGTTGAGGAATGACACAAAGTTTTCCAAGCTGAAAAAAGATAATATTTCAAGTCATTTGTTTCCGATAGATTTTAGAAACTGTTTAAAGCATTCTTAGTGTTATTTGAAAATCAGACTTAATCATATATGTGTAAACAAATAAAACCTCAACCAAGACTATAATTGAATTTAAAATACAATATATATTTATTTGTTCGCCTGGTCAATATATAAACATTACAAATATAACCTAACCCAAATAACAATAACAAATATTCACTGTTCTTTGACTTTTTTGTGTTGATTTATTTTAAGTTTTCCTGATTTTTCTTGATTGAAAGTAACCAAATTTTTTGTTGCCAAAATTCCCTTTATCATGTTTGTCTCAAAACGGTTTCAAATTTAAGTTTTGTTTGTAAACGAAAAAAAAACTCTTTTCACCGTCGCAGATGAATGAGGAAGAATTAATAAATTTGGTATAAAATTCCGTAGATTGCGAAAAGCAAATGAAATTTCAAATCTTTTCAATGCTAAAACCTTCCCCCAAAACAACATGGCATCGTTTTCATGCTTCAAATCATCAAAGTCGATGTTTCCCGGAATTCATTATCAGTATCTTGATACTTCCAGAGCAATTCGCGATTAGGGCGTACATGCAAAATATAAACAAAATGTTTTTTTTCAATGCAATGCATAATTACTACAACTAAATCATGAGCTTTGACCTTTTTGTCCTGGTTTTATTCATTAAATATTGTTTTTGTAAAGGGCGTAGAGTTATTTCGTATTCAAAACAATTCACTCTGTGATTTACGCCATATTGATTGTTGACAGAGTGAAAGGCGTAATTTAAATCAAAACATAAACATTGCGTAAAGTAAAAGGCGATACTGACAAAAAATCAAAACAACGGCGAAAAGTAAAAGGCGATACTGCTAAAACAACAAAACAACGGCGAAAAGTGGATGTCAATAATAGGCGAATAGTATAGGGCGATACTTTTATTCCCAGTACTTTTGGGGCCAACATTGAAAATGGCGTAATCAAACATCCTAGTATTGACAGGCGAATATTAAAAATGTGCAAATTTCAATAAAAAAACGAACGAATTTCCATCAGTATTATATATGAATCAGAAGCTAGCTTTGTTCTCTGTCTGTATGCTAGATTGTATTTGAATTTATTCGCTTATTTGTAAATAACGGTTTGAAATTCTACTTGCAATATTTCAATCATTATTTCTCTTTGTTTACATTCTGCATGTTCGCCCTAATCGCAAATTGCTCCGGACATATCATCTTTGTTTTCCCAACTAATCTGTTTCCCTCTTCTTCACACTTTTTTAATTCAAATGATTCACTAGTGTGCGTCGATAAAACTTCAAAAAGCTGCAGTTGACAGATAGAGAATGTTGATTTATAAACGCTAAAAAAACAGCAACCTTTTTAAGGGGATAGGAATCTTTCCACATTTAAAAAAAAATGTCCTACAATTAATAAGTAAAGCAAACAGGGTTGTGAAAAAAAACTGGAAAAACTGGACAAAAGTCAGAAAAACTATACTAACTAAAAAAAAAATCCACTCACACTCCCCTTTCCCCCCCTTCCCCCCCCCCCCCCCCCCAACTCCCCCCATTACCACTTCCCCCATCCCCCCCCCCCCCAAAACACAAAACCCTCCCTTATATTTCCACCTTTCTCCACACAATACATAAACACCCCCCACCCCCTTCCCACAACCTTTCAAAACACCATCCCCCCCCCACCCCCCCCTTTTTCCCACAATTGCATAGATACATAGATTTTGGCTACATAAACCGCAGACAGACGTTTATTCTCATATATCCATTTTCATTTTTCGTGCGTAAATTTTCAAATAAAAACACGTTGAATCGCCTTATATACTAGCGCCGCCTAGACAACTTATTGCTAGTTTAAAACTGACAGATTCACTCATCACTCAATCACCACCCTATTTACCACCCACCGAACCTTAAAACAAAACAATAACAATCGACGTAAATCTTCCGTACCGCTTGGTTAATTGGTTAATTGATCGGTGTATCTGTTTAAATTGCTTATCAATTATCATTGGATCATTCAACTATCTATTTCAAAGAAGCTCTAATGTAAGTATATAATAAAATGATGTTTGGTACCGTGTGATAACAATAAAAACAAGCGTAAACGAGACAAATAAATCACATTCAAGCTTGGAAGCAATCAATCGACGTTTGCTGGCCTGGTCTCGGACGAACATTTGTCGCCGAAAAGATTTCATGTTTTGTTTAAGGAATTTTATTCTTGATTCTCTTGATTCCGTTGATTAGAACGATCGGGTGGAATCATCATCTCCGTCAATGAACTCAATAGTCATTTCATTTGGTTGTAGTCGAGAGCACCGGGGACATTCTCCATCAGAGGTACTTCCTTGGTGATTTCCACTAAAACAATTTTCATACTTTCGACCCATTTGCAACGCACGAGTTCGTTTCGAACAGTATACTGAATCAAAGCCAAAACAATAATAACATTTTGAAAATCTGCTCAGATCAGATCAGTGGCGCCATCTGACTGCTTATTGCCACTTGCTAACATAATGTACGCCATGTTTTTTACACATGTTGGTGGGTCGAGCTTGAACGTCTGTCTGCGGTAACCCTCCCTCTCTACTCTCCACCCCCTCTATAGAACGATTATTATTCCCTCCCCCCCCAAACAATTTTTTTTTTTTCCCCCACACCCCCACAATACTTCCCCAATTTTTTTAAAATAAAAACAACAAAATGAAGTTGTTTTTTTTTCATAATCAGGCCGCGGCACTTCACAACACAGTGAAAAAAAAAACAGTTTTTACCACTAAGTGTCCGAAGTCAGTTAAAAAATCTGGAGGAAAACGGCTCGCCCAAGTCAACATTGTACAAGTCGAATATGATTAGTTTCTATCAGAAATGTATTGACTATCTTGAGGCTCGAGTTTCTCAGTTTAACGAGGTTATTTGTTTTAAGTGGGTGATCCTTAAATCCACCATTGATTGGCAGGCAGTACAAACGTGTTTCGCATATGTCCGTAAATTTGATGATTCTGGCAAATCGGTTGAAGCCGACAAAGAAGAAGCTGAGCTATTCGACGAAGTATCCTATGCAAAAAAATGTTAAATTTCTCCGTGGAATGAAAATAAGACTGAAATCGAGGATAGGTGGATTG
This sequence comes from Aedes koreicus, assembly GCA_024533555.2. Taxonomy (NCBI): domain Eukaryota; kingdom Metazoa; phylum Arthropoda; class Insecta; order Diptera; family Culicidae; genus Aedes; species Aedes koreicus. The sequence goes on along the minus strand of JAHHFK020001972.1, from coordinate 410,345 downwards.
AGATCTTTAAACATTCTGAAGTGAATAACATTCCGTTTCAAAACTTAAAAAAAGTTGTAGAATTTGCGTTACGTTTGCCGGGTACAAATGCTGTAACGGAGAGGGTATTTTCAGTCGCTAACAAAGTTTGGACCACGGAAAAATCTCAGTTGAGCGTCGATAAACTGAAAGCGTTGTTGCAGGTTAGGTTTAATTTTCAGGACACATGCGAGAAAAAAAAATGAATTTTATTTATTCTTACCAAACAAAACCACCCAAAAAAGAAAGTATGACAAACACAAAAAATAAATAATTATATTATTCATAAATAAAAAAAAAAAAAAAAAAAAAAAAAAAAAAAAAAAAAAATTAACAAAAAAATTTATAATTTCTCGAAAAAAATATATAAAAAAAACACACACCCCCCCCCCCTCCCGCTTCTATAAATTAATAATATGTCCCGCGTTGAAGCGCGAGGTCACTTTAGAGTATTAATACCTCCACTAATGGTACTTTAACTCTAAAGCGCGAACACGAAATTACTGCGACACATTCAACAGGGCATAACTTTTTTACCATTGGGTAAAAATCAACCAAATTTTGCACACTTTCTCATTGATGTGTATTGTTTACATGTTGTCAAACTCGAAGTCGTGTTTTTCGATTCAACGAAAATGGAGGTGAACCAACGCGAGTCGAGAGAACAAATTCTTTCCAAACACCTGGAATTTCCTGACCTGTCGCACCGGCAGTTGGGAAAAATGTTGAACATTCACCATTCAACCGTCTCCAGAGTGTTGAAGCGGTTCCAGGAGCAGTTGACGTTGGACCACGGCAAAGGAGCTGGAAGAAAACCGGGACCGGAGAACAAAAAGACGGAGGGAAAGGTGAAGCGGATGATTAAAGCAAATCCCAACGTCTCAAGCCGTGATTTGGCTAAAAATATCGGCATGTCGCAGAGCTACGTCCAGAATGCAAAGAAGAGAGCTGGACTACATACATACAAGGTACAGAACTTCCCAAACCGCGATGAGCGGCAACAATCGACGGCTAAAACTCGGGCACGGAAGCTCTACGAGAAGATGCTGACAAAATATGTCTGCTGTGTGATGGACGACGAAACATATATAAAAGCCGATTTTAAGCAAATTCCGGGGTTGGCGTTTTTCACCGGCAAGAGCAAGTTCTATGTGGACGACAAATTTAAAAAGAAGAAAATGTCGAAGTTCGCCTCCAAATATCTCATTTGGCAGGCCATCTGCTCTTGCGGACTGAGGAGTGAGCCTTTCGTGACAAAGGGCACAGTAAATGGCGAGATCTACAAACCTGAGTGCCTCGAGAAGCGCCTTTTGCCGTTCTTGCAGCAGCACGACGAAGCTCCGCTATTTTGGCCAGATTTGGCATCATGCCACTATTCTAAAAGTGTCCTGCAGTGGTATGAGGCCAATTCTGTCCATTTTGTTCCAAAGGACATGAATCCGCCAAACTGTCCGGAGCTGCGCCCGGTGGAGCAGTACTGGGCAATGATAAAGCGGGAACTTCGGAAGAGCAAGAAGACAGTCAAAGACGAGAAGGACATGTTAAGAAAATGAAAAAAAAAAAAACTGAGAAACTGGTACCGGATGACACTGTAAAGACTTTGATGGAGGGCATCAAGCGAAAATGCGTTCAATTTTACACTCAAGGCTCCATCGATTAACTTTTCTTTTGATTTTTGAAGTAAATATATGTATAAACCTAGCCTAAAATTTCGGTTTGATTCTAAACATTATAAGAAAATTGGCATGACATTTTCGGTGTCGCAATAATTTCGTGTTCGCCCTTTAAAAAAATACAAAAAAAAAAGAAAATATCACAACAACCCCCCCCCAACCACCCACCACACTACCCCATAATAATATAAACCAAACCAAAAAAAAAAAAAAAAAAAAAAAAAAAATAAAAATAAAAAAAAACTACCCAATTTTTTTTTTCCCAAAAAACCACCACACAAAAAAAAACCCAAAAAAAAAAAAAAAAGGAATTTTCTCCCCCCCCCGGGGAAAAAATATATAACCTACCCTTCCCAGGAAAGAAATATTTAAATTAATTTTTTCAAATTTTTTCTTTCCCCCTTTTGACGATTTTGTCTAGAAACGCGTGTTAAAGTAGGTAACAAACTAAAATTCCCACGTGTTGCCGGGCCTTCCAAAGCAAATAAAAACTTTCCCTCTCTCTAGTAAGAATAGACGAAAGAGCCAGCTCTTCATCGAACGAGCTTAAAATCCCACTTGGAAATCCACTTATTGTTAAATCGCATATATAAAGCTGAAAGAGCTTGTTTCAATCCTTGTCATTCTCCGAAGAACCCGCGCTGTAGTAATTCCGTGTCAAGATGATGGTAGGCTTAACAAATCTATTTCAACCATTAGGCCACTATTCAACTACTGCTTTTATCTAGAACAAGGTCACAGTTTGTGCAATCCTTGCCGTTTGTGCCTTCCACGCGTTCGGCCTACCGGTGATCAACGAAGATGCCGAACAGCAGGCTGGTAAATTCGAAGGCGACATCGTGCTATCGCCAGAACAGCGCATGGCTCTAGCCGGCCTTCGCAATGGACTGTCAGCCGATCAGTATCGGTGGCCAAACAACACCGTTTTCTATCGAATCATTCCGGACAACTTTAGTAAGTTTTGGGTCAGAAACGCTTCAGAACTAGCCTTAATTTTCCTCTAAACTTACAGCAACTGAGCAGATCGACTACATCCACCGAGCTCTGGACACGATTGCCAATGTGTCCTGCATTGTTTTCAGCGAAGCCGACGAAAATTCAACGGCCTACGTACGAGTCGTTGGGGACGACGGCGGCTGCTTCTCGGAGGTTGGATACATCGGATCCGCACAGGATTTGAATCTAGCTCCCGGCGCATTGGAATCTGGATGCTTCCGGCTGGGAACCATCATTCACGAGTTTCTACACGCGCTAGGGTTTTTCCACATGCAGAGTGCCGCCGAGCGGGATGACTACGTAAAGATCCTGTGGGAGAACATCAGCCCTGGTGTAGAAAACAATTTCGAAAAGTACAATGCCAGTTTTGTGAACAGTTTCAACGTAGAATACGACTACGGAAGTGTGCTGCATTACTCGGCTACGGCTTTTAGTACTAACGGGTACCGAACCATCGTACCGCTGCACCCCAATGTCACTATAGGGCAGCGCAAGGGGATGAGCAACGGCGACGTCACCAAGTTGAACCGAATGTACGGCTGTCAGCTGTGAGGTGGAGGCGCGTGGTTGATATCAAACTGTTGAAATGAAATAAATATCAATCAAGCGAAAGTAGATCTGTTTACATACAGTCGTTTGAACCGAGGTTTTGAGTACCGTCGTAAGTAATCACTTCATGACATATTTACTATCCCAAACGTGCTTTTGCGTTATCAGATAAGTTTTCGATTGACTATGCGTTGTGTGTTCGATGTACGATGTATTTGATTGAAGTGATTTTAGCAGGCCTGAAATTCTTGTCATTTGCAAACATCTCGAGATGAATTTTATTATTTTAATCGTTCATAATTCTCAATGTTAACATGCGGGAACATTCACCGATCATCATTACACCTATACATGCGATTGATCTTCGTAATGTCTCCCTTGCTCAAACCATCGTGCCTCCCGAGTTCTATACTTTCATCGATCGGTATCATCGTTGGCTCCCCATTCGCACTGAACGCCACTCCCGGGTACTGCATTATACTGTCATAGTCGTACTTAACGTTGAAACCGGTCACTGCACTGGAATTGAACTTTCTGAAGTTGTGCTTCTGCCCCTCCTTGATATTTTCCCACACAATGATCAGATAATCATCCCGATCGTGTGAACTTTGCATATGGAAGAACCCCAGCGTGTGCAGTAACTCGTGCATGATCGCTACCAAACGGAAGCATCCTTCTTCTAATTCATTGGGTTGATAGTTGATGTACTGCTTCGTCCTTCGATAACCAACCGAGGAAGAACAACCCGGCTGAGAACCTGTAATTTCAACGAACCCCTCAGATGCATCCTCATTAGCCTCAACGAACTTGACACAAGACACGCTTTCAATTTCATCCATGGCCCGACGGATGTGTTCGAGCTGCTCACCGGCTGAAAAACAAAATAATTGGGTTGTAAACCTTTCGACAGTGTTCGTGATGTTACTGGATTTCCTACTAAAATCACCAGTCTCAATCCGGTATGGAACGGTTTTATCTGGCCATCGAAATTTCTTGTAAATCAAACCATTACGGGCTATACCGGATAGAGCCAACTCCTGGTCTGGAGAAAGGATCATATCTCCTTCGAAATTACCACTGAGCTCGTATTCAAGGATTCCGTATGTTTGGCTACAGAGATACAAAGTTATACTGGCGATAATCACCGGTTTGATCTGGAATGTTGTGAAATCTAAATAGTTGCGACGGTTGTATAAGGATTTGTGGAGCTACTAGCTTACCATTATTCGTACTTAAAAAGAAACACTTTCAAAGCTTCCAAGACTGAGAGTCGCGCGTAGCATAAGCTGAGCTTGTTTTATAAGCGTCAGAATGGAAATATGAACTTTGCTAACAAACGTGATTATTCCATGTTCAATTTACACTGCCGTTCAAGTGATTCTTAAAACGTTGTTCTGCGATATTTAGAATTGTTTTACTTTGGAAAAATATGGATCGGAACATTAAACTAAACACACAAATAATATTTCGAAATGTCAGTGATTAACTCATTGTGTGCACAATTTTCCAGCTATAGTTTAAGCAGTAATAGAAATCCAGTCCATAATTACTATAATTAAGCATGCTTGCTATGCAGTTGACGTAATTAGTAGAGTTGTAAACAAAATACAGGGTTGATTCAAATGCGAAACCAGCAGGCTGATGCTTATTTTCAAATTTACACCTAACTTGGCGGAGTAGGCAGTGCTGTGAAAACAAGAATGCGATTTCGTGCGAAAAGATAAAAGGGTAGGGAACGGCCTAATCAGGGGTGACGGTTTTCATTAGTTGTTGTAATAGGTCTAAAACTCCTATATTTTCCAAATTATTTCACATTTGATGATTCGACTCAATCCATCGGACTAATGATGTATGAATCATTATTGATTACCAACTACCAATGGTCATTTTGCAGATTTAAACTACATCATCTAAAAAACGATCAGTTTCCGACCTGCTGAAGAAGTTCGCTATAATTTGCCTTTGCGAATTTTCCATTTGTTCGTGTGTACCGAAGGGAATGTTTTAATCAGCTTCTTATCACATCTAGGCTTGTTGCCAGAATGTGATATTGAATGTTTTTCTCTTTAATCCGTTCGTCTATTTGTTAGGCTCAGGCGTGTGTAACACTTTACGGAGCCAATATTCAATATTGTAATTAACAATGTTTTATTTTTAGATTTTAGTAAAGTGGGGTGCCAGTTACTCGTGGCTAGCTCGAGGTTAATGGCTCACATTATTGTTTGGAAGGGGCTAGGCAGGTAACTTATTTTAGGTATTAGTTGCTGCTCATGGTTGCGACATCTACCAAATCCTCGGTCCCTGTAGTCCCTTTCAGGAACTAAGCCGCAGATGGGTGACCACAACTTGCTGGGCAGGTGCAAGTAGCACGGAAACAAAAGGATAATATAACTGGGACACAATGCCAGGGAATTTACTAGACTGGAGGAAAGGGGGTGATGACACTACAGTCTTAGATCAGACAAACAAAGGAATTCGTAAATCGCTTGCATATAGGGGAGATCACGCATTCCTAAAACATCTTTTACCTCGCGGAAGGGTTGTCTACCTAGGGCCACTAGGGTATCCAATAGTCGTGCTCTGGAGGCAAAAACTATCCGGGCAATGCCAAACTGCGTGAGCGATGTCATCGTAACCGGTTCCACACCTACATAAATTGCTATGGACGAGGTTAATTCTGTAGAGATGTGCGCCTAGCGAGTAGTACTTTGAGCTACGATCTCGACGAAACAGAATTACTTGTCCAATCGTTTTGGCAAGTTTGAAGAGAACTCTGACGTACAAATGGGAAAAATTCATCATGTGAAATTCTTCTTTAAAAAATCTCGCCTTTTTGTGCGCCCACCTTTGCTAGAGAGTCCGCCTTCTCATTGCCTGGAATTGAGCAATGTGAGGGGACCCATACAAAGGTAATCTTAAATGATCTTTCGACCAACGCACACATCTGTTCCCTTATTTTTGAAAGAAAGTAAGATGCGTGCCTCACTGTTTTCATCGACTGGAGGGACTCAATAGAACTGATACTATCTGAGAAGATGAAATAATGGTCTACGGGCATGTCGGAAATTATCCCCAATGCGAAATTGATTGCTGTCAGCTCAGCAGCATATACGGAACAAGGTTCCTGAAGTTTCCGGAAGGCAGATGAGTATTCATTGTAAACACCGAAACCAGTGGATCCATCAATGCGCGACCCATCAGTGAAAATTCTTCTATTGCAATTGACATGTTGGTACTTTTCGATGAAAATATGGGGAGTTAAAATAAGTCGAAGTTGATCTGGAACTCCTTGAATAGCTTGTTTCATGGAGAGATCATAATCAATGGAGGAACTGTGATAAGGGAAGCGTACACTAGGAGGGTTATAGCATGGAAGACTAATATCAGATGACATATAGTTAATATAGATCTTGACTGGGTACTCAATTCAAGCATTTCTTCGAAGTTTTCAATCACAAGGTTGTTACTGATTCCACACTTGATCAGTATTCTAGATGAGAGCTCCCAGAAGCGGTTCTGTAAGGGTTTTACTCCTGCCAGAACCTCCAGGCTCACATTATGCGTTGAATGCATACAGCCAAGGGCAATACGTAAACAACGATATTGAATGCGTTTCAATTTAATGAGGTGGCTGTTTCTTGCCGAGAGGAAACAAAAAGAGCCATATTCAAGAACTGAAAGAATAGTTGTTTTATAGAGTTTAATGAGGTCTTCCGAGTGAACACCCCACCATGTCCCGGAAATGGATCTTTTAAAATTGATCCTTTGTTGACATTTCTGTTTTAAATACGCAATGTGAGTACTCCAAGTGCATTTTGAATCAAACATGACTCCTAGGTATTTGAAGGTCAAAGATTGGGTAATGTCTCTTCTCAACAGCTTGAGACGCAGTTGGGCAGGGAACCGCTTTCTAGTAAACACTACCAATTCGGTTTTATGCGGTGAAAACTCGTTCCCCAAATTTCTGGCCTAGATGGACAGATTATCTAGGGAATTTTGCAATGGTCTTCGCAAGATTTTCGCACGTGGGCCTCTAAAGGAGATCACAGCATCGTTTGCAAGTTGTCTTAGCGTGCATCTATTTTCCAAGAAGTTATCAATATCTTTAACATAAAAACTATAAAGCAAGGGACTTAAACATGAGCCTTGGGGTAAGCCCATGTAGCTAATTCTGGAAGTTGTCAGTTGACCTAGATTGAAGGTCATTGAAGGGCTTTTTTTCAAGCTTAAGGTACTTATCAAAAAGCTCACATGTTTCATGTCTACGATAACCTTTAAACGCATCGGATTTTTCAAGATACAACTTAGTGAATTCGTCATCCCACCCAGGGGTGGCGGGTCTTCTTTTGAGGGATGCACTTGGAACACGTCGTTTCTGAGCTTCTAATGCACTTTTGTACATCAGGTCGGAAAGAAAACGATACTCTTCTAATGGTGGAAGAGGATCGGTAGAATCAATACCAAGGGTTACCGCCGATGCAAAATGTTGCCAATCAATATGCCTCGTGAGGTCATAAGGAACATGGATTGACTGGTCTGTTTTTTGAAGACTATTTGTGATTGAGATAATAATTGGTAAGTGATCACTACCATGGGGATCATTGACTACAATTTGATGTTGGACACCATTTACTTGCTTTGCGTCAGTAAAACTTGAATAGAACTAGCTAAACTAGACCAACTTTGCGTTCCCAGCACCGGTGTTGTATTTCTTGTTGTTTAACTAACCAACACCTGTCATCCTGTCAATCATTCAATATCAGAGATCGCAGATTTTTCGCAAACTTTTTGCCATGGATTGGTTTGACCAAATTTTCACTGCCAATAGTGCGTCGTTAGCAGACAACGAGCAATACTTGCTTTTTCGTTTGGCTGAAGGTGAGTGTGTGAATGCATGCATTTCATTTAAACAATATAAGATAATGCTGATTTGTAATTTGGCAGCGGAAAAAGAAGAGTCGAAACGGAGAGGGTCACGTTCTGGAAGATGCCCCAACGTCGACCGTGATTTCTGTTTCTGTCATCAGAAGCGCCAACCTACGACGGGAAGCACTTTTTGCATCGTTTTTGAATGCCAAGTGAGATATTCCTGGACATTATGCGTCTACTAGAGTCATCTGATGACTTTTTTTTTTTAGCAAAGTTGCGATGCAGCTGGAAAAGTCGGCATGAACCCGTTACAAAAGTGCACTGCAGCCTTACGGATGTTGGCGTAGGGTTCCTCAGCTAGTTTTCTCGACAAATATATGAGGATTTAGGAGTCCACCAGCCTGCTGACCCTGAGAAATTTTGGCAAAACTATCCTGAAGACTTACGGCCCGCAGTTTTTGAGTACCCCATCATCGGAAGAGGTAAAGAAACTGATGAATGAAATGTTCGAAAAAAAATCGCATAAATTCACTTAACTTCCCAGAAACTCAGGGAACTTATCAGAAGTTCAGGATGCATCTTAGGAATTCAGTATACTTCCCAAATATTTTACGACTCTCTCTGATGTTTAGGGAACATCCCAGAAAATCAGGGAACTTTTCAGAAAATCAGGGAACTTCCCAGAAGTTCAGGCAACTTATCTGAAACTCAGGGTATTTCCCAGAAATTCAGGGAATATCATAAATTCAGGGAGCTTCACATGAGTTCCGGAAACTTCCCAAAAGTTAAGGGTTCATCCCAATAGTTTAGGCAACTATCCAGAAATCAGAATACTCTTCAAATTTTTTTGGGTATTTCTAGAAGTTCATAGAACTACCCAAGATGATCAGGAAACTTCCCAGAGTTTCTAGGAACTTCCCAAAATTTCAGGGAACTTTCCAGAAAACTAAAGAACATCCCATAAGTTCAGAAAACTTTCCAGAAATGCATGAAGCTATTCAAAAATTTGTGGATCTTCCTAGAGGTTCATAGAACTTCTCAGAAGTTCGTGAAACTTTTCAGAATAATAGGGAACTTCTCAGAAATCCAGAAAACTTGTATGAGTTCAACGAACTTCCGTGAAGTTCAGGGTACTTCCCGGAAATTCAGAAAACTTCCCAGAACTTCAGGAAACGTCCAAAAAGATCAGGAAACTTTCCAGAAGCTCAGTGAATATCTAAGGCGTCAGAGAACGTCTTAGAAATTCAGAGAACTTTCCAGATGTCCATGGAACCTCCAAAAAGCTCAAAGAACTTCCCAGGTGCTCAGGGTTCTTCCCAGAAATTCAGAAAATATCTCAGAAGTCCAGGGATCTCTCAAGAATTTAAAAGAAACTACCCCAAAGGTCGGGGAACTTTCCAAAATTCCACATTTTTATGAAGTTGTAACATTTTTGGCTTTTTGCAGTTTTAAAGAGTTTCTTGATACTGAATGATAAAACTTCCGATGCCAACCACATATATCTGATTATTTCCTGGACACCGCTATAAACGTCATTTATTTTTCATTTAGAATTTGGCCACACAAAATGGGTGATTTTTTTCAAAAGGAAATAACGTACAACAAATCTTAGGGTATGATTATATGATTTTATTCAGCTTAAAGGAAAAAATACGAGAAAAAGTATTTGTCAGCTTTTCTGATAAATTATTGAACTTTTTTCTGCTTTTGTCTACCTTAACTGCTGTCTTTTTCCACTAGGGCTGCAAAATGGTGAGTAGACACCTGGGATGGAGCGTGCGTCCACGCAACATAGCTATGGTCCTCACAAGTTCCTACCTCATGCTTCCACGGGTCAAGAGATGACAAAGACCGCCAGCTAAGTGTTGCGTACTTAGCTGGTAGTGCAGCCTGGGCACTGTTGTCCTTCTGACTTCAGCTAGATTGAGGAGGTGCGGGCCGAGCGTCTGTCCACCAAGGAGGTGCGGCTCAAACAGCGTCTGTCCTGGCATCCAGCGGCTGAGTAAGAAACGCTGTATCGCGTCAACTATACATTAGGTGGCAGCCGCACCAAGGCGATGTAGGCAGCGTGACCCGGTAAAGTAGCATGCTGAAATCTTACCCTACCACGGAAAATGGAAGTATTCTTTATACGGTATATAATTTCAGATCATCCATGGAATTCCCAAGTGTTGTATAATAATTTTGAATTGTTTTCTTCCCCCATGGCTATGATAATGCAAGTCCTTCTACAATTGCAGCAGTATCTTACTCACGTTGTGTATTTGAAAAGATAGGATGGATTTTAAATTTTTTTTAGAGAGAGGATTATATACGACAAATTCTACAAAAAAAAAAATATATTCGTCGTCCAAATTAGTTACTTAAAAAACTAACATTGTTTATGAGCCTACCTTTTCTATTTTACAGACATAAAGAATCATTTATGGGACCAGTAGGAAAAAAAAGAGTTATCGAAGAATTTCCTGTCATTCATTTTTAATTTTTTTTTGTATTTATTGAGTTTCCGTTTTTGGGCAGTAATCATACTCATATGAAATTTATTTGCCTAAATTTCCTTTGCTATTTTGCTAGGATGCCAGGTGATCAACTTTATTTCATTATATCACGTTGGAATTTTCGCTATTTTAGAGTTTCAATCATCTAAAATCGCAGCGGAAGAGGCAAATAGCGGCATTTAATTATTATATGTACATTATGTAGTATTTCTTTACAACATCGTATTATTTCCATCATATCATGACCTTCACATTTTCATGCAACAAACCTGATTTAGGCGGTATCTGGCTTAAACACGAAACATACATTCAATTTATGACATCTAGCATTCCTTATATGTCCAGTATATAACGCCGAAAATTACAGCTGTGGTTGGCTTTTGAAAATCTGTGGTACGCTTTTGCACTTTTTGCTGAATGTATTTTTCATTTCCGGTTTGCAAATGACTTTTTACCAATTCTGAGCTGATCTGATTCATGCAGCGCTGTGTGCCATTTGGCTAGTGTTTGATTTTACATTTCAACCTTTGTCATTATTTGATCATAACTCACAATATCATTATATTTGGTAATATTGTTTTATTGATTTTACTTCAAAGATGATTAAAACATTACTTATTGTTTTTTGCCCATTTATCTTTAACTCCCTTCCTCTTAAATCTTTCCACTCCTAACTCGGTAGCAATAACGATTAGGTCAGCAAAAATAAAAGCGGATTGCTACTATAAAATCAGCATCAAGTAGCAAATAGTGACCATGTCAACAGTAAATTAAAATGTATAAATGTTAGTTTTGTAAAATTTCAATAGGTTCAATAAACTTTTTCAGGATACTTCAAATCAAAATTTTGGTGAAATCTGCTATCGCTGAAAACGAACGAAAACGTGCTTAAGCGCGAACCACAGAACTCTACACTTTAACATTTTACAACATTTCTTGCATTTCAGGATCAACCGAATGAAGATCATATATTATAGATACGAATGCTTGTAGTATTTTTCATTCACATAAATATATAAACCATTATATAAATATTTCATGGGAATGGGAGGGACCATCAGGGCACCCGATTGAAGCACTCTGGATGGGGAGAGTGGGAATGCCAACTCCCCATTGCTAACAGTTTGTGAATAGAGGGCGGGCTCTTCTCCCCGCCCATTGGGGCATCCTCATGTTAGATAGCTTGCTCTTTTGACCAATTGTTCAATCTTGTTGTTGGAAGGAGATTATTTATATCCCTGTGGATACGTATAAGTGATGTTGCATATCGATCCACCCAACCCCTTTTTGGCCCTTCATACAACGGCATGATTAGGATAATCAGTGGTTATTAAAGCTTGATCAAGTCTAACAGAGAGGAGAGCCCATTGCTGTCGGACTTAGTTTCCGTGCTACAATGAGTGGTAGTACATATCATACATCATACATCATACTTAACTGCTGTCTTTTTCCACTATTTCTTTAAATCAGACGGTTATCAATGTACAACTTATTTGTAATATTAAAATACACAGCTTTCTTGAGCATACTATAACTGCATTGTTTCAGTGGTTAAGTTATTGATTTTAAAAAACAAATTCTCCGCATTTTCGACGTCTGTATTGTCATACTAAGGAGCTGACAGGAGCAAAGACGGTTAGTTGCATCTTGAAATACATCAAAAGAGCTTTCAAAAAGAGCTGTATGTTTTTACGTTTACGACTGTTGGGGAGTTGTGCTCAAAACATATATTCTTTGATAGGTTTTGACTGAAGGATGGAACGGTCAAAATTAGGTCGACTCAAATATGACGTAGTTTTTATAATCGTGCATTAAAAATAACTTGATCACCCCTCATTTTGAAGGTGTATGCGTACGTTTGTTTGTGCCATTTTCTATTCGGTTGTTAAAATGGCGTCGAAGCAAGAAGAGCAGCGTATCAAAATTTTGCACGCGCATTAGCAAAATCCAAATTATTCCCATGCCGACTTGGCAAAATCACTTAATATTGGCAAATCAACCGTAACGAATGTTATAGAAGTGTTCGAAGATCAGGAAGAATAGTGGCCAGCATTTTCAAACGCAATCCCAACCTTTCCATCAGAGGTATTGGAAACAAATTGGGAAAGTCCCACACAACAGTGCAAAGAGCAAAGAAACGAGCCGGACTATCAACATATAAGGTTACAGTGGCTTAGTTTTTTTTTTGCAATCGTGATCGTCAACCAAGAAATTTACGTGGACGAGTATCTGGAAAGGTTTTGCTGCCTTTCCTTGAAGCAACACGATTATCCCTGCTATTTTGGCATCCTGCCATTATGGAAAGAGGTAATGGAGTGGTTTGACGTCAACAACATGCAGGTGGGGCTAAATGACAAGATTCCACCCAAAACACCAGAGCTCCGCCCAATCAAAAAATATTGGGCCATCACCAAGTGGAACCTGAAGAAGACCGAAAAAACTGTTGGACGCGAGATGCAGTTTATCACACTGGTGTTCTGCGGCTAACAAAGTGGACATAGAATATAGAATCAGTTAGCAGAAGTTAAACGAAGCGCCCGGCAATTGGGATTTGATCAATAGAAAGCTTGACCCGTAACAATGGTAGATCACCTTTTCGTGGTGCGTTACGGGGTATCAGATCTACCACCGAACCCTAGTCCTTATTACATTTTATGTCTTGTGAACAGTAACAATACTCGGATTGAGCCACCGAGGATGATCTTGAAATAAGGAAAACAGGGTTAGTCTTCATATATGTGACTTCTCATTTTCTATTTGATGTTCTAAAGTTTGAATTGGTTATGACTAGGGTTCTGATGCATGGTCAGTATCGAAGTCATAGTTTGTTTTATTTCCAATGAATCCAGTTTTGACTGATAAAGAGGCGCGCCATCGAAGAGTGCTCTCACTCCTCAAAGGGTTTAAATAGCGGAAACTGATTTGAACTCGCTTTCGGGAGTGTACCGAAAAGAAGTTAAAACATTCGAAAATTGAAATAAAACTTCGCAAGTTTATTTTATTTCAGCTTAACATGTTAAAATATCAATTAAAGTGACAAATTAATCAGATTGTTGATTTCGGTAATATGATCGAACTATATTATTCATACTGTCCATCAAATTCTACATACTTAGAAAATTTTACAGTATTCGGAATTTTTTTTACCGAACTTTCAACAGCTGAACGTTCGGTAATCCGATTTACCGGATTTCGGTGAAATTTTACAGTATTGCGGTAAAAAAATTACCGGAATTTGTCAAATTTTACCGAAATTCGTTAAATCGGATTACCGAAAGTTCAGCTGTTGAAAGTTTGGTAAAAAATTACCGAATACTGTAAAATTTTCTAAGTGTGTACAAAGTGGTTTTTGTGCACTTCCTGAATGCTGCTGATCAGTTTTCTTACAATCTGACGCGTTATGGGCCACTGCACCTGCCATTTTGAGGTTCCGCTCGACGATTGCCCAGATTGGCGGGTTGAAAATTTTTTCAACGAAATCAACGTTGTTTTCAGAAAACCAGTGTAGTGTTGATCTGGCATAATGGGTAGAGGCCAGATCCGACCAAAAGAGAGCATTTACTTCAATTAATTTCAGCATTTATTGTTTCTTTTGTGTAGAAAATAGAAAATCACAAGCCATATGTGCCATATCATATCAGCAATTGGGACACTCTCCCAAACCGATTTGGTGTAGAATTGAGGACCCGGTAATTGAATGGAATCCTCTTTCACGTACGTTTCGTCGTCCATCAAAACACACTGGGAGGGATTGTCCAAAATACGGTTGAACAGCTTTGTGCCCTTCATTTTGACAAGACACTTCTGCTTTGGTACTTTCTGCTTCCTATATGTCTTCCAATCATGTCTGTTCTTGATCCGCTGGATAATCTCGATTCTGGTCCAGTATTTCTTGACAAAATCACGAGTAGAGGCTGATTTGTCCTCCTGAATATAATCGATGACTTTTTTTTTTTTTTCCAATTCGGGATTGCTGTAACCGGGTATTTGTACAGGTCTCGGCAGATCCCGCAGGCTGTAATACTCATCATACTTTTTAATCACACGTTTTACACTTGCTGGTTGCACTTTGACCTTTTCGGCAATCTTGTTGTACGTTACATCCTTTTTAGTACACCACAAAGTGTGCAAAATAATCTTTCCAAGTTCAATCCGCGACATTTTGCAAGGAAAAAAACTGTGATAATGAAAAGAAACGATCTGAAATAGGCTTTTCGACATGTGAACAAAGCGTAAGGCTTGTTCGCGACAAAATCTGGACAAAATACACCCCCCTCTAGAAATACTTTATCAACGCGTGAAATATTTCGCCGACAGAAGAACGTATGTCTGTTTATTGTGTAAAATCACTTTCTGGTGATACTGCAAGCTTTTAGATCGAAGATGGCGTCGAAAGAAGAGCAAGTGCCAAAAGCAATTGTGTGCGGTCGCAATGAAAAGCCGGATCTTGCAAATATGCTTGGTTTTCCTGCAAGCACTGTCCATAACGTTCTTAAATCTTTCGATGCACGTTTGACAACAGCCAGTAAGGCTGGGAGCGGAACAAAAACGGATCTCAGGAACCACCAGAAGGACGCGAAGGGGAAGCAAATATTGCAGAAGAGACCAGATATTTCGGTACGTACTTTGGCTCGAAAAATAAAACCTCAACTTTCGTGCATACTTCCAAGCACCGGCAAGGTATGAAGTCGTTCAAGGTGAAAACTGTACCGAACCGTAAAGATAACCAGAATGTGACGTCTAAGACCCGGGCTCGCAAGTTGTATCGCGAATATTTGACGAAGTTTTCCTACGTGATAATGGACGATGAAACTTATGTGCTGGAAGACTTTAAGCAGCTTCCCGGAATATCTTATTATACTGCCATGCAACGGAACGGCGTAGAGGAGCATTTCAGGACGAAGAAAAAGGCCAAGTTCCCCAAAAATTATTTGGTTTGGCAGGCAATATGCAGCTGTGGTCGAGCAAGCCAAAGCTTCATCACTACCGGAACGGCAAACAAGGAAATACACCGTGAAGATTGCCTAAGAAATTTCTACGCAGTCATGACGCCTGGTTTGAAGAGAGAACTCTGCCATATAAATAACAAGCTACAACTATAGAAAAATTTGGAAAATCTTGGACAAAAGCGGCTTAATCGGTTGCAGAGAAGTCTGCACAAACCCTAATGGCTGGAGTAAACTCAAAAACTCGTAGTTGCTTCATGCAGCCTAGTTGAGTAACTGTAATTAGTTTTAAGAAGGCCAATAATGCATAATTGAATGAATAAAAATGCATCTTGGATTGAACTAAGAGCTAATTAATTTGTTTTAATCCAAATTTAATCTGTCCAGATTTTGTCGCGAACAAGCCTAATTACTAATACTCATGCACAATATTTAAACTCCATTGCGTATCAAATGTTTTCGTTTTAATGGATCATTCGGATGAGTTTGCTGCACATAATCAAGTTGCTTCTCGTTTATTTCTTTGGCAAGCATCCGTACATTTGGTTGATTTTGGAAATGTCTTTTTCGCTCATTCCATCTCGTTGGCCCATTTTCTCTTCAGTATCCTGCAAAAAATATAAATTCAGTTCACTGCAGATTTATTTACCAACCGATGAAATTTACCACCAACGCCACGATCGTCTTCTGTCCGTTGACGCTGAACGCCGTCGAGCTGTAGTGCATCACACTTCCGAAATCGTAATCCATCCCAAAGTTGGTTACAGTATCCGCATCGTACAGCCGAAAATTGTGCTCTGTACCAGGTTTTACATTTTCCCAAACAATTTGCACGTAGTCATCGCGATTGTACGTACTCTGCATATGGCGGAAGCCGAGCGCATGAATCATTTCATGAACGATACTGCCCAGTCGAAAACACCCCTTATCCAGCGGATATGGCTGCAATGTGATGCTCTGGCTGCCACCGATGTGTCCCACCGTGGCCGAGCAGCCCGATCCATCTCCGTGAATGCGGATGTAATCGGGATTCTCTGGATCACGAGGCAGGAACCGTACACAGGATGCGTTCGAAATCAGCCGCATTGCTTCCAGAATGTACTGGATTTGCTCGTCGTCGAACCATTCTTCCTCGATGTCGTAAAAGACGGTATTCGACGGCCATCGATACCGCTCATTGACCATTCCGTTTTTGCGGAACATTTCCGAGTACTGTTCCTCTGTGAGAATCATGTCGCCTTCGAACTGACCGCTTAGCTCTTCTGCCAGTTCATCGGGTCTCAAGTTTCTCAAGCGAGCGACTGTGGGTTGATGGGAATAGAAAGTGGAGAAATGAAAAATGCTGGAAATAGCTTCTCAGGAAGATGGGTAGAGTTTATCCTTTATCTTCTTAATAAAATTTGGATTACGAGCTTTAAGTATAAGTAGTTCAATTATGTGCTTAGGAATGTACTACTTTTGCTTCCGTACAAATATGAATATGAACAGGTTGAAAATTTGGTTTTCCTTGTCGGAGTCCAAAAAAATAAGTTGCACATGATTCAAAGTTGTCTTCTAAAACGTCGGTGAATTGACTCAATACGTTCGACGCCATTTTGGAAATGGGGGTTCCAGACCGGGGAAGCATATTCCAAGGTGGACCTCACCAACGAACAGTACAGCGACTTGAGGCAGTACACGTCTCGAAATTCTTTAGCCACACGAAAAATAAAGCCGAGATTTCGGGAAGCTTTCGTTATGATGTAGGACATGTGAGGTTTGTACGTGAGTTTATCGTCGAGTATCACACCAAGGACCTTTACTTGATTATCTCTTTGCAGAGGAGTTCCAACCAAGGAATAACCGAAGGTAATAGATGACTTCTTCCTAGAGAAAGTGACAACGGTACACTTTCCCGGATTCGAGAGCATACAGTTCACCTCGCACCACCTTTGTACTGTCTCTAAATCTTCTTGCAGCTGTAAGGCGCCTCTTAGCGAATTCCACGCGAGTGTAGATTTTAAGGTCGTCAGCAAAGCTTAGCCGATAAGATTTCAGCAACAGGTTTTCATCGTTGAAATACAAGAGAAAAATCAGCGGCCCAAGATGACTACCTTGGGGAATGCCGGAAATGGCGGGAAACGAAGAGGATAATAACGAATTGTACCAGTGAAACACGAAGGCGCCAAAGCCAATTCTGACCAGTTTTGCCACAGCGATGTCATGGTTAATTCTGTCGAAGGCAGCAGATAGTCCATGTAGACAACGTCCTTTTGTAAACCAGCTGAAATCCCATCCATGATGTAGGAATTGATTGATAGAAGGTTGAACGCTTCGGCATGAATACATGTTGATCGTCGCTGATGTTTTGCTTCACGTGAAAAAATTCGGGTTCCAAAACGGTCAGATCAAACAGCTTAGAAGCTGCGCACAAGCTCGAAATTCTGGGTCGGTTATCAGCATTTCTCCCTCCTAACTCCCTTTTTGTGCACGGGAAACATGTACGCTTCTTTCCATAGTGTTCGAAACTTACCGGTCGTCAATGATGGCCGATAGATGTGGCATAATGGTGCAGTGAGCAAAGCAATGCAATGTTTTAGAAACACGGATGGAATATCTGCATCGTCGATAGGAATTGCGTTGAAATACCGGTCAGACAAAGGGACGTTATTCGATGAAAGCAACTTCGATTTGCTGTGGCTGGAGGGCATCGTTATGGAAAACATCTGCAAACTTTGCCGAGAACATGTTACAGATGTCGACAACGGACTTAGCGATAACCCCGTTCCGAGAGATGGATGAAGGTAAACCGTTCTCGATGCGTTGCTCATTGATGTGTCGCAAGAACACCTTAGGATTATGCTTCAGTTTGCTTTGCAGCTTGCGTCGGTGGGCCGAGAAGCAGCTTCGAGGCAACTGCTTATATCGATGGTTGAGCGTCACGTAATTGTTCCGTAATGCTATCGACTGGTGTTTGGAAAACCTACGTAAAGCCGCCCTCTTTTTTGATTTCAGCCTGCGCAGGGCATCTGTCTGCCATGGTACTTTTTTCGAAGCTGGAGAGACGTTCTTTGGAACGTGTCTGTCGATTATAAGGTCAAGAAATCGTCCTTTTTCATTCATAATGTCGTTAATCTGACGTAAGGATGCAACGAAACAATGATCAAGCATCGAACCTGACCTCGCATGGATGTGCGATTGAGAAAGGTCGAGGTAAATGAAACCGTCGGGTCCACGACGCCATTTGACACCGGGGAGGTTGAAATCCCCGATTATTACAATCTCGTCTCTAAAGCAGGCATTTCCAGAAATTTGTTCAACTGACTGAAGGTGCACATTTATGTAATCATCGTCGCTAACTCTGTCAGGAGGAAAGTAAACGGCACATAGATACAGGGTATGATCCTCAAGATTCAACGAGATCCAAACATGCTCCATTGACTTCCAAGATTCATCTTCAACGATGTGCGATTCTAGACCATAACGTACAGCGATCAAAATGCCTCCACCAGAAACCTTTCGACTATTTAGTGCACTTTGGTCGCACCGAAATACCTTGTAGGACGAATAAAAGCAGCTATGGAGGGAGTGTTATCATTGAGCCATGTCTCAGTAAGGACGATTATGTCGTACGAACAGTCCGAACTAGCCAGAAAGTATTGGACTAGACTAGTGTTCATACCACCGACATTCTGGTAGTAAACTTACAGTCCGTGCACACTGAGATTGCTACCAACCATACGGTAGGAGGTCCCGGAGGATTTGGCAGTATTGGACGGAGTTCGTGAGCGGCCGTGACAGCTGCTGATCGCTAGCGGTGGTGTGTCGTTAACATCGGTCACTGTGACTCTGGCAGCAGAATCGAGTCGCCAATTTGTAGAGATAATGCGACGTTGGATCGATGAAGGTTGACTGCAAACGGCGAATTGATCAGCGCATGGAATGTTCGAGATAGCAGCGTACGTGCCTGGAATCGGTGTTTGGAAGACCCCGTCTTCCAACTCAAACGTAGGACCGGGAAGACTGCTGATCGCTGGCGGTAGTGGAGGAATAGGGGCTCCCTTGAGGCAAATTGCAGAAGATGACTGAACGTGGTGTAACGAAGCTTGACGGAATACAGAAAATTGATCAGCGCACTAAATGTTCGGATTTCCAGCAAACTAGCCTGGAATCGGTGTTCGGAAGACCCCATCTTCCAACTCGAACAAGGGACCGGGACGGCTGCTGGTCGCTGACAGCGGAGGCTCGACTGCAATGAGAGGAATAGGGGCTTCCTTAGAGCTTGCGGCAAGTGTGCGTCCCGGAGTCCAAATTGTAGAAGTAGAGCGTACAAACTTCGAAGAATGTAGAGAAAGGTCAAGCAGAGGATTACGAACTTCGTTGAGGCTTGTGTCAGGTGTGCGTTTTAGCCTAAATCAATCGCAGGGTTTATGGTCGTTTACTCCACTGATACAATCTCTTCCACTGAGAGGCTCAGTGGATCTTTGGACGCGGCAGCAGGTAGAGGTCGCCAAAAATTTTCACTCGTTCTGTTATCGGAGAACTCCCGGTAAATAATACCTTTCGGCCATGTTGAGGTAGCCAACGCTTTGGATTTCAAGTCCATGCTTATTCCAATTTTGAAAGACATGAAAGAAAATGTACTTTCGTCTCTACCTCTGGCTACCAGCCGGATGACTTGTACATCCTCTGTACCAAGGCGTTTCTTTGCTAATGCACAAATCTGTTCAGCTGAAACTTCTTTCGCTATCCGAAACAGATAAAGCTATAGCTTTGGTTGGGCTGGTGCGACAGTAGCAATAGCGATTGAAGGGTAGGGCGTACTGCCTGTTCCGAGTAACAAAGATGGTTGCTTATTCGCGATTGAATTAGCAACCGTGCTAAACAGCTTCTGACTCCTAGTTAATCTCGGGTCGATACCAACGCGTTTGGATGATTTTGGAGTACACGAGCTAGAGTTGATCAAATTTGCAAAATTTGTCCGGATCTCGGCTTCTAATTCGTCCATGATTTCAGACTTTAATTTCATCATGGAATCACTATGGGAGTTGAGTGCTTGTTGCTGATTAGCCTCATAAGCAACACGGGTAGTATTACGGAAGCGCATATCCTTCATTAGCGTTGTGCGCGACGGACAGAACCAGAAAACTTGGTGATTTCTCATCATTGTGTCGAGCACATCGGACGCCACTCCACAGCAACGAGGATGATAAATTGCCTTACAAAATTCTTGACATTCGATTTGGATGTCACCAGCACATGAATGGCACACGAAGGACATTTTACTGATCAGTTGGGCCTTTTCAACACTCACGCTTGAAAACAGTTGACAAGACCTCCGCGTTTCGAAAAACTATAGCGGTCAGGGATAAATACCACACCCGGCCGGGCACGACTGACGTATCGCAAAATCGACACAACTTACTTCTGCAGAGTTCGCCTATATCGCATATATTGTAGTTCAGCTATTTCATATACAGGTGGCGCATCGAGCATGAGATATAATCACCGTGGATGGGTTTGGCAACACCACACAAACACAAACTTCGGCACGAGAAACGAAACTACGGTAGGCGGAAAAGTGTTCCTAGCGCACAAACAATGAACCGCGTGGCAAGATTATACACAATCGTCTCGATATTTTTCGATATTTTTAAAAACAAAATTTCACAATATTAACACTTGCTACACCAGAACTTTCATCCCGTAAAGACGAACGAGGCAATTAAAAGTTAAATGACACTGCATTCGATACAACAAATCAAATTTAAGACGGGTAAGAACACGAATTAGTAGCCATCCAAGAAGTAAACAAAACAAAGCGATCCGAAAAGTAAACTGACTCCGGTTGCTTTTAACGCTTGCATTAGAAAAAAGAGATAAAGTTCACCGATTTTCCATGTGCTTATGCTGCCACCTGGTGGTGGATCAACCGGTGAATCGTCAATCAATATAAACAGGTGATGTTCAGAAACAAATTGACAGTTCTATCAGTTCCATACACTGACAAAATATTTCACTTAGCTACTTACTGGCAACACAGGTAAATATATTCCAATTCTAAAATAAATGATTTTTACATGAACATCACATAAAGGGTGTTTCGATCAAAATTTGGTCGACTCAAAATTGACGCATTTCCTTTCATTGTGCATTAAAAACTTTTTCACGCCCCTCATTTTGAAGATGTGTGCGTGTAGCATCATGCCTCTATTTTGATTTTGAGATTAGCACTTCAATTATCAAAATGTCGTCGAAGGAAGAGATCGACACATCAACATTTTGCACGTGCATGGCGAACATCCAAACTACTCTCACACCAAGCTGGCGAAATTGTTGAATGTGGCTAAATCAACTGTTACCAACGTATTAAAAGTGTTCGGTAAAAGTTTGTGTTTTGAGCGGAACCCCATACTCTCCGTCCGAGATGTCGCAAAAAAGCTGGGAGTGGCGTCTACAACCGTGGATAGAGCTAAAAAACGAGCTGGATGGTCGACTTACAAGAAAGTGGTGACTCCAAATCGCGACGATAAACAAAACACGTCGGAAAAGCACGATCGCGAAAGTTTTACACGACGATGCTGACGAAGTTTGATTGCGTGATACAGGACGATGAAACTTACGTTAAGGCAGACTTTAAACAGCTTCATGGACAGGAATTTTATACGGCAACCGGACGGGGAAAGGTGGCCGATATTTTCAAGCACATTAAACTGTCAAAATTCGCGAAGAAATATCTGGTGTGGCAGGCCATCTCCCAAGTAACATTGCCAAAACCATCCTGCTTTATTAAGTTTTATTAAGGTTTTATGAAAGCCACTAGAAATCAATTTGGTTTTATTATCACACCAAGAGGTGCCAATAGGTTTCATACTTTAGTCTTTATGAGAACCCATACAGCTTGTTTACAACGATCTTAAAACCTTGTGTCTCAAATTTCTTTTCCTCTTTTCAAAGGTTTTATTTCGCTTTATGAACTCGTAAAATGCTGTATTGAAATGCCATTTTAGGACTCATTGATATTATCATATTATGGTCAGTTAAAAATGCATTTTAAAACCATTTTGCCTACAGTAAATGCATTAAACGGCAAATTGGAATTGAAGGAAGTCACCATAAGACTAAATGGTTTTATAACAGTCATTGCGAAGTAAAACTGGCTTTATGGCAAAACTGTGATTTTATTCCAATCGCCATATTGAAATGTAAGAAATAATTGAAATGTGGAAAAATAAATGCATCAAACTTTCAATGATATGCAAATAAACTGTAGATCCGAGACTAATTTCGGCATTCTCTTAGATAACCTCATCCAATTCCAAGCATTTTTCAGGAAATTCATGGTTAATTTATCGAGTATATTTGTTTTAATTTGATTTATGTTGTTCTAAATTCACATAATCTCCGAGGCGCATTAATTTTTGGCTCTAATTGTGCCAATATTCACCATAAAAATAATTGCGCATATAATTTCGAGCATAATACGCTGTAGAAAACACAATGTTGTTTTGGATATTTTGCTATCAAACAAAATTTCCCACAACACTAGATCTTTTTTTTTGACTGCTAAATGAATCAGAAGATCAGAGAATCGAACAAAGCAGAACAACAAAAACCAACCTTAATTTCACAGTGAAGTTTGACAACTGTGGCCATTTAGCCACATTCTGGTTTAAATGACAGTCAATAGGTTTTATGAAGGTTCTCAAGTGGTCATAACATCTTTCAATAGAACATTTTCAAAATCTTTATGTTCTTATAAAGTTTTAATTAACTTGTTTTCACAACCGTCTGTAGAGTGGGCAATTTTGTACAAATTTCGGCTTTAAAGAAGCATAGAGGAGGTGTTGGTAGACAAAAAAGTTTTGAATGTAGTTTTATCAACAAAGCCGGCTGGAACTACGGCTGGAATTAAACTAAAATTGTTACTTGGGCTGTACCTGTGGCTTGAAGAGCAATGTGTACATTGCAACCGGAATAGTCAACCTGGAAATTTATCTGAGCGAGTGCCTACAAAAACGTCTACTGCCTTTCCTGAAGCGACACAATTGTTCCGTTCTATTTTGGCCGGATTTGGCATCTTGCCATTACGGAAAAAAGGCCATGGAGTGGTATGCTGCCAACAACGTTCAAGTGGTGCCCAAGGACAAAAACTCTCCCAACACGCCAGAGCTCCGCTCAATCGACCAATATTGGGCCATCGTCAAGCGGAACCTTAAGAAGACTCAAAAAGCTGTTGTGAGCGAGAAACAGTTCAAGGCAAAGTGGCGTTCTGCGGCGAATAAAGTGGACAAGGAGACTGTTCATAATCTTATGGCAGGTGTTAAACGAAAGACCCGGCAATTCGGTAAAAAGGAAGCATAGCTGAATATTTCTCCTGTATTCTGTATTAACTGAACTTTAAAAAGAAAAAGAATTTGACTTATTATTAAGAACTTGATCGACTCACACACATTACTGTTTGACCAAATTTTGATCGGAACACCCTTTAGAAAAATAAATTCTACTGGACTAATCATTAACATTTCACTAGACACATAAGACTCACTTGATTTTGCGATGCGTTTTCCACTTCCTGAATCTAATGTAAGCTAAGTGAATTTCCGGTGGATATTTTCCGCTGATTATGTGATTTTTTATTTGCGTGTGGCAAAAGTAGTGAAGCAAAAAGTCCAGCCGAGCGGCCATATACAAGATTCTAGCGCTACCGGAGAAAAGTGAGAGCATAGAGCGCAAGCCGAGTTCCGGTTGTCCGCCGGTTTTGCGTGACCGGAAGGTGCAGCAAGCTCTGAAGTGGAAGTGTTCCGATGAATTATGGAAAGGATGTTTGAAAATCTCACAGAAGATTTTCCAAGAGGTACCAAGAGGATTCTGGAAAATTGAGTAAACAATTTCAGCTAATCCCGGGAAAGGATCTGGAAAATCTCTGTGAATATTCTAGTGAATTATGAATTGTCTGGCAATGATTCTAGTCAATTCCGATGAAGATTTCGGTTACTCCAGTTGAGGATACCGATAAACGCTGGAAAGAGTTGTTTTCAGGTAGCTTAGAGTAGATTCAGTCTAGCAACGACTCAAATCCTAAAAAAAACTAGATAATTGAGTTTTTGGAAAAATAATTAGCAGATTACTAAAAAGTAAGGCACGGCCTTAAGTAAGGCCGATGAGAAAAGTGTCAGAACATTTGAAAAAAAAAAACAATTTCCTTCTAAGTACGCGGGAGCATTACTAATTATTCAACGGGTACCTTCCGAGACACGTTGCACTTAACTAATGGCCTTTTAGTGTTGAGTCCTGGAAAGAATGCTTCCAAATCTCTGATAGAATTCCAGTAAACTCTCAAGAGAATTTCGGCAAACTCTTTAGTTGACTAACCCGGTGAGAATCAGGAAAAATATTTGTAAAGAAATTGAGAAATCTCCATGAGTGCTGTAGAGGATTCGGACAAATACACTCGCGAAATAAAAATTGTACCACCATGTTTTTTCGTAATATGGAATTCATTCGTTTAACGCTAATTTCACCTTATCAGTATTCTATTACACGTCTATCTGATTATTTGTTCTGGAAATTTTGGGGACTATTCACATTTAAGCTGAGAAATTCATAAAAAACCATGCGAAACATAAATAGCACCACCCTGGTTAAAAATCACCTTGGCTCTTATTTGACAGGTATTTTTTTGATTTGCATTCAAATCGATTGGAGTTTAAGTTTTCTTCAAATTGTAGTGAGATCGGATTTTTTTCCTGTAATTTTACGGCAATGGGTCGATCTAAGCATCTGACGTACGAGGAAAAGGTAAAAATCAGCGCCTACCACGATGCCGGCCTCTCGAATCGTAAAATCGGTCGAAAACTCTTTCCAACACACACGGTTATCGGAAGCTTATTCAAAAATGGCGACAAGAGTGGCCGCATCGAGAAACGCGGGAAGAAAAGTAAGCTTTCAGCTGAGGATAAACGGAGAATATGTAGAATTACAACAAACTAGAAAAGATCAGCGTCACAAATCCGTGCAGCTTCCGTCGTGTACAGCAGATTTTGTCCAGCAGCGAGAACTTGGAGTGGCGTAAGAGACACGGAAAACCCAACCTTACAAAACGGCACCAGTTGAATCGGTTCAATTTCGCTAAGAAGTACATTTCCTGGACCGATGAATGGAAAAACGTGCTCTTTTCGGACGAAAAAAAGTTCAACTTGGACGGACCAGACAGATGGCAGAACTACTGGCACGATTTGCGCAGGGACCCGGTTGTTAAAATGAGCAGGAACTTTAGTGGTGGTACTCTGATGGTTTGGGGAGCATTTTCCTTCCGAAGCAAGCTTCCATTGGCGTGGATTTCAACAAAAATGAAATTGTAGGATTACATAGAAACGCTGGAGATAAGTTTGATTGAACACGGCGAGTCATTGATGGGATGCTGCAATCCACAACTCAAAACAGACTAAAGCGTGGTTTTCCAGCTTGCTCTCCGGATCTAAACCCCATCGAAAACCTTTGGTCGATACTTGCCGCTGCGTTTATGAATATGGGAAGCAATTCAACAACGTAAATATGCTGAAACCCCGAGCTCGAGAATGCTGGGAGCAGATTGAGCAGGATGCTCTTGAAAAACTGGTTTTGTCCATGAAATTGCGTCCGATTGAAGTTAATCGTAACAACGGTTCCTACACACATTACTAAGTTCACATATTCATGTTGTTTCCTAAGAAATATAGTCTGATTTTAATTAAAAGCTAAGGTGGTGTAATTTTTATTTCGCACTGTTTTTTTTTCGTTTTCTCGTTCTGTTATATGAATGTCTCGAAAAATCGAATTATTTATACCTTGGTTTGATTTCTTCATCTTCACAGAACATGATAGGGTATGTGTCCCTTGACTCAGCGTAACAATCGATTACATTTTTTACTATAACTCATAAAATATTTGAGCTGGAAGCGATATTTAACTAGTTATACACTTGCTTAGATATGTTCAATATGCCATTTGGTAGTATGTATCACGAAAAGTTACACAACTCATTTTATAAAGTCAGAAACTTTCGAGGGATATGGATGTAATGTCGGTCTATAAGCGCCAAATTGGGTCTATTCATGGATGCAAGCTCGTCCCATTCGACAGATTTGTTATTAAATGTTGTCTTCGCATGATTTTTTTCTGATTTTCTGATTAAATGCGTTTCCAGCTGTATTCGCTCTACCCACCAAACAATTTCATAAATCAAACTATACTAAAACTGCTAAGAAACACTTAAGTGATTTTTACATATGATTTAGCGACCATTTGATAATCAAAACATTATAATTCACTCTACACAAATTTTGTTCCTTTAGTTTGTGTTAAGATGACCCATATGGAAAACTTTCAACCGAAACTCAGACATTTTTATTTTAATTTTACCAATAACAACATTTTTACTACACTTTCCAAATAACAGGCCATGGTTGGGGACGTGGTAAAAAATATGTTCCTAACATTGGGTCTATGGTTTTCTTGTTAAATCATCGTTATTTTACCTATGTGACCTGTTAGTTCATAACGTGTGACTATTTGCTGTACATCTTGGCTGTATTATTCGGTTTATAGGTTCAATTTCTGCAAATTAAGATCATTCGAAGATCGTGTAGATAATCTGTTCCGCTTAACCAGTAAAGTCATATTGTCTAAAAAGTTGAGGAAATCGAAAATTACGCGGAAGTGAGCAACTATCAATTGATCAATTATGTCTCAATTGCTTTGAAATAAATCGGTCATCCTGATAGGAATATAATTTTGTTGATTATCGGCAAATTTATGACATTTTTGGTACATAGGCCGAATCAAGGAGCTAGGCTGACATTACATCCCGTTACCCTATAAAAAATTATTTTGATGAAAATAAATTTTTGTTTCACTGAGTGTATTGGAGACGATTTTTTTTTTGTAAACTTTGGTGCGGATTCTAAGACTTTGGCAAATTCTAAAGAATATCAGATAGAATTACGATTCATGAATAGAACTCTGACAAACCAAGAGTATTCTGAAAAACTTAGTATAGGACTCTTTGCCGATTGCATTAGAGAATTCTGGTAAATTCTGGTAAAAATTCTGTTGATTTCTAATTTTTCAGGAGAATACAGCTTATAATCTTGGCAAGTTTTGCCAATAGAGGATGTAGATAAACGCTCAAAAATTTTGAAAAAATCCAGAGAATATCGGACAGTTTTCTGGTGAATCCCAAAGACAATTTTGATGAACAGCCATTAGAACTTTTCGCCAATCAAAAATGTCAGCACTGGTCCACTGATTGGCTAAAGTAGGCCGTTGTAATTTACTCTGTGTTTAATGTTCAGTCTGTGCAACCTTGCGTTGAAGACGATGTAATTCACACCACAACACGTAGTTTCACCGGAATCACAATTCTAACCGAGTATTTCACTGGCATTTGCATAATAGGAACATTTATCCAGCTCGAAATGCTTTCACCGTTTTCCATCTCTCGTAAATATATCACTAAATACTTACTATTTTCCGGTGTACTTTCGAACACTCGCAACCGTGGTGCCCCATTGCAGCATGTTCCTAGTAGAAAAAGTACAGCCACCGCCAGTAAAATTCGCGACAAACTCATCTTTCTTGTAAATTCACAACCCTGACCCTTTCGGTAGCTGTTGCGTTCTGTGAATGTTTTGATTATTACTGGGCAATCGATTGGCGCTGATGGTTTTATAGCACGTCAGTTAACCTACCGGTCTTTGATAAACTCGCATCAGATTTGACATTCCATTATTGGCAACTGCAGCCAGATAGCGGGTTCAACGCAAGATAAGCGCCCTTGCTAAGTCGTCATTATCCGTTCGGTTTTTTTATGTGTCACTTAAGTCGACGAGATAGCATCATTCGGCGAGATAGGTAGGTTATTCCAATGGATTGGAGTTGGGATAAAACAATTAAAGAAGGTGATAGGAATTTTGAAGAACTGGTAATTGCCTATTTTTTTTTAGATAATCAAATGTCGTCTATTTATAATGCGATATTTTTCTATGCCTTAACGTACGGTACAGCACAGACTACTAGATTCAATTATAGGATATGATAACAATGAGAAAATATGAGTTGCTCTAAATTTCATATATATGGCGAGAGAGAGAGAGAGAGAGAGAGAGAGAGAGAGAGAGAGAGAGAGAGAGAGAGAGAGAGAGAGAGAGAGAGAGAGAGAGGGAGAGAGAGAGGGAGAGAGAGAGAGAGGAGAGAGAGAGAGAGAGAGAACGAGAGTTCCAGCCGTCTTAGTCGTTAATATGCGGGCACCGAACAGAACTATTTACCGCGAATACTTTCGGCTCCCTCTTCACGACGAAATGAGGGTCAAGCTAGTCAATCAAGTCATGGATCGAGATACTTTTCTAAGCTTGATCTAAGCAATGCCTTTTACCACTTAGAACTTGCCGAAGAATCCCGAGACTTGACCACCTTTCTAACCGAAGATGGCATGCATAGGTTCACCAGGCTTATGTTCGGCGTGAACTGCGCGCCGGAAGTTTTTCAACGCAAGATGACACGGATCCTGATGGAAGTCGACAACATCATCGTCTACATCAGGGCTTCCCAACCGGTGGTCCGCCTTCTAGGAGGGCCTTCTAGGAAGGCCTTCTAGGGAGGTCGCGGGCGTCTGACCAGCGTGACAATTTTTATGCTTATAGAATAAAAAAAATAACTGATCCATTAAATTAAAATCCAACCTACTTATAAAGTGCATGAATTTAAAGAATAAACGAGTATATTTTTGTCTTCGTGCGTCTTATAATTCGTTCGAGTAGAGCAGAGTAGTGGTGAACGGAAGGCAACGAAGGACAGTTGCTTCTTCCATTGTCTTTTTCTTGCTAGCACACGCGATTGAATGGATTCATTTTTTACTTGCTCTTTCCTTCTCACTGAGATGTGAGTTGATGTATTAGTGTGCGTCCTGGTGCGTCGTTAAACGTGAAGAAACACTCAATGAATGCGCAGTAGTAGTTGGCTCATTTGTTTTGCCTTCTTTAACAACTGAACTGGCCATTCACGCGTCGAGTCCCGAATCAATCAACCGACCAATTTGTTGCTTCCACATTTAAAATTTTGCCGAGATTTTGGTTTACCGCTGCAAACTAAATATTGTCGACTTGAATAGGTAAATTATTCAATAAATGTAAAATAGTTACAGAAAAGAACAAGATTATGTTGTACTTTATAGACGGCCTCACCATGGAAAAGAAACGCAAGTATTCCGAGGATTATATGAAATTCGGTTTCACAACTATAATCGTTAATGGCGTCGATAAGCAACAGTGCGTGCTTTGTGGCGTTGTGTCGAGTCTTGAATCAATGAAGCCATCAAAATTGAAACGGCATTTGGATACCAAGCATGCCGAGCATAGTACTAAGGATGTGGACTTTTTTCGGCGTCATGAAGCTGGCTTGAAACGGCAGAGATTCGATGCCACTGGCACTGGCAGCATTCAACAACAAAACACAGCAGTAGTGCAGGCGTCATATGAGACAGCACTGGAAATCGCTAAAAACAAAAAACCTCATACGATTGGAGAAACTCTGTTCAAACCTAGCATGCTGAAAATGGTGAATTTGGTTCTTGGGGATGCAAGTGAAAAGAAAATGCGGCAAGTGTCATTATCAAACAACACAAGAAGAAAACGCAATACCCCAGAAGCCGAAAAAGAGAAAGAACAGGAAAAAAAAAAAAAAAAAACATTATCCACAATCCAACCCAAACAACCCCCCGACCGCCCCCCCCCCCCCCCCTTTGTGGGTGTTGGGAATAACGTATCCTCTGCCGGGGTTTAAAAGGAGGATTTTCTTTTCTGTTGTGACTTGGAAACTACTACGGAGATCGAAGTAGGTCACACTCGGAGACTGACGTGTGTGCTTTGCTGCTTGTTACTTTTTTTCGAGAAAATTTGATAGTGGAATCGATGAGTAGTGTTAAACGTTTTTATTTTGATGAAGATTCGGTCACCAAAGCGTTAAATGTGGTCTACCACGAGGCTCCCGTCTTGTGTGGAAACAAAGTGTCCCCGCTGGAGACGGAATTCCAGAAATACAGCTTTGCGGCAGGAGGAGCTCGTGTTCAGCCGCGTCACTCGGAGATGTTTGATTCATGATCCACAGCAACGGAATGTTCTGAAAATCCGGGTGAGCTCTTTCCATTTTATCCTTTTGTGTCCTACTCCTATTTTATTGTTTTTTATTTTTTTGAGAATAGTTTTGTGTATGAAAATTATATTTTTGGTGTGCTTCAAATTGTGAGTTGATAATATGGAAGGAGTGTGTGACTTTCGGTCCTCACAGGTTCCTATCTCACGCCTCTGTGAGTTGTGCGATCGCAGAGGATTGCCAGCTGAAACGTGAGGACGCTGGTTGGCGTGGCATGGGCAAGGTTGCCAATTTGACAGTATAGAGGTGAGAGGAGGCGACTGAGGATCGTTTTCCTCTTAATCATATTGTATATTTTTCATTCTCGTTTAATTGATGATTTCAGCACGCTTTGAAATCATCTTTGCATTCCAAAACCTAAATGGTTTTGAGAACAAATGGATCAATTAAAGGTTCCATTTGTTTTTGAGCATTTCAGCGTTTCTGAATTTTAACTGCTATTTTCATAAAGGACTGGCATGTGACGGTTAGCAGTAGAAGACTGTATTTAAATAAATTTGGTTATTGGTGTTGTGATTGGATAAGCCATTTGTTTCAGAAGTTATCAAAACGGGCTTTTCGATAACTTATACTGCTGTCCTTGGAATGTAACAGGAGGAGTATACGGAAGGCTTTTTAAGGGATGTCTTTTGGAGTAGTGTGTTGTTTTTTAGAAGAAGAAAACATCAATGCATCTTTTGATTGAGGTTTTATCTGTGATAGTTATAATGATCTACTCTGTTTTTCAGCTTTTCCAGGACCTTCGGGATATAAAGCATACATTTTTCAGTCACAGACAAGTGTATGTCAGATGTATTGTGTATACACATGATCTTTATTTTTTTTTTTAAATGGATGTTATTTATTATTTCATTATATTATTATCATCATATAATTGTGTATTATTTGAAATCATATTAAATTTTTAGGATGTAAAACTTCAACTGTTATAAACATGTTAATATATTTGCGTTTTTAATATCTAAATATTATATTTATTCATTGATATTATTAATTGGATACATACAAGTTTTCACATACATGAGTTCATCTTTAGGTTGAAGGTTGGCTCCAGCATCAATTGAAGTCATCGTTGGGTGCTCGAGCGGTTTTTTTCTCTTCATATTATTGCATAGTTTGACCTGAACGCTTCAGTATACATTCATTAACTGCTGGTTGAGATATATAGCTGCATCTTATAATTAATTGCATATCATTATTATTTTCATTTAGAAAATAATAATAGCAATAATAATGAAATTTTAACTGCGCCAAGGTTTCAAGGGAGGTGATTCCAGGTTGTGAATATTTTATTGCCTCGTATCATTAAGTATTTTTCTATTAATTTAGATCAGCGAATATTATTTAATTTAATTTTTATATTCATAAATGCTGTTCTATTTTGCTACGTTTGTATTGGATTAGATTAGATTTGATCAGTGACCAACCAGTGGATGTCATCATTTAAAACTATGAGATCCACTACAAATGAGTAAAATGGTGTACGGAATCGGAACAGCACA
Source organism: Aedes koreicus (assembly GCA_024533555.2). Taxonomy (NCBI): domain Eukaryota; kingdom Metazoa; phylum Arthropoda; class Insecta; order Diptera; family Culicidae; genus Aedes; species Aedes koreicus. Next base: position 378,126 of record JAHHFK020001972.1, on the reverse strand, counting down.
TCGACATTTTAGATAAACTATTGTATGTATAATGCCAGGTCATCCATGGAGTTTTCAAGTTTTGTTAAATAACTTTCAACTTTTTTCTCGTACCTATGATGTATTGTATAAACTTTTAGGATCATAATAAATACGCAAATCCTTCTACTTTTGCAGCAGGACAACAATGTGCAGACATGTGTATTTATTATTATCATATTACGTTATTACGTTACGTTACGAAGGGATATTCCCTTCACTAAATGTTATATACTATTCTATATGACATTGTATATGGAGTTTACATTTTTATAATAATCATTACCACATTTTTCATTACTCGGATTTTCATTATTTATTAAAATATGATTTAATTATTCTTACCTCGGAGCGTATGGCACGGTGTGTCCACGCATCCTTCCTCCCCTGTAGATTCACAAATTGCTTTGTGGTTCAAATCTATTCTTTTGAATCCAACTCATTTTGAAGAATCACCTTTTGCGTTTAATGCAACGCAGTAGGCCTGGCCGCTTTGACGCTTGTAGCATTTCTTTGATGTGCTGCAAGCATCAATATTGACAAAACAATAATTGGGCGTCATCTAACCCAATTCTTTACAGGATGCTTTCTCGTACTGGCTGCGTTTGTATTAGATTAGATTAGGTTAGATTAGATGTTGTGACTTGGAAACTACTACCAAAAGTGATGATATCATGGCTAAAATCAAGGCGTTTTTTGAATCTGCTGACTTGCAGTGGAAAAAACTTTGTGGGGTTTGCACCGATGGAGCTCCTGCAATGCTTGGCAAGAAATCTGGATTTCAGAAGAAGGTCAAGGAACTTGGCCCACATGCCGCAGGTGTCCATTGCATGATCCATCGATATGCTCTTTCCAGCAAGACGTTGCCGGAAGGGTTATTGAAAGTACTGGAATTGGTCATAAAGATTGTTAACTATGTTAAGTCTGGAGCCCTGAATACACGTTTATTCAAGGAACTCTGCAGGGAAATGAACTCAGATCATGAGGTTCTTCTTTTCTACACTTCCGTACGCTGGTTGTCGAAGGGTAATGTACTCAACCGTGTTTTCGAGTTGAAGGATGAGATCCAAACGTTTTTGAAAGCTCAAGGAAAAAATGATTTCCTTGCACATTTTAATGAAGGAGACTTTCAGAAGCGTCTCGCTTACTTAGCTGATGTTTTTGAGCATCTGAGTTTGCTGAATTTGAAACTTCAGGGCAAACAATCCAATCTTGTTCACTTCCAAGATCATCTTCATGCATTCGCGGAAAAACTAAAAACTTGGCGCCGAAAAGTTATGATGGGAAATGTTGCCATGTTTGATCGTCTGTGTAATATGACCGATAAAGGAGCAAGCGAGCTGACTTCGGCTCTGCAAGCAGAAGTTATTGCACATTTGGATCCACTAGAGCATCAATTTGAAAAGTATTTCCTCGAGTTGAAGCAAGAAGTAGCTGCTTTAGTACGCAACGCGTTTTCATCTTCATTGGATGTGGTTAGCCTTCCAGATGAGATACAGGATGAATACTTGGACCTGAAAAACGATTTTTCGTCTCGCGATTTGTTTCATGAAAAGGAACTGAGCCAGTTCTGGTGTGCTATGTATGGCTCGTACCCCAACGTTTCCATGGAAGCATTGAAGATCCTCATCCCATTCGTGTTAACATACCTTTGTGAAAGCGGATTTTCAACTCTACTTCAAATCAAAACGAAGACAAGAAACATACTGAACGTTGAAGATGACATGAGATTGGCGTTGTCTCAAACACAGCCCCGAATTTCATTACTGATTCAAAAAGGGGGTTGCGAGCCCAAAAAGGTTGAGAACCACTGTTCTAGGTGGTCGGGATCACGATATCAACTCGTCAAAAAATGAACTCTTTTACATGCTTGCTAGCATCACGTAGTGATTGCATTCCTTACCATAGTCTCCTCCACCTTCTGGAAGTGCTTGATCTTCTGAACAATATGGCTGAAAGTTAGAACTTTCAATGTGGTCGGGATCACGCTAAAACTCATGTAAAAAGGCACTCCTTTACATGCGTACTAGCGCCACGTAGGTTCGAAGTTTCTAGTTGGTCGGGATCTCGATATAGACTTAAAATTGTTCTCTTTACATGCACACTAGCCTGACATATTGGCCGAATACCATGGTCTCCATCTTCCGGAGGCTATGTCACAGAGAAGGACCTTCTGAACAACTGAGCTGAAGTCAAAATTAATGCAGATAATCAAGGTTTCATCATATAGTATCATAAATTCTACTGTTCTAGGTGAGTCGATACTTTTGAGGGTGATGCAATATTCAAGTTGCAATACTTTTTGAAGTGAGTCGATACTTTTGAATGGTAGTGTATGTTAGCAAACAAATAGTATAGAATGCAAAAGTATGGCTTATACGTGCATAAATGCAAATTCCATTATTTTCTTAAACGAGTTGATTTGACATCATATGCAATTTAATCTGTCATAACAAATTCGATATGAAAAATCTAACGATGTTAATCCGGTTAATTTTTAGACGCAGTGCAAAGAATAACTGATACATTGTTTATAAGTCAAAAATTTGCACTCTCTACGATTCCATTTAAACATAAAGGGTGTTTCGATCAAAATTTGGTCGACTTAAACTTGACGCATTTCCTTTCATCGTGCATTAAACATTTTTGCATACCCCTCATTTTGAAGATGTTTGCGTGTAGCATCATGCCTCTATTTTGATTTTGAGATTAGCACTTCAGTTATCAAAATGTCGTCGAAGGAAGAGAAGCAACGCATCAAAATTTTACACGTGCATGGCGAAAGCCCAAACTACTCTCACGCCAAGTAGGCAAAATTGATGAATGTGGCTAAATCAACTGTTACCAACGTATTAAAAGTGTTCGGTGAACGTTTGTCGACAGGCAGGAAGCTGTATTGGGGGAAATCGAAAGCCGGAGGCCACAGCGAGCGAAAAAACAAGTTGCCCGCTGTTTCGAGATGTCGCAAAGAAGCTGGGAGTGGCGCCTTCAACCGTGGATAGAGCTAAAAAACGAGCTGGACTGTGGACTTACAAGAAAGTGGTGACTCCAAATCGCGACGATAAACAAAACACGTCGGCCAAAGCACGATCGCGAAAGTTGTATACGACGATGCTGACGAAGTTTGATTGCGTGGTACAGGACGATGAAACTTACTTCAAGGCAGACTTTAAACAGCTACCTGGACAGGAATTTTATACGGCAACCGGGCGGGGAAAGGTGGCAGATATTTTCAAGCACATTAAACTTTCAAAGTTCGCGATGAAATATCTGGTGTGGCAGGCCATCTGTACCTGTGGCTTGAAGAGCAACGTTTACATTGCGACCGGAACCGTCAACCAGGACATTTATTTGAGCGAGTGCCTACAAAAACTTCTACTGCCTTTGTTGAAGCGACACAATTGTTCCGTTCTATTTTGGCCGGATTTGGCATCTTGCCATTACGGGAAAAAGGCCATGGAGTGGTATGCTGGCAACAACGTTCAAGTGGTGCCCAAGGACAAGAACCCTCCCAACACGCCAGAGCTCCGCCCAATCGACCAATATTGGGCCATCGTCAAGCGGAACCTTAAGAAGACTCAAAAAGCTGTTGTGAGCGAGAAACAGTTCAGGGCGCAAACTGGCTTTCTGCGGCGAATAAAGTGGACAAGGAGACTGTACAAAATCTTATGGCAGGTGTTAAACGAAAGACCCGGTAATTCGCATTCGGTCAAAAGGAAGCTTAGCTGAATATTCTCCTTATTCTGTATTAACGGAACTTGAAAAAGAAATAGAATTTGACTTATTAATAAAAACTTTGATCGACTCACACACATTACTGTTTGACCAAATTTTAATCGGAACACCCTTTAATACGATAAAGGCCATAATTATCTTTGACTGAAAACTTATCTGAATGCTGTATTACGACTTCTGGTTGTCTGGGCTACTGAAAGCTACGTCTTCTTAAGGTAAATACAATATTTCCCAATCTCCAACGATGGCATAGACGTGGCCGGGTCAGGTGAGCGATGGCGGAGTGTCTTCGTGGATATTATTGCGTGAAGAAATGTATAAGTAACTGGTTCCGTTTCGTGGTTACATGAAATGGCTTCTACGAATTATTCCTCATCGTAGCTCCACCCACTAGGAGTGCAAACGGCAATGCAGTGCTTTGCTCAGTCAATAAAGGCGCAGTTACAAAATGCTGGAAGTTTGATTTCCGGTGTGGTCTAGGAATTTTGCGTCAATGAAAATTTCAGGATTCCTCAAGAATTCCTGATACACGCATTATTATTGATTATTATAGAAATGAAAGTGAAAATGCAGTTTTGTACTTCATCCAGAGTAGTTTATTCAGAAGTCATAATGCAAAAGAGTTTCCAACCTTTCACAGCAACGAATGGATCCAATCCTTGAAGGCGAACACATTCGAGTACACTCCTGGATACTTTGGCTGGGCACAGCCGTATCCCCAGGAAACAATTCCGATCAGATAACCGTTCAGCGCAACTGGTCCGCCGGAATCACCCTGGCATGAGTCTTTGCCACCCTTCTCTACCAACCCGGCGCAGAACATTGTGTCTGTTACGTCGTTCAAATCGGCATAAAGTTCCGAGCACAACTCGTGACTTACCAGAGGCAAGGATACTCCCTGCAGCCCATCGGAAAGCGATGAATCGTGCTGTAACCAGAAAAAGGCATTGTTTAAAATGCTTCCCCAGAAAAATGTGTATCAGTCACCAAAATCGAGCCCCAACCGGAGACAAATGCCTCATACTCAGTAGAGTACAACTGATTTGAATAGGGAAGACTGATTAACGAAACTGTCCGACTGAAATACAGCGTTCTCTCAAGTCGCAGCATCGCGATATCGTTCGTGAGAAAGTATTCACTGAATTTGGGATGAATGTGATACTCCAGAACATTGATCAGTTGACCTCCTTCATTGTGGTTGGTGGAGCCTGCTCGTACAACATATTTTCCCTTACTGAAAATAATAAGTTGAAAATGATAAACGATAACAGTATATGGAAAGTTCTTACTCCGAAATACAGTGGGCTGCGGTCAGCACTTTGTCGGCACTTATAATCGCTCCACCACAGATGTGCCTCTGCGATGATCTTGTTTTGACCTGCACCGACACCTGGTATGGGACCTGCTCTATGCCAATCGGTTGTCCACCGACAATTTTAAGGCGATCTTCGTTGAGTTCAGCTTCCAACTTAAAACCTGCAAGCATTTTATTAAAGTATTTGATTTAATGCAGTTGATTAGGAATAACAATACCTTCTGCGAGCAGAAGGCTGATGAGGGTGATGAACACTACACGCGAATTCATGATTTCCGTCTACGGAACGAAACTACAATGTCTACGAACTGAAACCTCTTCCGGTATTTATACAAAGTTCCAGCATCAAAACCAGTTCATATCAGGAAGGTGAGCATTGAGCATAGTTTATGGTTTTGGGCAAACTGCACTAAAGTACTGCACTTCAATTATTATCTAAGATATAGCATTGACATTGCCATTGACCTACTTTGAGAACTCGAGGTGAATGTGTAGTGGAAGGCAATGGATGATAAAGGAAGACCGAGCATCTGATTTTCAAGCAGCCCCATGCCTATCTGAATGATAACAATGGATGTTGCAACGCTGTCAGATTGGAGCATCTTCTGCATCCACGGAAGGAATGTCTGGAATGTTTTTGTGTTGTGATTTGTTTACTTTCTTGGATTGGGGTTTTCCCAATCAGCAGACTGGCGGTCTAGGCGATAGTGATTTCTACAAGTAGATAAGGACCAATGAAATTAGTGAAGTTCATATTTATTCAGAACAATCCACCTATATCGCAGTGACAGATTATTCTTACCTGATTTGAGTCTTCCCTTAGCTCAATCAGCGAAGGTGCAACTACAAAGCAAGATTATGCTGGGGATGGCTGGGTGTAAATCCCGGTGTGGTCTACATTGGATATATTTTTTTCAGAAATTCGCTCACGCTCGTTTTTCAAACACAGTTTTCGTACATTTGACACATTTCTTATACATTGTAAATGTTGGGAAGACAACCCTATCCTAATGGATGCAACTGCCGAAACTATTTTTTTCTTTATTTATTTATTGTCGTCAATCATTCATAAGTACACCGTTTGTTACATTTTGTTCTTAATCCTAGTTCTTAATCGAGGTTATAAAATACATAACATTAGACTAAGCAGCGCCTGGTTTACATTATTCATATGGCGTGTTCTTCTCTAGCGTATAGCATTGCAGTATTGCTTCAATTTGTAATTTGTAATTGTAAAGTCGATTGTATCGCTATGTAAATTGTAGGTTGCCATCATCTGATTAGCGTAATTTGTGCGATAATGATTTGTGATAAAATATTTCGATTAGGAAGGTTATAATGTTGAGTACTACGTCTACATCCCATCTCGAGATGTGGAGATAGACGGTGTGGTTTCTGCAGCGAGCCTGACGTGTGAAGACGTTGTAGAAGGTAAAGAGCGACTTCCAAATTCTGCTTCGTCTACCATTGAGATTCTGAAATGCAAACAATTGCATGTAGGATCAATGGTAGATGGAAAGAAGACGTATTCACCGTCGGACTCGCTACAAGTGACCTTCGCCGGATCAATTCTCCCAAAGTTTGTTGAAATTGATAAAGTTTTTTTTCCCAGTGCGCCTTTTTGTACCAAGGGTATTTAATTGTACCAAGTTCAAACAGTTGGGTCATACGTTTACTTTTTTTTCGACAACAAGCCCCGTTGTGGCAAATGCGGTCAAAGGCATCTAGAGGATGCTTGCCAACAGGAAGCAACAAAGTGTGCTTACTGTGGCAAAGAGCCTCTCCACGATTTGCAGAACTGCCCCGTGTACAAGAACACGCACTCGTAACGTGAGACGTTCCATACAAGAACGCTCCAAGCAGACGTATGCAGAAATGTTAAAGTCGCAAAACGGAGCGTCTGCATTGTCTGTATCAGCCGCTCAAAATGAAAATCCTTTTTTGATTTTGTCATCCGATGAACTGGACTCTGACGTAGCCGATGAGAGTGAATTTCCAGAGGTACACGCCCCCGGTAAAAGGAAGCCCACTAGTTCCCCGGGTGTGCGCCGGAAACTAATAAAACCCACTCTCAAAAGCTTGCAAAAATATGGAGGTAGCGGGGGTCAAGTTAAAAAACCGAATAAACCGGTAATAGCTGATGCATCCGTTCCTAGCTGTAGCTATACCACCCCGCTTCTACCTCATAACAGTAACCGAAAGAGGTTGCCAAAAACAAGTACTACGTCTCCTCGCAATTCTAAGAAAAATATCCCGTCCAAGCGAGGTAAGATTAATTTTAGGGACATTGTGGATAACATTTTAAATGCTCTTGGCCTTTCGGATGCTTCACCGATTGGCAACATTTTGCATCGGCGGTAACCCTTGGTATTGATTCTACCGATCCTCTTCCACCATTAGAAGAGTATCGTTTCCTTTCCGACCTGATGTACAAAAGTGCATTAGAAGCTCAGAAACGACGTGTTCCAAGTGCATCCCTCAAATGAAGACCCGCCACCCCTGGATGGGATGATGAATGCACTAAGTTGTATCTTGAGAAATCCGATGCGTTTAAAGATTATCGTAGACATGAAAAATGTGAGCTTTTTGATAAGTGCCTCAAGCTTGAAAAAAAGCTTAAAAACTTACTCAAAGCAAAGAAACGCAATTACTGGCGTTCGTTTGTAGAGGGACTATCTAGGGAGACCTCGATGACAACGCTTTGGAGAAAGGCTCGTTATATGCGAAACCGCTCATCCTCCAATGAGAGTGAAGAATACTCCATGCAGTAGATATTCGACTTCGCTAAAAAGGTTTGTCCAGACTCTGTCCCAACACAACCGAATTTACGGGATACTACCCGAAATAACGGTTCTCTGGACGAACCATTCACAATGTTGGAATTTTCAATGGCACTTCTTTCATAGAATAACTCTGCTCCGAAAAGCGATATGATTAAATTCAACCTTCTAAAAAATCTCCCCGATATCGCTAAAAGACGATTACTTAACCTGTATAACACTCTCATGGAATTAAATATAGTTCCACCCGCATGGAGGCAGGTTAAAGTAATAGCTATTCAAAAGCCTGGGAAACCAGCGTCTGATTACAATTCTTACCGTCCGATCTCTATGCTATCATGCTTAAGGAAATTGTTAGAAAAAATGATCCTATCAAGACTTGACCGTTGGGTTGAATCAAACAACCTGCTATCAAATACGCAATTTGGTTTCCGAAAGAGCAAAGGAACAAACGATTGTTTAGCGTTGCTTTCATCTGATATACAACTGGCCTTTGCACACAAGGAGCAATTGGCTTCAGTATTTTTGGATATTAAGGGCGCATTTGATTCAGTTTCCATAGATATACTGGCAGATAGTCTGCACAGTAGTGGATTACCAGGAATTTTAAACAACTTTTTGTATAATTTACTGTCAGAAAAACAAATGACCTTCAATCTGGGTCAACTGACAATTTCCAGAATTAGCTACATGGGCTTACCCCAAGGCTCATGTTTAAGTCCCTTGCTTTATAATTTTTATGTTAAAGATATTGATAACTGCTTGGAAAATAGATGCACGCTAAGACAACTTGCAGACGATGCTGTGATCTCCTTTAGAGGTCCACGTGTAGAAATCTTGCAAAGACCATTGCAAAATTCCCTAGATAATCTGTCCATCTGGGCCAGAAATTTGGGGATCGAGTTTTCACCGCATAAAACCGAATTGGTAGTGTTTACTAGAAAGCGGTTCCCAGCCCAACTGCGTCTCAAGCTGTTAGGAAGAGACATTACCCAATCTTTGACCTTTAAATACCTTGGAGTCATGTTTGATTCAAAATGCACTTGGAGTAATCACTTTGCGTATTTAAAACAGAAATGTCAGCAAAGGATCAATTTTCTAAGATCAATTTCCGGGACATGGTGGGGTGCTCACCCGGAAGACCTCATTAAACTCTACAAAACAACTATTCTTTCAGTTCTCGAATATGGCTCTTTTTGCTTCCTCTCAGCGAGAAACAGCCACCTCATCAAATTGGAACGCATTTAATATCATTGTTTACGTATTGGCTGTATGCATTCAACGCACAATCTGGCAGGAGTAAAACCCTTACAGAACCGCCTCTGGGAGCTCTCATCTAGAATACTGATCAAGTGTGGAATCAGTAACAACCTTGTGATTGAAAACTTCGAAGAAATGCTCGAATTGAGTACCCAGTCTACATTCTTACGAATCTATATTAACTATATGTCATCCGATATTAGTCTTCCATGCTATAATTCTCCCAGTATTTGCTTCCTTTATCACAGTTCCTCCATTGATTATGATCTCTTCGTGAAACAGGCTATTCAAGGAGTTCCAGATCAACTTCGACCTATTTTAATTCCCCATATTTTCATCGAAAAGTACCAACATGTCAATTGCAATAGAAGAATTTTCACTGATGGGTCGCGCATTGATGGATCCACTGGTTTCGGTGTTTATAATGAATACTCATCTGCCTTCCGGAAACTTCAGGAACCTTGTTCCGTATATGTTGCTGAGCTGGCATCAATCAATTTCGCATTGGGAATAATTTCCGACATGCCCATAGACTATTATTTCATCTTCTCGGATAGTCTCAGTTCTATTGAGGCCCTCCGGTCGATGAAAACAGTGAGGCACTCATCTTACTTTCTTTCAAAAATAAGGGAGCAGATGTGTGCGTTGGTCGAAAGATCCCATGCAAAGCCCACCTTTGCATGGGTCCCCTCACATTGCTCAATTCCAGGCAATGAGAAGGCGGACCTTCTAGCAAAGGTGGGCGCAAAAGAAGGCGAGATTTTTGAAAGAAGAATTTCACACGATGAATTTTTTCCATTAAAGACTGTATTCGATGAAATTTGGACACACGCAATTGTTCGTAAGTTTTTAGCGTGTGGGTAAAAATTATTGAAATTTTAATTGAATGTATTTCATTGTGTTGTGTCAATTGTGTAATGAGTTTCGTGAAAATCGGTCGAGTGATTTCAGTGATGGCTTCGAATGAAGAAATAGTGCGCCAACAAATTTTGGGCACTCACTTCGAAAACCCAAACGCTTCTCATCGATGGATCGGAAAACAGCTCGGAATCGCACATTCAACCGTATCTCATGTGATCAAAACGTTCAAGGACCGTAAGACAACCAAGCGGAAAAATGGTAGTGGCAAAAACGTGGCACATCAAATCCGGAGAATTGACTGACTGACCAATTTAAGCGTTATCCCAACATTTCGATCAGGGATGTTGCGAAAAAGGCGAAAGTTTCAGTTTGTCTTGTGCAGAAAACAATGAAACGTTCTGGATTACATGTGTACAAGGTCCAGAAGGCACCGAACCGGAGCGATAAACAGAACTCGGTGGCCAAAACTCGTGCAAGAAAACTGTACAGGGAGTGGCTCACAAAACCTTTTCCTTTTTAATGAGCAATGAACCCTAAATCAAACCCCACACCAACCAAAACCCAAGACCAGAACCCCCCCCCCCCCCCCCCAATTTAACTCCGAGGGCAAAGGACAAGGGCGGGGGTTTGGGGGGGGAGAAAAAAAAAAAAAAAAAAAAATAAAAAAAAATAAAAAATAATAAATTTTTTTTTTCAAAAAAATTAGAAAAAAAACCGCCCCCCGAAAAATTTTTGGTAACCTATTTTGTGTGTCCAAATTTCATCGAATACAGTCTTTAGTACGTCAGAGTTCTCTTCAAAGTTGGCAAAACGATTGGACAAGTAATTCTCTTGGGCGGTGGTTACATTCCATTATTCCAAATGTTTCGTCGAGATCGTGGTTCAAAGGTCTGGATGTAAGTCGCGGTTTCATTCGTGTGATGTCAAGACTTATGTCCAACCATTACTCGCTAGGTGCACATTAGCCTGGGACAAAATTTAAATTCCAGTTCCCCTTTGATTTTTGGGTACCTTCAGGGTCCTTTAATAACTGTGCAAAATTTCAGCTCGATCGGTGAAACTATATTTTAGCGCTCGCGGTTTCAATTTTCCATAGGATTTTCTATGGGGAAACTTACTTTTTCAAAGAAAAATCTGGCGAGGTGACCCGTTGTCTTCTAAAAATATTTCAATCCAATCAATCTCTTGATCTCATTTTCCAAGAAAACTTTTCTTCCAAGACCGCAAAGCGATTTGACGCTTGTGGAAAAAGTTATTTAGCTAATACTGATTACTATCCAGACGAACGGCTCATTGGACTGTTTTTTCTAACAACACTGCCGCCTGCAGCATGACCTGCAGTCTGCTGCTGTCTGCGCAAAGCAACCACGTGGTGTGGGGAGTTCACTCAGCATGGAGGAAAGCCGATATCATGCGCATAGAAAAGTTTGACAGTTGACACCGTTTGAACAAAATTACAAAAACCTTCCGTTCGAATTATAAACTGTTGTTAGAAGAATATGGGAGAGTTAACAGCAAAACAATGTTTGCGGCCAAAATCGTCGATATTTTTGGTTCGACCAGTTTTGAACGCGTTCAGAGCAAATAGAATGCCAACAAAGAGGGAAGTGCTTCAAGTGATGTTTTATTATAATTAATTGAAGCATCATGCCATCCCAGAGATCATCAAAGAAGTAGCTAAAATGGTTATTAAGTTAAAAATTATTGGTTACACGACTAAACGCGTCGATAAGATGCAAATGAGTCTGTAGAATTTGTACGGAAAATGGCGGAGCAAAGCGAAAACTTTTTGAAAACAGTCCACTCCGCTACCTTGTGCTGTGCCATGTGGGGAAAGTGACAATCAGAATGGAATGTGGCCCTTTCTTTTTTCGAAGTTGAAATTGCCGCTTTTAATAAGCGATGATCAACGGTGATATAGTTCCCGCTAGAGCTAGTAAGAGCAGCGACGACCATTGTGATGAACATCTCCACCGATTTTATCGGTGAAACCCCAGAAAATTGGGAATCTAATGAAGAATATTTAAGAGGTAAGCAAGTTATGGTGTACCACTGAACAATCAAGCCGATACAGTATTGGATTTTGAGTAGCGGCACATTGATTGACATACGATTATAAGCATTATTTGTATTACCAACCATTATTTTGCATTATAATGTTTAGCGTAAATTGTGTGAAAAAGAGATTTCTTCGTTATTTTTCGAGCATATCTCATTATTCGTAGCTTCAGGTCCATCCTACATTTCTTTTTTAGGCGGTCTTACTCTACTCTCGGTGTTTTCCGTTGAAATGTTTCAATGTTTAATTGTTTAGATGAATTTTGTACCAAAATTGCGTATAAATGACCCATGCGGCCGTTAAAAATGTTTCGTCCACTCCACAGGAAACGTGTGCAAAGTATCATCCAAATCGAAGACTCTATGCGCATGATATCGGCTTTCCTCCATGCTGAGTGAACGCCCCACACCACGTGGTTGCTTTGCGCAAACAGCAGCATGCTGCAGGTCATGCTGCAGATGGCAGTGTTGTTAAAAAAAAAACAGTCCAATGAGCCGTTCGTTTGGATAGTAATCAATATTAGCTAAATAACTTTTTCCACAAGTGTTGAATCGCTTTGCGGTCTTCAAAGAAAAGTTTTCTTGGAAGATTTCCCAGAAATTGATCGGATTGAATTATTTTTAGAGGACAATGGGTCACTTCGCCAGATTTTTCTTTGAAAAAGTAAGTTTCCCCATAGAAAATCCTATGGAAAATTAAAACCGCGAGCGCTAAAATATAGTTTCACCGATCGAGCTGAAATTTTGCACAGTTATTATAGGACCCCAAAGGCTGCCAAAAATCAAAGGGGAGCGAAATTTTTTTTCTTTTATATGTCCGTGTCCCAGGCTAATGCACATCTCTACAGAATTAACCTCGTCGATAGCAACATATGTAGGTGCGGAACCGGTTATGATGACATCGCTCACGCAGTTTGGCATTGCCCGGATAATGATGCCTCCAGAGCACGACTATTGAATACCCTAGTGGCCCGAGGTAGACAACCCTTCCGCGAGGTAAGAGATGTTTTGGGAATGCGTGATCTCCCCTACATGCAAGCGATCTACGAATTCCTTTGTTTGTCTGACCTCAATGTGTAATGTCATCACCCCCCTCCCCTCCACGCTAGTAATTTTCCCGCCATTGTGTCCCAGCTATACTTTCCTCTTGTTTCCGTGCTACTCGTACCTGCCCAGCAAGCTATTGGTCAACCAGCTGCGCCTAGCTCCTGAAATGGGCTGTAGAAACCGAGGACTTGATCGCAGCCGCAGCCACGAGCAGCAATTATTAACAATAAGTTACCTGCCTAGTCCCTTCCAAGCGATAATGTGACCCATTAACCTCGAGCCAGCCACGAGTAATTGGTGCTCCACTTACTAACACCATAAAGCAAATCATTGTAAATAACAAAATTGAATATCGGCTCCGCAAAGTGTCATACACATCTGAGCCTTACAAATAAACGAACTAAGTAAAAAAAAAAACGGTGCCTTTTTCCTCTTCCGTATTTGCTGTAGCAAGTTTCACAAATTGCTACCGCCTTAGATCCGCCAACATATTCTGTGTCTGGACTGGATCTGGGTCTTCCGCGCTTGAGTTTCTTAGCTTGAAAACCTGGCAAATTGCTTCTACCCTCACGTGTACCGGCTGCGACACAAATTTCACATTTGCACATACCTTGGGATCGCGTGACGATTGAATTTTGGAGATTGTAATTGTGAATCATGGGGATCCTTTTACCCCCTTGCTATACTCCCCACAAGCCACGCGGCATGTTCCGCAGATGGCCGACGGATAAAAGTTTTGTTTGGATTCAAAATCTAGCAGAAACTTTTGGATAACAACTCTTATGCTTTCAGTTATCGATCGAAGCGACGATGCCTTCGAAAGACAGAATACGCAAACCAGATTTCTGTTTTTTCATGAAGATCCATTTTCACTTTGCACACGCACTTTTTTCACTTAGGCTTTCTGACGTTTATCACACGAAACATTCAATTGCTGAAGCTTGACGAAGAGGCAGATTTTTACGTTTAACAGCCTACTTTGATGATCACCGGTGATGAGTAGAAGAATGCAATTTTAAAAGAAAATATTATTTATTCATAATTAATTAAAAAATCACATGCTATGCCATACAAAAAAACGTACTTAAGTCAGTTTGGTGAGTTAAGTCAGTTGTAAATATTTATAATTGTAATAACGGTAATAAATACAAACTGGTTGAAATCGACTCGGATCACTTATCGGACGTTCATGTAGGTATTTTGATAATATTAATTAGTTTGAATATGGATTCACCAGACACTAGTCTCTCTTGCACTATCTGTTGTTTGGTCCGCCTTGGTCAGTTTTTTCTGCAGGGAAGCATTTCCGCCCAATTTGACCATGAGCCATTAATGACCCTGATCCCAGGACAAAGTCTGGACTGGGACAAAAAGTTCCCTAATGAAAAGGCCGATCTGGCTCGTGAAATCTAACATCTGCTATACCTCTACTGACAGTTTCGGTCACGCGGACGTACTGTCACGACTCATCAACAGTGCCGTGCGTCCAGAAGAGGAGTATGTGATAGCAAGTCTGGAACTAGAATCTGTCGCGTTCGTTCAATATTCGATATCGCAACAGTAAAACAACATTCGAACTACTTGTCATCAGCCAAATGCTTGAACTACACCACATTCGTACAACTCAGATTTCTCTAGGCCACTCAACGCCTCCCCAACGCTCTTGTCAATTTAAAAAAAATCTTGCATCCGGTTAAGGGCAAACGCTCAAGCATTATCGACGGCAGCCATCACAATTTAGAATTGATATAACTCAGAATCGGTACTAGATATTGAATATTTCATCACATCAATTTGTATGCTTACTTGCTGTGAGCAATCTGATCGAGCTCGATTCGATGTTCATTCACTAACAATCGAGATTAATCAATTTGAAATAATGAGGTAAGTTTGCGAGAGAGAGAGATTAAAGATAGGAAAAAATATATGGATCAGCAATTCACCTTAAGCGTAGCTTATGTGTACACTCAAAAAAATCGACACGTTGTTTCCACGTGAAACGCACGTAATTTTCGTCCACTACCAGAACCAATAATAAACACTTGGAATTCACGTAAGAGCTACGTGGTTTCCACGTAAATTCACATTCTTCATGAAAGTTACATAATTGATACGCGATTTTTCACGTATAATTCACTGACACGTAATGTTCACCTAATTTTACTGAAGAAGATTTGGTTACGTGTTCAGGTGGAAGTTACGTGAAATTTCACGTGAAAACAACGTGTCGATTTTTTTGAGAGTACCATTCGCACTCTTTTGATCAGACGATGCAGCAGTGTGTGTGTGTGTGTGTGTGTGTGTGTGTGTGTGTGTGTGTGTGTGTGTGTGTGTGTGGCATACTGCCATCACGGCGTTCGGACACATACTACCATGAAAAAAGTAGACAGACATTGCAATTTGTACCTTTTCGAATAGATGGAGGCAGTGTAGAAAAGAATATTTTAGCAGGTTTTTTGGGAATATCTATCCTAGCAGCCACGTCGGTTAATCAGTGGTTAATGTACCGTTGATACGGTTATGCGTTTCATTGTTCTCCCGTTTTACATTTCTTCATTTCTATGCTGACTGTGAAAATATTACCCGGACCCGGGTTGTACCGGAATTGCCGTTAAAAAATAGTGTTGGATTCAACCATATTTCAGCAGTCTGCGATTTATTTTCAAATCCATCCATACGTATGGGCTGTGGATCGGTAAATATTTTATTTTTGAGAGTGACATTTCATTTCCATCTCGCCTTCAAACTGATTGTGCCGCAAGTCTCCTGTTTGCAATTGCTTGAACAATGCCAATCGATACAAATAAACCAATCAATTATATAAATCATCCTCTATATTATCTCGCTTAAGCCTTGTCTTATCTGTACCAATGACGGTCGATAATGCTAACGAAAATCTATAAAAGGCTTAACCTCGTAATGCAGGAAAGTTGAATTAGCTAATTTGAGCATGTCGAGATTGGTCTTAGTTTTGATTGCCGTCCTGGTGGCGGCCGGTTCCACCCAGGCCGCGGCAGTCAATAGAAGACTTCGGCAAAACACGCCGGAAAATAGTGAGTCCAATAAATTTTGTCTTTTGAAGCTATTTATTGATTCCAACTGTACCAGTCGAAAGGCTTCGCAATCTGCAACCGGATGATCTAAAGGAAGAGCTCAGTGGACAGTTTGAAGGTGACATCGTCCTAACCGAAGAACAGGAAAACGCCATCTTCTCGCTCAATCGAAATGGACTCATTAGTCTTGCCTCGCGGTGGCCCAACAAGGTAGTTCCCTATATGATTTCCGAGGATCATTTCAGTAAGACTTTGAAAAAATATGAATCTGCTGAGTAGGTGACTTCCTGACTAACTTCTATAATCCACAGCCCCAGAACAGGTCGCACATATTCACCTTGGAATTAGACTAATCGAATCGCAGACTTGCCTGAAGTTCAAGCCAAGGACTGATGAGAAGGACTACATTCATGTGATCGGAAATGACGATTCCGGCTGCTGGTCTTCGGTTGGGTTTATCGGCAAGGGTGGACAGGAGCTTCATCTGGATCCGAGTGCGGTGGGTACGGGTTGCTTCCGGATTGGAACGGTTGTACACGAATTTATCCACGCGCTTGGATTTTTCCATATGCAAAGTACTAGCGATCGGGATGATTTCGTAGACATTATAATGGAGAACATTACGGAAGGTAAAGAGCACAACTTCCGGGCGTACACCGACAGTACGGTGACGAGCTATAACGTGCGATATGACTATGGCAGCGTGATGCATTACAGTGCGTTTTCGTTCAGCAAAAATAACCTTCCCACGATTGTACCAAAGGTGAGTGATGGGATGCTAGATACGCGTAATTATAATAAGACTTAATTGCTTGATGCATTGCAGGATCCAAACGCCGTTATTGGACAGCGATTAGGCATGAGTGAACGGGACATTTCCAAGCTAAATCATATGTATAACTGTTTGAAGAAGGAGTGAATATTTGTAGTGAACATATTTTTTCATCGAGTTTATGAAATAGATTTACTGAAATTTGAAACAACTAGCTGGTGAATCATCATACGTCACTATTCAGACTGAATCGGTTAAATAACATAGGAGAGACCGGTTTTACTCGATCCTAACTTCGTATACCATAGACATATTAGATATGTTTTTTTTGTTTTATGTCCTAGAAAATTCTGCGCTGTTTTACCTGAAACTATTACAACAATTTAGACAAATCATTCTGAAATTTGAGTGTTTGCTGTATTTCTAAAAAAATCATAAAAAAACTGTGGCGTTGCGTTTTTAACGTTTGCATTAAAAAAAATGGACTTGTTTTGGAAGGTGATAAAAAAAAACTAAGACAGATAATTGCTTTTGATAGATTTCCCATGGAAGGTAATTCTTTAAGCTTACTTGCAAAAAAATCTACGCCCTTGCGAGCCGCCTTCCGGCAGTTAGGCAGTTAGTTTTTCACTGTTTGGCCGGTTGAACCGACCTCCCGGCCAAGCGCACGCAGCGATGTAGCCACTTTTCCCTCGGTCTTCCTCTTCAGCATCCTTTGGAGCTTCTTGTTGCTCAGGGTCGCCGGCCGTCCGGAACCGGGTTTTCTTTCGATGCTCCGTAGACAACAATCGGAGCATAGTGCCAAGATGTTGTAGATGCCGGAACGGGCGTATCTGGCGTCCACAAAGTGCCACGCGCACACTTTTGAACGGAGTTGCTTCACTGATTTTGCCATCACGGTTAGAGTTCGACTCATAGAGCTGTAAAATTTTGTCAACTGACTCATAGGTTACTATGATTGATTCTGCATGGTTAGTTTTGTCAGTGCGGGTGAAGGTAACCCCATGAAAAATCGGCAATTTTTGTCCATTTTTTTAAATGCAAACGTTACTCTTCTTACACCAAAAGAAAAGTATAAAGATCGCTTAGAAACTCGACTTTTTAACCGAGACCCGGAGGGGCTGGTGTCATATACCATTCGACTCAGCTCGACGAACTGAGCACATGTCTGAGTGTGTATGTGTATGTGTGTATGTGTATGTGTGTGTTCGTTACAAATTATGTCAGCCGTTTGTGAATCGATTTCAGATCTGTTGGTGGCAAATGGAAGCTACAACACTCCCATTGAACGCTATCAAATTTGTTTCATTCGAACATTTACTTACGCAGATATGAACGAAGCAGTATTTTACGGCATATTATAATAATGGGTGGAACGGTCGAAAATTGGTCAAACACGATTAAGTGCACATTGATTAGTTTATTATATAAATGATCAATCTTTATTTCTGTCGTCTAAAAATACAGGAAAATTATTTGATTAAGCTTCCGATTTTCCAAAAGCGAACTGTCAGGCTTAACATATCACACCTTACATTAAGTTTTGTGCCGCTGTAATATCAACCTTATTCGATGCTGAACGCCAATTTCCATTGAACTGTTTTTCACTCCCAACTTTTTTTGAGTTCTCTTAAGGTTTCTCTATATGATTGCCTAATATTAATCAATTAGGCGCAGTTCCGGTGAGTTTGGGGGAGTTTTCTCCTTGGGTACGATTTGAACACTAAGGCCAGTACTCGAAAAAAATGCACCAGACAAAAGTGCTTGCCAAAAATTTATTTTAAGTCGGATTTTCTTGAAACTTTCAGGGAATGAATTAATACATATGGATTATGTTTCGACATAATTACCTTATTCAGTTTCTTTTCCATCGCTGAAAGCCCGCACCTTTCCCTTAAGACCCCTCATTACATTTTGTGCAATGGTGGAGCCGACCTTTTTGGTCACTTTCATCCATTCTTCCTTCAACTCCAGCTCGTTCTTAAACACCTTGGACAATTTTCGAACTTTGGCCTTCATTATGTCCCAAAATCTTTCCACCGGTCGAATCTCTGGTGAATTTGGGGGGTTGGCGGTTTTTGGTACAAAAACAACGTTATTGTATCTGTACCAATCCAACGTCGATCGCGCGTAATGGCATGATGCCAGGTCCGGCCAAAATAATGTCTCGCCTCCATGGGACCGCAGGAAGGGCAACAGACGCTTCTGGAGGCACTCGGTGCCTTCCTCACCTTAAGCCCTTTCCCACTGCCACGAGCTCCTCGTTCGAGACTTGCATGCCCTCAACAAGACTTCTCTCTGCATCGCCGTACGGTGTACGTGGCCACGTCGTTGGATCGTGTGTTGGGAAAAGTCCATCTACGATAACATTCAATTTTGCTGAATATAGCTCTGCAGCCATTGATGGGCCTTTGATCTTCGCAATGGTCATCGCCATGGGGTCAACATCAGCGGCTCAGCACAGCTCCTTGTAGCAGTTCTTGCTCAGTCATATCTCTCGTTTTAATTCGGTCCTGGCCGTTCGGAACACAACCCTATGTACCTCTCTGTCTGCTGTGGTTTAAGCTCTCTGGACACGACTTCTGGTTCTGAGACAACCAGCGTGAAGGATGCTGAGTTGCTCATTTCACCGTTGCGTCGCATGCCTTTACTAACGTATTCATCAGCTCGTCCGCATTTTGGTTCGAGAGTTTGTTGTCCTTTTGTATTTGTCCTTCGTGTTGCGACAGGATTTCGCTGGCCGATGCTATATCGGATCACCAGATCGGATTGCTATGGGTATACTCCTCACACACTCTCCAGTTCATATTTGTCATCAGCGACGGACTACAGAAGGTAACATTGATGACGGATTCGCGACCATTGCTGCGAAAAGTGCTGGTGGATCCTACGTATGATAGTATAACTTCCCGGTTTGCCAGAGCTTCTAGCAGGCGGCACCCTCTTGCGTTGGTACATCTGCTACCCCACTCCACAGCCCAAGCATTGAAGTCTCCTCCGATGACAACCGGGCTTCTTCCGATGAGCTCTTCAGTCAGTGCATCCAGCATCTGGTGGAACTGCTCCATGGTCCCCCTTGGGGGTGCATAGCAGCTGCATACAAAGATCCCGTTGATTTTGGCGATTACAAACCCTTCGCATGAACTGGACACTACTTCCTGGATGGGGAATCTGCCTATCACTTATATCGCAGCCATCACCGCTCTATCTGCTACCCAGTTTCCGTTATCGGGAGGAACACGATACGGTTCCGCAATGATAGCAACGTCTCACTTTGTCTCTGTTGTTGACTGCCACAACAGTTGCTGTGCTATGACGCAATGATTGAGGTTTATTTGGGTTACCTCTACTACTGCCGAAGTGCTGTCGCCTTTTAATAAACAGGGCATCTGTAGCCCCCCGTCATGTGGTCGTTTCCGTCCTCTTTTTTGCAATGTATGCATCTCGATTGCTTTGTGCAGTTTCTTGCAAAGTGACCCTTCTCCCCGCATTTCCTTGCAAAGATCAGATCTGTCAGGACCTTTGCAGTTCCTCACCTGGTGACCAAAAACCATGCACTTAAAGCATCTCTCCAATTTCTTTGGAACTCTCTGTGAGCAAACATACCACCCAACTTTTACTCGATCTGACTCCAACAGCTTGTTGGCTGCAGCTGTCGGCAGACGTATCGCCGCTGTCTGTGTGCCACCGTACGAACTCAAATGGATTGTCATTCAGGCATCTCAAAGATCGCAGTGCCCCTTCAGCACCCTCCTCAGCTCCTCTTCTGGTGTGATCTCGTCAAGTTCCGTGCACTCGATCACAGTTTCCTTTGAGAGAGCTCTAACTATCTCCTGTTCACCAAGAAATTTTCCGACGAGCGTCTTCAAGGCTATGCTCTGGATGGCAGGATCCTCAAAGAGCTCAAAGAGCATCTCACTGGGTGCGCCTGGTGTTTACCACCTTCTCTCCTAGTTTCTTCAACTCCGGTTCAGCTGTCACTTTACAGAGGAGTTAAGCGTACGTCGTTCCACTTTTTACCCCATTTTAGAGCGTCGCCATTACTTTGCTCCCGGCGAGGCCTAGGCATCTGCTTCTTCTTCTCTCCTGACGTTTTCGCTTACTGCTGATTTTTCTTCTTTTTGTCTTTCTGGTTGCCGATAGTGCGCCATTCATTGCCTTCACCTTTTCTCCGAGGGCGGATTCTGGAGTTCCCTTTTCGACGACAGCCACGAGTCCCTTCTCACTTGCGTCTACAAAAGTGTGCATTTTTTAGATGGCTTTGGGAGATGTAAGTGGTAGTAGAGAAGATTTGTGATGTCTGCTACACGCCAAAACGTGGTCGATTTGTGATTCCGTTTGGTTTGGTGACCTCCAGATGTACCGATGTGGAAGGCTGTGCTGGAAGAACGATGCTGGATTGTGGATCGTGGGAGACAGATACACAGCCCGTCTGTCTGTCTGTCTGTCTGTCTGTCTGTCTGTCTGTCTGTCTGTCTGTCTGTCTGTCTGTCTGTCTGTCTGTCTGTCTGTCTGTCTGTCTGTCTGTCTGTCTGTCTGTCTGTCTGTCTGTCTGTCTGTCTGTCTGTCTGTCTGTCTGTCTGTCTGTCTGTCTGTCTGTCTGTCTGTCTGTCTGTCTGTCTGTCTGTCTGTCTGTCTGTCTGTCTGTCTGTCTGTCTGTCTGTCTGTCTGTCTGTCTGTCTGTCTGTCTGTCTGTCTGTCTGTCTGTCTGTCTGTCTGTCTGTCTGTCTGTCTGTCTGTCTGTCTGTCTGTCTGTCTGTCTGTCTGTCTGTCTGTCTGTCTGTCTGTCTGTCTGTCTGTCTGTCTGTCTGTCTGTCTGTCTGTCTGTCTGTCTGTCTGTCTGTCTGTCTGTCTGTCTGTCTGTCTGTCTGTCTGTCTGTCTGTCTGTCTGTCTGTCTGTCTGTCTGTCTGTCTGTCTGTCTGTCTGTCTGTCTGTCTGTCTGTCTGTCTGTCTGTCTGTCTGTCTGTCTGTCTGTCTGTCTGTCTGTCTGTCTGTCTGTCTGTCTGTCTGTCTGTCTGTCTGTCTGTCTGTCTGTCTGTCTGTCTGTCTGTCTGTCTGTCTGTCTGTCTGTCTGTCTGTCTGTCTGTCTGTCTGTCTGTCTGTCTGTCTGTCTGTCTGTCTGTCTGTCTGTCTGTCTGTCTGTCTGTCTGTCTGTCTGTCTGTCTGTCTGTCTGTCTGTCTGTCTGTCTGTCTGTCTGTCTGTCTGTCTGTCTGTCTGTCTGTCTGTCTGTCTGTCTGTCTGTCTGTCTGTCTGTCTGTCTGTCTGTCTGTCTGTCTGTCTGTCTGTCTGTCTGTCTGTCTGTCTGTCTGTCTGTCTGTCTGTCTGTCTGTCTGTCTGTCTGTCTGTCTGTCTGTCTGTCTGTCTGTCTGTCTGTCTGTCTTCGTCTCTGGGCTGCGGAGGTAGTCTTGTTCTTAGGTTCCGGACACCTTCAAGTCATTGTAACTTTTGAAATATTGCACGTAGGAATGAAAAATTTCACTGTGGTATAGCTGAAAGTATATGATGAAAAAGACTATGATTGATGTTTACATTTCTTGTTTAGTATTCAAGATGGCGACGAAAGAAAAACAAGTGCGCGAGCGAATTTTGTACGGGCGTACGGCAAATGCTGACTTGTCAGTACGGGACCTTGCAAAAACATTGGATTTGCCTAAATCTACTGTTTACGATGTGCTCAAATCATTTTCGGAACGTTCGGCGGTGGAGAGGAAACCGAGAAGTGACAGAAACATTGGACGCGCTGATCCTGTCATGGACCGAAAGGTGACAAGGATATTAACGAAAAACCCAAATCTCTCCATTCGAACGGTGGCTCGTTAAATAGGGATGTCGCCTGGTTTTGTAAAAACAGTTCCAAATCACAACGACAATCAGAACTTGGCAGCAAAATCACGGGCTCGACGTTTGTACTGCGAATATTTGACGAAGTTTTCATGCGTTGTTATGGACGATGAAACTTATGTCCTGGAGGATTTCAAGCAGCTTCTAGTGCTGGCTTTTTATTCTGCTATGGCCAGAAATGCTACAGCTGAGCATTTCAGAACGAAGAAGGCATCGAAATTTCCCAAAAAATACCTTGTGTGGCAAGCAATTTGCACGTGTGGCAAAAAGAGTAAATCTTTCGTCACTACAGGCACAATCAACAAGGAGATCTATCAGAAAGAGTGTCTGCAGAAGCGATTGCTACCCTTCATCAAAAGTCACAGAGAAAAACCTTTGTTTTGGCATCATGCCACTATGTTAAAACTGTGATGGAGTGGTACCTAGCAAATCAAGTGAACATTGTACCAAAAACCTCAAACCCGCCAAATTTCCCAGAGCTACGACCAATCGAGAGATATTGGGCTCTGATGAAGCGGAAGCTTTCTGGAAAGAAGCAAGGAATCAAAGACTTCAAAGACTTCCAGCAAATTTGGACAAAGACGGCTTCTACGATTTCGGAAGAGTCTGTACAAACCCTAATGGACGGAGTTAAGCGCAAAGTTCGAAAATTTTATGCAAATACCGAATAACTATGTTTTGTCTTCACGAATTGTTAAAACACATCCCATGAATCTGAAATAAACAACTACGACAGAAATATAATGCGAAATTTATGTTTTATTCATGTTTTGAGGTGTCCGCATTATTGCCGATACAGACCTTATGTTATCGACGCAATCATCATCTCCGACTACTTCACGCATTTCGGTTTGCTCTGCCGCGGATAGTAGAGTACCACATGTTCCGGTGTCTCTTCGACGTTTGCACAGCTCGGGTAAAGCGGCGACTCTGCGTGTCCAAATCTGTGCAAGTACTTCCTGAAACATACGTGACTGTGACTGTGGAACTGTGTCAGGTGGAAGTTGATCTCTCTACGCTTTATCTCTATCCACATGGACAGCGACTCGGCTCCAAAAGTTTTGCCCCGCGTGCCTCTTTTCTGGTAGCACTCGCAATCCTCTTCTACTACTATTCTGATTAGAAGCATTTCGGCGATGACGCCGACCGCTTCCAGCGATATGGTTCGGTAAGCGCTTGCCACTCTCATGCTCATCATGCGACTCATGCTGTTCAGCCGCGTCTGGTTTCTCTTTGTCTTGTGCGCTGACGCCCAATCTTGGCCACCATATATACCTCAGTATTGACGTGAACACACTTTCCAGGTCTTATTGCTACTTATCGCCAAGCTGTTCGACATGATTCTGGTCAACATTTTGATCGATTTCACCGCCTTCTATCGACGTGGCTGTCTCACTGGCATCGATCCTAATGCGCCGGGTGGCGCGCCTGGTGTTGAGCTATAGTACTTTGAAATCAGTACGGGTCGCTTGTGCGGATACGTGTTTGCGAACTTTGTAGGAATTTAACAGAGCCCTCCATTGAATACTCGCCTCTGGCAACCGGAAAACCGGATCTAGGGCTCGGTCAAGCCAAATGGTGGTATTTCAATGGCGCTCAGCATCCCGAGCTCCCACCTCATGAACTAGTCGAGTCATTGGGGGTTGAGGGGTCGTTGGGCCCTTGGACGCGTCCTCACAATCCCTGCTGCTCGGTTTGAGTGAGCATGTGTATGTATGTGTCGATGCCTTGGGGTAAAAGTCTCCCAAATGATTAAGACGTTTAGTGTATGGGAGTGCAATCCAGAATACGAAATTCACGAGCGTATCGTTGGATTTTGTTAGAAACCAATTTCGATCACCTTCTGAACATTTAAGTGATGTAGATTACAAATTGCTACGCAGTCCTGCGTGAAATTTGCGTACAACCCCTTTGGGCTGTCCCTTGTAGTTTTTCGTTTCAGAAAATCCCATCTGTATCGACTGGGATTGATACTAGACCGACTAAGGTGAGAGGCAACCTCGCTTACACCACCAATCGAATTCCATTCAATCGAAACAGTGAAGAAGGAGCTGAAGAACATCGTTCTTTCTACGGCTACGGCCAAGGCTATGGAGTAAGGCCACTCGTCAGAGTGTGGAAGCATTTTTGTAAAATGATCAATAAATGTGAGATTCAAGCAAAATTAGTTTCATCGATTTATTTTCCTTAGTTCTTTTTTCAGTTCGTTTCAAAAACTGTTTATTTTTCTAAATGCAGCGATTTGTCAAAGCAACGTGTCGTAGGATAGATGTGTCGAGTTGGGTCGACTTTTATGTGAAATGTAGAATAGATGGGTGGATCGCTCAGCACACTATTCTCCTGTGTTGTTTTATTTTAGTGTGTCTACAAGCGTTGCAATGTTGCATGAGTGTTCCCGTAATGTGCCGAAGGTGCCGATATGTTGACACTTCAAATTTTTATTTTTTTTCTGTACCTGGCAACCAACAACGCATATTGGCAAGGTTGCTAGTTTCTTATTTCTTAAAGCTAAACTGTCAAAAGTGTGCCTAAGTGTGCCACACATGTGGTATGGATTGAAGTTCCGCAGCTAGGTAACAAATTCGTATAGAGTGTAAAACATCGTGGCTGGCACACTGTTCTAAGCGACTTACCCTTGAGAATAGATTAAAGCGAGCTGTGAACATTGCTTTGGTAGGATGAACAAAAACTCAGGGCAACTTAAGGTGAAACGGGACGCCGTATATATTTTGCTGAGATTTTCAACTCCAAAATTGCGAGATATGGCTGCGGTAGTAAATCCCGTTAACGGCACACGTTCTGTACCATAATTCATAGTCAACAACCTCGTGGTATTTGCTTCGCGTGCTGAGCAAATTGTTTGAAACAAATAGTAGTAAAAATTTCGATGGCTACTGCAATTTATCATCACCTAGGCAATGATAAATCTGTCACGGTAGCCTATGTGAACATCCAGATAACCAGCATGGGAATTGCACAGCGCACGTAGCGCTCCATGCTGTGGATAGAGTTGTGAACTTTGGAGTAAGTTGCAGTGCGTGTGGCCTTGAAAGATTGTGAGTGCTTATTATGTTCGAAGAGTGAACATCGCACTACTACCATTGACCGAATGGGGTACGGACGGAGTTTTCTTGGGCGAGACGAGTTTTGTTTTTGTTTTATAATATGACTTTCTTAGCATGGCATCCTTTGTAAATGTTTCTAAGTAGTTTTAGCACAGAGAACAGACATTGATGTCCATATCCTTATCTTGAAAAACGTGTGTAAACGTTAATGTGGTCAGCCGGTATAAAAAGCAAGTGCAGAGAAATACAAACAAAACTTTTCAGGTTATGTGCTAGGCTTTGTATTGATAAACATTGACTTGACAATTATCGCACAACTGCAGCGCCGCCTACCAGGAGCATAACGACATACATTTGAAATGTCAGTTTAAAGTTTCACACAAGTAGCAGACAGAAGATGAACGTTTGTGGTTCTAGTACAAACGAAGCCATTTCCAAACAAGCATCAAAGAGAATGATTATATTATAATTAATCTTTTTCTTGTCTGATATTTGCAGCTAATATGGGATATGACAAATTTAGAAAAATGGTCAAGCAAATCGTGTGGTATTTGCCACAAAGATGATTCGGGAAAGTATTCTAGTTGGTGAAAAGTATCTTCAAACAGCAGAACATTATTCGAAGCAACAGAGATGGAAGAGTGCGTGGGTATACCGTTCTAAACGCTTTGAGGTTAAGAAAATATATTCGTGATATGTGGAGTAACGAAGGTAAAAATCAAATAGGACATAGAAGACTTTACCCATTCTCAGCTATCTAACCTGACTTCACCCATTTATGAGTATTCTTTCAGCGTCGTGCACAAATCTGACGTTTTTGTTTGTTAACAGTGATTTTATCATTGCTTTTCTATTTATTACAATCGACAGAGTTATCGATAACTGCATGAAAGAATAGGATCAAACGTCTCAAGTTTACCCAACATCGAAAAGTCATTAGAATTCTGGAAAAAGTTTCTCTAGGGTGATGACAGTAAATTTGAGCTCTTTGGACAAAAACAGTATTAGGCTTTTTGACGTTTAATCACCTCACCCTTTCTGACACATGCAGAGGAATGATAGTTTGTTTTCCTCCAAAAGATTTTCCATCTCACTTGCACTCATGTGATCTAAATGGCGCTTTAGTGTGTGTGCGTTCTTTTTTTATTTTTTTTTATTTGATTTCAAGGTCACTAAGTCTAATACACGAGTCTGGACTAAACCTGGAGAGAAACTTGCCGATAAAAATGTGGGAGCTAATCTGACCACTTTGTATTCAGTGTGTTGTACTCTCAATAAAAACCATAATTTGGTTACTACGTATTGAACGTGCAAATAAAGTCATTCTCCTCTCGAACGTTAAACGTGCTGCGCGTGTTTTATTCTTTTTCAGGTTATGGACCCAAGCTAAAAACCTCTAAAGTGTTTTTTTTCGGCCGATCGGAGTGTGGTGAAAGAAAATTAACGGAATTTTGTTCTCGAGCGCGTGCTCTTCGATGGCAGCAACTATGCAAACTAGAGTTTTAGCATGGAAGTACACCTAGACGTAAAGCAAGACAAACGTGAGCGAGTTTCCCCTACGGAGAACGTACAGACACGGATCTGCTGTCGAAGGCTTGAACCCTATTCTCCGGAACACTTCGTCGATTTGGTGATTCCATACACGGGTGGATTACATTAGCCCGTATAAGCTCTTTCTCAGCAAGCAAACTGTGTTCTGAATCCTTCCGGTTGCTTCATGTAAATGGGCTCTCCCAACTTTCCATGACGGTACGCGGTGTTCACATCCACGTGCTTCACTAACATGCGGCGGCGGCTTGCAATGGTGAAAAGAGAACGCAAGGTAACCTGTTTGGCAACACGAGCGAAAACCTCGTCAAAGTCTACACCAAACTTCTGCGTAAATCCTTGTGCCACCAGGCTGGCTTTATGGCGTACGACGTTCTCCTCCGCATCCTCCTTCGTCTTGAAGAGCCACTTACATCCAATGGCTTTGCGGTTTGGCGGCAACTTGACCAGTTTCCAAGTACCGTTTCCGATAAGAGATTGGTACTCCTCGTCCATTGCTGCTCTCCACAGGTCGCCATGTTGCCCATTCATTGTCTCGGATGGGGTGCGTGGATCACTATTACGCTTCGTTTCATTGGTGACGACAAGTCCCTGCTGCAAGCGGCTTGCTTCAGCTTCAGGAACATCACGAGCAGCGGTTGCCGCACCGTTGTTAGCTTGGAAAAAAGAAATCTTTCTACTTGCCTGTGAGGTAGCGCTCCCTGCCGTTTCGCCTCAACGCCGGTGGCTCAGGTGGATATGAAGAGGTGCGCGATGGGAGCGCAGGAGTTGTCACGTTGTTATTAGGAACAGCATCCATGGTATCACTATACTCATCTTCAGAATTGTCTTCATCGATAGGTACGGCTTCAGCTTGCTCGGTGCCACCTTGAACGGTGGGTGTCGTCTCGCAGGGAATCGCTTCCCACAGAAATTCACCAGTAAGGTCCATCTGGATGATCTTCTGTTCCACCGAGTTCTCGACATTACTAGAGAGTTCCGCTACTGAATGAAGCTTACATCACGACGCTTGTTTATTTGCTTCGCTTTTGGATCCCAAAGTCGGTAGGCTTTGGTGTCTTCATCAAACCCAGTGAGAATGCATTCGTGTGCCTTTGCATCCCACTTCTTAAGTTTCTGCTTCGGTATGTTGGCCATCACAGACGACCCAAAAACACGGACGTGTACCAGGCTTGTCTTCTTGCCGCTACATACCCCCTCCGGTGTCTATTTGTGCTCCTTCGTTGGAGAACGGTTAACCAAATAAACCGCTGTTGCAGTTGCTTCCGCCCAAAAAGTTTTCGGTAGTCGCGCAATTTCTTACCAGTTTGTCTTTCAGCCGTGCGCTGGAAATCTTCGAATGCCTTGAAAACGCGGTCTGCCGACTTCTCGGCCAGGAAATACACGCTGATCCTTCGCGACTTGTCATCGATGAAGGTGAGGTAAATACCTATTTCAGGTCAGGTAATACCTATTTTTACCCAACGACTCCGCCTCGTTCGGTCCGCAGATGTCGAAATGAACCAGTTCCAAAAGCTCAGTTGCCATTGACCCGACATTTCTGAAAGGCAAACGAGTTAGTTTACCTATTGCGCAGGTTTTGCAATTGTCATCCTTCTTGGCCATATTGCTGAAATCAATGCGCGACACCAGACCGCTTCTCAAACGCTGCGGGCTGTTCATATTGATGTGGCCCATTCATCTATGCCATAGATCAACGGAGGCCGCCGACGAACAAGCCAAAGCTCTCGTAGACGGTAGTTGATCGAACTTGAATAGTCCATTCGTTCGACTCCCTATGGCGATGACGTTCCCCTCAGGATTTTTCACCGTGACACCATCTGTGTTGAACGTTACGATGTGACCTCGTTGAACGATTTGATTCACGGAAAGCTCCGAAATCACGTGAACTTCGTGAAAATCAATTGGAGGTTCTTCGGGACAGCTTCAGCTTCATGCTTCCTTTCGCAACCACCTTCATCGCACTTCTGTAAGCAGCAACGACCGTCCCAACGGAATCGAAGTACCAGTTGCCATCGTTCTCGGCGATCGTTGACAGTACCGTGCACCACGCGTTACCTTTCTTGGACTCCTTCTGAGAACATTCCTTGGCAATGTTACCGTACTTCTGGCAACGTCGATATTTGGGGCCTATTCCTTGAAGAGCTACTTTATACTTCTTCGATTTTCGGCTGTGATACTTGTTGCTTGAGAACGCAGCACCTGACGATGACGACGACACACACATTTCCTGCAGCAGCTTTGTCTTCACGACATCGCCGCTAATCGCTGTTTCGGAATTTTCCAGTGCCATTATCATCGGCCGATAATCCTCTGGCAGGTCAGCCAACAAAAGCGTAGCGATCCACTCGTCGCTGATCTCAAACCCTATCCCACGCAACTGATGGGCGGTTGCTATGATCGTGTTGATGTATGTTTCCATGGATCCGCTGGTTGCTATGGACGCCGTTATTAATTTTCACAGCAGATCAACATTGCGGGTAAGTCCCGTATCTTCGCATGCTGCTAGCTTTCGACCACGTTTCCTTCGCGGTTTTCGCTTCTCGCACATGCACGTAATTTACCGGATCAGGTAGGAGAATAATTTTCCCCGGGCTCTTCTGTCCTTCAGTGCGTCAACGGCAGGATCTGTTCCATCTTCATTCGGCGTCGGCTTGACAGCTTCCCACAGGTCTTCCAGCTCCAAAAATGTCTGCACCGCAAATTTCCACGTGGGCCAATTTTCCCGACCCACTAGAAGCCCGATGGATGGCAGTTGAACTGTAACCAGCTGCGGACGCCCTGTTGCCAACAGCAGCTCCATCACCACCTCCTGGCGTACGCATCTTCGGCAATTTTTCGCGACAACCTACTTCGGAAAAAATGGCTAAAACCCTGGGCCCAGAACCTATTGGAAAATGGGTGCGAGCCAGAGACTGAACCACTTCGCTTGATGGTTGTTACGAGAAAGAATTTATTTTCTAGATTGTACAAGTTGTAAATCACAGCCTACTGCTGGTATTGATCGCTTAGGTGGACTCCATAGTGGAAGCGAACACTACGCGACGCGACGCGATGCGACGCGATCCTAGTCGAAGCGATTTTCAACGCGACTTTATACCCATAGTGAACGTGATTAGGAGCGATATCATGTAAATGAGATGTAAATAGGTGATGCCAATCGAATTTGTCGTCCGTTTTACTGCCCCGCTGTTTAAATAGACGACGGAGCTTGACGTCAAACTCCTTCAATCATTTACACAGTGAAAGAACGAATAAGACGACACAAAACGCGAGTTCTATTCAACTACTTCAAGCCAAACTTTGCATTAGATACTATGCAACATGTGTGTCAAATCACAAAAAGTAGAATTAAAAACGTTTGAGACAATATAGGGTTAGCAACAATCAATTTAAAACTAGCGCTTTGAAATTGGTTCTCTGTTGTAGAACCAGCGGCTGGAGAGTCCCTTGCTCCAAAGATTACCTTGCAGCCTACACCTGGCAATTCTTGCGCTTTTTGGTAATAGAAGCTTCGTTTTTATTTTGATTCACTGTCTTATTTTGACAGAATATTAGAGGGTTTGTCCGTGTAAGTTATGTTACTAGGGGCGAATCATTTAGCTTGGGACCGATGTGCTGGTACTTCCTGACCCAAAAACTATATCCATTTTCTTCACTATCCAGCCGCTGGGGTTAGTGTACAAACTGAATGGCCTGATAGTTTTAGTGTTGATTTTAGACCCACATATTAAAATTCCTGGTTTACATATCACGCAAATTATTCTTTATATACTCAATTAACTTACTTAAGTCTCCTGTGGCATCTCCTAAAAGTGGGTGCATAGGACTGATAATTTGTAATTCACCCAGCAAATAGGATTGAAAAGCAAAGTAAAATTAGAATATCAGATCCGTAGGTCCTTCATTAATTAAGATTTGTGTCTATTTATAAGATTTCCGATTGATTGAATATGTAGCCAGTTGTTGAGGTTCTCAAATATGATGGGCTGCGTTTTAATTGAATGTTTGCTAATTGCAACGAATAACAATGAAACTAATTGGGACCCAATTTTAACATAACTTTTCTTAGGGTTAACCGCAATCAAAATAGTCAAATGAACGTTCTTACATGACAAAGATTAATCTAACAGGTCCACTATACAAATGCAAATGCAATAGCTCCTAAGTAACAAATGTATCAATTACACGCCTAGAATCATCATAAGCTTCAAGAGCAACATTTTATTTGTGATCCTGACAACGTTTTACGTTGAAAACCATTCAAAAATTTCATATAACACGATTGAGTTGCAATTACAATTAAAAAAAATAAAACTTTCAAAACCTTTGTATTTTTCTCGATTTTACACAAATGTTTCATTGGACCTAATGCAATGTTCGGCTTGAAATCGCGCGAAGACCGAGCGACGAACCAGTGCATGCAGTTTGTTCAAATGTACTGAGGTTGGTCGCGCGACATCGCGGGACTTGTCAAACTTCGCATCACGTCGCGAGTCGCGTCCACCCTGGGGGCGCCCTTACTCTAACAATTCTTCGATGTAAACTTGGGATGTCATCGTCGAGGATGTGACGAATGGTTCCGTTTTCAGGCCACAACTGCAAATCGCTTTGTCGTCATCCTGAATGGAATTCTTCTCCATCATTGTTGCCTGGCCGTTGGCGTCATCGTCAGACAACAAAACCCTCTATCGTTGCTGTTCGTCCGTTTCTGCTGCTCGTCCGTTACTGCTGCTCCGATATGGTCTTCTGCTGTCAATGCGTTGCGTGCGAAATTCATAACAAGAAAGACCGTATGCTTCTTCTTCTTCTTCTTTTATTTTTGAGAGGGACTTTAACCCTTCGGGTCATTCGTCCCTGATGACCCGATGCTGGGCATCAGTTTTCTATTATAATTTCGTAAGCCAACAACAGTAAGTGTATCGACCAATCACAGGTAGAGAAACGAAGAGTGGAAGAGTAGAAGAAAACAAATGTTCTATCGTTATTTACGAACAGGGATGACGCCAACTGGGGTTTCCTTCAAATCTGCAGAATAATTTCGACCCAACAAACATCGGTGTTAAATTAGAGCTTGTTCAAACAAATTTGGAGAAGCTATTCAGCTATTCTAGAAGAAACAGCTGAATAGGTTCTCCAAATTTGCTTGAACAAGCTCTAATTCAACACCGATGTTTGTTGGGGACTCTTTCAATTTTTTGTAAAATTATTATATTTGTAATCACCTTCTATGCTACACGCTTGTCAAATCATGGCCTTCTTCGCAAACTTGTCGGCAAACACGAACTTGAATCTTCCCGGCACATCCCCACGTCCAGTCGCGATGTAAACCTTAAGACCGGGAAGCTGCTTAAAATCGAGTTTGACGTATGTTTCGCCATCGTTCAAAGTGCAGCCCTTGTATTTCGCCAAAACACGGTCGTAAAGGGCATTGAACATTTTTTTGGCCACAGAATTCGGCTCATATGCTGAAACCGCTGAGCCATTAAAAAACAAAACAAGGTGACTATTGATGCTTGAGTCGAGGATCATTTGGTGAATAGGACCAGACTACTTACAAAAGGTTAGCCTTATGGAACGCCTATATAAAATTTAACCCATGCCATAATGCTGAGCAACAGTTATTTTCATATAAATTCTCGTACGCGGTGTTCAATAAGTTCGAATACACTTTCAAAAGATGTTGAAAATGTTAGACTAATTTTTTTCCTGGGTGCATTTGATAGAAAGCAATGTTTATAAGGAACGTTTCGAACATTTCTCTTGGAAAATTTCACGAACGTATCGCAAGTGGCACGCACGTACTGCATGGGCATTTCGTTCCAGATTTTTAGAACTACTGTCTTGAACTGGTCCAAGGTGCTGCCCTTGTATTCGTTCAGCTTCGACAGCATATAGGACCAAACAAAAAAGTCGAGAGAGTTCAAATTCGGGCAGCTGGGAGGCCACAAAGTTCTGTCCATAAAGTCTATTAAATTGTTCCGATACCAGGCTTGGACCACATTTGCCGTGTGGGTTTGTGCTGGTCAACGACGCTGCACTTAGAAACTGAGGGATGTTTATATTGTATTCAGGAATGCTGTCCCTCGCTGGTGCCCAAATCCGGTCATTTGGCACTTTCTGCGACCGCTGCAGCACGAACTGTTTCCTGTCCGAAAAAACGAATTCCTCACCAGCGTGCCGAGAGAGGATCCTCTTGGATCGATCCAACCGCTTTTTGCTGGTAGCATCCGAATCGCCATGGATCATAATTTTTTGCAAGGCTTATAACCAAGGTCCTTGATGAATATTGTCCCGATGGGAACTTTGCGATAAACAGCTGTTTTCCAGAATGAGCGGTTCTTTTGACGCCGAATCCGCTCCTTCCAAACCTTGATGGCCCGTGGCATCCTCGGCCATTTTGTTAGGATGGTAACACGAAAAACTGACGCCGTTGGTCAGCGCAACGATGGATCGATTAATCCGAGTCTCGCGGACACTCTCGAGTCCCTTCAAAACGTCGACGATGGTGGGAACGTACATCAGACTTAAGGTTGAAGCTAGGAGGATTGGTCTTGTCATTAAAGCGGTAAAGACAACATACATGAGAGAAAGAGGCTCACGGGAAGACAACGTTAGCTTCTCGCTACGAGTTCAGATCGACGGTGATGAAATCGAGGCAATAGACAACATAGTGTATCTGAGCTAATTGGTGATCACCGATAACGACAGCAGCAGAGAGATACAAAGGCGCATTATGGCTGACAATCGTGCCTACTTTGGACTCCGAAGTACGCTAAGATTGAACAAAGTTCCCTGAGCTACAAAGTTGACCATCTACAAGACATTAATTAGACATTAATCGGTGCCTTTAAATGGAAGGCTTTGCGTACGATCTACGGTGGGTTGCAGATGGAAGACGTGGAGTACTCGAATTAACCACGAAATGCATCAGTTGCTGGCCGAACCTCCCACCGTTCACACCGCTAAAATCGGTCGACTACGGTGGGCTGGGCATGTTGTAAGAATGTAAGAATGTAAAATGATTCTCGAAAATGAACTGACGAGAACACGAAGAAGCGGTGCGCAACGAGCAAGGTAGATCGACCTAGTAGATGGCGACCTACGGACCTTTCGTAGATTGCGAGGCTGGCGAAATGCAGCTATGGACCGAACTGGCCACCCCGGCCTTGTCCTGATTGGTAAAGTAAGCTAGGACGGTAACACAGATTTGTATGGAATTATTAGCCTGTTTATCGGGTCAACCCAGCTAATCCGTCCACAGATTTGATCACTCTACTTGATCTTCAAACCGAAGACGAATTCAGCAGTAATATCTGTGTCGACAAGCAAGGGATTTGACGTCAGCAAAACCATGAGCATTTTCAAAATTGAAAGATCGAATGATAGCTTAACTTATATTTGAGAGACAAATTTAGTGTAAATTTGAAATTCGTCACAGACTTATAAGAATA
Source organism: Aedes koreicus (assembly GCA_024533555.2). Classification (NCBI taxonomy): domain Eukaryota; kingdom Metazoa; phylum Arthropoda; class Insecta; order Diptera; family Culicidae; genus Aedes; species Aedes koreicus. The sequence goes on along the minus strand of JAHHFK020001972.1, from coordinate 343,317 downwards.
GAGGTTCATGTTACATGCAGGTGAGTAGAATCTTATATTTGTTTAAACATTTTAAACAAAAGAACAGTTCAAATAACGTTGCAAGGTTGATCAATGCTGCCACGGCGAACCAGCCCTGGGTGCTGAAAAAGACATTAATAAAGGTATGATGATCAATGGCCAGGTTCAACAGTAACCGCAAGGATACAACATGTTTAATCTACGGATATCTTTTCCGCTTAGTTCCTTACGTTGACCAATAGTTTGCTTTTTATTCTGCAATTAAAAAAAGGAATCGTAATCCTTCTCCAATAAACCATATCAGCAATTTACCTTCGGAACGATCGTTTCAGCTCCATCCCGGCTAAAGTGTGTTGGACCGAAATTCATAATACTATCAATATCGAACGGAATTCCATGGTTTGGCATAACTCTGCCCTCGTGTATTAGTAGGCTTTGCACACTTTCCGGGCGCACATGATACCAACTGATCTCGACAAAGTAGTCGCGGTCCTGTTGGTTCGTCATGTGACCAATGCCAAGCACATGCATCAACTGATGGACGATGGCACCCTCAATCAGGCACTCGTCCGGGCTAAGGTTCATTCGATTTAACCCTCTGTTGCGACCCAACGTTGACCAGCATCCAGATGGCTCTCCCGAAACTACCAGAAAGTCGTGCTCGGCCTTTCTTGGAACGAACCGAACCGTGCTGACATTCTCGATCTTGGCCATTGCATCCCGAATCAGCTTAGCGTTCTCATGTGCTACAATAGGAATGATTGAAACTTGATTCGTTCACAACTGGTTTCTAATGAACTAACTCAATAACTCGAAATCAATCACATACGGTACAAGGTTGTTGATCCATTTATCCACCTCCGTCACTACCGGATCACGCCCGGAGATGACCGTTTCCTTCTGACGTTCCGTCATCATTATATCGCCTTCGTAGTTACCAGTCCTTGTTTCGGCCTCATAGTTATCTGCCAAACGAAAGAAACTTCAGTCACATTCCGTAGCTCTCAACTACTTTGCACAATCTACAGTTCTCCAAATCAACAGCTAGCCCAACCATCAACGGTAGCACCAACACCGAAAGCAGGACGGTTGCTAGTCTCATTCTGATTGGCTTCTCACGGTATTTTGGTTGCTGGAAAAAAGTAGCTTCTTATACTGAATCCACCCGTCATTGGGCTACCCAAACAATGCACAAAAACTTCTTGGAACCGTTTTTTGTTGCGTTGGAAATGTGTGCTCTGATGTCTGCGGTGACGGCGCGGCGTAGACAGCTGCTGGTTGAAGACTTCCTGAATGAGTAATTCTGGGAAGCACGGGGTTGTTGCTTTAAACCGAGTGTCTGGTAATCGGAAGAGCTTATCTTGAAATTTTATGATCCAAATCGCATTGCACTTGTGGCATTGTGTACAATTTGTTCTGAAGGAAGATCATGTTTATGAGATAAATGAAGATTTGAATTTATCTCTCGCGGGGATCTAGCTTTTCTTAGTTACAACTGGCAACTTTTTATTTTGGAATTTGACTACTTTGATTCAATGTTTTATCTTTACGTTTAAATTTATCGCATGCATTTAAACAAACTTCATCAATTATTCTTTCGATTAAACTGGTTGCTGGACCACCTGTGAGTTTATCTATCTATACCTTATAGACTCAAAAACTACTGAACTGATCGGTGTGAAATTTTGTATGCAGGGGTTTTTGGGAAGGTTCTTATGATAGTTAGAGATCCCTTCCTTCTCTGGAAGGGGGGGGGGGGCACCATACAAATGAAGCTCCAATTTCTGCATAACTCGAGAACTAATCAAGCAAACGGAATCAAATTTGGCTTGTGGAGGTTTTTGACGGCAAGAAATGTTTCTAAGGTGAATCGAGACTAGAGGTTCCATTTCCCGACCAATTTGCTTGTCCCGGGATTCGGGATAAAATTTGTCGCTTGTCCCGAGAAATTTTTCAATGTGCTTAAAAACGCAATTTTGTGGTTAGGAATATGTTTTATTCATCAATAATAAAATCAATGGTGCAAATCAAGTAACTAGTCTTATCAATTTGAATTCGTTCTCTGAAAATACGACTTCAAGAAGCAAATGTTATTAATGCTTTCATCGGACAGCGAGGTTCGCTTTTTAGAACAGATATTTCCGGAGTTCGAAAAGATGCGCTCGCTATCGGTTGACGTCGGTTTGATTGATTTTAAGCCGCTGAAAATGATTTCAAGATTGGAGCTCAACTTACCATGTAGCTCAAAAAGTGACAGCTCTTTCGCAATTATTTTTGAAAAATCAATCCTTCCGGAATCAGTCTGAGACGGGTTGGCATATTCCTTTATAGCCGATTCCAGTTCTTCACGCATGCTCGATGGTGTCGATCCTGAATCATCATGCATACAGGACAATCCAGCATTCAACTCGGCGGCATCATCATCGGTCTGTCTTTGGCAGTCTTGCGACAATCGAACTCCCAGTTCCTTGATGAACTTAATCATTTGCGTTTTCGTTGAGCTTTCCAGTTCTGCTGGCACTTGCGTTGACAACGGAAGATCTTGAAGGAACTTCAGCGCTGTTATTATTTCCTTTTGGCGCCGTTCGTTGACTCTTTTCGTGATTGCATCGAAGAGGTCGTTTCCAACTTTGGAGTTACTTTTCTTAAGCTTCGAATACAGGAAACTCAAGCTGCCTTCCGCAGACAGCAATGTAGCATCTCGTCTTCCCAATGCTTCCGAAGCGAGTCTGATTGGCTGAAGAGCTTACTGAAGGTTTTTTGCAACCTCGAAATCACTGTCCAACATAAGACCTGAAAGGTCTATTTCGGAAAGTGTCTCTTTGATGCAATCAAAACTCGCGAATGAAGTGCTCCAGCATCGTTTCAGTCGAGTTCCAACGAGTTTTGACGTCCACTCACAGTTGAAGTGGTTTATGTAACATTTTCGTGATTTTTTCTTGAAGCAGTGCATTCTTAACAGGCGATTTTCGAAAAAATTGCACGACTCTTCGAATACGTTTCAGAGACTCTCCAAATTGCGTGGTGTTCGTCTATAATTGAAATAAATTAGCTGTTTTCTTTAATATGAACATGAACATTCCAATATATTTACCCGAAGGACCAACTTCATCATCGTAGTTATCACTATCTGAATCGTCGCTGTCTGAATCCTCATTTCCAATTGGTACCGTTGGCTGATCCTTGTACAGGACATCGCAAACCCCCAAGTGAATCGCATGGTTGTAACACTGCTGGTGAAGGTAATTCGACAATCTTCCAAACTTCGTCATCACTCGAGCTCCGTCAGTCGTTGATGCTACAATGCTTCCATCCTTAATACCGAACTTCCGAACCATATCCTTGACCATTTCCGAAACCTTTTCAGCAGCTAGTGATCCACGAATTTTGCCGAGACCCAGGTTGTAGAATGATCCGTCAGCGAAATGGGCATTCACGTTTAAGAAGCGCTTGTTGCTTAGACGTGTCCACTCGTCCAAAGTGAGACTAACCAGTTCACCGCTATCGATACGCTTCACTATTTCATCCCGCGTTTGCTGCTGAGCGTATCCATAGTATTCGGCGACCAGCTTCATGACGGATGTATTCGACGTTGGCAGAGAATATCCACGATCTGCGATCGATTGTCTGATGAACTTGCTGTTGGTGATTGCATTGATCGAAAATCCGTCCTCTGCTGCCAGCCGAGTAACAATTTCCGCCAGTGACTAACGTATAACGAACTTGAGCATCGATACTTGTTTCACTGGGACATTCGGTGTGGATGATTTAACTTTCGCAGCAGACTCACTAGGATTTGTGGGGGGTTTGGAATCCATGTCGTGATTCTTCTTCATGTGCCGGAGCAAGCCACTGGCCCTTGCACAACAAAATTTTCTTTTGTCATCCGCAATTCTATCGAAGTGATTTCAAATTTCAGCCATGCCTTTAAAATAATTGGATGTTAGGCTACATTAGCACAAATTTTGTATTACTACTTACTTTGATGAAACGGCAATCCGAAATTATTCAATGAACACAGAAGCAGTAATCTTTGAATGAAAACAATGTTTTGAATGGAAATGACAGCTTGCGTCGTATTGGCGCGCGCGCGTGTGTGTGTGTGTTAAATGTGTAGGCAACAATGCGAATGCCTACTGAACCAACACAAAAGGAATGATGCATTTTCATGAATGATGTATAACATCGATGCAGGTACAGTAAATATGGATGTTGGCGTTGTATGGGTTATATTGAATGCGCGTAAACGGCACACTGAAATTTATTGGGAAGTATCAAAGCGAAAAAATATGTAAGAAATGTGTGTCCCGGGAATCCCGGGATTTTCGGGACGGTGAAAAATCTTATCCCGGGATTCGGGAAATCCCGAATTTTTCAAGACAAAAATTCGGGACAAAAATCCCGGGATATCCCGGGTTGGAGTCTCTACTCGAGACCCCTCCCTTTTCTGAAAGGAGGGGCTTCCATACAAATGAAATTTATGCATAACTCGAGAACTAATCAAGCAAATTGAACCAAATTGGGCAGGTAGAGGTTTTTGAAGGCAAGAAATATTTCTATGGTGGTTTGAGACTCCTTTGCTCTCTGGAAAAGGGGGGGGGGGGGGGATCTCATACAAATGAGACACAAATTTCTGTGTAACCCAAGAACTAATCAAGCAAATGAAAGCAAATTTGGCATGGGGAGGTTTTTGAAGGAGAGAAATATTTCTATAGTGGGTTGAGACCACTCCGCCTTCTGAAAGGGGGCTCCCATAGAAATGAAACACAATTTGTTGAATAACTTGAGAACAAATCAAGCAAATGGAACCGAATATGGCATGTGGAAGTTTTTGGAGGCAAGAAATGTGTCTATTTTTTATTTCATTAGTTGTCAGTCATATATATATAGACCGGTTTTGAATTCCTGCCTTAATTTGACTCTTACAGATATTGGGAGAAAAATAATTTTAGTTTAGTTGATTTTTATTCATTGTTATATCAATGCAGTATCCAGTATTTGTTATAGCAAGACATCATTTTATTTGTGGGTCCATTTTGGGCATAGTTAGTTCTTTGATTATTTATGTAGAGTAATTTCCTGCTTCTTAAGTAACGGGTGGGAGCGTAGGAGTTGAGCTTTTCGTAAATTTCTGCGTCATTTCCACTTTTTCCAATAACATCGTTTATAAATGATAGAATTACAAAATCACGTCGTTTTTCAAGACCATCTATTTTAATTAACATACATTCATACTCTAATTGTTATATTTGTATTCTCCGAACGGGGAGTAACGATTATGATGTAGAAGGAGATGTTTCGTTCATCGCCATGAGGCACCAAGAGTAGACAGTCATGTTTGCTAGAATGAAAGATATGAAGAGAAAGTGTTGAAAGTTTCGTTAGCGTATGGTAGGTTGTAAATGGAATAGAAGTATTGAAAATTGAGCGAAAGGGCATGGGTAAAGTAGTACTCGAACCTTGGTGCCTCATGGCGATGAGCGAAACATCTCCTTCCACATCATAATCGTTACTCCACGTTCGGAGAATACAAATATAACAATTAGAGTATGTAAACCCCATAAATGGTGTTAACCATTAATTCATACTGGTGGGGACCAGTATCACAACGCTTTACGGTCTTTCTCTCCGAGGTCTCTACGTTAGAGATGACGAGAAAATAAACACTCAGTAATTATCAGTCGTTGTGTACAAAAACAAACCCAAAAAAGGAGAGAGTTTTCCTCTCCCATGTATGCATCAAAACAGAGTGTGTACAAACTACCGCTAGAAACTATCACAAGCGATCAGTGGTACATGAGCGAGTTCCATCACGTTATTATTGCCAGTTGAGGTGACAGATGTATCTGTGCCTCAACCTACCCCGCAGTGGGATGTTTGGCAATGATGACGTCCTTGGTTCTAATACTTCTTTACCCATGCCTTTTCGCTCAATTTTCAATACTTCTATTCCATTTCCAACCTACCGTACGCTAACGGAACTTTCAACACTTTCTCTTCATATCTTTCATTCTGGCAAACATGACTGTCTACTCTTGGTGCCTCCGAAACATCTCCTTCAACATAATACATTCATAGATTCATAAGAAGGTAACCGAAAAGAGTTCCATCCTTACTTATGCAAAGCATACAATAAAAACTGTTTCTGTACTGACTCAATACTGTCTTTATGTGTACTCTGACATGGGTCCCAAATCACGCTGCAGTACTCAAGAAGGGGCCTAACATATGTTACATACAACGTTTTTATTGTATAGCGACAATTGAAATGAAAATTAAACCTTTTGATGAACCCGAGCATATTACAGGGTGCGGCAGAAAATAATGAGAAAATTTGTTCTATTTCTTTCAAATCCCATTTTCAACTAATTCAAGCAATAATATCAGCATTTTCGAGTGCAGTTATCTTTATAAAGTCCTTTTGAACAAATTTATTCAATGTGTCCTCCATTTTTATTAATAACATCCTCGAGTCGACGCCGGAAGCCAGAGCATGCCTTTCGGACGTAGTCCTCCGACATTGACTACCATGTGCGTGTTATGGTTGACTTCAGGGTTTTCACACTAGGGTGTGATGTTTTGCAGGCTCGTGCTTCAACATATGCCCAAATCGAATAATCCAACGGATTAAGATCTGGACTGCTAGGGGGCCACAAATCCTTCGGCCAAAACTTCATGTTATCGTTCAACCATTGTTGGGTTCGATTGGACGTGTGACACGGCGCTCCATCCTGCTGTAGGACAACGTTTTGGTCCTCGGAGAAGGTGGTCTTTACCCAGGGAAGCACTTGGTCCTTTAAAATACCGATGTACACTTCGGTATTGATTTTAACTCCAGCATCAATGAAAACAGGCGGCATTTTCAAATCGTTGGACGCCACCAAGACAAACCAGCCGGATGTTTGGTTTAAAATTTGAATTTCACTTTTTCCGGAACGTTCTCCATTTTTTGTCGGTGAAATGAACCGGTCCGTGCGGCTGTTGGCCACATCATCGATGCTGAAAAGCTTTTCGTCGGAGAACAGGATTATCATTTTTTCCTTCTTCAACAAGGAAAGCAATCTCTTGGAACGAGTCACTCGTAGTTCCTTGACCCGGTCCGTACACAAGTGGCGTCTTAATCTGGCTCTGGAAGATGCATGCAGGTCTTCTTTGATGATTCTCCGCATGGATTTCTCAAAAATTTCTTTCCTTTCTATTTTTTTTTTTGGACCCCCCCGGGTGGCCAGCAATTTTTTACGCACCGATTTTAATAAATTTCCCCCGCGTGTAAAGCCCGGACGTCCGCTTCCCGGCTTCCGCTGCTTAGAGCAACCGTACCGGTCGTTGTCATTTGCGCTGCTATTTTAGCAGCGCACAGCGCTCTCATTTTAACTTAGTCACCCATCACCACACCGGTCGTTGCTATTACAGTAATCATTCTTAGTTACTGTTCTCCACACCGGAGACATCCAAATAAGTACCAGCTAAAATTAACTGAAAACAACAAGAACAAATGGCAGTACGTTTTTAAACATTTAGCTAAGCTTTTAAATTAGAAATGGACAGTTTTTCGCACCTATCATCGGCTTCCAGCAACGATGGTCTGGACTTCATGAGCCGAATATTGACCCAGGCACAGTCTATGTTTCCCGGAAAAGATAAGAATGGGTTTGTGTGGGGAAAATGAAATTTAAAATTATTTATTTTAATTATTGTTTTTCATTACAATTTATCATACAAAACCAATTATTGTAACAGTATTTTTTTGAAAATTATGTTAGATTTTTTGAAAAATATTTGCATTACTTTTAATGCTTATTATATATCTACGGTTATCTAACATTGAGAGATTCTCTCCGGTCTCGCTCTCTTTCATTTGTTACAGCGCTATTATGAAACTTTCGAGGGATTCTTTAGTACAGATCGATACACAACAGTACTGACTAGCATACTCTACAAATAGTAGAATGAAAACTGTAAAGGTGATGGGAATATGAATGAAAGAGAAAGTAATCAAAGAGAGTCTCTCAATGTTAGATTCACTCTAATGAAAAAAAAGATAGATTTATAATAATATTAACAATTGCATTATTTAAACGAAATTATTAAACTAAAATTAAGAAGCTTAATTTATTTCATTAAAAAGTAAACAACGATTGCGATAATTTAAACGTATTTTTTTAAACTATTTTTTCAAATTATAATTATTTAAATCAAATATATATAATAATAATTTTAATCAGATATATTTAGATTTTTTCTTTATAACTGTAATATATAACATTAAATTTGGGGGTTGAATTTGATTTTAGTTTCTAGTTCAATGAAATTAAGTTTAAATTTACTTACATATATTCATTTAAACTACTATTTTGAATTAAATGTATAATAAAAAATAATAGTTATATTATTGTAATACTTTGTATTCATACATTGTTTTTAGAATAGCAAAAGCAATAAGCAATCAATTAGCAACATTATTTTCCAAATCATTATATATGAATATGTATTTGTAAATTATATAAACAAGGATAATAATTCAATTCAAATTGATTTTGTTAACTATTCATAAGTTTTGATTAGTTTGGAAATTTTGGAATTGGAATTGGAGCTTAAATTAACTGATACATTATATTTTTAATTAAGGAAAGATAACCATTCAAAATAATTAATTTCAATTTTGTTTTTCAATAATAATTATTTAATTTATTTATTGAATACGATTGAATTAATACACCAATCAATTTTACAATCCCAACTTCTAAAATTTAAATTTAGAGATAATGTTTGATATATATTTATAAGGGGTTTTAAACTATTTAGTATTATTTTTTAAATTATCATTTCTTAATATATAAACTTGTATGAAATTACTAACAGCATTAATGAAAATTAAATTAATTAGGTTAATTGTCTATATTTTTTAAACCAATTAATTTAACATTCAAAGTTATAATTTGTTTAATAATAATGAAAGATTTCTTCTTAATATGATTTATTCAAATTTCTATTTTTATTATAGTTAGTGAAACAAATTTCTTTTTTCGTATTTTGTACAAAATTAAATTAAATTAAGTTAATCACTCAACATTTTTAATGAATTCCAAATAAATTATTTATATTCGTTAACATTTTTATTTTTATATTATTTTACGGGTAAATATTTGTGTGAATTAATTAATTAAACATTAATTAATGTTTTGATTTATTTGCAGTGATAAGTATTATGGTATTTTGTATAATTATAAATATGAAGTACAGGTGAAATTTGTATTAGCTACCGTGGTTAAACCAATTATGCAAAAAAAAATGTTTTTGTCCTAAAATATTTTTTAAATTAATGTACATAATTATAAACTTATAAGGTTGAATTTTTATTTACAATTTGAAAAAATTATTTAAACTAAAGACTTTATACCATAAACTAGGATTAGATACCATAATATTGATAATGAATATACAATTACTAAAGAATTATTAGTCATGCTCACAAAAATTGATAAAAATAATATTGTTATGTAGTCTAATAAGAGGAATTTGATCTGTTATTGAGCATTCACATTGAGCCTTACAAAACCTTACCCCATCATCAGAATATATTATTGGATAGAAGAAATTCTTCATATTATATGACATAAAATGTCAAGGTGTAATTTAAAGAAGAGATGGATTGCAATAAATTTACTTAAATGTATATTTTTCTGATATAATAACAAACAGTAACAAACCCCTAACAGGACCTTTTAACCAAATAGCAACCGTCTCCTGCGCTGCTATCGCGCTGCTATGTTTGAGCACCTGACGCTTCCCGAGAGCCTCGCTGCTATTTTGATACCGCATTTAGCAGCGACCGGTGCGGTGTTAAGTAATGGTGTTGCGCTGCTAAAATAGGTTTAGTACCGCACCGGTACGGGTGTTTTGGCCCCCCCCCCGGGGACTTTTTTATGGGGTAAACCTTTCCCAAAATGCCCCCCCCCCCCCTGGCAATCCCTTCCGCCTCCTCATGGGCGGGAACCAAACGGGGGTTCCCTTCTTTCGCGAACATTTTGACAAATTTGCAATAAAACAAATAGAATGTTTGGATGCAGAACTTGAAAGTAAACATAAACAAATACACTTTCCATAGAAATTAGTCACTAGCTACACGAATTAACCCAATACTCAAGTTTGAACATTTTCGCATTATTTTCTGCCGCACCCTGTACTTGCCTTGTAAATTATATTGTTATGGTGATCTACAAAAGTGAGCTCGGAATCAAGAATGACTCCGAAATCTCTAACTTGATTGCATCTTTCAACAGTTTGTTGACCTATAGAGATGGTGTCTTGCCTTACATTGCGCTTCTTAGTGAATGAGACTGAGATGCACTTTTTTACGTTAATCTCTAGCAAGCTTTTTGTACACCAAATATGGAAATTTATCAACTTCTCTTTGGAAGACTTCAATGTCAGATAATTTACGTATTTCCATGAAAAGTTTCATGTCGTCTGCATATATCAAAACATTTAAATGGCGTTAAATATATTCAACATCCTTGACAAACAAAATAAATAGTAAAGGACCCAGATGGGATACCTGTGGTACTCCCGATGTAACATTCACAACCGATGATAGCTTTCCTTCAAATCTTACTCGTTGTGTTCTTCCAAGCAAGTATGACTGAACCCACTTTAATAAATTGTGATTGAAACCTATCTTAGACAATTTGTAACGCAACAAAGGAATATCGACTCTATCAAATGCTTTGCTAAAGTCAGTGTATAAGGTTCATCCATTGCATTAATTGAAAAATTTACAAAATTTAGCAAATTTGTAGTAGTAGAGCGGCCTTTCACAAATCCATGTTGCTTGGTATTATTGGTACTATCTGACAGAGCAGCAAAAAGATTTGTATTTATTTGAGCATTTCTGTGAAAGACTGCCTTGAACGTTGTTTCAGAGAATGTTCCAATTTTTCCCGACGCTCTTTGTACGTCGGGCACGACGAGAGAACACGAGGAATCCCCTCGCAGAAAATGCATTGCTATGTGATATAGTATGAAGAATATTATAAATTGAGATACCTCAATGTAGACGTAATCCAAATTTGACAGATTGACAGGCAATCGGTGGGTAAGCACCTGGTACCTCATAGCAAGATGCTTAGTGGTGGACCGAAAGATGCGACCTACCTCCCCCATGAAGTTTCAACCCATATTCATCATCCTAAACCTAGATTTATACGATACCTGTTGATAGAATGTTGCCATCGCTCCAAATCTCCTACTCTGTTCCCAAAATCTTTACTCCATTTTTGCTGCTTGCAGACGAGTGACTATTTGCGGAAAATGAACAAAAAACCATTGAAGGTGATTTGTCGCTCATAAGTCTCGGCTCTCATAACGTCAACCTTTGCATGTGAGTCCGCTCGCTCATTGCCCGGAATTGAACAATGAGAAGGGACCCATACAAAGGTGCTGATAAAATAACGCGTAGATAAAGCACTTGGAAACCCTCATATTTTTATGAGAAAATACACAGGGCGCTGCGCTGGCCTCAATGAGCAAATAACCTCTGTAGAACTGAGAGCTTCAGTGAAAATGGTCTATTTATTCGGTGTTAGTGATGCAAAAGTCTCTAGCGTAAAGTGAGTTGCCGCTAATTAAGTGACATATGCGGAACAAAGTGTTTGAAGTTTTCCAGTGGTGCTGTGTGAACGCCTCTATCAGTGATATGTCCGTGAAGAACAATTCAGTAGAATCAAGTTGACTAAACTTTGCAGCATGTATGTGTTGGAGGTGATAATAAACGTTGATTGAAGCATCATAAACAAGCAACTATCACAGAAGGGCATCTTAATTTTTATTTTACTAAGTAAATCGCAATAGGCATGCATACCTTACATATGCTCTCCGATGAAATCGACAAACTCCGAAACGCGAGTATAGACTGTCGGATATCCGTTGAAACCACATCCGTAGCCCCAAGAAACGATTCCGATGACTTCACCGTTCAGTACCAGCGGACCACCGGAGTCTCCTTGGCAGGTATCAATTCCTAAGGCACCGGCACAGAGATGGAATGGCCAGATTGGTCCAAAGTTCTGATATGCTACACTGCACATAGAGTTTTCCACGACGGGTACATATACCTGCTGCAAGTGGTTCGTACTAGGTCCTTGGTACTGAAATTGAAACCATGAGATTATTTGGATTGCAAACTAACTTAATTTCATATTTACATATAGTGATCCCCATCCAGCAATGGAGGCAATGGTGTCATGGGAAACTTTCAGATAGCGATTGGGCAAAGCGATCAGTGCAACAGATTCTCCTAGAACCAAATTTTCCGCCAGCTTCAGGACAGCAATGTCCCATTCCAATGTCCAATCGTCATAATTAGGGTGAATAACAAGATCTTCAACGGTTATCAGCTGACCTCCCTCGCTACGCAGCGTAGATCCTGCTCGAATGGAAAAATCGGTAGGTTCTGCATTTGTACTGTGAATAAAAGGCAACACGTGGCAGAAGAAAAATTTCACACCATTCGATATAATTGTGCACAGCTAATTTAGATAAAACTCACTAGTGCACGCAATGCGCCGCTGTCAACACTCTGTTGATACTAAGAATCGATCCCCCGCAGGTATGGGCTCCGGCTCTGCGCAGTGAAACCTGATATGGATGTTGTTCTATGGTCGTATCCTTGCCGCCAACGATTCGCGATTCGGTTCGGGGAGCCGCAAGGGCGCTGGCCAGCACCGAAATGAGGAAAACTGCAGACACTACCGATTTCATCTTTGCTCACTCACCCAACTGGCCCACTTCGACGGCACTACTGAACGAGAAGATGTACTAGTTTGAAGGTTTTATATCACACAGTATCTTCCATGTTTAGCGGCGAAGGTTGGTTTCTTCCGCTGGTATTGATTCGTAGTGATAAGGTTCAAATGGAAAGAGATGGATACAAGTGTAATTGAGATTGTTTTAACGAGATGCTTTTTATCATATTTAGAGGGGAAATGTTAGTTTGTTGAACAGACAACAGACGAGATAAACGATTGGGAACCGAAAATTTCGACGGTCAACAGTTATCATATGAGGTGCTATTAATTAGCAAATTGGGAAAATGAGTTGATGTTGTCGTGTAGGTATTCCCCTTGTAGTTCAAAACTGGAAAATCCAACCGGGGTCAGCCGATAGTACTACGGTTCTGTACGTTTAACCATACGTCAAAAGTGATGCGCTATTAAGGGCATCTGATGCGCTACATAGCGCACTACTTCCGCCTTATGGTTATACGTACAGAACTATAATAAAATATTTATAATAATAAATTATTTATAATTATTAATATAAAATAATGAATGTATGTCACCAGTTGAATTTTCCAGTTTCGAACTGCAAGGGGAATATATTGTCTCCAGTTCAATGCATTCTATTTGATCATGAACCTTAGGTATTTCATTCTCTCTTTGGCAGAGAAGAAGTAGTACTTCATATAGTATGGCATGGGGTAGAGAACGTCATCTTCTATCTGGATTTTACGCTTTTTCGAACGAGATTTCATCTGCTCTTAACTTAGTCTTCTAAAACCACTTCAACAGTTATTAATGGGAAGCTTTCTATGACAACACCAATGCATGAATTTGCATAGCACAAACTAACCCCCCTTTTCAATTTTAAAAAAAAAAAAAAAAAATATACTTATTTTCACAATTTTTCAAATTAATAAAAAAAAAATTATATAACATACATAAAACAAAAAAAAAAAAAAAAAATAAAAAAAAAAATAAAAAATTTTGGAGCGTCCCCGGGATTTTTCGCCCCCCCCGCCCCCCAACAGTACACCCCCGGGCCCCCGGGGGGACACCCCCCCCCCGAGGGAAAAGAGGTTTTGGGAATGCGTGATCTTCCCTACATGCAAGCGATCTACGAATTCCTTTGTTTGTGTGATCTAAGAGTGTAACGTCATCATCCCTGTGGAGCTTTAGCTTCCAGAAGCTACGGAAACATTTGGAACTGGTGGGTACCTACCGAAGCGTCCGTTCGTATCGACCGTCAGAGAAGTAAGAAGACGAGCCGAGTTGGTTGCTAGCCTACTTCGATGCTTTCGGGAGCTTGTGGCAGACGGTGGCTGTCACATGATGCGGGTTACAGCCAATGGGGCAGTGAGCGACTAACATCTCCAACCGAGGGATATAGATACCGCACACCCCCCTCCTACTTAAGAGAAAAACGAACACATCTTGTTTTATGTCAAACTATCAATTAAAATAGTAGCGTTCCGTTACATTTTTCACTCGCAAGCCATAATTGTGTATTGTGTATTGAAAAACGATCATGCCATAAACTATTTTCTTTCCATGCACTATATCTCATCGACATACAAGGGAGTTCTCATAAGACCCCGGTCTTGTTTTCTACCACCTGGTTTTCTATTTTACTTTTTATTTTTCTTATGAATTTTTTCCCCACCAACCAATGAAATTTATATATGGTCCCGCAAGCCCGAAGAAAAAAAAGATAAACAAACAGCTGGCGTTGCCGACCACACAAATAATAAAAAGGGGGGCCCCCGCACAATTCCCCCCCAAAAAAAATTATTCGCAAAATTCGAGTTTTCATCCGATTGCCATCAAATTTTCAGGGATTGAGAAATAACTATTAAACTTCATTTTACCATTTTACTCGTATTTTATTTGCAGTCCATACGCAAATGCCCGCACCTTGGCCTTAACCCCGGCCATAAGATTCTGCACAACCTGTGAATCAACCGTTTTTTGCATGTAAACCCATACTTTCTTCAGTTCCTCGACTGTCTTCACTATCTTAGGTCGTTTAAGAAGGTGCTGCTTCATAATCGCCCAGTACTTCTCGATGGGGCGGAGCTCCGGAGTGTTGGGAGGGTTGAACATTTTCGGCACGAAATTGACCTTATTGTCCGCATACCACTTCAGCACGTCCTTGGAGTAGTGGCATGAGGCCAAATCCGGACAGAAGATTATTGGGACGTTGTGAGCCTTCAGGAGAGGAAGCAGCCGCTTCTGGAGGCACTCTTTTATGTACACCTGTCCGTTCATCGTGTCCTGGGTCACGAAAGGTGCACTCCGCTTCCCGCACGTGCAGATGGCTTGCCAAACCAGGAATTTCTTCGCAAATTTGGACATCTTCTGAGTGCGGACATGCTCCGGAACGCTGAACTTATCCTTGGCCGTGAAAAACAGGTTGCCGGGGATCTGTTTGAAGTCGGCCTTCACATATGTTTCGTCGTCCATGATGCAGCATTCAACTTTCGTCAGCATGTTGAGGTACAACTTCCTGGCACGGGTTTTGGCGGACTTGTTCTGCTTCTCGTCGCGATTAGGGGCCTTTTGTACCTTGAACGTTCGAAGCCCAGCCTTAGTTTTGGCCTTCTGGACAAAACTTCGGCTTAGGTGCAGCTTCTTAGCCACATCCCGAACGGAGGCGTTCGGATTTCGGTTGAAGGCCTCAACTACGCGGTTGTGATTTTTGGTGTTGTACGGAATACTTTTTCCTTCACTTCTGGGCTTCCGATCGGTGGTCAACCGTTCCTCGTACCTCTTAATCACTCGCGACACCGTGGAATTCGCGATTCCCAACGTTTTAGCGATGGAACGAGACGCATTTTTTTTCTCTAAAAATACGCAAAAATTATACTCCCCCCCCCCTTTTTTTCCCCCCCCTCCCCCCCTATTTTTGATCACAACACAAAAAAAATAGCAAGAAAAAAATAAAAAATCAACAAAAAAAACCCCCCAACATACTAATATAATAACATAATCCACGCCCCCCCCTACTACACTGAAATAAAGAAAAATCCACTCCTCAAAAAAAAAAGTGATAGGGGCGCCGCATATTATTTCATACA
Organism: Aedes koreicus; assembly: GCA_024533555.2. Lineage (NCBI taxonomy): Eukaryota > Metazoa > Arthropoda > Insecta > Diptera > Culicidae > Aedes > Aedes koreicus. The sequence goes on along the minus strand of JAHHFK020001972.1, from coordinate 327,464 downwards.
ACACCGCCACAAAAAGTGCGCCTTTGTGGTTACAGTCCAACTGATCAAACCTGTTTTGTCCTGGCCCAGTTGCTAACAGGGATGCAAAATCGAGAAATTGCATTGGCAGCAAGAACGTACACGCATGATGCGACTTACAGGGTGCGGCAGAAAATAATGCGAAAATTTGTTCTATTTCTTTCAAATCCCATTTTCAACTAATTCAAGCAATAATATCAACATTTTCGAGTGCAGTTATCTTTATAAAGTCCTTTTGAACAAATTTATTCAATGTGTCCTCCATTTTTATTAATAACATCCTCGAGCCGACGCCGGAAGCCAGAGCATGCCTTTCGGACGTAGTCCTCCGACATTGACTACCATATGCGTGTTATGGTTGACTTCAGGGTTTTCACACTAGGGTGTGATGTTTTGCAGGCTCGTGCTTCAACATATGCCCAAATCGAATAATCCAACGGATTAAGATCTGGACTGCTAGGGGGCCACAGATCCTTCGGCCAAAACCTCATGTTATCGTTCAACCATTGTTGGGTTCGGTTGGACGTGTGACACGGCGCTCCATCCTGCTGTAGGACAACGTTTTGGTCCTCGGAGAAGTTGGCCTTCTCCCAGGGAAGCACTTGGTTCTTTTAAAATACCGATATACACTTCGGTATTGATTTTAACTCCAGCATCAATGAAAACAGGCGGCGTTTCAAACCGTTGGACGCCACCAAGCCAAACATCATGACAGCAGCCGGATGTTTGGTTTAAAATTTGAATTTCACTTTTTCCGGAACTTTCTCCATTTTTTGCGGTGAAATGAACCGGTCTATGCGGCTTTTGGCCACAACATCGATGCTGAAAAGCTTTTCGTCGGAGAACAGCATTATTATTTGTTCCTTCTTCAACAAGGAAAGCAATCTCTTGGAACGAGTCACTCGTAGTTCCTTGACCCGGTCCGTAATCAAGTGGCATTTCACTCTGGCTCTGGAAGATGCATGCAGGTCTTCTTTGATTATTCTCCGCATGGATTTCTCCGAAATATTAGCTTCCTTTGCGAGTTTTCTTATGGAATGCACCGGGTTGCGAGAAAGTTTTGCACGGACCGATTTGATCACGTTCGGCGTGCGTGCAAAGCGCGGAAGTCCGCTTCCCGGCTTCCACTGCTTAGGACCATCCTGCAGGGACTTTTTTATGCGGTAAACTGTTGCCAAATGGCCTCCTACTATGGCAATCTCTTTCGGCTTCTTCTGGGCGAGCAAAAAACTGGTAATCACTTCTTTCGCGAACATTTTGACGAATTTGCAATAAAACAAATATAATGTTTGGATGCAGAACTTGAAAGTAAACATAAACAAATAGACTTTTGACAGAAATTAGTCACTAGCTACACGAATTAACCCAATACTCAAGTTTGGACATTTTCGCATTATTTTCTGCCGCACCTTGTACCCGCCCCCCCCACCAAAAAAAACAAAAAAAAAAATAAAAAATAATTTTACTACACAATTTTCACCCCCCCAACACCACTAAAACTCTTTTAAAAGCGAATTCAACAAATCCCCCCCCCCCTCCCCGAGGTTAGACACCACCACATTTCACGTTGACAAAACGAAAATAAAAACAATTAAAAAATTCAGATCCCCCCACAACAAATCCCCGCCAAAAAGCCTTTCGGGCCAACCACCATTCCCCATCCCCCCCCCCAAAGGTTTTGCAAACATCACAAACGTACTATGAACTGCAACAACTGCTAAAACTGGTTCTGGGGACCCGAGCAACTTAAAGCTTTCGAACAGTTAAAAATCGAACTACCCGTTGTGCATCAACGCTAGGATACTTTTCAGGCGGCGATAAAACGATTTAGTATACGGACGCTCCTACCGCCCTTGGAGCTGTCTTCGTTCAGGAGAGTCCAACCAGACATCCTTGCATCATAAGTTTCGCATTCAAATCCCTCACAGACACTGAAAAACGATACGCGCAAAATCATTTTTCTTTCTTTCTCTTAGGACCCCACTTTACGTTCATATTGAACCATTCTCGCGAAAACTCAAAGAGAGCTCTAACGAGAGCTGACGGATGGACACTGCGCCTTAGCCCATACAGCTACGACGTGGAGTTCATACGAGGCCGCGAGAATATCGCTGACCCACCTTCTCGCTTGAATGTGGGCAATGATATGCATTTTGATGAATAGCATAGTCTTTGGGAGGTCGCCGTACTTGAGGCTAAAGGGTGATACGGTCAAAATTTGGTCAAGGGAAAACGCGTGTAAATCGGTGAAATCGTTATTTAAAAAATCAAATTAAATTTCTTTTTCAAGTTCAATTAGTATAAAATTCAGGAAAAATATTCAGTTAGGTTTCCGCTTTTCCAAATCCGAATTGCCGGGCCTTACGCTTGACCCCTGCCATCAGATTTTGTACAGCCACCTTGTCCACCTTCTTCGCCGCAGAAAGCCAGTTTGCCTTGAACTGCTGCTCGTCCTTAGCAGTTTTTTTGGTCTTCTTTAGGTTCCGCTTGACAATAGCCCAGTATTTCTCAATTGGGCGGAGCTCTGGCGTGTTGGGAGGGTTCTTGTCCTTGGGAACCACCTGCACGTTGTTGGCGGCGTACCACTCCATGGCCTTTTTACCGTAATGGCAAGATGCCAAATCCGGCCAAAACAGTACGGAACAACCGTGTTTCTTCAGGAAAGGCAGCAGACGTTTATTCAAACACTCTTTCACGTAAATTTCTTGGTTGACAGTCCCGGAAGCTATGAAAATGCTGCTTTTCAAGCCACAGGTACAGATGGCTTGCCAAACCAGATATTTCTTTGCGAACTTTGACAGTTTCGTGTGTCTGAAAATATCTGCTACCTTTCCCCTTCCTTTTGCCGTATAAAACTCCTGTCCCGGAAGATGCTTGTAGTCGGCTTTGACGTAGGTTTCGTCGTCCATTACCACGCAGTCAAACTTCGTCAGCATCGTCGTGTACAGCCTCCGGGATCGCGCTTTGGCCGTCGTATTTTGTTTATCATCGCGATTTGGAGTCACTACCTTCTTGTAAGTCGATAGTCCGGCTCGTTTTTTGGCTCGATGCACGGTTGTAGACGATACACCCAGCTTATTTGCGGCATCTCGGAGAGATAGGTTAGGGTTTCGCTTGAAACTACCGGCAACTCTCTTTGTCGTCTCAGCGGCTTCCGGTTTTCGATTTCCCCCCGATCCAGACTTCCTGGCTGTCGACAAACGTTCCTCAAACACTTTAATTACATTTGTAACGGTTGATTTGGCAACTTTTAGCGATTTTGCCAACTTTGCGTGCGAGTAGCTCGGATTTTCGCGATGCGCGAGCAAAATTTCGATACGCTGCTCTTCTTGCTTGGGCGGCATTTTGACAACTGAAGAGTGAATTCCAAAATCAAAATAGGAGCAACATTCTACACACACACACACCTTCAAAATGAGGGGTGTTCAGGTTTTTTAAATGCAAAATTGAAAGAAATACGTCAAGTTGATATTGACCAAATTTTGACCGTATCGCCCTTTAATGCAGTGGGTTTCTTGACTAAAAAAGAGCTCCACGATGGAACAGCTACTGATGCAATACTACAGAGTGTGATCGATGCACTAGAAACGCAAATCGGCCACAAGCGTTAAAGCGATTCGAAAGTGTACCAAATGACCTGTCACTTCACAACGGAATTTTGATTAAGAATGAATGCGCCGTGGTTCCGAGTAAGCTTCGTGAAGAGACCTTAACTCTGGCTCATGACGGGCATCCGATGGCTGCCAAGCTGAAAAGCATTTTGTGACAACGAGTATGGTGGTCTGGCTTAAGCACCGATGCCGAAGAGTGAGTCAAAATCTGCCGCATCTGTGTAACAAATGGCTGACCTGAGAAACCAACGTCCATGAGAAGACTACTAGCCTCACAAGCTGTTTGGGAAACCATAGCGTTAAATTTTAACGGACCGTATGCCAGATTTGATGGAATATCAATCTTGCTGATCGTTGATTATCGTTCTAGGTAAATAGATGTTGTACCTACGTAACATTATAGTTCTAGCCCTTTCCTGTCACAGATTCTTGATTGATCGACCGGTGAAATCGACCAGCTTCGACCTGACCACGCAAGTGCTAGACGCGGTGTTCGAACGAGAGGGATTACCGAAATCGATTCGGTCAGACATTTTAACCTCAAACAAATATCAGCGGTTTCTAGATGCACCTTGTGGTCCTACCTTACCACAAACCATAATCCGGCGGAATTCCAGACGCGCTTTACGCAACACCGTAAACCTGCAAAAACATCACATGTCCTTTTTTTGGCATATACATGTGTCATCTACACTTTATCATTTTTATCACCAGCTCACCAAACGATCTTTCAACTTTTTTTTGTTGTTGCTCCTAACCTCAAACATATTCCAGCGGTCTTCTAGACACGCCTTGTGGTTTTCCTAAGCACAAACCATAATCCAGCTGTCTTCAGGACGCGCCTTGCTATTTTTTTTTTCAATCTCAAACCAAAATCCAAATGTCAGTTCCAACATAACATTTCTTTATAAATTTCCAGGCAATTCATAATAATCTCCTGGCAGGATCGCCAATGTGGAGCCTTAGCTTCCAGAAGTCAGAGAAGTAAGAGGACGAGCCGAGTTGGTTGCTAGCCTACTTTGATGCTTTCGGAAGCTTGTTGAAGAGGGTGTCTGTGGCTGTGGCTGAGAGGGATATAGATACCGCACAATCCCCCTTCCTTCTACTCTAGTAAATTCCCTGCCATAGTGGCCCAGTTATATTATCCTTTTGTTTCCGTGCTACTTATACCTGCCCTGCAAGCTGTGGTCACCCATGTGTGGCTTAGTTCCTTAAAGGGGCTACAGGGACCTAGGATTTGGTAGATGTCGCAACCATGAGCAGCAACTAATACCTGAAATAAGTTACCTGCCTAGCCCCTTCCAAACAATAATGTGATCCATTAACCTCGAGCAAGCCACGAGTAATTGGCACCCCACTTTACTAAAATCGAAAAATAAAACATTGATAACTACAATATTGAATATCGGCTCCGCAAACTGTTACACACGCCTGAGCCTAACAAATAAACGAACTGAGTAAAAAAAAAGTTTACAAACTATGATGATAGGATAATAAAATTCAATTGATTGTCAAATCATCTTACTATAGACTGTTCCGGAAAATATAGATACACTTTCTTTCTCTAATAAAAAAGACCATGTTGTGATTTTTGATTATTGTATTCTCAAACATAGTAAATAATAATGTTATTTTTTCATCTTCATTTCAATTTGCTTGATTATTCGTAGAGTAGGCGAGTTCTCTAACTTTTTCCTTAACACTGCTCATAAGCTTCTGGACAGTGCTTTCTCCTACGATTTTCTACACTTTTTTACAATCTCTCTTAAATTTTTCAACACTTTCCGCTGGTTTTATGTGTTATTCTCAGCTTCGTCTTCGTCAAAGCCCAGGAAGTTTCGATAGGGCGAATCTCTGGGCAGTTTCGTATACGACAAATACGACAAATCTTCCTTTAATACCACTCTAGTGCATATTTAGAGTAATGGCAGGAAGCCAAATGATTGTAGGCTTGTTATGCTGTTTGATCAAGGGTACCCTAGTAGCACACTTGTTGCCATTCAGTAGAGATAACATCAATATGACTTTTCACAAGTAACAATCCTACTGCCTTTTAGCCTTTGGTTTAAATTTATAAGGGTTTTATTATTGCAATAGACATGCTATTTTGTTTAAAAGCAGCTTTCTATGATGCGAAAGTTGTCTCGTTAATTATTTTACTTTGTTTTTATAACCTTTTCTAGTAGGAAGTTGCAGTCTAAAACAGTGTAGATTTAAAAAATAATTGACGAGGAACTCTATCCGCTCATAAAACCGTTCAATGATTCAATAATAAAGCTCCTTCATATTTGTTTAACAGAGCCATGATAAAATATTTCGTAAGCACGCTTTGTCATTACAATAGCCATCATTGAGCCATTTGGATTCCGACGAGAGCATAAAGCATATACCTTAGCATTTTGTACTACATAAAGTTTATGATAAGATGCTCTACCAATGTTGTCATAAAACAATTAAACAAAGATGGATTCGCATAGCAATAAACTAAGAAATGTGAAAAAGGCACGTTTATGCGAAATATTAAGCAAAACTTCTTGAGCATTCTAAATAGTAATTTGAAAACTACCCATCAAGTAAGGTCGCTTAAAAAACTACAACATCAGTCACTCTCCCATCCAGATGGAATTATCTTGAGGTAAGTTTCGCTTCGCTTTCTCGTATTCTTTCGTATAAACTTTCTTCCTGCGGACTAACTTTTGATGTCAAAATTATTTTCTGGCAGCAGCTTGGTTACCATATAAGCTATTTGACAGCTAATCGGTCTTGCATATAGCAAATTAGCATCGCAAAGAAACAGTTAAGCCTCAACATTGTTTTCATAAATGCCATTTCAAAACATCATTTACTATAGATGCTTTCATGAAAACAAAACAGCATTTTCAATAATGGCTCATGAAAATTAATGTTAATGCCGCTGCCATTTTCATTTCAATCTTCATGCAGGTTTATAATTTTCATATATCATGATATATTTTCTTTGACACGGCTTATTGTTGAACGGCAGTTTATGTGGGATAAAAAAAAATTAAATAAGAGTGATTGAGAAAAAAATGTATCTTCAACGACTACACTTTTTCTAAATATGTTTTTTTTTAGAACACTTTTTTTTTTTAGTCTACACTTTTTCTAAATATGTTTTTTTTTAGAAAGTATAACGTATTTCGGATGCGCACCTAGTTTTTCAGCTCTTTTCAAGCACTTTTCACAATGAATTTAATTTGGCACTTAAAATTTGAGCACTATAAGTTGAATCTAGTCGTAAATTATGATAAATCAAGCTGAGATAAACATTTCCATTGGAAAATACTGACGTTTTATTTGACTTGGGTAAATTTTTTCTTCAATCAGACTTATTTTTGTCGGAATGAATTTGTTGAGAGTGAATGAAATTTATGAATACGATTATGATATGAATAAAACTGTTTTGAGTGGTTTTGGCTGGCATCTAGTGGAAGCGACACAAAAGAGGCTTTTAAAGATGTCAAATAGCTATTATTGTAGTTTTCCTATGGTTTTCAAACTGTTTTTTATTCGGTAATAATAAAGTCTTTTTATTTAAATGCAATCTAGAACTGCCTCTAAAATATACCCTTCCGAACCTCTGTCAGGGTGGGCCAACTAGGCACATTTTAGTCTTCGTGAGGTTTTGGGGGAAGCAATCAATGCAAATATGCCTTGGCCAGGGTTTTATGGATGTCGTTTTATAACACTCTTGTAGGAATTCATAAAACTTTAAATGTTACTTGGGTTGGGTTGGTAAGTCATAATCAAGTTATTACAACTAACTATGACCGTAGTGTGCTACTTGGGTAGCAACCTTTTTTGCAGACACTCCTTCACGTAGAGTTGACCATTCATTGTGTCTGTCGTGTAAATGGCTTTCACATCCTGGGAACATCCTTTCCCGGCAGGGTTTCATAATCGAGTTTTACCTACATCGTCCATGATAACACAGCCCGAGTTTTTGGTCAGCAGTTTGTCGTACAGCTTTCGAGCCCTCGGTTTCACAGATTCAGCCTGTTTGGTGCTTTGTTTTGGCTGATTCGGCTTTCGACGAGTTTGAAGGCCCATTCTCTCCTTGGCACGCATAACATCAGTCGTCGAAGTACTTAGCGTTTTCGCCACATCTAGGACTGATGCTGAAGGATGACGTTTGGAATAGTCCTATACCTTTCTGTCGATTGTAGGGTCAGCGGGACCGGGTTTTCTACCCCGTCTCGGGGAATCTACGAAAGAGCACTGTTGTTGATACTTCCACAATGCGGTTTGAACTGCTCCGACGCTCACACCTTCTTCCTTAGCCAGTTTTCTGATCGAAAGACCACTGACGGTGCACCGTTTGTGCACAATCCGTTTTCTTTGCTCGGAAGAAAGACCACGCCTTTTCAAACTTTCGTGCGAAAAATAGAAAAAAAATTACATCAGTTTGAGTTGGATGTAAACAACAGGACGCAGCCAAAAGTGGGTTGAATACTGCACGCATTTTGACTTTACGGTTAATCATAAATGTATTTATAATTATCGGAACTGTCTATATGCGATTAGAACGAAAAGAAAGCTTTTTTTTTGCTGTATGCTTATGGGTCGTTACGAGTGACTCCAATGGCATCCTTACCGTTGGTTTTAATGCGTATATTAACCATAATTAAAAATATTGTTTTCCCTATAAAATAAACCATAATTCAACTTTATAAACAGTAATTTAAATAGTCCTATTTAAATATATATATTTGTGTATCTCTTTAACCTTCCTAATGCACTCGGGTCTATTTGACCCGAAACACACCTTCAAAATGCGATAACTTTTGAAAATAACACGCTGAAGGTCTGAAATTTCATAGCCGGTCCTGTTTCGATGAAAATCAACAAACATATGACCGAATTCACGTGAGTTCGAATATTTACTTCTCATTTCTGAAGAACGTTCGGACTTTTCTCTTGATACCCCCCATTAGATTCTGCACAGCTTTCTCCGTAGCTTTTCGTTCGTAAATTTTCTTAACGCAGTCAACAGAGCTTGCTTCTCTTGCATTTTTCTTAAAATGCCGCTTAATTATTGCCCAGTATCTTTCGATAGGACGCAGTTTGGGGGATTTTGGCATTTTTCGACAAAATTGACTTTTTACCTTTTTGAGCATCTCCAACGTAGCAGAAGCGCAGTGAGCTGATGCCAGAACCGACAAAAACAATGGAGGATCCGTATGCTAAAGATTCGATAAGTTTGAAGACTTTTGTCACATGTATAGCAATCAGCTTATTATTTCGTTTATACTCATTTCCATTGATTTTTTTGAAAGTTTTACCGGTTACTTTTGAATTATTGAAAGAAAATTATCAATTTTTTTTTGCTATTTTAAGTTTTTCTAGTGGGAATTGTTATTTTTTCGTTGACACAATGTTTAATAATTTAGTGACAATGTTGTGAATTTTCAATGTTAAATGTTCAGTAATTAGTGCCAGTATATATTTTAGTCATTTTGGAACCAAGCAATGTTGATTGGAGATTCAGGAATGCTTGCCGTCTTTGTCAAACAGTTTCTCGTCCAAAAAAAATGACTTCATGATCAGCATGCCGAGAGAGTGTCAACCTTTCGAGACACCATGGACCTTACGTTTTTTGTAAAGGCTCTGGCTCACGGTCTCGATGCTTCGTTGTGTCCTTGCCAAACGTGTCCGACTCGATTAGTGCGCCATCGAAGAGATCTCCTGGTATCTCTTGAAGGCCGTGTACTTAAAGTTACGCTTAACACCAAGAAATTTCAGACCGAAAATCTTCTGTAACTTTTGAACCGTATGAGTTAAAAAGCTGAAAATTGGGGCACATTTTTTCATAGTGTATTGTTTACATCTGTCAAGTTTCATAATTATCTATACAGTAGTTGCAGTCATGTTGTCGAAACAAGAAATTGCCCGTAAAAAAAAACTGTGTGCACTTACTATCAAAATCCAGAGCCGTCCCACCGAAGTATCGCTAAAAAGCTTGAATTGCAATTAAAATCTTCAAGGAGCGTCTGCGTTCCCGAAAGAAAGAAGGGAGTGGTCGTAAAAGTGGTCCAATGGACAGTAAAATGGCCAGGAAAGTGGTGCAACAGTTCAAGAAACATCCAAATATGTCAATTCAAGATGTCGCTAAAAATCCAAGAAGGTGTCAGCCGGTTTTGTGCAGAAAACCATGAAGCGTGCTGTATTACATGTTTGGTTTGGTTTGATGGGCGAAGACTCCTCCTGTTGAATCTACGCCGAATAGATGATTCTCCTGGGTCCTCCCTTAGCTCAGTCGGTAAAGGCGCAGCTACAAAGCAACACCATGCTGGAGGTGGCTGGGTTCGATTCCCGGTCTGGTCTAGGAATTTTTCGTAAAGGAAAATTTCTCGACTTCCTGGGCATAGCGTATGATTGTACTTGCCACACAATCATACTTATGCAAAAATGGTACTTGGCATCGAAAGCTCTTAATTAATAACTGTGGAAGTGCATTTAGAACACTAAGTTGAGAGCAAGCAATAAGCTAATAGTGAAAGCAATAAGCTTGAAATGCTAAAGAAGAGAGATGATTCTCCTCCACTGGACCCGGTCCTGGGCCAATCGCCTCCAGTCCCCCTGGACGTTGAGGGCCCTTCGGTCCTCCTTTACTGCAAATAGCCATGAACCGGAATGAAAATCAAAACATCTCTGTGAAATTCCGCGCCCGGAAACTCTACACGAGGCTGCTCACCAAATCGTGTTTCATCGTCATGGATGACGAAACTTTCAACTTTTAACTTTCTAGGCAGGAATATTGCGTTGCGAAGTCTAAGTTCGATGTTCCGGAGGATGTTCGAAAGAAGAAATTATCGAAATTTGCAAAGAAGTTCCTGATCTGCCAGGTGATTTGCGGATGTGATGATCACATCCGGAACAATCAACGGTGCGATTTACACAGAAGAGTGTCTTGAGAAGCGTCTCGTGCCATTCATAAGGAAGCACAAAGGATCAACTCTGTTTTGGCCTAGTCTAGCATCCTGCCACTACACTCTTAGAAAAAATCATGTAAATTTAAGTCTCATTGGATGCACATAAAAGGAACGGCCCGTTAGACAGAAATTTGCGTCTGATCATATATTTAAAGGATCATATATAATTGAAATAATAACTTACGTGAAAAGACGTAAAAATAAGTTGAAGAACACAAAATGACATTTTTTTAATGCTGCTAGTGTTTAGGTAAGTAAAAAAGCTTCTTGATGGCAAGTTTATTCTAAAGTATCTAGTTCTATTTACCGTCAGAAAAAAATGAATCGGTAATCAAATCTATTAAAAAAGTAACCACCAAGGCAATATATTGTATTGGTGAAAATTAGCTCAATCTTATCCTGTAGGGTTTTTATTCCTTCATCTCCAAATGCTTGAGAATATTAAAAAAAAAAATAGTGCAAAGCCCGGTCACTCGTCTTTGTCAAACATAAATTTAAGGATGCTGGATGTTGTTGTCATGTTCGGATATTATGAATATTATAAGCACATGAACTCTGTGTGTTACGCTGCGCATCAGTGTTTCATTAAAAAATTAGAATTTGAAAACATTTACACTAATTTCAAGACTTCACCTTTAATTTTGGAGCAATATTTTTACGAGCAATGAAATTCAATCAGTTATGTTAATTATGCTACATGCAGCAATTTGGTAATCTGTTAGGAAAGACAGTAAATTTGATCTTGTGTCTGGTCGTAGCGCGTGGAACTGACTGCGTTAAAAGTAGTTCTGATGTTGTTAACACCAAAGATGGCCAAGTCAATTTAAGGCACTCAAATTCCAGGATTCAGTCTAAAGTGGCTATTTGTTAACGCTTTGTGGACGTAGATTTAAGGTTATCAATTATATTCTAGAAGCTATTGTAAATTTGTCATTCGGAAAGTAACTTTGAGTATGTCAGTATTTATTATTTTGGGTATGAAGTTAGGGTTTAACAGTACATCAAATAGAACATACAATTGAGTTATATTTATCTTTGAATCTTAAAGTATTTACATGCAACAAGGATTACATCACTCGTAATATTCATTATTTTTAAGAGTGTACGCTTGAAACGTGTTAGAGTGGTACCGAGCAAAAGGAATCAATTTTGTGCCAAAAGATATGAACCCACCAACAAATCGCAGCAAGCCGTGCTTTGAAACAGATGTGTTTTGTTTTTGCTGCGTCGTTTTCGCGAAAAAAAATCCAACAATAATTCCTAATTAAACTTAAACTAACAATGAAATCATAAAATCTTCGCGTGCTTTTTGAAAGCCGTAGTGAATACAATCAATTCCCTCCCGACATGTGCGAGTGTCGGTAGTATTTCCCCGTTTTCTGTTTTGTTTTTTTTTCGTGCTTCACCCCCGCACAGAAGAGTTACATCAGCTTAGTTTTGTTTATTACTTATTTATTTATTTTTTTCGTCAAACTAACGTAGACTATTACATTTACATATAATTTTCTTCTTTTTTTTTTAATTTCCTTATGCTATAGTACATTCAGATTTGAAAAAAAATGCATATGTAAATAAAAACTTCGGTTAAGTAGAGAGTGCTTTCATAATATTTTATTAGTTTCTGTTGTTTCGTAAGAAGTAGAAATATTTCTTCAAGTTATGCCTCGACACAGTTAAGTCAATAGTTTCGCAGTGTTGATTATATGTGGTTAATTTAATTAATGGCCCACATTTGGCATAGTTCGTCCGATAATGATTCGTTATGAATAAGTTCCTACTTCTAAGTTGAGGAGAAGGAATATAGAAGTTGAGTTTTGATAAAATTTTAGTTGAATCAATTCGCTGCGAAACGATATCGTTAACAAATGAAACCATTGCAAATTCACGATGCTGCTTCAGCTTTTGTATATTGATAAGCATTCAGCGCGCTTCATAAGATGAGAGAGGAAATGTTGTCCATCCTAATTTCCTAAGAGCATATAATAGAAATTGTTTTTGTACGGATTCTATTCGGCCAATTTGCGTTTTATGAAATGGGGACCAGACCATACTGCAGTATTCCAGAATAGACCTAACATAAGCAACATATAATGTTTTTATTGTGTAGGGATCAACAAAATTGAGGCCAAAGCGTTTTGTAAAGCCTAGCATATTATTTGCCTTATGTATAATTGTGTTATAACGGTCATTGAAAGTTAGTGTAGAGTCTAAGATAACTCCTAAATCCCTAACTCCTTCACATTTTCCAACAACTTCAAAATAGTTTGCTAAATCTTCCCTGCTGTTATATTTTTTGTATATTTTATGACCTTTTTGTTTTTGGTTTTAAAGATTTTTTATATGTCTGTTGTACCAGATTGGATTCCTTCTGTTTCTGAGATGTCGGTTTTTTTCTTTACAGGTAATTCTTGGGAAATAATTTCCAATAAATATTTGTAAAAGACATTTAAAACAGTTTAGATATTTCCTTCATCCCTAAGAATTGTTTGCCAGTTGACACTGTTTAATCTAAGTTTAATAGTTTCGTAGTTGGCGGATCTGTATTCAAAGACTTCCTCGTATTCACAGTCGTTGGGTCTTTGATGTTCATGCATGAACAGAGAATATTTGATTGCTGTGTAAAACGCTTCATTTTTCCACAAGGGAGTCAATGATTCGGTCATACAGAAATCTTCATAAATATTCGTTAACAAAAAGCCCAAATAGCGGTTTTGTTGATTTTTTATGTTATTGATTTGGTTAAGACCCAAAGTGGCAATTTTGTCAAAAATGAACTGTAATGTTTCATTATCTCCAACGACTGGGAGTAGGATGCATTCATTTTCACAGTCTGGAATAAAGTCGGCATGGCGTTGATTGCAGTCGCCATACACTCCCGTTTCATTTTACTCAATTTTTGAGTACAATTGTATACCATCTCTTCTTCTCTCAAGGAAATGTTACTCAATATTCGTAAAAAGCGGATCTACTCAATTTTATGAGTAGATCCACTTCTTACGAAAATTGAGTAACATTTCCGTGCGAGAAAAAGAGATAGTTTACCATTGTACTCAAAAATTGAGTGACATTAAACGGGAGTGTAGATGTGAACTTTAACCTCTGGAGGAAGTTCAGATTAAATTTGTTCAGCAATTTGGAAGAAGGCTTCATAAGCATTTTTAAAAGCATGGTCTGGTGGAAAATACACAGAGGCAAATACGTGTGTTTCACCTGCTATGTGTGATTTCACCCAAACATGTTCAAATTCATTAAATTTTGATGTGCTAATAATTTCTGAGTTATAAGGAGTGTATCGAAAATAAGCTATCCACAAACTTTCTTTCAAATTATGTTGAGAACCGATATTTTATTCATACAAAAAATTGATCCTTTATTGTACGAGGTTAATGAAGACCGGATGAAATTTAAGTTATTCCTTCACGAATTTTCGAACTTTGGATCGAATGCTCTTCATCAAGTTCCGGACAAGTGTTGCATCGCATTTTTTGGACGCTTGAGCCCAAATTTTTTTTGAACTCCTGCATGTTCCCAGCTGCCTTACCAGTCTTCTTGAAGACCCTCTTCACGATTGCCCAGTAACGTTCGATGGGTCGAAGCTGAGGGCAATTTGGTGGATTGATATTTTTCTCAACGAAATCTATACCCTTTTCCGCAAGCCAATTGAGAGTGGTTTTGGCATCGTGAGCCGACGCTAAATCCGGCCAAAACAGTGGAGGTGTACTATGCTTCCTATATAAAGGCATCAATCTCCTCAGGAGACACTCAGATCGATAGATTTCCGCATTTATAGTTCCGGTAGTGTAAAAAATGGTTGACTTCAAACCACAGGAACATATTGCTTGCCACCTTTCAGTACCTTTCGACCGAATTTCTCCACTTGAATCGACCTGTCCGCATAGCTCACATCCTCCACAACGACGGCAGTAAAGTATTGTGGACCTGGAAGGGTTTTTGAGTCCTCCTTTACATAGGTCTCATCGTCCATCAAAACGCATGCATCCGGACGCTGCAAAAGACGCGAATACAATTTCCGGGCCCTTGTTGCTGCTCGCTTCTTCTGTTCTGCACTTTGTTTCGAGATTTTCTGCTTCTTGTAGGTCTTCAGGTGGTTTCGCCTCTTGATACGCTGGATCATTCCGACACTCGTTCCTGCTTTTTTGGCCAAATCACGTATTGACATTGATTTGTTCTTCATGATTAGAGATACCACTTTCTGCTCCAGTTTCGGGTTGGAAGAACCGGGTTTTCTGCCTCTTCCTGGTAGCTCATCCAAAGAATAGTGTTCCCCAAACTTATTAATGATGGTTTTAACACTCGCATGATCAATTCCAAACCGCTTCGCCAATTTCGCATAGTAATACCCTTCTCACTTAGCCATGTGTCCAGAACCTTAATTTTCACTTCCTTTTCAATACGCGACATTTTGAAAACGCAGAATTTGACCCGCACAAACAAGTAAACAAAAGAAAGCTGACAGTCAAACGCACAGCATGCAGTGTTCAGAGCATAAAAACCATACATGCGTACAACGCAAATGTATGTGGATAGCTTATATTCGATACACTCCTTAATTGGCTGAAATGGCAATGAGAACTCCACCGCCTGACTTCTTCTGAGACGTGTGAAAATTCCTGTCGTCTCTGAATACATTGGGTGCACTTCCAAAAATTTCTTCACTACGTACGCTTTCGTCCCAGCTAGTTTCAGTTGCCAGGATAACAGAAAAGGAGGAGCTTAATATACTTTGAAAATTTCCTTAATTTTGACTGGGCTTTTCATGCGATTAAAATTTTGACAGTAAATCATATACGGCTTTTTTTTGCATCGATATTTCAGCAAGGTCAATACAGTGTGAAAAAGAGAAATACTCATGTTGGTGCGTCAACTTTGACGCTAGCTGTGGTCCAAACCACTTAATGGAAACAGTTCAAATTTTGTCCACATTATTTCCAATACTTTGTTAGGCTGTGCTAAAATTTTTATTATGCTACTTAAGTTTTTCACAAAAGTATGTATTTTTGAAATTAGTATGTCCAAAAATGACTTTTTTGACATATGTTGTCAAAACTTCAAAGATTATAAATCTTATAAAATCTTATAATTGACAAAGTTACAGATGGTTGAATATGACGGTTTATGGAAGAAAAATTTTGCTCGGCTTTTTTTTTTGCTACTGAGTGCATAATTTAAAAAAACCAAGATTCCAATGTTGATCTTGAACAATTAGAAAAAAACGCAGAGTTGAATTTTTTAGGATAAATTCATCTTTACCATATTTCTTAAATTATGGTAAATTGATAGAACCTTTCAAAATTTTAGTGGATACTAGATCAAATAAGAATTATATTAATCCGAAATTTGCAATAATTTCTCATGAAGTTGAGAAACCATTTTTTGTGTCATCCGTTGGTGGAGATATCCACATTAACCGTTTTTCACAGGCAAATTTTTTGAAACCATATTCAAACATTAATGTAAATTTTTTTCACTTAAGCAATTTAAAAACATTTGATGCTATAATTGGACATGATACTCTACGAGAGTAAGGTGCAGTAATCGACACTCAAAAAGAAAAGTTATTGATTAACAATGTTTTTGAAATACAATTATTAAAACACAATCTTCAAGAAGTAAATAAACTTACAATACGAGATAATCATCTTTTACCATTTCAGAAGAAGGAGCTCAACTCCGTTTTACATGAATTTCAGGATTTATTTCAACAACCGAATAGTAAGTTACCATTTTCAACGCGAATAAAAGCAGAAGTAAGAACAGTTAATGACAACCCTATGTATTCAAAATCATTCCCTTACGCTCAAAGTCTGAAACCTGAAGTCAATAAGCAAATTTTAAAATTATTAAAAGATGGAATTATAAGTCCTTCAAAGTTCCCTTATTATTCTCCAATATGGATTGTTCAAAAAAAAAAAAAAATGGATGCTTCAAAAGAAAAGAAATACCGCCTTGTCATTGATTTTAGAAAACGTAATACTAAAACGATTAGTGACCGATACCCCATTCCAGACATTTCAACAGTTCTTGCAAATTTAGAACAAATGTCAGACTCTAGGACTAGGACTTTTGGACTCTATGTCAGAAAAAGACATAGAAAAGACTGCTTTTTCTATTAATAATGGCAAATACAAATTTGTTCGTTTGCCATTTAGATTGAAAAATGCCCCTAGTATCTTTCAACGCGTCATGGATGATGTCTTGAAAGATCATATCGGATAAATTTGCTATGTTTACATTGATGATATAATCATCTTTGGAAAAACTTTGGACGAACACTTAGAAAACATAAAACAGTATTTAAAACATAAAAAGGAGCAAATTTTCGAATTCAGAAATCAATAAATCAGAATTTCTTAAAACAGAGGTAGAATTTCTAGGATTTATAGTTTCTGTAAATGGCTTAATGCCGAATCCTAAAAAAACTGAAGCAATAAAAAATTATCCTCAACGTAATAATTTAAAAGAATTAAGAATGTTGTTAGGATTATCGGGTTATTATAGAAGATTTACTAAAGATTATGCTAAATTGGCCAAGCCTCTGACTATCTTACTAAGAGGAGATGACGGTCATGGGAAAATTTCAAAAAATGAATCAAAAAAATTTCCAATACACTTCAATTAAGAAGCTACTAATGCGTTCAATACTTTGAAAAATATATCAACTTCAAGTGATATTCTTTTTTTCCCTGATTTCAATGAACCATTTATAATTACTACTGATGCTTCAAATGTAGCCATTGGAGCTGTATTATCACAAAAAAACAAAAGATGGCGATAAACCAATTTCATTTATTTCAAGAACTTTAACAAAAACAGAAGAGAACTATGCAACGAAAAAGAAATGTTAGCCATAGTTTGGGCTTTGAACAATTTTCGAAATTTTATTTACGGAACAAAAATTCATATTTATACTGATCATATGCCATTGAAATATGCAGTATCTCCAAAAAATGTTAATGCCAAATTAAAGCGATGGAAATCGTACCCTGAAGAACACGATCACGATTTTTTTTTTTTACAAAAAAGGTCTATCTAATACCGTTGCAGATGCCTTACATAGCATTCAAATCGATAAAAACACAATTCATAATCTTACACAATTAAATTCTTTGACACCTACAATTCATTGATCAGACAATGACGATCAGTCGTACATTCCTTCCACTGAATCACCAATTAATG
The DNA here is from genome assembly GCA_024533555.2 of Aedes koreicus. Classification (NCBI taxonomy): domain Eukaryota; kingdom Metazoa; phylum Arthropoda; class Insecta; order Diptera; family Culicidae; genus Aedes; species Aedes koreicus. The sequence goes on along the minus strand of JAHHFK020001972.1, from coordinate 309,682 downwards.
TATTCAAAAACCAGCTCATATTCAAGATTGATTCAAGATCTTCATACAATTTTACACACAATTTTGGAATTCATCAAAGACATTTCTCATATTTCTCAAAACAATTTCTGGAACAAAAATTAAAAGAATTTTTGCTACCAAACGTTCTAAATGGAATTTTAACCTCAGAACCAATAATGGCAATAATCCAGGAAATCTATAAAGACACATATGATCCAAACAGAGTGAAAGCTAGATTTTCTCAAAAAATGGTTGAAGATATTACTGATGAATATGAACAAATTCGAAAAATTCAAAAAAAACATACATATGCTCATTAAAATATCAAAGAAAATATTGGACAGCTAATTAAAATATGTTATTTTCCAAAAATGTACAAAAAAACCAAACAATTTATAAATACATGTGATGTTTGTAAAATTGAAAAATACGATAGAAAACCACAACAAGATTTACCCGTAAAACCACCAATTCCACAGTACCCCGGCGAAATAGTGCATATAGATTTATTTGCATACAACCAAAATAATGTATTCATATCATCAATTGATAAAATGTCAAAATTCGTTAAAATTAAACCAATAAAATCAAGATCTACTTTAGGCGTCCAACAACCACTTATACGATTGGAATATACCGGCATTAATTGTTATGGATAATGAACGAACATTTACTTCAGAAATTATTGAGCAACAAATTAGGAATCTTGGTATACAAATTTTCAAAACACCTGTAAATCATTCGGAAACAAATCGACAAATCGAACGTGTTCATTCCACCATTCGATAAATAATAAGATGTTCAAGAAATTTCGATCCTGATATCTCAGTTATTGATGTTGTTCAAATAGCAGTACATAAATACAATAATTCAATACATTCCTTTATCAATGACACTCCTAAGAATGTGTACACATGAATCAATATAGAAAATTTGAGTATGACAGATTTCGCAACACAAAGACAAAAAAATTAGATAGAGTAATTAAAATCTTTGAAAATAAAAATACAAACATTATAGAACCAATGTATAAGGATTTTCCGATTGGTAGTTATGTATTTGAGAGAAATAACACTGTATCAAAAAGAGAACCTCGTTTTAGGAATTTAAGAGTACTATGATAGAAATTCACGATTGAAATAGCAATAATACCGTTAGGAAAAGCAAAAATAAAATTGGGATACGTTAGAATAATGGAACCCATAGACTTATTGCAAATTCATAAAATTATACTGAGCTTTGACAATATCGTTAACGAAAACATGTACAATAATCAATTATTTAAATTGCTAAGACACAGAAATAATCAACTATATCAAACATATTTAAAATTAATTCCTTACAAACACCGGACCAAAAGATGGGACCGCATTGGCAGAGTTATCAAATGGATTGCTGGAACTCCCGACGCAGATGACTTAAAAATAATAAATGACACAATGAATGAACACGCCAACTACGTAAGCATGCCGACTTCCGATCGTCCGATTTGACTTTCTGGACAAAGCCATTTAAAAGAGGAAGAGTTATCACCCATCGACCCGATCAGCCACCGCCCGCCGATAGGAAGCTTCAGCTAAACAACACCACGCAGCATAGCAGAGTGTGATATTTAATTATCGATAATGATATGGAATGTGCTTGTTATATCGAAACATTCTGTTCATAACAAATAACAGACCCGTAGCTTAGCTAATGACTAGTTCGTGATAAATAAAACAGTTCGAGCTAAACCACAGAACAAGTAGGTTCTTTAAATCCGAAATTACCCTTTTTTAAAAACGCTAACATAAAACCAAGTTGCGTAACTGATATGTACACCGTGTCCCATATATTCTCATACACTTTTTCCTTGCATTGGTGTCGTGCAACTACTCAACATGCTTCACGTATGTGTTGGTGTAGTTTTGCACTATGTTTATACAAACGCTTTTAGGTTAGGTCCGATTGTTTTCATTCGGTGTTTATCTTTTACCAGCGATGAAGGAGTTTCGTGCTGTGGCGATAAAAAAGTTTTTGAAAGGCTAGCGCTCGGGCGCTATTCTCAGAAATTGGAAAAACCTCGGAGTAAAGCGGGATTTTGTGTACCGAACCATCCGAAGGTACCGTGACACCTGCTCGTTGGATGACCGGAAGAGATCCGGTCGTACTCGTACGGTGCGGACTGCACGAGTTGTTAAAGCGGTCAAGGAACGGATTTGACGAAAATCACAGCGCTCTGTACGTACAATGGCCGCAGATCTGACTGTTTCGAGATCGTCAATGCACAATATACTGCAAAATGACCTCGGAGTGTCGGAACCTTCCAAGCAGCAACGACTCGAAAGAGCAAGTCTGCTTTTGTCGCGGCACGGTGGGGAAGAATTTATCTTTTCCGACGAAAAGTTATTCGTCTTGCAACAATTCCACAATGACCAGAACGACAGATTGTGGGCTCTGTCTTCGAGAACTGTTCCAGAGAGTGATAGGAATATTCCACGGTTCCAAAGTGCAGCGTCAGTGATGGTTTGGGGGGGAATTTGCAAGCGAGGCAAATCACCACTGGTTTTCATCGAAAAAGGCGTTAAAGTGAATGCCGTATATTATAAAACGGAAGTTTTGGAGAAAGTTGTCCAGCCATATGTGCAAGAGGTGTTTGGAGATGATCACTATGTGTTTCAGCAGGACGGAGCGCCATCGCATACTGCAAATCTCGTTCAGGGCTGGTGCCGAGAAAATTTGACCGACTTTTTGAACAAGAATGAATGGCCTCTCAGTTCACATCTGAATCCCTTGGATTATTTCGTATGGTCATACATGCTGGCGAAGGTAAATGACCACAGGGCGTCTAATATGAACCAATTCAAACCCGTAATCAAACGAATTTGGGACGAAACGCCGATGGAAGTCGTGCGTGCCGCCTGTGACGGTTTCGAGAAACGTCTGGAGCTGGTCAAGAAGGTTAAAGGCGGTGTTATTATAAAACATATGCTTTAGTTGATCAGTATTATATTGCAATATAATGGTTAAAGTTATCAATAAAATCTGGATTATCGATGTGAAATAAATAGAGTTCTATTTTGTATGAGAATATATTGGACACGGTGTAAATGTTGTTTAAACACCGCATGAATTTTGGAAAATCGTGTTTCTTGATCACCTTGAAATAAGTCGACTTTGCGAACCAGTTTCTTGCTTCTGCTGAGTTTTCTGTCAAGTTCTGTGAGTTCAACTGTCCATAGTCCATAGTCCATAGGTTCTTTTTGAACCTCGTAAATAAAATCAGTATTTTTCTCATTTATATCATAGGCGTAGCCAGGATTTCGAATAGTGGGGGGGCTTATTTTTTTTTTTAGAGACAGAGAGAGAGAGAGAAGAGAGATAGAGTTAGAGAGAGAGAGAGAAAGAGAGAGAGAATTACATCGTCTTCAACCAGTTGCTGCACAGACTGAACACTTAACATTATACAACGGACAACACAACGCCCGGTGGACTATTCTAGACTTGATCTGGAATGAAAAAAAAAGATTTTAAAAATTCTTGATTTTCCCCAAGTTTTAAAATCGAATCCCATTATAAAGGAACCATGCTGAAATCTTACGGGTACTGTAATGTGTCAAAATATTCATTTTACAGTCATGTTGGATTTTTGTATACGACAACCACGGAGTTTGTTAACAGCTTTTAATAAAAATGTACTTTTCCTCGCGACCCGCTCGCCCACACTGAAAATTAAATTTCGTTTTTATTACGACATCGAATGTAGAACTAACGAATCTATTCGTTGTTTTCTACACCGAAATTGATTTGTACTTTTCAAGAAACTACCTTCGTATTCAATGCCAAAATGCTGTTACATAACTGTTAAAAGCACGAAGCATTAGTTGACACAGAAAGAACACTCGTTCATTGTACGAAAACAATACAAAATGCTACGAATATTTTGTTATCAATAAGAATGCATGGTTACATGATTGACTGACAGAACTTCTATATCGACTTAGTATGTATGTAATTGAAAAAAAGCGCAAACCACGAGGAGTTGTTCAGATTTTTTTTTTTAATATTTCTGAAATGAGGCTCGAACCTGTATTTTTGGGAAGACTTGTTATTGAATCCGTGGTTGATCTCACTAAGCCATGTTGACTCGTTAGAAGTTACTTGATTAATGAGTATGAACTTATAACTCTCGATAGCGCTTTAATTTTTATTTTGGGATAAATCAATGATTCCAGCCCACCCAAGCAGCAAAACCAACATGTATGAGTACGATTGAAGAAAAGCAGCGATAGGTTGGTCTTCACAAAATTCATTTCGTGCATTGTACAAAAAGGTGTAATGACAGCATTTCACCAGATGACAAGCATAAAGAATGTTTCATACAAATTACGAGGAATTTATTCTATGAACAAAATCCATGTTTACGAAACAAGGGAAAGCTAATTCACGAAAATAAATTTTCAGTGCATATACTGACAAAGCAACACCGCAAAAACATCGTGTTCTTACTCACCGTGCTCACACCGTTTCAATAGAATTTTTTTTAATGGTTGTTCAAATAATAAGTGATTAGCTTTTAACAAACATACATTTTGAGTTTTGGTGGTTCATAGCTTATGGTTTGTGTCCTCTTAACTTACCTGCAGTTTAATTATTTTCTCTGTTTTATCTGAACAGGAAAATCATGCATAACTTTACAAACCGACGTAAGTTGCGATTGTAACCATCTGTGATTTTTGTGATAAATTGTTGCTACTTGTAATCTTAATACACGAGTAATAAGAAATAATTTAGGAAGTTTTATTCATCAATGACGAAAAGGAATTCATATGCGTTCTATCTGCTACTCCTCAATATTTTTAAAATAGTTCAGATACACTGGTGTATCTGCGTTTTGAAATTTGAACCGATTTATCTGATATGATCCAAGTGAAACATGATCTGTTGAGACGTGGTGTATGTAGCAATCATGGTATAGTGTCGTCGTATCAGTGTGTCTGTGTATCTGAGTAGTATAAAATAAATACGGTGTATTATTGAATGTTATTAAAATTGTTGTTCAAATTCGAGAAAAATCATCATTTTGCATAATTTTCTCTTCGTGGTTATTACAGCAGCATTTATTTAGTTTTGTTCGTTTGTTTCTTTTTATTACATTTATGGTACTACTAGATAACAATAAATCAAAGAACTGCTAATGATTTACAAAAATCATTGCGCAATTCACACAATGTGCACTCACCAGCAGAGCACTTTTCCGAAATCAAATTTAGAATGAGAAGTAATGAACATCGACTTTAATAGTAGCTTTCTTCTGGGTTCATGTGAGTGTTCTCGACTTGTTGTGGTATGTATTTGATTGATGAATTTCCTACCAATGAAGCTATTCAACTTAGTATTGTTTTAAAACCGAGTGCTAACCGAGTGTTTATGTATGTATTCTATCCGGTGATCCGTTTTGTTACAAACATTCTTCTATTTATGAACACGCGCCGAACCATCGCACATAAATTCAGCGCGTTTTTCCCCATAGAAACGGATAAAATCTTTGATCGAGGGGTAGCTCTCGAATTTTCCGGTCCGCCTCTAAGCATCTTGCTTTGAGGTACCAGCTGGGTCTCCACTGGTGGACTGCCTGTCGATCTGCCAAATTTGGAAGACGTCTGCATTGAGTTATCTCAAATTATAATAATCCGTCCACTACATCACAATATATTGGGATTGGTTGAGCAGATTGGAGATAATGAAATCATTGGATATAGGAACCAGTCTCCCCCGGTTGGTGCTAAACGGATGAGCCTGGACATCAAAAGAAGCATAAAGTTGCCAGAAGGCACGAAATGCATCTACGCACTCTTATTTTTACCAAATCCCTCAATCGCAAATTTAAATGGATTAGCATAGATTGTTCTTAAGAAGCCTCTACTTGATTGATACAGTTGTAAAAATTGAAAGTTTATGAAAAAGAGTATGCTTCGAGCATCGGCTGTGAAAGGTTGTGTCGATGCTTAATTACGCACTATTTTGCTATCGGACATGGCGCGTTTCGTATTGTTTCGGTTATCTATAATTCAGCGATGCGAGTTATTTAGCCACAATACCTTTTTGTGAGTGGCTCCAATACCATCCTTACTATTGGTTTAAATCGGTTCAAATCGGATTTTCAGCATTATAGAGAATCTTTTTGTTTTTTCAATGAAAAACCACCACCACACTTTGTGAGTGGCCCCTATAGCATCCTCACTGTTGGTTTAAATAGGTTCAAATCAGAAATCGGTACTAATATTTCAATATTTCACTAAACGCCGCGTGAATTCAGCTTATCGTTTACTAAAAAGAATCCTGCTGCCACCCAATCCTGTTATCCAACATCCCAGTGAAAGTGCAGAGGCAGTTTCGGCTTCCAATAACGGGTGTCCACTAAAAAATGAGAATGATTTCAATACTTTTCCATCAGAACAAAAACGGCCGCATAGAAATGTCACTTTAGATGAATGAATCGTTGCACTCTCCAGAAAATTTTCATACACTCTTATTTCACTCTAACATGTTCAGTCGTGTTCAGCATGCCGTCGAAACAGGAAGAACTGCGCGCGCGCGTTGTACAATTCTTTCAAGCGAACGAAGATCGTGGAAAAAAATACACGGTGGACCATTTTTGTCGTGAAAAAGTTCCGGTATCCACCGTATACCGTATCCTGGCATGCATGAGAGTAACCCGGAAGAAAGGTTGCGGCCGTCCAGCGAAAATAATGAATGAGAAAACGCTCCGCTCGCTGCGCAGCATGTTCAACAACAAGGATTCGGTAAGTCAACGGGAAGCAGCCCGAAAGTTCCATTGTTCGAAGTCACTCATCTGCAAGACGCTAAAGAAAGAAGGAATAGTGTGTAGAAAGAGAGTACACAGATGAGCAGATTCAAACCGTGAAATCCCAATGCCGCTGGATGACTCGGAATTACGGCGAAAAATCTTTCGTTCTGGACGACGAAAGCTACTTTCCTCTTTCGAAGTCTCAGATACCGGGAAACGACCGATTCTACACTAAGGACAAATCTACTACTCCTCCAAAAGTAATGTATAAGTTCAAGCACAAATTTGAATCGAAGGTTATGTTATACATCGTAATATCCGATAAGGGTATTTCGAAGCCGTGGTTCAAACCAAGCGGTTTGGCCATCAACCAGGAGGTGTACCAAAGAGAGTGTTTGCAGAAAATACTCATCCCATTTCTTAAACAACATCACTCGGATGGCAAATACGTGTTTTGGCCGGACAAGGCATCATCGCACTACGCAAAAAAAACGCTAACGTTTTTGGAGAGCCAAAATATACCATATGTCCCAAAATACCGGAATCCGACAAATCTGCCACAGTGCCGTCCTATCGAGGATTTCTTCGGTCTTTTGAGCTCCATGGTATACAAGGATAATTGGAAGGCCAAGAACACCAAGCAACTTACCAACAGGATCAAAAACTGCATCCGAAAAATCGATGTGGCTGCCGTCCAACGGTCATGTTCCAGCATAACGACTAAGCTGCGCCGCACGGCGGACCACGGACCATATGACAATATTCACTAAACTTAGTTTGAAGATTTAAGTTGACCCTTTTAATAAAATAAATCAGTTTGAACAAAACTTCACTGGTATTTTTTTCCTGACCCATTCTTTTCGTTCTCATTATTTAGTGGACACCCGTTAAAACGAGTATCGCCTCGACACATTCCTACCCTTTTCTTATTTGACATGCATTCGGGTGAAGCAGGCGCCAGTATTGCCTTAGTTTGGGATGACCAGTTTTTACACATTGAGGATTTATGCTAGTCTCAACCATCATCTGTTGGTTCTCTGTGTTATAACAGCTGATCTGGCAGCAACGGAGTAGCAACCTTGAGCGGTCAATCATGCTCATTATCTTGCTCATGCTCATAGAAAGACGGAAACAATATTTCAAAATACTGAATCAAACTGTAAGATTTGATTCACATATATTCTAAAATAATAAAAAAATAATATCCCGTAAGGGTGTTTTTTTTTGGGGGGGGGAGTTTTTTTGGGTTGGGCGGCATATATTATGTATTTATTTTATATTTTTTTTTTGTTTATTTTTTTTTTTTATGTTTTTTTTTTTTTTTTTTTGTTTGTGTTGTTTTTTTTCCCCCGAAAGTTGTAATTTTTGTTATATTTTTTTTTTTTTTTGTTACCAACAGAGAAAATTTGTGTGTGGATTTTTTTTTTCTTTTTTCGCTGGGGGGAAAAAAACAATCAATGCTTGAATCATAGTTAACTACCAGGAAGAGGCAGAAAACCCGGTTCTTCCAACTCGAAACTGGAGCAGAAAGTGGTATCTCTAATCACGAAGAACAAATCAATGTCAATACGTGATTTTGCCCAAAAAAGCAGGAACAAGTGTCGGAATGATCCAGCGTATCAAGAGGTGAAAGCACCTGAAGACCTACAAGAAGCAGAAAATCCCGAAACAAAGTGCAGAACAGAAGAAGCGAGCAGCAACAAGGGCCCAGAAATTGTATTCGCGTCTTTTGCAGTGTCCGGATGCATGCGTTTTGATGGACGATGAGACCTTTGTAAAGGTGGACTCAAAACCCCTTCCAGGTCCACAATACTTTACTGCCGTCGTTGGGGAGGATGTGAGCGATGCGGACAGGTCGATTCAAGTGGAGAAATTCGGTCGAAAGGTACTGGTATGGCAAGCAATATGTTCCTGTGGTTTGAAGTCAACCATTTTTTACACTACCGGAACTATAAATGCGGAAATCTATCGATCTGGGTGTCTCCAGAAGAGATTGTTGCCTTTATATAAGAAGCATAGTACACCTCCACTGTTTTGGCCGAATTTAGCGTCGGCTCACTATGCCAAAACCACTCTCAATTGGCTTGCGGAAAAGGGTATAGATTTCGTTGAGAAAAATATCAATCCACCAAATTGCCCTCAGCTTCGACCCATCGAATGTTACTGGGCAATCGTGAAGAGGATCTTCAAGAAGACTGGTAAGGCAGCCGGGAACATGCAGGAGTTCAAAAAAAAATTTGGGCTCAAGCGTCCAAAAAATGCGATGCAACACTTGTCCGGAATTTGATGAAGAGCATTCGATCCAAAGTTCGAAAATTCGTGAAGGAATAACTTAAATTTCATCCGGTCTTCATTATGTTCAAGTTTAACCTCGTACAATAAAGGATTAATTTTTTGTATGAATAAAATATCGGTTTTCAACAAAATTTGAAAGAAAGTTTGTGGATAGCTTATTTTCGATACACTCCTTATATATTTTTTTTTAAACTACTATTTAGTTGGGTTTTTTTTTTTAAAAAAAAACCCCCGGGGTTTTCCCTTTTTCCCTTTTTTTTCTACAACTTAAAACAAAAACCAGGCCACTTCCCCCCGAGGAAAAGGGAAAACCCCCCAAAAAAAAAAAAAAAAAAAAAAAAAAATAAAAAAAAAAATAAAAAATCTAAAAATAAAATCAAAAGTTAGGGGGCGGCAATGGCCCCACCCTGCCCCCCTCTAGCTACGCCTATGATTTATATTTAAATTAACCAAAAACAAAATTCTTGAACTGATCGAGGCATGGAGGCTACCATTAAATAAACTTTTTGATGTAAAACCAAACTATATTTTTTTATATTTGAATCCAATGTTTAAGGAATGTTATAAAATCTTCAAATAATAACAAGTATCTTTATTGGGCGTTATCATCATACCATTGAAGTGACATTTATTGAATTTTCGTTACTGATCTGCCGTGTAACGCCTATCAGTCCCAAATTAATAGGAAAGCAAGCAAGGATGGGACTGATATGCGTTTCACGGCAGTGATTGTATCATTATAATTTCCAGAAGGCCACCTTCACTCGCAATGCTAACAATCACTATTGATTTTGACAGGGGTACATCATATTCAGCTTTCGTATATCTTTCATGGTCAATTTTTCTCGTTGTCCTAGCTCAACATTTTCGTGCTGGAATTCAGTAAGATTTTCAGAGTTATTAGTTCACACCCTCATTAAACCCCTCATACTCACCAAAGGAATGATTGTGTCCTGTCCCGTTGCACTGTAAGCCAATCCACTTCGGTGCAGAATACTCTCGTAATCGTAAGACATTCCAAAGTCATCGAACTCTCCGGGAGCCATTTTGTCAAAGTAGACCCTTTCATGATTGTTTACATTACCCAGAAGAATTTTCACGTACAGATCCCGATCCGGCCGGCTGTCGGGATGCACGAATCCTAGCACATGCATCAACTGGTGCATGATTGGACCCTTGACCACACATCCCCGGGAGTCTAGGTTAAGCAACTGTTCGCCCCCCTGCATTCCCAGGGCCGCCCAGCAACCGGTTTCCTGTGTCGTTATGAGCACGTAATTTTTATGCTTGGCCTCCTTTGGCCTGAACCTAATGCAGCTGACATCTTCAATCTCCTTCATGGCAGCCTGTACAACAGCTTGCTGCATTCCAGCTAATTCACACACACACACGCACAAAAGATAAGTTGAACAATTTCAATCCTGCGCAAGTATCTCACATCGAAACTTACTGAAATCGGCACTAAACACATATGGGACGGTACTCTCCGCCCAACTGGTGATCGTGTCCCTAAGACCGTTGTTCGCATCGGAGGTTTGCTTGATCACCAAATCACCTTGCCGTTGGCGGCCAAGCTCCTCGAATGGATGATACAAGGATCCACAGGTCAGGGCCGCACAGGCTAGGAGCAATGTCCCAGCGAATAGGTTCTACGGAAGGATTTGAGTATTACATTGAAGCAAACGGTCCCGAAGCAAGCTAAAGGCCTCCACTCACCTTCAACATTTTCGAAATGTACTCGCTCTTCCCGGAAAGTCACAGCTCGTACTGACATATCTTCTCGTGTGAATAAGCATAACTACAACAATTTTCGGCAACGGTATATTTGCATTTTGATAAATTCGAGACAAGCAGCCATAATACGGTCGGGACTGTATAAAGTACGGCTTTTTGTTTTACTATAGCATTGCGGAATTAATTTTGGTTTTTTTTTTTGCTTCGTATCAGACTACAATTGACGGGTTATTACGCAGTTTGCACACCGGAAGTGATGATTTAGATTATTTTAGCTCACTTCGAGCGTCAGTTGAGGGTCGTTGTTGGAAATGTGTACCAACAGTACCGGTAGAATTCGATATGCGTTTGGTCAGATGGAGGTTTCGAAAATATTTACAGTCGGGTACCGATCTTTTCAGTTAATTGGGACATTAAAAATCGAAACGGTAAAGATCGATGGGTCTGTTCATAAACCACGTATGGGATATTCAATAATTGGGGGAAATGAGGTCTATCTCAGTTGTTTCAAAAGATAAACATCTACGGTCTTTGGCAGAATTATTGTACGGAGTTGGACTAACAAACGTGTTTCATTGGATTCCGGTTTAATTGGGAATTTCACCGCTAGAGGCGCTTTACCTTCAGTAAACTTGTCCTAGTGGCTAATCCATTCCAGAGGGGGCCACCCGGGCGCCATACTCCCCCCCCACCCCGCCCCTGTATATATAATAACCCCCCCCCTGTTGATTACCCCCCCCCAACCCCCCACTTAAAAGAGAGGGCTCTCCCCCCCAAAATTTTCCTGTGGGCCCACCCCCCCCGAAATGGTAGCCACATATGTTCGAAATTCTCTTACTAACTGGCGCTAGTGTGCATATGTTGTGCATGTTTCAGTTTGACTATGCTGTAAAGGGAGTACGGAATCAAATTGCGACACGCACAAATATTCGGCAAAATTCACCCGTTCAACCAATCATCTTCAAACTTTCAGGGAGTAGAATAAAACATGTTATGAATATTTTCCCATGTTTGTTTTAATCAATTTCAATTCCATATCCAAATGCACAAACCTTCTTCTTTACACAACTCATAAGGTCCTGTACAACATTTGGACCAACTTTTTTTTTTCGTGGCAATCCATTTTTTCTTCATATCTTCCTCCGATTTCACTTCTTTAGGATGCTTCCGAAGTGTCTGCTTCATGATGGCCCAGTACTTTTCAATTGGCCGCAGTTCCGGTGCGTTCGGGGGTTGAGATGCTTCGGCACGAAATTGACCTCCTTAGCCTTGTACCACTCCAAAACCTCTTTCGAGTAATGGCACGATGCTAAATCCGACCAGAAAATCGTAGGACCATTGTGTGACCTCAGAAGAGGAAGTAAACACTTTTAGAGGCAGGTCCTTTAGGTACACCTGCCCATTGACCGTTCCAGTTGTCACGAATGGGGTGCTCCACTTTCCACACGAGCAAATTGCTTGCCAAATCATTTTTTTTTTTTGGCAAACTTTGACATCTCCTGCTTTCTAACGTCCTCAGGGAACATCGAATTTATGTTGAGCAGTGAAAAACTGGAGCCCCGGAAGCTGCCGGAAGTCTGCTTTTACATGCGTCTCATCATCCATAACGAGGCAATCCGGTTTCGTCAACATCTGGGTATAGAGCTTCCGTGCACGTGTTTTACCAACCGAAATTCTGCCGTTCATCGCGGATAGGCGCATTTTGGACTTTGTACGTGTGTAGTTTCTTTGCCACATCTCGAACTGAACTGTTGGGATTCCTCTTGAAAGCTTGAACTACCCGCTTGTGATCCTTAACACTATAAGGAGATCTATTTTTGCCACTTTTTTCTTTCCGATCGATGGTCAAACGTTCGTGGTACCCATTTAAAACTCGATACACCGTAGAATGTACCATTCCCAGCTTCCTGCTGGATTTTCGAGGTACGTGCGCAAAATTTCTTTGCGCCGGTGCTGTTCTTCCGACTCCATCTTCGCAACGATTGTACATCTTGTAATGAAACTTACACAGCGTAAACAAATACACATTGAACTAATTCCACCCAAAATTTCAAAAGAAAACACCCAACGGGTAAACAGTTACAGTCATTTAAAAGTGGTGCAATTTGATTCCGTACAACCTTTATCTCGAGAGCCTCTCAAATTACGATATTACATTCTTCAGTAAATTTGTTCTAGTTATCAAGTCCATTTACAAAGAGTCATGAAGTTTGAGCCGTCGAAAGGCATGTTTCGGTAAAAATCTGTATTTTGCCCTTCCTAATTGGTTCTTCCAGGAATTCGGGTTGTCCCAGAATGTTTAATATAATTATTGATCCATTTTAATGCTAGAAGAAGACTACTCAACAAAAATCATGAAGTTTGAGCCGTCTAAAAGTAAGTTCTGATGAAAACTTGTTTCTGTCACCGCCTCACGGATCGTCGCAAAATATGCCTTCTTCCGGCACAGATTCCTTGTGGCTGATTCGTTCAAAAAGGGCAGTACTCACCAGAAACTTAAAATTGGGACTCTAATATGCATTTTGACTGCAAAGACATTAAAATTTGGTCATACATAGTTTCCACAATGTGAGTTTCAAATCCGGGTCGATATGATCCGAAACACCTTATTCGTAACCTTTTTTAACAGCCCTTCAGAAATGTCTAAAAAAATTGGGTTCGATGCAGAAACGTAACTTCCTATGATTTAGGAAAAGCCAAGAAAATTCAAACGTCTAGATGCTTATTTTAAAAGTTATTTTTTAAATCCATTCCGGGTGATATTGACCCCGACACCTAAAGAAGGTAAATTTATTTCGCCTCTATATCCGAATGCGTGAACCCTGGCTTCAACCCCATCCATAAGGTTCTGCACGACCTCAGAATCGCCAGTGCACACTGGGCCAGAATGAAAAATTAGCAGGAATAAAATCTTATCACTATGAAGATTCAACTTTTGAACAAAACTGTCTTCGGCAAAGTTGCAGTTTATAATTAGGGCTTTAGTTTGACGTCAGTTTCAGTTAGGGTTGTCCTTGAATATATCGAAATAAAAATTCTATCTTTCACATTTCTTGATATAAAGCAATACAATGCAAGACAAAGTTGTTCCTTATTGAATTTAAAGCAAATATGCTGCAAAAATCATAGTCGTAGGTCTTTTGTGTCAAAAGTTTTGATCCCGCCACGCCTAGTGAACCAACGAGCCCCAACGTTCCTACAGCTAACGCTAACGATAAATTATGTCCACACCTAGGTCGTGGACAGAGGATCGTCAAGCGTACAAAAGGTCACAAAAAGGGGCAACGATGAGTGGAACGAGCGACAGATAGTAAACAAACCGGCCATTGACCGAATTGAAGTGCGATCATCGAGTTGTTTCCTATTATTAAATACTTACAATCTATATTATATTCCTCTTATCATAATCAGATACATAAAACTTACTTTCTACTTGTGATTCCGGTGGATTTAAAACTACAAATCTCTAAATCTACTTAGCTTAAGGTGAGAACATGAAAATACCTAGTCTATCTTATACTAATGTGACCTATAAAAACTAGCTACCTATACCTGAAGATTGTAAAGCATTGCTAAGCGACCAGCATACCAGCTTTAAGAAAAGCTAGAGTAAGTAGCATAATGCCCATCGCCTATTTACAGTATATACATAATTAAATAATTGATTGAATCGGTTAGGCAACTCAATTGAACAACCTAGTAACTGTGTCCGCCAAGGCTTTAGAAAGTTGCGATAACGAATCACTAAATGTAAGTCATATGAGTTATGTTGATCTAAATTTAAGCTATTCACCCCGTTAAATCCTACTTACAGGAATTTTGTAATTCTGCATTCTTCAAAATAAATTCACAAAATTAACGATTCGTTCATCGCCCAACATCTTACAAAATTCATTTACGGGTAATTTTGCGATGTCTGCTAAAGGATCAATGCCCGGATCTGGCAAGGCCGGCCCTGCCGAAGCTAAGCTCACTGATCGTCGAGAAGGTGGAGTGACTGCGACGTCCTCAGCGGCCAGAGTTTGGAGTGAAATAGCCATGTCTACAGGGGATTCTACTGCACTTACCATAATCGATAACCCTACTGTCGCTGCGAGTGCAACGAATGCAGCAGCGGTCGCGACGTGCGATACAGTGAGTGTTATGAGGCAGATAGACGGCCCATCGCGCATTGCAGCAGGAATCTCCAGTTCTTCGGCTAGTCTGGTAAAGGCAGCAGGTCCCCCTCCTACCCACCAGGTAAATGTTGAAGTTGCCAAAAAAGTGAATGCCAATAAGAAAGGCACAGTCCCGAAGCAAGCGGCTTCGACTATAGAACCGAATTATAAATCCCCCCTTTCAAATATACGCGGGAAAATCGTTGTCAGGCGGAATCCGGAACGCCGCGCACGCCCAAATCGGTACAATAGCTGTGAGTGGTGTGCAGACAGTGACAACAGCAGAATGGTGCAATGTGATGGCTGCGATAGATGGTTCCATTTTTCTTGCGTGGAAGTTACCGAAGGAATAGCTGAAATCAGTTGGGTCTGCCCACTGTGTCCAGTTGAAAGGAGCAAAGACGATCATGAAGCCCTTGCTGAAGACGCCCGAGCAGTATGGCAGGCCAATAATCCACCCCGAAAGAACTCCGGCGGAACAAGTTCATACGGAAAGAAAAGCAGCAAACGGAGTGAGCAGCGGAAGATAGACTTGAAGCTGCAGAAGCTTGAGGAGCAGAAGAAGCTGGAGCAAAAGTTCCTGGAGGAGAAGTTTAAAATCTTGGAAGAGTTGGAAGATGATGATGCGACAGATTTGGACGACGAGGACCTCGAGAAGATGTCCAACGTTTCTCAATGGATCAGAGATACTGAACGTGGTAGAGCAGCCCAAGCTAGAGCCCAAGATTCTGGCGTTGTGGACGAAGATTTGCCGGAGTTTTCTAGGATGGAGCTAGCGGGAATCGATGAGCAGTTAGCAGCGATCGACCAACGACGAGTAAGCCAGCAACGTCGTTCGCAAGGAGAGTTTCGTAATGCATTACCTGAATTCGCTCCCGAACAACGTTCTACGCCGCAGACGAATCGAACATCCGTTCGTTTTACTACGTCCCCGACACCCAGACTAACAATGCAGCCTCTCTCGCGTCCATCGCTGACTGGTACAACGTTCCCAGTAACGGAACCAGAATCGACTCCTGCGGATGAGACTATATGTATCCTCAACCGAAGCCAGCTGGCCGCGCGACAAGCGGTTTCGAAAGATCTACCTGAGTTTGATGGAAACTCCGAAGATTGGCCACTGTTTTTCTCGATGTACACGTCATCAACGCAGATGTGTGGCTTTTCAAATGAGGAAAACATGCTGCGACTACGAAAGTGCCTAAAGGGTAGGGCGCTGGAAGCTGTAAAATGCAGACTGTTACATCCATCCAACGTGTCTGGAGTCCTTTCAACGCTAAGGATGCTCTATGGCAGGCCAGAAGCGATTGTTCAAGCAGCGATAATGAAAATTCGCTCCTTACCATCACCGGAGATCGATCGTTTAGAGAGCCTGGTCAACTTTGCGCTAACCGTCGAAAACCTGGTAGCTACGATAGAAGCATGTGGTGTCAAAGATTTCGTGTACAACGCTTCGCTCAAGTACGAGTTAATTGAACGACTACCGTCAACGTTGAAGTTAGACTGGGCGAAACAAACCCGAGGCAATCCAGCTCCAAATCTCGCGAATTTCAGTTCCTGGCTATACTCTTTGGCAGAGGATGCAAGTACAGTCATGCAGACGTCCACCAACGTTTCACGAAGCCGTTGCAACAAGAAAGACGCATTCATCAATGTCCATTCCGAAGCAGACAATAGGCGGTCAGGATCCCCTGCCGTTTCAGCGAAAGGTACGCGTATCCAATCACAAGAACCAAAGGAATGCTTCACGTGTAATGGTTCTTGCCTTTCGGTCGCAAAGTGTAAACGTTTCGCCGATTTGAGCTACGAGTCAAAATGGGCAGTAATTCGTGAAGCGAAACTGTGTCGTAAATGCCTCCGTAAGCACAATGGCATGTGTAGACAACAAAATAAATGCGGAATCCACGGGTGTACTTATCTGCATCACCCCCTGCTCCACAATGAGCGAGCTGAAGCCACCAGTAACTCCTCCAGAGCTGAAGCAGCTATGAACACCAGTTGTAACGTACATCAAGGCCAAACAAATAACGTGTTGTTCCGTATTATTCCAGTGGTGCTCTATGGCCCGTCAAAGACGGTTCATACTTACGCTTTCATCGATGATGGGTCTGAACTTACGCTGATGGAACATTCTCTTGCAGAGGAGCTTGGACTGCAAGGACCTCAGAAGGCACTCTGCTTGAAATGGACAGGCGGTACCAGACGAATGGAGAACGAATCTCAAAAAGTACAGGTGGCTATTTCTTCCATAAAGAACACTTCCCAAAAGTATAAACTGGCGGATGTTCGCACAATACAGGAGATGAAACTCCGGTCACAAACTTTGATAGCCTCCGAAATGCAAAATCGGTACAGTCATCTCGCCGGAATCCCTTTCGATTCCTACATCGATGTAAGTCCACGAATTCTGATAGGGCTGGACAACGCGCAGCTAGGACATGCATTCAAGAGTCGAGAAGGAAA
Source organism: Aedes koreicus (assembly GCA_024533555.2). Classification (NCBI taxonomy): domain Eukaryota; kingdom Metazoa; phylum Arthropoda; class Insecta; order Diptera; family Culicidae; genus Aedes; species Aedes koreicus. The sequence continues at coordinate 292,243 of JAHHFK020001972.1, read as the reverse complement.
ACCATCCGAACCGATAGCTGTTAAAACACGTTTAGGATGGATCGTGTACGGGAGCTGCTCATCCAATCATTATTCTGAAAGTCATGTCAACTACCATGCTATACAAGTGTGTAAGTGCAACGAAAGTTCCAACGAAAGTCTCCACGCAGCGATGAAAAACTATTTCACTCTCGACAGCATGGGTATCTCCAAGCCTGACAAGTTACCGATCTGTGCAGACGATCACCGCGCTATAGAAATTCTGGAAGCGGTTACAACACTCAAGGATGGACGTTTCGAATCGGGTCTTCTCTGGAAATATGACGCTGCTAGGCTTCCTGACAGTAGAGCGATGGCCCTCAGGAGATGGGAGTGTTTAGACCGGAGAATGAAGAGGGACGAAAGATTGGCGGAGGCACTGCGTGCAAAAATTGCAGAGTACGTCCAAAAAGGGTACATCCGAAAATTGACCAGAGATGAGCTGACGATCCGCCAACCGCGTGAGTGGTATCTGCCAGTGTTTCCGGTGTATAATCCGAATAAACCTGGAAAATTGAGGCTGGTGTGGGATGCAGCAGCTACCGTCCACGGAATCTCCTTGAACTCAGTCTTATTGAAAGGACCCGACCAGCTGACGTCCCTATTAGCAGTCTTGATCCAGTTCCGGGAGTTCCGAATCGCGATATGCGGGGACATAAGAGAAATGTTTCACCAGGTTCTAATGAGAAAGGAAGATCAGCATTGCCTACGATTTTACTGGAAAGAAGATGCAGAAGACGGTGCGCCGGATGTATACGTTATGTCAGTGATGACATTTGGCGCTTGCTGCTCGCCCACAACAGCCCAGTACGTCAAAAACATCAATGCGAAACGATTCGAACACAATTACCCGGAAGCCGTCGACGCCATTGTAAGGAAGCACTACGTCGACGACATGCTTGCTAGCGTCGAAACGGAGGCAGAAGCTGTTATATTGGCGCACGACGTGAAACGAATTCACGCTGCCGGAGGATTTGAAATGCGCAACTGGTTGTCAAATTCTTCCACCGTCCTGGCATCCCTCCAGGAAGCTACGACTGACGAGAAGAACCTCGGAATCGGAGACGAAGACGTTACCGAAAAAGTACTCGGTCTTTGGTGGAACACGACTACGGACTGCTTCACCTTCAAGGTATCTGCCCGATACGATCAAGACCTGTTGTCTGAACGCCGTCGACCTTCTAAACGTGAGGTGCTTCGAACACTTATGATGATGTTTGATCCGCTGGGTTTTATTGCGCACTTCCTCATGTACCTAAAAGTCTTACTACAGGAGATTTGGAGGTCATCAGTCGACTGGGACACACCCATCGAAGAACCACAGTTCAAGAAGTGGCTGATATGGTTGCAAGTTCTGCCTAAGGTTACAAATGTTCAGATTCCACGCTGTTACAGAACACGTGTGTCAGTAGAAAGCAGTTGTAAAGTTCAAATGCACACGTTTGTCGATGCGAGTGAGAGCGGATTTGCAGCGGTTGTGTATCTCAGGTTCGAAGAAGGAGACGTTATCGAAACCGCGTTCGTCAGTGCAAAAACAAGAGTCGCTCCATTAAAATTCCTTTCCATCCCTCGCTCAGAATTGCAAGCCAGTATCCTCGGAGTTCGCCTAGCGAACAGTGTTGCTCAATCACTATCCGTTAAGGCTTTGGACCGCTACTTTTGGACAGATTCCAGAGACGTTCTCTGCTGGCTGAACTCTGATCACCGTCGATACAGCCAGTTTGTAGCATTCCGGGTAAGTGAGATACTGGAGACTACCGATGTGAAGGAATGGCGGTGGGTTCCAACAAAACAGAACGTGGCCGACGAAGGAACAAAATGGACGCAGCCTCCCAATTTTAGCGCCTCTAGCCGCTGGTTTCAAGGACCGGAATTCCTCCGGCTGTCTAAAGCGGAATGGCCCGCTAATCTTCAATGTGAAACAACGGATACGGAGTTACGCGCGCATCTATCAACACACGTTTCCTCGTCCGAATCAATCATCGACCCTCAGAACTTCTCCAAGTGGACAACGATGTTACGAAGTACAGCGTATGTGTTCCGATATATTTGCAACTCAAAGCAGATGGTTAAGACGAATCGGCGAATCGGTGGACCGTTGGTGCAGCAGGAATTAGCAAGGGCAGAGAATTTTCTCTACCGCCTCGCTCAGAGTTGCGAATATGCTGACGAACTTGCAATCCTCGTCGGCAACCGTTTAAATGGAACGGAGAAGTCGATTCCCAAAAGCAGTTTCATCGCATACTTCTGCCCATTTCTCGACGATTTCGACGTATTACGAGTCCGTGGCCGAACTGGTGCATGCCCGTTGATCGACTATGACGCTGTTAACCCAATCATCCTCCCTCGAAATCATTATGTCACCGGACTGATAGTGCTTCATTACCACCGCAAATATCACCATCAAAATCACAACACTGTTCTCAACGAGATTCGCCAGCGATACAGGATTCCTCGCCTAAAGTCCGCATACAATACAATCCGGAAGCAGTGCCAGAAATGCATAATGAAAAGGCAAATCCGCAACCACCAGCCATGAGTGATCTGCCGCCATCACGCTTGGCTGCCTACTCTCATCCATTCACATATATGGGGGTAGATTATTTCGGCCCAATCATGGTCACCGCCAATCGCAAAACGGAGAAACGCTGGGTGCTGATAGCAACATGTCTGACAATTCGCGCCATTCACCTTCAAATCGCACACACTCTCAGTACCGATTCCTGCATCATGGCTCTGCGCAACGTCATAGCTAGGAGGGGTACACCGGTAGTCATCTATAGTGATCAGGGTACTAACTTCCGGGGTGCTAGCAAGGAGCTGAAGACCGTTCTAGAGAGTCTGGATCAGGAACGCCTGATGGCCGAGTTCACTACGTCTCGCACCAGCTGGAGTTTCAACCCACCAGCGTCCCCGCACATGGGTGGGGCATGGGAGCGTCTTATCCGCGCAGTTAAGCAGAATCTTGCTAAGCTGGTGCCTAACAGTACGCTATCTTACGAGGTTCTTGAAAACTTGCTCATCGAAGTGGAAAATGTAGTAAATTCACGGCCACTTACTAGTGTTCCTTTGGAAGACGACGAATCCCCAGTGCTTACTCCAAACCACTTTCTACTGGGTTCGTCTAACGGTCTGAAGCCATGGGTACCTTTTGATGATAGCCCCGCAGCACTTCGGAACTGCTGGCAACTCTCTCAGACATTGGCCAATCAGTTCTGGAGACAATGGGTTCGAGATTATCTGCCGTCGATAACTCGCCGAACCAAGTGGTTTAGTCCAGCAAAACCCATCGAAGTCGGTGATATCGTCGTTATTGTGGACCTGAACTTCCCGCGTAACTGTTGGCCAAAGGGACGTATAATAGCTACGAAACTAGGAGCGGACGGCCAAGTAAGGTGGGCCACCGTTCAAACTGCCAGTGGCATCTACGAGCGTCCAGCCGTAAAGCTCGCCGTTCTAGACGTGGGCGTTTGTAAGGATACGCCTCAGGATCACCATCGGCGCATTCCGGGGGGGAGTGTTGATCCCGCCACGCCTAGTGAACCAACGAGCCCCAAAGTTCCTACAGCTAACGCTAACGATAAATTATGTCCACACCTAGGTCGTGGACAGAGGATCGTCAAGCGTACAAAAGGTCACAAAAAGGGGCAACGATGAGTGGAACGAGCGACAGATAGTAAACAAACCGGCCATTGACCGAATTGAAGTGCGATCATCGAGTTGTTTCCTATTATTAAATACTTACAATCTATATTATATTCCTCTTATCATAATCAGATACATAAAACTTACTTTCTACTTGTGATTCCGGTGGATTTAAAACTACAAATCTCTAAATCTACTTAGCTTAAGGTGAGAACATGAAAATACCTAGTCTATCTTATACTAATGTGACCTATAAAAACTAGCTACCTATACCTGAAGATTGTAAAGCATTGCTAAGCGACCAGCATACCAGCTTTAAGAAAAGCTAGAGTAAGTAGCATAATGCCCATCGCCTATTTACAGTATATACATAATTAAATAATTGATTGAATCGGTTAGGCAACTCAATTGAACAACCTAGTAACTGTGTCCGCCAAGGCTTTAGAAAGTTGCGATAACGAATCACTAAATGTAAGTCATATGAGTTATGTTGATCTAAATTTAAGCTATTCACCCCGTTAAATCCTACTTACAGGAATTTTGTAATTCTGCATTCTTCAAAATAAATTCACAAAATTAACGATTCGTTCATCGCCCAACAACGATTTGTTTAGAAGAGAAATAGAGATTTAGTTTTTTTTTTTTTTTCGAGAAAAGAGACCAAATATCTCCACTACATAGTAAAAAAGTATACGGTGACAAAAAAAAAAATATAAAAAAAAAACACAAAAACAAAAAAAAGCACTAAAATAAAAAAGCAGAGCAGCAAAAATAACTATACACACAAACCTCCCCCCCCTAACAAAAAGACCCAAAAGAGGGCCGATTGACCCACAGCACCACACACACCACACACAAAAAAAAAAACCCCTCCCCACCACCAAGATTTTGTTTTATTTATTTTTTTTTTTTTTTTAATGCTTATTTTTTCCAAAATAATCTTCTGGAAAATTTTTTTTTTTTTTTCTTCCACAAAAACAACGGCCGACGCACCACGACAACCCACCACAACAAACTGCCCCCTAAACCTGTCTTGTTTTTTTCTCCCCCAAACGGCTTCTTTTACTCCCCCCCCAAAAGCACAAAACCCCAAAAACACACTAAGGACACCCCGAGACCACCCCCCCCCACACAAACAGGTTCCAGGAGAGGTCCCCCCCGCCTCCTCCACCGCGGAGATAACAAAAAACAGTTTCCCTACGTTCCACCCCAGAAGAGAGTTTTTTTTTTCTTTGAACCACCTCCCCACCCCCAAAAAAGAAAAAATTTTCTACATCGCATTGTGACGGGTGACGAAAAATTGATTCATTACAGTAACCCAAAACGGAAACATTCATGTGGACTGCCCGGGCATGCTTCAACATCGTCGCCTAGGCCGAATATTCACGCTGCGAAGGTTATGCTGTGTATCTGGTGGGACCAAGTTGGTGTTATTTATTATGAGCTGTTGAAACCTAACGAAACCATTACCGGGGAATGGTATCGAACTCAATTGATGCGATTGAGCCGAGCACTGCATGAAAAACAGCCACAATACGAGCACAGACACGAAAAAGTGATTCTTCAGCATGACAACGCTCGACCTCACGTTGCGAAACCCGTGAAAACCTACTTGGAAACGCTCAAATGGGAAGTCCTACCCCACCCGCCATATTCTCCTGATATTGCACCGTCCGATTATTACTTGTTCCGTTCGATGGCACATGGTCTCACTGGTCAGCAATTCCACTCATATGATGACATCTCAAAATGGCTTGATTCTTGGATAGCATCAAAAGACGACCAGTTCTATCGAAATTGTATTCACGTTCTACCAGAAAGATGGGAAAAAGTCGTAGCTAGTGATGGGCAATAAAGACTGTATTCGATGAAATTTGGACACACAAAATAGGTCACCTACAATTTTCCTTTAGCCCGATTCTTTTCAAACTTTCTGGAAATAAAGTACTACTAAATGGTTAAGTTTTGACATCAATAAACCGAGCCTCTTCTCCTAACCCAAATGCCCGCACCTTTGCCTTGACCCCTTTCATCAAATTTTGGGCAATGATAGGACCGACTTGCTTACTTACTTTAAACCACACTTTCTTTAGTTCATGTTCATTTTCTATCAGTTTTGGAGTTTTAACGAGCTTTGCCTTCATGATTGCTCAAAATTTTTCTGTTGGGCGAAGTTCCGGAGTGTTTGGAGGGTTGACGTCTTTTGGTACAAAAACTACATTATTATCTTTGTACCAGTCTAAGACGGGCCGGGCATAGTGGCAAGATGCCAAATCCGGCCAAAACAGTGTCGGGTCATCGTGAGATCTCAAGAAGGGCAGAAGTCGTTTTTGGAGGCATTCGTCCTTGTAGATTTGTCCGTTGACGGTCCCAGAAGTGATGAAAGGCTGACTCATTTTGCCACATCCGCAGATCGCTTGCCAGACAAGGAATTTTTTGGCGAATTTCGACAGTTTCTTCTTCCGTACACTCTCCGGAACGGCCAACTTAGAGGTGGCGACGTAGTGTTCCTGTCCTGGCATTTGTTTGGTGTCGGCTTTAATGTAGGTCTCATCGTCCATCACAATGCAGAACGATTTTGTGAGCCACTCCCTGTACAGTTTTCTTGCACGAGTTTTGGCCACCGAGTTCTGTTTATTGCTCCGGTTCCGTGCCTTCTGGACCTTGTACACATGTAATCCAGAACGTTTCATTGTTTTCTGCACAAAACCAATTGAAACTTTCGCCTTTTTCGCAACATCCCTGATCGAAATGTTGGGATAACGCTTAAATTGGTTCAATACCATCCTGGCCTTCTCCAGATTTGATGTGCCACGTTTTTTGCCACTACCATTTTTCCGCTTGGTTGGGTTACGGTCCTTGAACGTTTCGATCACATGAGATACGGTTGAATGTGCGATTCCGAGCTGTTTTCCGATCCATCGATGAGAAGCGTTTGGGTTTTCGAAGTGAGTGCCCAAAATTTGTTGGCGCACTATTTCTTCATTCGAAGCCATCATTGAAATCACTCGACCGATTTTCACGAAACTCATTACACAATTGACACAACACAATGAAATACATTCAGTTAAAATTTCAATAATTTTTACCCACACGCTAAAAAGTTACGAACAATTGCGTGTGTCCAAATTTCATCGAATACAGTCTTTACTTTGAATAATTCGTTTGTAACCTTTGTTTTCAAAATAAAGTTCCTTTTTCACCAAAAAACAGCGAGAACTTAGTTGCGTACCTAATATATGAAAGAGCGATATCTCGAAAAATAAATTATGGTTATCTCTGTCCTCATTCAAAATCAAGTCATCGTTGACTCCTAAAAACAGGGTAGGACGTCCTTCGAAATCGTTTTTGGATTCCGGAAGAAAAGCAAAGAAAGTTAAAATACGCAATCTGACACAGGAATATTCTCCTCAAGAACTGGGCTTGGCTGCTGGTTCTAGCCTTTATTCTGGAGGTTTTCGAAAGGCAGCGAAATTAGTTGAGAATATTGCATCAGATCCAACTGCCATAAAGAACATGGATACAACGTCTAACGATCCTGATCCTGGAGACAATTTGTTCACACCAGAGGAAGCACTTGCTTTTCTATGCCAGAACGGATTTTCCAAGGCACAATACACAAACATTCGCATGATGTCAATACATAAAGGCATTAAAATGTATCCAGCGTATAATCATGTGAGAGATGCCAAATCGAATTGTTATCCCAATGGTAATATTAATTTCATTTGGATAATAGTGTAGTAATACATAATTGATTGTTTACAGGCATCCATATCCAACAGTCTGTTGCTCAGGTTTCAATACAGAACTTGGTTGATCACACTATTCAGCGGGTGTGGGAAAGCTTGGGCTTAAACTCTAAGATTTATTATTCGTCAAATGATGACATTCACTTGATGGTGAAATGGGGATGCGATGGAAGTTCGAATCATGCTCGTTATTCGTCGTCGTCGTCGTCGTCGTCGTCGTCGTCGTCGTCGTCGTCGTCGTCGTCGTCGTCGTCGTCGTCGTCGTCGTCGTCGTCGTTTCTTTCAGCCTGAGGCAGGTTCGTCACGCCAGGGAGACGACCTTAATTACCTTCCGTAGAAAGACGTGATCAGACACTTTTCGACCGCTGGCGCCGTCACCTCTCCGATAACGTTTTTGACGGCAAAGTACGATCGTCATCGTCACTTCATAAGTGAGAACTGTACACGTTGATTATACTTTACATTTTAAAAGACTTGCACTTCTATGCTCCGGGTTTTTCAATCGTTGGTGTATTTCGGTCCCCTTAGGGCATCTTCGGCGGAGGTCTATTTTTGAATCAACTTTATACCCAAGCAACACGCAAGTTTTTTAACGGTTGATAATACTTTTAATTTGACTAGATTTGGTTATATAGAAGCTCACTCAACATAAAATCATGAAAACGTGTTACTCGGGTAACTGCTTTGCATCAGCAAACCTTGAATAGAACTAGCTTAGATAGACCAACTTTGCTTTCTCCGCACCGGTGTTGTTTTTCTTGTTGTTAAGCTCGCCAACACCTGTCGATCATTCAACATCAGAGATCAGAAGTTTTTTTTTCAGAGATCGCAGATTTTTCACAAACATTTTGCCATTGATTGGTTTAATGCCAGTAGTGCCAATAATGTTTAATGCCAGTAGTGCGTCGTTAGCTGACGACGTAGAATACTTGTTCTTTCGTTTGGCTGAAGGTGAGTGTGTGAATGCATGCATTTCATTGAAACAATATTAGATAATGCTGATTTGTAGTTTGGCAGCGGATAAACAAGAGTCGAAACGGAGAGGGTCACATCGACGTTGACCGTTATTTCCAGGACTACTTTAGCTACACGCAAACCTACAACGAGAAACACTTTCCGCATGCCAAGGAAGGTGTTCCTGGATATTATGCGACAACTAGAGTCAACTAGAGGCTTCTCTAAAATTTATCAGTATGAGCTATTTGCAAGTGCCTATCATGACCAATCTATCAATAAACCGGTTGTTTACTTTGAAGACTTCATTACTTTTCATTTCCAAGCAATCAAAATTCTATTCGGAATCTCGGAATCTGCGTATTTCGATCTAGTCAGCGTTTTCCGGAAAATGCATTTAGGAACGAAACGAAAAGGCAATTCACTAGCACCGGGAGCAACTTGATGTAATTATCAGCATCCGAGGCGAGCAACATAACTTTTTGTCCGCCGCCAGCATCACACGCAACCAACACGGTTACTTCTCGGCTCACAAAAATACATCAGAATATATTCAATAAAATTGAGTTATTGTTTAGTAAAAGCTGAAATTTTCTTCAATAATTGGTATTATCAAGTAGCGTGTGGTGTTTTGGAACAGTATTTTTCTTATTCCAAATTGCTGCAAGAACAGATCAAAACGTATACCAGTTTTAAAATGATGCTAAATAGATCCAGTATAATACAAAATTTATAACACCGGTGTTTTTGCGTTTGGTCTTAAAAAATAAATCCAATCCAAGATTTGGATCGCCGTTGAAGATGCCCTTAGTCTACGAGGATTGTTCCAGTCCATACTCATATTGTTAAGATCTGTCCAGTTAGAATCCGGAATCACCTATTGTGCTGCAGCGGCACGGAAAGTGACCGCTGCAAGAATTCTTTTACAGCGGTTTGTTTAGGCGCCCACTTTCTGTGGTATAAATTTCACGGTGTTTCGTGCAGTGAGTCAAGATGGAAGCCGAGAGGAGAGAAAAAAATTTGCACACCCACGTTGATAATCCAACGTGGTCCGCAATAAAAATCGTAAAAACGTTGAAAATCGCCAAATCAACCGTGTATGATGTGCTCAAACGTTTTAGGGAACGAAAGAGCGTGGATCGAGTGCCTCAAGGTAAGCGTCGTAGTGGAACATATGACCGCAAGCTGAACCAGAAGGTGTTGAGAACCATCAGAGCAAAGCCTGGACTATCAGATAAGGAAATCGCACAAAAATACGTTGCTGCTCGCAGTACCATTCAAAGAATTCGTTTGCATGCAGGATATCGTTCTTATCGAGCCAGCAAGCAACCAAACAGAACATTGAAGCAATGTTTCGTCACCAAAACTCGAGCTCGGAAATTGTACCAGCAGGTTTTGACGAAGTACCAAGGATGCCTGCTCATCGACGATGAAACCTACGTCAAAATGGATTTCGGAAAGCTTCCTGGCCTAAAATTCTACGTGGAGACGGCACGAGGAGATGTTCCTGCGAAGTTTAAGTTTGCTTTTATGTACAAATTTGCCAAAAAACTGATGATTTGGCAAGGGATGCGGAGCAAAGACCAAAGTGTTCGTGACGAAAAAGACGATGGACTCGAAGCTGTACAAGGAAAAATGCCTCAAAAACCGCGTACTACCTTTCATTAAAGCCCGTAAAGGTCCCGTGAAGTTTTGGCCAGATTTGGCGAGTTGCCACTACAGCCGGGAAGTCATACCGCGTGGTACCGCGATAATAACGTAGATTTCATCGATAAAAACATAAATCCACCCAACTGCCCGCAGTTCCGGCCCATCGAGAGATTTTGGGCAATAATGAAGCGAAAGCTTAAGAAAAGTGGAAAAACGCGACTCAGATGACCAAAATGTGGAACAAATGTGCCAAGGAAGTTGACTCCGGAGGTGTGCAGCGTTTGATAGGAGGAATAAAGAAGAAAGTGCGAATTTTCATTAGAAACGAAGAGAAATGATTTGTATTGATATTTTTTCCTTAAGGTACAGTGAATTACTTTTGTTTTGATGTATTAAACTTATTTTTACGTCAATCCGTTACCGAGATACAGATGATTTTATTATTCCGGATTCTAAATGGACATAGCTTTAAGCGGCCGTTAGTTTTTACGGGGGCAGGACGTTTGGCATATGGAAGTTTGGCATATGGATCTTTGGCATATAGATGTTTGGCCGAATGGATGTTTTGCCGAAATTTGTCTATTAGCATAAATGTATTGCAGAGAAAAGGAAATAAGAATCTAAAAAAGTATTTTCAAACGCATTAGATCTAAAAACGGAAATAAGGAACCAAAAAAATATTCTTGAACGCATTAGATAGCATCCCGATATTCTAGACTTATTACACTTAGAGTTTATCAATATGTGTGCGCATTTGCAGTAATAGGCATTCTAATTATGTTTCAACTATATCAATTCACTAAAAACGAAATTTTTATGTTCAAAAATGCAAATATGGTATTCAGCCATTTGCCCATATACATGAGAAGTATGAATATGTTTTGATAAAATCATAGACTCCTGATTATAGGTGGAAAAATGTATTATGTTAAACAGCTAGACAGAATGGGTCATTAATTTTTATAATCTTGAAGAAATATGCAGTTCCTTCAAAAGATACCTTCTTTTGATTCTTTGCACATGGGTCTTCTATGACGATGCATATTCCTGTATTCGAAAGCAAACTTCAGAATCAAGCGCTTGCCTGGTTTATTACTCTTTGTGGGATTGTTCCTTCTTTTAAACATGGGCAGTTCTTTGGAGTTTTACTGATGAAACAAATGTAATCCTCATGATTTCATTTCATTTTGAATCGACTGGTGAATTTTGTCAGAAACTAATATTTGATAATTTTGAGCTTTAATAAAATTGCATTTTTCTTATTTTACTTTTCAGACGTTGTTTGGAATCAAAAGATTGAAAGGTATTTCCATTCGGCCAAACGTTCATCTAGCCAAACGTCCATTCGGCCAAACATCCGTTTGCCAAACGTCTTTATGCCAAACGGGGTATCATCAGTTTTTACGGCGAACTAGTAGGTCCTGCTGCAACCCTTGTCTTGTCTAAAGACCATCGTGCACATCTGACCAGCCGCACCTAACATAACTTCATAAAAAATATACAGTTGCTGAAAAGTTTACAGCGACCTTGAATGTTACTTTGAAATGGCAGCTTCGTCTAAATTTTCTAAGAAGTCATCATTTAACTCAGCTCATACAGCTTAATTGTCACTAACGAGTGTCCTGCATACCATATTTTGATCTTCAAATTATTAAGGGTATGGTTTGGAGCTAGAGCTTGGCTGGAAATTTATTGGAACTTCATGAAACTGAAAGTTAAATTTCATTAAAAAAAATCCGATCTCCTGGTTGCTAGGGAAGTTTTTTTTTTCCTTCACTAAGCTCACGATGGTACCGAAACTCCGAGGCAACAGTTTTATGAGCTGAATGAAACTCACATGGATTTTTTCCACTCCGTATACGAGTGTAGATGTCTAGATTTCAAACAACATCCGTAGGACTCGTTCTCAAATCAAACGGCACGTTGGAAAAGGAAAAAAGTTGGAAAGACACATATTGCCGTTGAAATAAGTGAGATAAATTGTGCGCCGAGTTTATTACGACGAAAATTGGATTTAAAAAATCTTGTTTCTTAGAATTGGCTGGACCGGCGTTGATGCAGACGGAGCAAACAGGGTCTTATCAAGACAAATATTTACATAACACACGAAATTCAAATGTTTATGCGAGCATACCTCCCGTCCCATTCATCTAGGTGTAATTGCAGATTTGCCAAAATGTGATATCCGTGTTTTTTTTTTATCTTACCAGATTCTGTTTACCAAAAGATAATAAAGTCATACAAAATAGAAGGTCACACACAGTAAGTTTCCAAAAAGAATGCAAATTTTTTGAACTGAGCTGATTCAGTATCTTCAGAGGAGCTATCTTGGAAGGTACAGTTCGGGATTCGGGGTCAACCATGGTGAGTTGGTTTTTTGTATAATTGTCTGGAAGGTGAAATCATCAAATTTAAATTATAGGGCAAGAAGTATGCTTACCTACTGTGGATCGTCCCGCTCATCGGGACGATCCTTGGAGCGCCGATCGAAACGCAAGAACCAGGTAGGCAATGCTTTAGATTCAGCTTGACCGAGGCGCTCACGAAAAAAAAAACTTATCCGCTTTCAGATGAGGGAATAGCAAGCGACACTGAACAGGTTGGGGGCCATTATGAAGGTGACATGATTCTCGACGATACGCAGAAGGAAATCTTGACAAGCGGCCGCACTTCCCTCATCGGAGCGTCCTATCGGTGGCCAAACTATACCGTCTATTATTATATCCGACCTGGTGATTTCAGTAAGTAGAAAGGTGAAACAAGTTGATTGAGACTATGGCTGTGTTCCAATCGGAGAGTTTAAAATTACCTGTCACTTTAATCAGACAAATGACAATTTGGCAAATAACTTCGACGCTTCGGCAGGTTTAGATTTTAACGGACGAGCAATAAGTTTAGACAAACACCTTTCAAGAAAATTAATATAACATGTTTAATTGGAATTTTCATTTGAAATTGACGAATGGAAAGTTGTCAGTTAAGTCTGCTAATTAACCAAACTCAATTTCTTACAAATAATGAATTAGTTTTGACAAACACCTTCATAAAAATCGAAAGATCAACAGCAAAGTGATTATATCAGATATAACCTAAAAAAATCCCACTGTTTACTCTCAGGTGTCGCGCAGGAAAACTCCATCAAGCTAGCTGTGCAAGAAATCATGCTCGTCAGCTGCCTAAAGTTCGTTCTACGAACTACCGAACCGGACTACATCAGAGTGACGGGCGAATACACGGGTTGTTGGTCCAATTTGGGCCACATTGGCGGTATGCAGTCGCTGAACCTGCAGCCGAATGGTTGCATGTCGAAGGGAACGATCATCCACGAATTTCTCCATTCGTTGGGATTCGTCCACATGCAGAGCGCCTCGGATAGGGACTTCTACATCAAGATAAACTGGGGAGCGATTCAAGGTGGCAAAGAGGGCAACTTCGAGCGTTACGAACCGACGAGCATCAACGATTTTGGTATCCCATATGATTACTACAGTGTCATGCACTACCATGCCTCTGCCTTCAGCAAGGACGGATCAGCTACGATCATTCCGTACGAACAGGGAGTCACCATTGGGCAACGGGTTGGTTTCAGCTATAAGGACATTAAACGTCTGAATTACCTGTACCCAGACTGCCACTGATTTATATAGTACAGTAAGGGGGGCATTCAGGGGGTGAGTTACTATAACTGAGTAAATATTACTCACTATCTGAGTAAATCTCGAATGCCGTGCGATTGAGTTCAAATTTAGGAGAGTTAAGACAAAATGTGAGCTGTTTCAATAAAATAAATAAAATAAACTAAGCTTGGTTGTGGGTCACGGAGACGTTTTAATCGCTAACTTTCATGACTACATACGTGTAGAGAAAACTTCATATGTAGTTTAGATTAATGCAGCCACAAAATGGTTGTCATATTAAGTGACCTAGTTATCCGTTTTATTGAGGTAAGGGTTAGATAAACGAACAGAACTAGAAAGAAAGAAAATTATAATTATAACATCATAATAAGGAGTGTGTGACGACGAGTAACCGTTTGCCGGTGATATGCCCAGTTACCACAGGGCATATACGGTGGCCGTTAGTGGGTTGCGAAAAGTCAGGGAATCAAAACAAAACCAATCATAATTGATTAGACATTGTGAAGCGAATGTAAAGTCGGCTGGAAACAATTGTTGGAAACTAAAAGTTGTTCGAAATTATTGATTATTAGCGAGATTATTATTGGAAATCAGGAGAGATTTCTCTCGTACGTTAATTGTAAGTAGACTATTATTGCGTAGGAGAATAAAATAATATAGATTTGTTTTATATATCAGGTTACAACTACTTACCCGATCCGCCTGCAGTACAGGATCAGCTTTAGCTGAAAATTGATTATATTTCAGTTTCACGGCGAATGTTATTTACAAATCTACTCACAATTATTAGTTTCTTACATAGTTATTCTATGTTGACGGGGAAGTATTACCGGATACTTGACATGGAACGGAATCCATTCTGCATTCCCCAAGCGACACCGTTTCCGCATCACGCCAGTCCCATCAATGAACGGCCACAGCTTGTAGATGGTACTTGATTTCGGCAAGGCTGCATGGACATCCTCCGGATTGCCCTGCGTCTTTTTCAACAGCTCCAATTCTTGCAAGAAGTGCTCTGTTTGCGCATGGATCCACAACGTTCTCTCGGCTAACACCAACTCTTGCTGTGTTAACGTTCCCAAAATCTTCGCTTCGCTTCGACGAGATCGTTGTGCATTCTGGACAAATCGATGCACGTACGCCATTGTACGAAGCAGCTTTTCCCATTTGCTGAACCTGGCTACGTCCACCAGCGACGACTGTACATCTTCGTGAATGTTGCATGCCACTAGCTCCTCTGAGGTAGGGTCAATCTGATCATCTCTACTGATGATGATGATGATATAATACTAGCATCTTTTGTAGCAAGGTAACTTCCCATAGCAGTGAAATAATCTGAAAAACGATTTGATCAGGATTCTATTATTGTTTGTGATCATCAAGCTCCTGTATGAAGGGCCAAAAACGTTTGAGCGGACCCGTAAGCAGATACACTTACGCGAAACCCGCGAATATAGGGAAAAGAATCTCCTTCCAAAAGCTAGGTCACACAGACAGCACTAGAATCGAGCCCTCGTTTGACAGAATAAACCCAATAGATGGGGTCGAAGAGCCCGCCCTCGTTCCGCGAAATGTTAACAATATGGAGGAGGCAGTCCCATGCTCCTATCCAAATCTTTTCACTTGGGTGCCCTGATAGTCCCTCCCTTTCCCCCGTTATGTGTTATTTAATATTTAGTATATTTTGTACACGAAAAATTAGGATACCATTATAGACACGAATGCTAATTTATTCAAATTTTAAACTTAAATGGAACATCCAATGGATTGTTACTGAAAAATAGATAAAAATAAGTTATGTATTAATATCCTTCCAGTCCAGGAAAACCTGAAAACAGAATAGATCATTCCAAATATCTGAGATAAAATTTCAATAAAAGATTTTATTTTATAAGACATGTTGTAAAATTTTTCTGTATACTGTTCTAGTAACATTTCAAAGGTTGCAATCGGAGTGATCGAAGAGTCCGGTTTGATGATTTCTGAAATAATGGCTATGTTACCATAATACCACTAAACACAATATTAAAATATAATCCTACATTGCTCATAAGCACATAACTAGAAAATAAGAAGAATGATTAGTAATTTCCATTTAATTCCAACTACCTTTATTGCTTATCTTGCTTATCCAACTACCTTTATTGCTTATCTTGACCGATACGCGTATTTCGTCTACAATGTGCAGACTTCTTCAGACTAGATATCAAGCATAATATTTGTTTTGGACTCAGGATAGGTTAGGTACAAGAAATGTTAGCTGTAGGTACAAGTGTTTGTTTTAGAAAATAGGATAAATACGGCAGGTGGCGAAGGTTTTCTTTCAGTCGAGTATTAGTACACGACACTGAAGAAGTCTGCACATTATAGACGAAATACGCGTATCTGTCAAGATAAGCAATAAAGGTAGTTGGAATTAAATGGAAATTACTAATCATTCTTCTTATTTTCTAGTTACAGGTATTCCACTAAACAGTTCACACTCTCCATAATTTATAAGCACATGCCAGTCTTTTATGAGTATAGTAGTTGAAGTTTAGAAGTGCAATTTTAAATTAAATATTATGCTGAAATGCTGAAAAACAAATTGAGCCTTTGATGCCTGTCATGTTGCTCTAGGCTCTTACATGGTTTTGGAATGCAGATGATTCTAAAGCGTTATTATACATAGGATTTCAAGCTTATTGCTTTCACAAATCGCTTATTGCCTGCTCTCAACTCAGTGTTCCAAATGCACTTCCACAGTTATTAATTGAGAGCTTTCGATGCCGATGATTGCTGAAATTATTAATAAATTGAAAATGGAAAATATGCAATATGACCTAAGGTACATGATGTTCAGTCGCACCCCCTCACTTAGCTATTGTCAGATTGACAATATTGCCCAGGCTACGCCAACCAGCGTCTCCATGTTTCAGCTGGCAGTCTTTTGTGATCATATGACTCGTGGAGGCGTGAGGTAGGAACTTGTGAGGACGAGAGATCGGTCGCACCCTCCTTCGAAGTTGTCAACTCACCATTTGAAGCCCAGGGTCAATCTGGTCGTCTCTACTGGGCCAGAACTCTTCTGGCTGCCTGAGGAAAGCTGGGCCTTCAAACCACCGGCTGTTGGAACGTATATTCACTCCTGGTCCCCACTTCGTCGCATCGTCAGCAATGTTCTGTTTTGGTAGGTACCTTTCGCCATTCGTGCACATCGCTCATCGAGAGGATTTCGCCGATCCTGAACCCTACGAATTGGTGATATCGTCGTTGATCCGACCGAATCCAAGCGAGAACGGTGTTAGAATCGGACCACAGAACCCGCTTCGCCACCGGGAGACCGTGCATGGAAATCACACTACTGAGCATTCGGGACCCTAGGACGGCAGCCTGCAGTTCGAGTCTAGGAATCGTCATCATCTTCAACGGCGCTACTTTAGATTTCGCTGCTACCAGATTAACTGCGGGACCATCTAAGGTTTCCACCCGAAAGTACGCTACGCATGCGTACGCAGACTGACTTGCATCGACGAACACGTGGACCTGTAACTTGGAATAGCTGCTGGCTCCCCAACGGGGAATTGAACTCCGGTCTCCCGCGTGACAGGCGGGGATACTGACCACTATACTATCGAGGATCGTTGGACAAGAAGTTCCTGATTTCCAATCCACCTTTAGCGTGGATGGCCTTCACCTGCCGTCCTATCTTCACTGCCTCTTCAATTGTTCCAAAGCTGTCGAGATAATCATCCATGGTTGCCGCTGCTCGCGAAAATTGGTCTTCGAAATCCTTTGCGTTCAGATTCTTTATATACTGTGCGCTACTCGGTGAACAGGCAGCACCGAATATGGCTACGTCCATTACGTAAGTCACTGGTTGTTGCTTTGGGTGATCTCTGAACAGGAATCTCTGGAACTGACGGTCTTGAAGCCGGGTGGAAAATCGGCGGAAAATTTCCTTGATGTCACTAGTTAGGGCGTATTGGTACAAACGAAAACTGTCAAGGACCGTAGGTAGAGATGTCAGGAAATCTGGACCTTTCAACAGAGCGGAGTTCAGGGAGACTCCGTTGACTGTTGCTGCCGCGTCCCATATCATCCTTAGCTTATTTGGTTTTCTCGGGTTCAGGACCATTCCCAAAGGTAGCTACCACTTTTCAGTTGTCAAAATGCCGTCCAAGCAAGAAGAGCAGCGTATCAAAATTTTGCTCGCGCATCGCGAAAATCCGAGCTACTCGCACGCAAAGTTGGCAAAATCGCTAAAAGTTGCCAAATCAACCGTTACAAATGTAATTAAAGTGTTTGGGGAACGTTTGTCGACAGCCAGGAAGTCTGGATCGGGGGGAAATCGAAAACCGGAAGCCGCTGAGACGACAAAGAGAGTTGCCGGTAGTTTCAAGCGAAACCCTAACCTATCTCTCCGAGATGCCGCAAATTAGCTGGGTGTATCGTCTACAACCGTGCATCGAGCCAAAAAACGAGCCGGACTATCGACTTACAAGAAGGTAGTGACTCCAAATCGCGATGATAAACAAAATACGACGGCCAAAGCGCGATCCCGGAGGCTGTACACGACGATGCTGACGAAGTTTGACTGCGTGGTAATGGACGACGAAACCTACGTCAAAGCCGACTACAAGCAGCTTCCGGGACAGGAGTTTTATACGGCAAAAGGAAGGGGAAAGGTAGCAGATATTTTCAAGAACACGAAACTGTCAAAGTTCGCAAAGAAATATCTGGTTTGGCAAGCCATCTGTACCTGTGGCTTGAAAAGCAGCATTTTCATAGCTTCCGGGACTGTCAACCAAGAAATTTACGTGCCTTTCCTGAAGAAACACGGTTGTTCCGTACTGTTTTGGCCGGATTTGGCATCTTGCCATTACGGTAAAAAGGCCATGGAGTGGTACGCCGCCAACAACGTGCAGGTGGTTCCCAAGGACAAGAACCCTCCCAACACGCCAGAGCTCCGCCCAATTGAGAAATACTGGGCTATTGTCAAGCGGAACCTAAAGAAGACCAAAAAAACTGCTAAGGACGAGCAGCAGTTCAAGGCAAACTGGCTTTCTGCGGCGAAGAAGGTGGACAAGGTGGCTGTACAAAATCTGATGGCAGGTGTCAAGCGTAAGGCCCGGCAATTCGGATTTGGAAAAGCGGAAGCCTAACTGAATATTTTTCCTGAATTTTATACTAATTGAACTTGAAAAAGAAATTTAATTTGATTTTTTAAATAAACGATTTCACCGATTTACACGCGTTTTCCCTTGACCAAATTTTGACCGTATCACCCTTTATTGAGTCGCCTTGTGCGCATATCGCTTCACCTCGTAGTCTCGAACATGCTGTCTGACCCGCTCGTACAATGCTGGATCCTTGTTAAGTCGCCTTTCCAAAGAACATAGCCGTTTATACGCCATGCCATGGCTGTTTGGGAACGTTAATTGTAAGTAGACTATTATTGCGTAGGAGAATAAAATAATATAGATTTGTTTTACATATCAGGTTACAACAACTTACCCGATCCGCCTGCAGTACAGGAATTACTTTAGCAAGAAACTAATAATTGTGAGTAGATTTGTGAATAACATTCGCCGACAAAACTGAAATATAATTAATTTACAGCTAAAGCTGATCCCTACAAACTGCGAGTTTTAGTACGGGACTGCTAAGAAACGTTTCTACAGAGTGTGGTGAAAAAGAAACAGCAATTTTCAAACATAGTTTTTTCAAACGAGGCATTCCTCGGGGGCATACGAATCCATCCTGACCGACCATTTCTGATTTGATGAATCTTTGCACAGCTATTTCATTACATCCAAAGTACCATTTAACTCCATTTTCATTATAAATATAATTTGAAATAATTATACTGCGAAAACGTTTCGTTTAATCATAATGGTATGTTCAGCAATGTTTAGGTTACTAAAAGCCGATTCCCGAAAAAATATATACTGTGAAAATTATTTTTTCATTATTATAAGAAAGAGATTTTTTTTTTCGAAAAACATGAAGATCTCAATATTCCTATTGTTTTATTGTTTTGAGAGGATTAAGTTCATTATGCCTGCTATCTACCATACCAAATTGGTAATGGTAAACGAAGAAACAAAAAATTCCAAACATCATATGGTTACGAAATGTCCATGAAATTGTTTTTTTTTAGGGCATTTAATATTTTAAGAGTAGCAATATAATTCAAAACACACCGCATCAATACAACGAGTTGGTTATGCAATATATGTGTTCCTTTTCCTTTTGTTTGTAGAGTTTTTTTTTTGGATCTGTCTTTCACTTTTCTAAAACTTTTCTGAAGACATTGTTTTGATTGAATGAACCGTTTTTTACAGTAAATTTAATCTTATACATCTGTATTTTGACCCCTCGGTCGCCGCGTTTCACCAAGGTGATAACTAGTAATTCTCAGAGTACAGAGATATGCTGAAATCCAATTCAACGGTTTGGCAGCGGTGTTAGTTTTGTTTACAAAGGCTGCCAACACTTCCGCAGAGTTAAATGTTACAGCTTTGTGCGTAACTTTGTCGTTGTCAGCTTCCATTGTTGTTAAGATTAACAGTTGTAACAGTAGCTTTATCCGCTATACAATGTTATGATATGTGTTCAAACCTATTCAATGAATGTCCTGGAAGACCAACTGACATTATGAGATAATCTGGAGATATTCTATGCCAAACAAACTAACTTAACTTTGTATTTCCCATAAAGCTATTGTTACGATTGCAGACCTTAAGTTTTGAAGGACAGTTTGAATGACCTGAAACTAACAAGATTATCCTCTGATGTCTGTGGACGTTTCAGAATATTCATTGAACATGTTCGAATATTTACGGTAGCTTTGTATAGCCCAAAAGGCTACGGTTACTACTGTATATCCTAAGTTCTGAACTCAAGGTCATTTTATGAACATGAGCATCCCATGATATCTCATTAAATAGGTTGACTTTCCAAAAGACTCACTTAATTTGGTGAAATACATATTGTTACTTTGTTTAGTCCAAAAAGCTGTAGATTTTAAGTTTTGAATTCCTTGGATAACCTTGAACATCCGAAGATTATCTCGTAATGTCTGTTGTTCTTCCAAAATATTCAATGAATATGTTTCAATACTCATCGTAGCTTTGCGTAGCCCAGAAAGCTTTTGTTAAAACTGTTGGTCCTATGTTCTGATCTCAAGGATAGTTTGGATGACCTAGAACATGTAATTTTGCTTTATAATGTTTTTTTGACTTTTTGAATATTAATTGAATATGTTTGAATATTTATTGTAACAATGTATTGCCCAAAATTTAGTGTTACAACCGTAAATCTTAAGTTATGAACGCCAAGACAGTTTGGATCCAAAGATTATCTTCTTGTGTATTTTTGCGTTCGAAAATATTCATTGAATATACTGAGTGTGTTTACATTGAAGGTTGCATTGGAAATTAAAATAAGAGTCTATCTATCGCAGAAGCCAGAGTTGTGGGTGGATTTATCGAAATATTTACGTATCCTGTCTAGTAGCAACCGTGTAAAGTAAGAGGTCATAAGTGAGTTTATTTTTTTTCATTGATTCTGTTCGCTGCACCAAAACCGTGCCAAAGTGAATTTTGATTCGGTGTGCAGGCTTAGTTTGTAAATTAAACGGTGGAAGAAGAGCGTGTTAGACGCAGATATCATGTTACAACCGGAAGGTTTCCGACACTTCGGCGACGACCGGCTTGATGTGAACGAGTGCTGACTGCAGCAACTGCGGATCCAGCAGAACTTGGCCGGGATCTAGGACATCGAGGGGAGCTGGTTTGCAAAGCAACAAATAATATATTTCTACCAAATTTTGAAGCCAGTATCTAATATCCTGTTTTATTTTGTCTATTTTGTTTTGTTTTGTTTTTCGTTATGCTTGTCTCTTTTCAGTCACATTGGAGCGGTCCATTGCCCTTGGCGGATAGTACAACATACTTTCAGCGTATCGTTAACCAAAACGAACTCTGCTGTTAACTTTTCCCCAACTATCCAACATCCCAATGATTTCTCGTGGAAGTGCAGAGGATTTCTCGGCTTCCTTCAAAGCGACTATCATGTCAACACGTTCCTTCCCATTCCCTACTTGACCAGCATTCGGGCACGGCCGGCGCTGGCATTGCTTTATATTGGGTCACCAGTTTTTGCACATTGAAGATGTATGTTAGTCCCAAATATCATCTGTAGGTTCTTTGTGTAAATACAGCTGATCTGGCAATAACGGAATTGCATCCGTAGGTGGTCAATCATGCTCATGCTCATGCTCAAAATATTCACTGAATATACTCGAATACGTTACGAAACTTTGTATAGCCCAAAAATCAATGGTTACTACCGTATATTTCTAGACCTTAACTCCAGGACGGTTTGGATTACCTAGAGGATCTCAAAGTTATAAAATTATGACTGTTGAATACATATAGCTCAAAAAACTACTATTACAACTGTAGATCGTTTGTTTTGAACTTATGGACAGTTTGGAGCACCTAGAATATCGCATTATGTCTGTTGGCTTTCAACTGTATTCCATCAATATTGTTAAATACATATTGTCCCTGTAAACACTCCAAACACCTACTGTTACAACTGTCGACCTTATGTTCTGAACTTGTTCCAGGAACAAAAGACCGAATTCTCCGAGCAGACCGCTAACTCCAGGAATGGGTGCGAAACAGCTTTAAGCTGGAATTTATTTTGTTCATAGGTAATTCAGTGGTGAAATATAAATTTACAACTTACAAATTTCGGTTTTAGACGTGTTAAGGATGAGCTTCAGATTCCCTGTCTACAACTCCTGTCTACGTATTGTGATAACTACTGTGATAACTAGATTATTAAATTTTTAACTCTTCGGTAATTTTTCAAAGGTAAACTGGAAGTAAATTGTAGGAAATTAATTGAATAAATTTAATTTTAGATGATTTACACTTGCATGCCTTTTTCTTCACTAGCGATACAATTGCAAAGTCAATCTTTCTTCCTCTTCATTCAGTCTTCACCGTTTGACATATCGGACTTCTCTAGAGCCGGCTTGTCGCCATCACTCAGTTGTAGTGACCCCGTTGTTCGGTTGCAGTTACACCGCGGGGCAGTGTTAGCAGCAACATCCCCCCCCCCGTAACACTGGCCACCGGTTCCAGTTTTACCACCATTCAACACCTCTAAGATTGCTAGCTTAGCTACAGATCTACGCAGACGTCCCCTCGCAGTTTTCACAATGGCTTGTCGGATTCGACCGTCCTCCCCTGGTATGATTTCCAATTCTCGTCCCCTGATCCAGCTGTTTCTGCTTCCTTCGTCCACAATTAGCACCAGGTCTCCTTCTGCTATCGCCTTCTCCTCACCAAACCACTTGGTTCTTTTCGTTAGAGTAGGTAACATCTCCTTAATCCATCGTTTCCAAAAGCAATCTAGCTGATGTTTTATCATGTCCAACGAATTTCTTATGGCTGCCGAGCTACTGGTAGGTTCCGCTACAGGTTGCCGTACTCCACTGGAACTTCCCAGTAGGAAATGGTTAGCGGTTAACGCCTCGTTCTCCGCAGCGTCCAAAGGAAGATAGGTCAGGGGTCGACTATTGACGATATTTTCCGCTTCGATGACAAAGGTAAGTAGAGATTCGTCATCAAGCTTTCTGTCGCAGCGGTAGGCACCCATCATAGCCTGTTTTACTGAACGCACCATACGTTCCCACGCTCCACCCATATGGGGAGACGAGGGAGGAATGAAGAACCATTTAGTCGTGGTACTGGTCAGAGTTGCGGCTATGCCTTTCTGAATTTCTTGCATCAACTTCCGTTCAGTGCCTTGGAAGTTAGTTCCGTTATCATTGTATATTTCCGCTGGTGCACCGCGACGACACACAAACCGATGATTGGCCTTGATGCATGCATCTGTTGAGAGACTATATACTACCTCACAATGCACGGCCCGAATTGTAAGACACGTTATGAGAGCTATCCATCTTTTGACGTTGCTGCGCCCAACTTTGACCGCCAAAGGTCCGAAGTAATCCAGTCCGACATACGTGAAAGGCCGAACAAACGACGCTAAAGGGCGACACGGTCAAAATTTGGTCAATATCAACTTGACGTATTTCTTTCAATTTTGCATTTAAAAAACCTGAACACCCCTCATTTTGAAGGTGTGTGTGTGTGTGTAGAATGTTGCTCCTATTTTGATTTTGGAATTCACTCTTCAGTTGTCAAAATGCCGTCCAAGCAAGAAGAGCAGCGTATCAAAATTTTGCTCGCGCATCGCGAAAATCCGAGCTACTCGCACGCAAAGTTGGCAAAATCGCTAAAAGTTGCCAAATCAACCGTTACAAATGTAATTAAAGTGTTTGGGGAACGTTTGTCGACAGCCAGGAAGTCTGGATCGGGGGGAAATCGAAAACCGGAAGCCGCTGAGACGACAAAGAGAGTTGCCGGTAGTTTCAACCGAAACCCTAACCTATCTCTCCGAGATGCCGCAAATAAGCTGGGTGTATCGTCTACAACCGTGCATCGAGCCAAAAAACGAGCCGGACTATCGACTTACAAGAAGGTAGTGACTCCAAATTGCGATGATAAACAAAATACGACGGCCAAAGCGCGATCCCGGAGGCTGTACACGACGATGCTGACGAAGTTTGACTGCGTGGTAATGGACGACGAAACATACGTCAAAGCCGACTACAAGCAGCTTCCGGGACAGGAGTTTTATACGGCAAAAGGAAGGGGAAAGGTAGCAGATATTTTCAAGCACACGAAACTGTCAAAGTTCGCAAAGAAATATCTGGTTTGGCAAGCCATCTGTACCTGTGGCTTGAAAAGCAGCATTTTCATAGCTTCCGGGACTGTCAACCAAGAAATTTACGTGAAAGAGTGTTTGAATAAACGTCTGCTGCCTTTCCTGAAGAAACACGGTTGTTCCGTACTGTTTTGGCCGGATTTGGCATCTTGCCATTACGGTAAAAAGGCCATGGAGTGGTACGCCGCCAACAACGTGCAGGTGGTTCCCAAGGACAAGAACCCTCCCAACACGCCAGAGCTCCGCCCAATTGAGAAATACTGGGCTATTGTCAAGCGGAACCTAAAGAAGACCAAAAAAACTGCTAAGGACGAGCAGCAGTTCAAGGCAAACTGGCTTTCTGCGGCGAAGAAGGTGGACAAGGTGGCTGTACAAAATCTGATGGCAGGGGTCAAGCGTAAGGCCCGGCAATTCGGATTTGGAAAAGCGGAAGCCTAACTGAATATTTTTCCTGAATTTTATACTAATTGAACTTGAAAAAGAAATTTAATTTGATTTTTTAAATAAACGATTTCACCGATTTACACGCATTTTCCCTTGACCAAATTTTGACCGTATCACCCTTTAGTCAGGCTGGAGGTAGTGAAGCCATGCGTGGGATGTGAGGGACTGCTCTTCGTACTTTACAAACAACGCAATTCTTGGTAACCTTCCGGACAACTACCCTGAGTCACGCCACATAATAACGCTGTCGAATCTCATTAACCACTGTCTCCTGGTTGACGTGCTGGAACTTCCGATGGAACATATCCACGATGAGTTCCGTGATACGATGTTTTCTCGGAAGGATAACTGGAAATTTCGTGTCCATACAAACATGCTTAGCCGCTACTATCCTTCCGTCTATTCGTAAAACCCCATCTTTATCAGCGAATGGTGTCAATCGATACAACGCACTACGCCTATCTACGCTCGTCTTCTCTGTTTTCAGACAGTCGTGGTTATGATACAGTACTGCCATTTCCGCCGGGTACTCCTGCCATTGGGATTGCATGATCAGGGTCTGTTTCGCTTGCCGTAGTTTTTTCTTGAGTGAGGTAACCAACATTTATCGTAGCACCTTGCATCATCCGTTTTAGGTTTCCCACAAATCTATGGACGTAGGCTATACTACGCTGTAGTCTCTCCCACTTGGAAAACCGATTGTAATCGATCATGGGCTGTCGTATGGAAGCTTCGTAATGAATTACATACGCGTAATTCCTCTTCAACTCTCTGTCGAGAAATATTCTGTATCGGCCACTGTTCAACCGGTTTCAGCAGATACTCTGGTCCTGTGAACCATATACCTCCAACATCTAGTGATGGACTACTTCCCCATTTCGTCGCTAAGTCCGCCGGGTTTAACTTCGTAGGTACCCACCTCCACTCGTTTGTTTCAGTTTCCGCCAGAATTTCACCAATCCTACAAGCGACGTACTGCTTATACTTTCGGGGATCCGCTTTAAGCCACGAAAGAACCGTAAACGAATCTGACCACATATACCGTTCCGTTACCGTTACGGAATGCGATTCTAGAACGAACCGCATCAGTCGGACGCCGAGTACGGCCGCCTGTAGTTCTAGACGACGTATAGACAATGGCTTCAGTGGGGCAACTTTAGTTTTGACTGCCACCAATGCACATCGCACCATCCTACTCGGGTCAACAATCCGGAAATACGCTACCGCAGCGTATGCGGCCTCACTCGCGTCCACAAATACGTGTAACTGCAGTCGGTTGTAGTGTTGTCCCATGGTGTTAGCGAAATAGCACCGAGGTATTTTTAGGTCAGATACTTGCCGCACCAGCAAAGTCCATCTTCGCCAATGTTCCCAATGCTCCTCTTCCACTTCTTGATCCCATTCAATTCCAGCTCGCCAGACATCCTGCAACAATATTTTCCCGTGGACTAGAAGAAATCCCAATAAGCCTAACGGATCGAAGAAGCTCATCAAACACCGTAGAACTTGCCTTTTTGTTAGACGTAAGTCACTGTGGAGGATTTGGAGGATGTCATCTGCATGCAAAAACTAAGCACGTCTTCTTTCGTGAGCCACAGCATACCTAGCACTCGCTCGAACTTCTGACTCTTATCCAAGAATGGATGTTTCGGGTTAGATTCCAACTGTTCTCCTAAGTTCTGGATTATGTGGTAGCTGTTGGATTGCCAGTTCCTTAGAGAGAAACCTCCACTATGTTGTATCGCCTTGACCTTACTGACGACCTCTGCCGCTTCTTCTTCCGACTGAAAACTTGCTAAATAGTCGTCGACGTAGGTGTTCTCGATTATTTCCTTCGCAGCTTTGGGGAACTCTTCGGTGAATTCCGCGGCGTTCCGGTTCTTGACGTACTGCGCGGACGCTGGGGAACAAGTGGAGCCAAATGTTGCTACATGCATAACATAGATCTCAGCAGGCTTCGAGGGATCTTCTCGCCACAAAATACGTTGAGACTGGCGGTCGTCTTCTCGGATCCTTATCTGGTGGAACATCTCCCTAATGTCTGCCAATACTGCCACCGTATTTTGACGAAACCTAGATAAAACTCCTGTTAGTGACGCCAACTGATCCGGAATCTTAAGCAGCATTGAGTTAAGAGACATTCCATTGACCATTGCTGCTGCATCCCAGATTAGACGCACCTTCTCTGGCTTCTTCGGATTAATCACTACTCCGAGTGGTAGGTACCAAACGCGCTTGAGATTGGCTGATTTAATTTCATCACTATTGATCCGATGGGCATAACCTTTCTGTTGGTATTCTTGTATCTGGCGATTCAAATTCTCCTTTAAAGCCGGATTCTTGCTCATTCGCCGCTCCAGGCACTTCATCCTTCGCAGGGCCATACCATAACTATCTGGAAGTTCGAATTCGTCATACTTCCACAGCAATCCAGTCTCGTATCTGTCGCCTACACGCAACGTTGTATCTTGCAATATTCGCTGAGCTCTTTTGTCTTCGGTAGAGATTAATTCGTCTGTTGGTTTAGTTCCGATGTCATCCAGAGTGAAATAATCTTTCACCAGCACGTGAAGATCGCGGTTGCTCGTGCACTCACAGGCATGGACGTTAAGTGAGTGCCTCGACGAACTGCCGCTTCCTCCATACACACACCATCCCAAGCGGGTTTTTACGGCGACCGGTTCATTAACAAGCCCTTCTTTGACTTTCAACGGAACGGTAAGATGCAAATTGTTAACGCCTATCAGCAAACGTGGTACGGCGTCTTCATAACCGTCAATCGGCAATCCTCTCAGATGTTTAAAGGCGTTTTCGAGATCATTGATACGTAGAGTCTGTCCTGGCAGTGCAAGCCTTTTTACCGTACGTACATCGTGTAGAGTCAATGCATTTTTTCCCTCTGTACTTGACACCATCAACTGCAACTGTTTGGAATTCGCTTCCATCCGGGAGACGTTCCCTGTCCACGTTAGACAGAGTGGAGCAATTCTGCCTCTAACTCCGAGATCCTCGGCGAGTTGTTCTTCGATGAGGGTAAGTTGCGACCCATCGTCTAGAAAAGCATATGTCCTCACTGTCTTCAGAGGTCCGTGAAGCGTTACAGGCAAGATGCGGAAAAGTACCGATTTGCCCACCGTACGATGCGTATGATTTCCAGCCGTTTCTACGTTGAAACCTAGTGCACGCGATGTTTGGTTACTGCGATGGGAATGTAGTAGGTGGTGATGTCGGTATGTACATCCATCAATTCCACACTGGATAGCGCTGCGACAACTCCTTCGACCATGCGCATTGAGGCAACAGCGACAGAGCTCATGACTTTGTACAGTTTTCCAACGATCATCGATGGAAAGTTCCTTGAATGTGTCACAATCTCGAACATTATGTCCATGGCTTTCGCAAACACAACATTTTTTGCCTTCCGCTCTCGGGTACTCCGGTCCGCTTACGTGTGCATTGATTGATCCTCTAGTCTTCATCCTTGACCTATCAGTAGTGCCTGGCTTTCCGCATCCACCCGTGTATAGTGTTACTTTGCTAGCAGAGATCACTATTTCACTCATAAAATCACCGAATGTTTTCAAATTCACTTGAAGGTAACGTTTCATATAGTTCGCCCATTCCATCTTCACGTGCGCTGGAAGTTTCTCCACCAATTCCATCAGTAATTACGGGTTCGAAAGGTGGGGCTGCTGGCCCGCTGCTTCCAGATGATCGCACAAACTCTGCACCGCCATTCCGAATTCGATGAGTGTCTCGAGCTTTTCAGACTTGGGGGCGGGTGTGGACCGCACCTTCTCCAGCAGCACGTTGATCAGCAATTCCGGTCGACCGTAGAGAAGTCGCAGAGTACTAATCACTTGTGACACTGATTCTGGAAGAAGAAGACGGCTCCTAACAGATTCATATGCCACTCCTTTTAAGCACCGTTGTAATCTTGCAAGATTCTCGACGTTTGAGTAACCACACGCACCGGTTGTGTTCTCGAAAGCACTGATAAAAATCGGCCAATCCGCGGGGTCACCGGCAAAGGGGGGTAAATCGCGCGGCATAACTTGAGGCGCGGCTAGCTGCGAGGGGGAAAGGGATTGACCAGGCACGTTTAGTGCCACAGTATTGTGATGTGTATTTGACTGCGTATTATTGACATGTGATCCTGTAGTTCCTCGGGGAGCAAAGACATTTTCGTTCCTTCCCGGGATTAAAGAGAAGCTAGCAAATCTTCAAATGAATTGTTACCCGGCTGGGCAGGAAGCTTCCTGTTCGTCTTATTACTGACTAGTGGCTTACCTGGTGGCAGTACGGGGGGCTCAGAGGGGATAATTTTACCTACGGTCTTTCTCACACAACCATCGACGATAGTTTTCCGAACATTCGGAATAGTTTTGAGAATGGCGCCAGTAATCTTACGCTGACTCTCTTCGATACGGGGCCGCTTGGTTGGCAGAGCCACCCACGCTAACTGCATCGGTGGATTTTGTTGAACTGCTGATTGACCCGCAGGGATCTGATGGTTACCGATTTCAGCAGCCGTTTGGATATCGGGCAATACGACCTTACTTCCAGTTTCACCATCTATTTTAGGCTGCCCCATTGATGTTGACAGTTCTATGGCGGCCACGCCACCGGTGGCACCTTCCACCTCTTGGTTTTCGGCGGCATTTTCGATCCAAGCACTTACTCGCCGCATGCTGGCCCGCTGA
This sequence comes from Aedes koreicus, assembly GCA_024533555.2. Classification (NCBI taxonomy): domain Eukaryota; kingdom Metazoa; phylum Arthropoda; class Insecta; order Diptera; family Culicidae; genus Aedes; species Aedes koreicus. The sequence goes on along the minus strand of JAHHFK020001972.1, from coordinate 262,648 downwards.
CTCACCTGGCTGCGTTTGCTCGCATTTGAGTTCATCCTTTCCGCGAGTTGCTCCTCTAGCAGCCTGTATTTTTCTTGCATAGCCTTACGTTCTGCTTCTAACGCCCGTTTTCCCATTCGCGCTGCTGGATTGCGCATTCTTCTTCAAGTTGCTTCAGCTGAAGGGTGATACGGGCAGAGCTACCACCGGATGTTGGTATGCTCAAGGGTAAACAATTACGGCAGGTCCATGGTCGTTCCGCTATAGACTTTGTCACTCCTGCACAGTTCATGTGCCACCAGCTGTCGCACTGGTCGCACTGGACGAAGTCGTCATACGATTCGGGGCGCGAGCAGCCAGCGCAGCCTCCCTCTCGTGTAGCATTTAGCGAAGTTGGGGACCTATCCTTCATTGTGTTGCTCATCACGAAATTTCTTAAAGATTTTGTTCCAGGAACAAAAGACCGAATTCTCCGAGCAGACTGCTAACTTCAGGAATGGGTGCGAAACAGCTTTAAGCTGGAATTTACTTTGTTCATAGGTAATTCAGCGGTGAAATATAAATTTACAACTTACAAATTTCGGTTTTTGGACTTGTTAAGGATGAGCTTCAGATTCCCTGTCTACAACTCCTGTCTACGTATTGTGATAACTACTGTGATAACTAGATTACTAAATTTTTAACTCTTCGGTAATTTTTCAAAGGTAAACTGGAAGTAAATTGTAGGAAATTAATTGAATAAATTTAATTTTAGATGATTTACACTTGCATGCCTTTTTCTTCACTAGCGATACAATTGCAAAGTCAATCTTTCTTCCTCTTCATTCAGTCTTCACCGTTTGACATATCGGACTTCTCTAGAGCTGGCTTGTCGCCATCACTCAGTTGTAGTGACCCCGTTGTTCGGTTGCGGTTACACCGCGGGGCAGTGCTAGCAGCAACAGAACTCAAGGACAGTTTGGATCACCTAGATCATCTCATTCATCTCATGATGTTTTCTTTTTACGTTCGAAAATATTCACTGAATATGGTTCAATACGTAGCGTAACTTTGTATAGCCCGAAAAGCTATAGTTACTACTGTAAATTTCAAGTTAGAAACTCAAGGACAGTTTTGATGACCTAGAACATCACAGAGTTATCAAATAATGACTGTTGACCTTCCAAAAGGTTCATTCAATATGTTTGAATACATATCGTAAACTTATATAGCCCTAAAAGCTACTGTTGCAACTGTAGATCTGAACTCAAGTACATTTTGGATGACCTAGAACATCCCAGAAATATACAAAAATATTTAACGTTTATCAACGAGAATTTAATAACACATATGCATACGTACAGTATTCTAAAACAACGCTTTACGCTATTAATAAGGCATGTATTTTTTCTTCCTGAACGTCTTCATATTCAGGATGTTCTAGGTCGTCAATTAGGCCTTAAGCTTTTTGGTTTTTTTTTTTATTTATATTTTCCAGATAGAAGAGTTGATGGAAACAAAATTTGCCGAAGACAGTGTGCACTTTTATTCAGTCTGTGTGATTTTATGCAGCCATTATCCTTTTGGGTCATATATGACCCTTTAGGCCTGAAGGAGTTAATATACAAGGCTTAACATTTATGAATTTTTCAGTAGTATGTTGCCCGAAATCAACAATGTTCTCTTTTGAAATTGATGCGTAAAAATATTCTCGATCGATTGGTGTAAACATGTTGAAAATCTTTTGAGAAATGACTGAGATATTAGTGCTCAAAACCTGACCACTTTTCGTGACGGTTTGCATGATACACGGTAAAAATAGGACATGAAAAAAATATTCTTGGAAAAAAAAATCTTTTAAAGTGCTCATCTTGCAATGTACGGCGAACTCTTAGACAATTATATTGCCTTAATTAAGAAAAAATGTCGTCCAATTCTAAGATTAAAAAAAACTTAAGCCCTTTTCAAGTGGCAGTCTAAATAAATTTTGAAAAAAATAAAGTATGCAAAGTTGCTTGAAAAGACATAGCACACCCACAAAGTTTCATTGGATTCTGAGAGGGTGCTGCCAATCACGAAGACGAGTTGGCGTGAAATTCGTCAATAGAAGTTGCATTTAAATGGCGAAGAATCTGGAGACGAAACGCACAAAGCATATAGACATCAAGCATCATTTTGAGCGTGACCGTGTGGCATCAGGGATGTTGAACATTGAACCCATTAGGACCCAAGATCAACTGGCGGATATTTTTACAAAGGCCTTGGAGTTCAACTCATTCAAGACCCTAAGATTGGAGCTAGGATTATCCGATTGAGCGGGGGTGTAATTAAGTTAGCATTTGTGACAATCAAGATACCATAGCTATGTCCCTGTCCCTTAGAAACTAGAACTTGTTATTTTTCACAAACAGTTAGTTCGCAATAAACCTCAGTTGAAGCTACACGCTTTTTCAACTCTTTCCTCATTTCGGAATCTCATTCGAAGATAAACACTTCCCAGACATCCTGTGTTACTCACTCAATTAATCATTATCAACGTTTCTTGTATTATTGTGACATTGGGTTTATAAAACTGCATTACAGACAAAGAGAAAAAGAGAGGAAGAGAGAGAGAGAGAGAGAGAGAGAGAGAGAGAGAGAGAGACAACGCCCCCTTTCTCTAGTAAACCATCGAGCAGTGAACCAAGGTGAATTTAATATCTCAGGTGGTCTCAATACTGTATATGAGAATTTCAGCCATGTTTAAACACATACTAATACAATCCATATCAAGTAAAAAAATGGTCTGGCATACTGAAGTTGTCTCCTTTACACCTATGCAACAGTGCCTGTGATGTCAGTTCCAATTTAATCCAAACGAGTAAAGGAGATGATTAGTTTCGCACTGCCAGGCCTGTGTTCTATGCCATGGGATATGAAGCGTCAGGCTGCAAGGTTTGTTTACCAATATTTCGGGGGGAAAGTGCACGTGCCAATGTATGTAAACAAAACGTTCAGCAAAAACCGTTTCCATTAATATGTAACTCTTCACTCCTAGGCAAAAATGCAATCACCAACTGTCATTATGTGCGTAATTCACTATTGAGTATTCCTTACTCTTTCGCTCCACTGCTAAATCTCATTCGATACACCGCTACTCCTCCCGTCTTCCCCATCAACTGAAGAAAATATACCACCTGAGATATTAAATTCACCTTGCAGTGAACATCGTTGGAGGTAATGTGATTATTGAATCACACACAAGCCGTTTGAAAACCTCTCACTACTCGACTCTATATTGTTCAGATTCCACAAAGGTGTAGTCCTGCGTTAAAATACCATCGCTGACCTTAAAGTATCTATTTATTTCCTGATTCTTTGTAAATTACATTCTATAGTACGTCACTGTTGATGAAACACATTAAGTTTTGTCATTTATCCCTAAGACGGTTCCTTGCGCTTATATAACTAGTCGGGTTTACGACGTCTACATCTATTTACTGTCTGAAAAACACACTGACAAGTGCCACCATAAGCAGCGTCAACGAACTGATCAGCTTGCCAGCATTGCTGAAGCATCCCATATTCTCGACAACAACAGCGAATCGTGCATTATCCGGGAAGCGACACTCTCTCTCCGTGCACCGCAAATTCGTCACCTCGGTTAGCTGGGTATGTTCCACGGAGAAGAAGACCGGTGGACAGGTATGGATTACTGAATGACCTTCACAAGCGTTGGACAGATCAATGTCGACCGTTTCGGTATTGATCACACGGCAGTTGACCGCATCGTTGTTCTGAGTGGTGTTGGATCTACGGGAATTCAAAATTGATCAACCACTATTTTTCAAACTCAATTCAAACTAATCTCACCTTGGTAGCTGAACCCAGCGAGAGTGACATACGGTAACCGTAGCGAAGCCATGTCCCTGAATTCGTAGACGTCGATTCTCACCCTGCTGGAAGAAGTAGTTTGGCTGCAACCGGTAGAATACGATACCTCTCGGCTCCACGTACTGATTGAACGAATTCGAACCCCAAGTGGTCTGGATCCAATCGTGTCCACAACGAGGATTAACAACTCGTCTCGGTTCCTGCTGGATGCGTCGAATAACCGGAGTCGTCTGCACGTTGACACTATCGATAACGGCTCCCGTTCCTACTTCACGCATTGGGAAGATGTCGCGGCTTTCCTCACGGACGAATCGATTGAACCGGGTGGGAGTACCACCGGCGAAGAACAGCAAACGCAGGTCCGGAACTTCCTCACGTAGGATATGCAATCGTTCGACGGCGAAGTTAGAGTCTCCTTCACTGACGGCTGCCGTATTTGGGATGATAAGACCGATCTTCGATCGACCGCTCATGCTATTGTTCTGCCGTTCAGCCATCATGATTGGAGTTATCTGCTCACGAATGCTTCTCAGCACGGTTGGAAGGTTTAGTCCACCCGTTTCTGTGTGTCGATTGGGATTGGAAAATGTGGCCAGTTGTTTCTAATTGAATAACCATATCAATACTTACGAGCAACGTGGAGCTCAAGAGTGTACCTAGAATGGAAGTCGCCGAGGAATTGGGTAGAGTTGACCAGCACTTCTCCATTGAAGGCATTCAGGACGGTGTAGGTGGTGCCAAACCGGCCGACATCAAGGTTGTCCAAAAGATGGCTGTCGAGAGAATAGTGAGATAGCTAGAAGTTGGTGAACTCAACTAAAATTTTCGAGCAATACTAACGAAACAACCGAGTGAATGTCTCTGAACGACCACGTTGCGTCGACATAAATGAAAAGATCCGATGCAGTTCTCCAAATCGTTGGGTCGTTCGGTGTAATGGCAGTGACTTCGCAAGACAAATCATTCAACGAAGTTGCTAGAAGATGAATGAAATAAGTAGAATAATGGAGTTGAACATCAACAGATATACTCACGGACATAAGTCGCCAGTGCATCGGCAGCTCCTCCGGAAAATTGTACAATCGCCTGCTGCGTCACGGTGAACGCCATCTGCATCTCCTTGTCTAGAATATTACTGAAGGCTACGGCTTGATCACGCATCGCCTGGATCGGAGCCACGGTAGTGAATAGATCCCTTCTATTACACGATCGCATCTGCTGGTTGAACACTCCGCGCTGGGAGTAGTACATGTCCAGTACCTGACTGAGTCGTAGCATATTAGCACGATTTCTCCACTCAACGATGTTTGTGGCCAGAGCAAGACCATCGATTCCAGCCCGAATTTCCGCGTCTGTCATCTCCAGAGCTGTACGTTGACTTAAGAAAAACCACCGCGGTGCCACGGTTTGATTCCATGCACCAGCTGCTCCGACCTGAATGTTTGCCGGTTGAGAAGGAGCATGCAGCAGGGTGACTTCGGCCAAATCACCGGACAAAGTGGCGGCCCATCGGTTGTCCACACGCATTGGTTGAACTTGCTGACGAGCCCGGAACTGGGCGCTTCTTGGCGGGAGAAGGTCACGAAGCTGAACTGTTTGCGGCTCGAGACCAGCAGCAATACCGGCGATCACAGTACCAGCGGCAAGCGTTCCCCACTGGGTATGAACGACGCCATTTTCCACCGGACAGGCACTGATCGCATTCGAGGCAATATCCACCAAGGTGGCATCATCTAAAAGCTCCTGTTCAGCAGGTTCTGCCTCTGTATCATCTTGACTTTCAGCGGGGTCTTGCTCTTCGCCGGCCGCGGCAGCTGCAACTTCGGGCGCTTCTTCCTCTGCATGCTCCTCTTCCGGATCCATCTCCAGTCTTGCGGAATGTTTCATCTTCTTGATCTGCTTCCGTATCTGGTTCATACTCGGTTGGTTGAGCATTTCGATATCGCCAAGGTAGTTGGAACGTAGCTTGTTCTTGTCCCTGGTGTCGATTTCCCGAGGAACCCGAGCTGCACGGTACTGAGAAAGTTGAGTGCAGCGGACACTCTCATCCCCGCGAACCATCATATCGATCGAGCTGGACAACATAAAGTGAAGAGTGCACTGCGAAAGAAGAAGAACAGTATTGGTTTGACGTGGAATTTATAATGATCCACGGAACTCACCCTTTCCTGCGGCGTTAAGGTAGCATTCGGGAAGGCTTGTGCATTGCCCGGTAGGAGCCGGGAGAACAGAATCCTATGTTTGGTGAAGTGGAAACCAACTGGACTGAACGGTAGCACACCGGGAATGTTCTGTACTCCGGAAGCCCTAACAATACCGTCCTGACGGAATCGGTGCAGTAGCGCGATAGATAGCTGACGCATATCCTGGTTGAAATCGGGGGAATCTTCCACTTTCCGGACCAACTCGATCAGCATGTTCATCGTCATTGGAAGGCGGTTGTCCCGTTCGAAAAGCACTGGATTTTCGTAGCACTCCAGTAGCGAAGGGGCCACCCGGGTTTGGACATTTTCCTGGCCGTGAGTTTGTAGCAGTGCTCCCAGGATGATGGCTATGATAGCCAGAAACGGCGTAGCGCTCATGATTTATCGATTGACCTAGAATGGTTCGTTTGGGTTAGTCATCGAATTCGAAGAAACGGGTGTCGATTTCCGAGAAATACAAGTGCAATTGTTCGCTCGTATGGCGTAGTCATTACTGGAACTGGTAGTGCTCGGCTATTATTTGTCAAGGGTATTGCATAAAGTCGCGTACGAAACGAGATATGCGTGGTTGGTATTGGTAATTGTTTCGAATTGATAAGATAATGCACGATTTTATGTAGACGGTAGATAACGATGTAGCTGGCTTCGATACTCGTTTGGATCGACAATAGCCGAGGAGTTGGAAAAGGTATGAGGTCATGAGTTTCATAAAGCCGAAATTGTATAGATTAAATATAACTCGAAACTGAAGTAAGATTTGCTCATACTGTTGTCATTATCAAAATACCAGTTTTTCTTGTGATTCATCAAAGTGGCCAACCCGGAATTGAATAGCATAAGGTATGTGTCACAGAGCAGGTCAATTATTGTTTCACCAATCAATTTTTAGATGGTTTGACTTTTTTAACTCTTCAAGTACCAGGTAAAAGATTTGGTCTTCGATGCAGTAAATTTCTTATTTAAGATTTAAGAAATAATTGAATTTCGTGAAAAAAACATTCATGTTAAAAACTCAATTCGACCTCCGATATGTTTGATTAAATTGATATTCTCGTTTCTTTCAGCTCATTATGATGTCCTTGTACGTGGCTTTTCGATAGTTTTCATGTTCTAGTGTCCTGCTCACCTCTTTTGTTCATAGGATAATCAGTTTTAAATGATTCATCAAACATCAAACGCGTATTAAAAATGGTTAGGTCACTGATATACTGCCACTTACATTGTACCCCAAATAGAAGATCCTGTATTTTCATATTAATTGACAGAATATTGAGCAGCGTCAATTCGATATCAAACTCATATTCATACCTTAAAGGATCTCTCATCGCAAAAGTAGTCAACCTTTATCTAACTACTGAATAGAGTTCATTCATTTTTAGTTTGAATAAAATAACACAGAAATGAATGCACTGCTCCATTCGGTTGCGAAGGTTCAACTGCTGCATTATCACTCAAAAAATAAATAACATACCCAATAGAAAATATCCATTAGAAATTCTTAGAAACTTTCATGCGATTTCATTATTGGGGATTGCTCTAATAATTCACATAAACCTTATGTGTCCATTGAAACTCATGTGATTTGTCAAATTGAACTTATCTGATCATAGACAGGGTGTCTCACAATAGGTGTCACTAAAACAAAATGGGATTACAGCATAACAAATCAACCAAATCATACCATTTATTTTTCATTTGACAGATACATGTTATAGAAATAAACCAAAATAATTCAATTCGAATCTCTCGCCATTTTCCTTGATAACTTTGCGAAAACGCTTTGTAAACCCATCGTAGCTGGCACGCACGATTTCCTGAGCAATTTGGTCCCATTAACCAAATGTTTCTAAAATCGATCGAAAGTAAGCCCTTTTGTAAGGCCTATATGTTGAAGCATATGACCCCAAACAAAGTAGTCAAGTGGGTTGAGATCCGGTGAAGGTGCAGGCCATTCTTCGTTTGTGAAAAATCGGGCAAATTTTCCGCACACCACACTTGTGTCTTCTTTGCCTTGTGGGCTGGAGCTGAGTCCTGGTGGAAACAATATGGTGTGCAGCGTTGAAGCATGAGGAAGTAGATGGTTCTTCAAAACCTGCTCCATGTAATATTCAGTGTTGATTTTTTCGTTAGGTTCTATGAAAAGAAGAAGAAGTTTTCCTTCTCGTGAAACGGCGCCCCATACCAAGATACATTCTGATAGCGTTCTACAGCTAGTTTATCTCTTGGAATATTACCAAGACTTTTGCCATACACACGATCATTTTGTTGATCCTGAATGAGGAAGAGTTTTTCATCTGAAAATAAAATCACGCAGTCACCATGCCGCCAATTTTTTTTTTTTCCCTTGCTTTTTTTTACCCCCCCCCCCCCCCCCACCCCCTTTTTTCTCTCCGCTCCCCCCCCATCTTTCAAGCCTTTTTTATAAAGGGGGGGGATTAAAAATTTTTTTAATTATTTAACACCACATGCCGCGGTACGCCTTTTTTTCCCCCCCCCCCCCTTTATTTTTTTTTTCTCTTCGGCGCTGTTTCTCGCCCCCCCCCTTTGTGTTGAATAACTTTTGCTTTTAAAAAAAAGAAAAAAATTGCCGATTTTTCATGGGTTTACCTTCACCCGCACTGACGAAACTACCCATGCAGCATCAATCATAGTAACCCATGAGTCAGCCAACCCCCGAGCATCTTGACAGATGAGCTTAGTTTCACGTACCCATCTACAAATTGTAGATGTCTCTACCGTGCATAAACAAAAGGGCCATCCATTCTCGATACTACCGCTTTTTAGCTTTGGAATACATGTTTTCTTTTCCTTATATATCGATGTTAAATGCAGTGCAAGAACAAATTTTTATTAATTTTAGTAATGTGGATGTGGCTCTCTTTCCATTAATTTGATTTCAATTGTATCGATGTTGATTTATCATTGCTTGAGAATGGGAATGAGGGAAAGAGAAACAGAGAGAGAAGAGAGCGAAACAGATAGAGGGAAGGAGAGAGAGAAACAGAGAGAGAGGGAAGGAGAGAGAGAAACGGGAGATAAAGAATGCAGAAGAGGAGATTAATTTTAATTAATGTATGAGTTTCTCTTTTATTTAATGTATGAGTTACACTTCTGTCAGTACCAAGCATAAAACTTGATGAAATTTATTGACCTTTCTGTTTCAAGCACACCGCGATGAAAAAAATTAAATCCAATCCATCATGTGTGCTTGAAAGAGAAACGAGAGCAAGCTCTAATGCAACTATTGCCCCACGGAGAAAAAACAGTTCCGTTTGAAACAACAAACTTGTTTGTTGACATCCAAACTGAAAAACTAGTTGTTTTAAACCAATATTTTTTTTCGAAACAGACAGGCAGGTTGGTTGTTTCTACCTAAAGATATTACCAAATCATGGTTGTTCTAAACTAATATATTTGTTGTTTCCACCTTGAAAGGAATTTATTATTACCAAAACACAGGTTGCGTTGATTCAGAGGAATAAATTAAAATTTAAGATTGATTCTACTAAAGCGGCGGTTAAGTCAAACTGATATTTTGTTTGGAGGAAAAATAACTTAAAATTTAGTTTGAAACAAACTATTTATTTATGATTATTTTATTTTCCGTCATCCAGTTATTTTATTTTCCGTCATCAAGACATTACATGCTCTGAGTCAACAATAGGTGAAAATTTAATATTTTACTTAAAAAAAACTGTAAATATTAGAAAGGTTCAAATTAACATTTGTAGATTTCTCTTACAGTGAGAGAATGTAAATGTGCACTTTTCTAATGTGTGTTAGCATTTTAATCAAACAATTGAAATTACAGACGAAATGTAAGGTGATTGTAAACGGAAATGTTTGTTGTTTCAATAGCTTTTGTTTGTTTGCTTCAAACAGCATTTCAGTTAAATCATACTATTTTTTTTTTTTTTTTTGAAATAAACACTAAGCGTTGGTAGAATCAACAAACAAATCTGTTTGTTTTCGTAGCTGTCACAATGAAACAATCATCATAATGGTAAGTTCAAACACATGTCAGTTGAACTTAACTGCTTAAATTCCGAAACAATAACTCAAAATTTCAGTTTGTTTAATCACCGTAGGTAGTCAAGTAATATGATGTTTGTGCCCAATTCAACGTGAAATTCTTGTTAAATGAAACTAAAATATGTTCGCGTTTACCAATACTTTCTCTTTGTACTCTTAGCAAAGCGATTTTTTTTTGCTTCGGTGGCTTTCCATTGTGCTGAAGGTTTCAGAGCGTCAAACATTGAGAAGTATAGTGCGCCATTTAAAAGTGAAGTATGCTGCCATTTTATTCACGCCTTGCTAGCTTTCGGATATTTTTCAAGTGCTGTCAATTTCGGAGTGTTTTTTATAATTACGATTTTTAAATAAATCAATATCTTGCTAGTAGTCTAAGTCTCGAGTGTGTTTATGCTTCTATATATTCTCTGTAAGAAGGGTAAAAATATCCACCATTTAGCATTTAGGAAAAATTACCAGATATCGTCAGCATTATATTCATCAAGTACGAATATGAGCTCCACAGCTTTGAAAATAACAGTCGATGTAAATTCGTTCAATTGATAATTTGATCTTCCCCCCGCCCCCCCCCCCCCCCACCCCCGCCCCCCCCCCCCCACCCCCCCCCCCCCCCCCTCTCCCTACACCCCACCACCCCCCCCCCCCCCCCCCAACCAACCCCCCCCCCCCCAAAAACCCCCGCACAACACACATCGCCTCCCCTTCGCCACACCCGCCCACGGCTGAATAACTCGATGGTCAACTCGATTTTCCCAGTGAATCGCGACGTGGGGGTGGTGATGGACGACGAGACCTATCTCACCCTGCATGGCAACGACTGGCATGGCACTTCCCCCACGAAGGAAGTGAGCTCCGAGGTGAAGTTCATTTCACACACCAAGTTCCCTAAGAAGGTGCTGCTGTGGCTGACAATCAGCAAGAAGGGGATGTCAAAGCCGCTCTTCTTTCGCTCCGGACTGGCCGTGAACGGGGAACTTTTATAGTACGAAATGCCTGCCGGAAGTTGCGTCGTTCATCAAGAAATACCACAAGGGCGAAGACGCGGTGTTCTGGCCGGATCTGGCGTCGACCCACTGCTCGAAGCGGTCGTTGGAGGAGATGGAGCGGCTGAATATCGATGTGGTACCCAAGTCGGCAAACCCGCCCAACGTCCCCCAGCTGCGTCCCATCGAGAATTTCTGGGCCAACCTGAAGCGTAAGATCTACTCCAACAATTTTGTCGCGTAAACTGAGGAGGAATTGATAAATAAAACGAAGAAATAAATAAATAAATAAATAAATAAAAAATAACTACCTTCCATGGGAAATTTATCAAAAGCAATTATCTGTCTTAGCTTTTTTTTATCACCATCCGAAAAAAGGCAATTTTTTATACAAACGTTATGAACCTTTCCAGTATCCTTGAACCGTTTCAAGGTACAAAAAAAAACAAAATGTTTACTCACTCCGAACTGCTTAGGGCTATTGAATATCTGACACGGTCTAAGCTTTGCAAATGTAATTTTAAAATTTACTCCCGTATGGCTTCCATGGTAGCTGATAAATATAAACAAACGGAATCGCTGTCAAAAGAATACACTCAAAACGGGTATAATCAATTCCGCTGTTAAAATTACCCAGCTGAAATAAACCAAGACTGAAAAAAGATAACACCTTATTGTGAGAAACACTGTATATGTTAAATTTCAGGTAAAAAATATTAAATTTGTGATTGAAAAAGTGTCATGTGCATTTCCAATGTAAATTACATGGAAACTATTATCAGTGTAGTTATTCATGTGCAACAGTGCCCCAGATATTCATCTTTTTACGAAAATGATACATTTTGCACGTTCTTCTTTGTGTATGGTTCGTGTATTAACTCTCCGTGCTGCTAAACGCACACAAACCAAGCAATTGTAGCAGGCGTTTGCTGTTGGCAATGTTGGCTTAGGTGTCAAAGCAAGCAGTGGAAAAAAAAAACAATAACAGTATTAAAGATTGTACCAAGGGGCGAGACAGCTCCTTGTCGCGAGCAATTTCAAAGTTGTTTTTGAGGTACCTCGAGTCACTCACGTTGCTCAGCAAGCGAGCACTGTCATTTGTTTTCTCTCTGTTTTTGCACAGCAGCTCTCTGTCAAACAAACCGCTAGATAGCATAAATATGAGCTCTCTTTTGTACACAATTGGACACCTGCAATCTTCATTTATCTCTGATTTTGAAAATAACTTATATTCGCTCAAACTACATATCTGTATATGTGATTTGATATCATATTTACTACTACAAGTATTCACCTTTGCCTTTTTCGAGAATATGTTAATTGCATGTCTCCAATTAAGTCAAACTGCAATAAACCCACCAGTTTCAAATTGACTTGCTATTTGTTATTGCAGCATCATTCCGCCAGCTGTGGAACAAGAGCGGGAGAAAAGACAAATGAGCTTAGCCCAATGCACTCCGACCCAAGCTTCAAGCTTCTAAGAATCGATGTTTAGCCAATTACAAATCTAAACATACTGTTATCAAACCTGAACGTTGGACTTCAGCAAAGCCATCTGTATCACGTATCTCATATTAAATATTCTAAGCACCCTCATATTCGTGGAATAGGGCTCGCCATTGTTCCATCTTCCATTTCCATTAGCGAAATATTCAATATGTTTTTCAAACAAATTAGAACTCAAACTTTTTGAAACCCTGGCAACCGATAAGAACCGATGAAGATTGAAAGAATTTTAAGCTATATTGAGTTACTCGCGAATTACTCGGGGTATCAAAGCAACTCAGAGTAGAGCTTTCTCACCCCTCGGATTGTACTCGAAAAAATGCAACGTATTTTTGTGTGTACCTTTTAGTTGCATGGGAAAAATTGATGAAATTTTGAGTAAAACTGTGTAATATGTACATGTGCAAAATTTCGTCATAATCTGTCAAATGCTTCCGAGCAAGAAGTGCTCCGTTAAAAAACTATGGGCGTGGAAAATCCAGGCCAGTTTTACAGATGGATCGCGAAACAGTTGGGAATCGACAATTGTTCCCGTGTGGAAAAATCGTTCAAGGTAACCCAGACGACCCAGCGGCAAGCTGGCAGCGGACGAACGACCACGTGAACGCAAGGAAGATGAGGGATTACTTCAAGCGCAATCCGAACCATTCGATTCGGGACGTGGCCAAGAAGGTCAATTCTTCCGTCTGGTCCGTCCAGCAGACAATGAAGCGGGCCGGACTTCATGTCTTCATGGCAAGGAAGGCGCCTAACCGAACCGATAAACAGAATACCGTGACCGAGTCCCGCGCGAGGAAGCTGTACCGCGAGTGGTTGGTGCAGCAGAAATGCATCGTAATGGACGACGAGACGTACATTAAAGCGGACGCCAACCAGATCTCCGATCTAGAGTTTTTCGTCGGCGAGTCCCGCCTTGATGTCCCGGAGAAGCTCCAGAAGAAGAAGGTCGACAAATTTCCGAAGAAGTACTTGGTGTGGCAGGCGATCTGTGGGTGCGTCAAATTAAGCAAGTCCTACATAACGACCGGCACCATCAACGGTCACATATATAAAGAAGAATGCCTTCAGAAGCGCCTGCTGCCCTTTTTCCGGTCCCACGAAGGTGGCACTCTGTTTTGGACGGATCTGGCATTGTGCCATTACGTGAAACCGGTGATGGAGTGGTACGAAGCCAACGGTGTTGTTTTTGTGTCGAAGGAGGCAAATCCGTCAAACTCTAAGGATCGAAGCGTGCTTTGCTCGAAGATGGAAACAAATATTTTTTCTCCCGTCAAATTTTGTAATTTAACTCAAGTTCAACATAAAGTATTATTGTTTATTATTTTATTGCTGTTTTGAGTGACTTATTTGAAAAAAACCTGTTGCAAAGCTCGAACTGCGAAATGGAAATCAGTGAATCCGAAAAACAATTCCAGGCGCGAGCAAAGTAAGTGAAACATTTATTAGACATGCAAGAAGACTTTTTTGTATCGCAGACCATGTAGAATCGTACGGTGAAGCGACACTTTCATGGGGTTCAAAGTGCGGTTAAAAGTTCTGAACTGTCAGAAGACTGCTTAAATGGAGATTTGAGAACAACCGTCCCAGCCAGAAACCACGAAATTCCGTGCATTCAATGGGTACATGATTTCTGTCGGTCCTCAGGCGACGAGGAATTAGCTCCAGGAGGTGTGCGCGTGTTTGTGTGTGTGTGTGTGTGTGTGTGTGTGTGTGTGTGTGTGTGTGTGTGTGTGTGTGTGTGTGTGTGTGTGTGTGTATATATGTGTGTGTGTGTGTGTGTGTGTGTGAGAGAGAGAGAGAGAGAGAGAGAGAGAGAGAGAGAGAGAAAGTGTGCACAGCGGGACAATTTGACTAAATTTTGAATCGTGTTTGCCTCACTTTCGTCAAAAGTGGAGTCACTCATATATGAGTTAATGTGACTGGGATTTACAACTCGACTTATTTAAAACATCGATCTGATTTAATTCGGTGTCTTAGCTATATCAACTTGTCAATTCCAGTCACATTTTCTCATATATGGCTCCACTTTTGACGAAAGTGAGACAGAAACGATTCAAAATTGAATCAAAATGTCCCGCCGTGTGAAACCGTTTGACTATATGTCGCGCGTCCTTCTTCTCTTGTCAGAAAGCAAGTAATGGCGCTATAACCATAAGCTTTAAAGGGCTAGGACTAGACCCTAGTAGCACCGAAAACATAAATATTTAAGTTTCATTTCCCACATGTCATGCTGAAGATCTATAACAGTGTGATGTGACTAGTTTTGTCATGAAGATGTACGTTTGATGCAACTCAAATCTTGATTCATCTTGCTGATTAATTGATGTGTCATACATGTGTTTTATGTTTCTCAGTTAGAACATGTTTGTTTACGTCTGATACCTTGTTTGCATATTATGTTTCATAAATGTATCAAAACAAGTCTTCCGTATTTCAAAAACCAAACAAGCAAGAAAGGTTAAGACTCGACAAAACTAGTCAGGTATGTTTTATAAGTGCCATAGTGGACGGGAAAAGACAGTTTTTTAACTTTCGAATATGTATCGAATATGTATTTATGTCACATTATCGTTTGCCACTGAATCATTCAAGAACTAAGTTCAATTATGCTAGAATGATTAAATATTGTAAATTTCAATTGCCATTCGATTGTATGATCGAACATCAGGATTTATATGTTGGTACTTCAAAACTTAGTCGCAATCAACCAATAATTTGGTTGAGTTCTGTTCCATTAATTAAAGTGAATGCATATTTAAGCCCCCAACTAGGTTGGTAAATAGGATGATGGTGAGGTTTAAGAGGATTCTGACAATTCTATATCTCATATGTCGAAATGTTCAGGTGGTAAGAACACCGACCTAGTACGCTTGGCGTTCATAGTATGAACCTGGTTCATGAATGCTTTTTTGTTGCCGGCGAAAAATTGTCCATCTTAGATTTTAGAATTTTTTGTTTATGACAATTGTCAGACATATATTATGTTTCGTAAGCTCCACCTTCTGCGGAGGTTGCATGTCATTGCATGTCACATTGAAGCAAAAATGCATGCAATCAAACATTTCGTGTTACTTGGGGAGTTAGTGCCCATGTCCCAACCGACAGACAGGCTATCACGCAAGAAAATGTACTACACCCTAGGATTTGGAGCCTGGATACTAGTAGGAAACGCCTGTGTTCCAGCCCAGAAAAGCGGAGTACAAAGGAGTGCATTAACTTTCTTAGCTTCGTCACTCCCAACGACCTGCATACATATTAATATAGGGAAACTGCCCCCATATTAATCTCATTGTTCCTTTATTCATCCTACGATGAATCAAACAATTGGGCAGTTGAAGGATCGGTTTCGTTTTCTAATAATGTTTGCTTACGTTAAATAACTACAACAAACATTACTAACTAATCCTGTCACGTGTATATCGTTTTATTTCAAGTAGGATGAATTGCAAAGTGATGAGATTAATATAGGTACATCTTCCCTACATATGCTTTTTCGCCAAGGAAAGGCCCCCCCATATTCCCATCGAACTTCCAAAGCCTCCCGCATATTTCACCCAACTGCCAACTCCAGATGTCGATGAAGGTTACATGAGTTCTCAGCATCTTCTTAAGTAGACATCTAATCAACACTTCCCTTCCATCCCTTGCTGATCATAAGAACCTGGCCAGGTGTTGTGCCAAGAGATCGATGGGTGAAGAGCCTGTCATATCCAAGGCAGCTCTTCTGGCGCTTCCATCGTCTTTACAACAGCCAATCCAGAAGAGTGTATGGTCGGAATATGCTATGCAATGTATTTTTTTGGAAAATGGGGCAAGATTGTGAAGTTAATGTGGTCTATCCAAAAGACACTAGCACTATTTTTCGAATTGAGTACTTTCTATAGACAATTTTTAGCGTAACCGATACGTTTCTTACTGCTTACCCCTTCCGTACAAAATTGAAAAAATGGAGCAAAACGGACCATTGAATATTTATCGAAATTTTAGCGGCAGTTAGAATCGAAACTGATTATTTCCCTTATCACTGAAAGTTAGGGTAAAACAGAGGCAAAATTATGCTTATCATATGGTGTACCTAGGCATAGATAGGCATCATTTCCTTCATTGGCCTTTATCCTGTTCGAATTAAATGTGTTTTACAGGAAAAATTGAGTGGCAGTTCGAAAGAAAACTATTTGTTCCGCTTACCAGTATGAAAAAGGTGGAAAAGAACGAAATCGACCACTTAGTTTGGTTTGATCATTGATAGGTAAAGTACCATCGTAATTGAAACTCCATACGTCCTTCTTTTTTCGGTGGAAAATAAGTATCTATACTAAAAAAATAAATAAAATCACTAAGCTCCCATATCTCTGTCCGGCTAGATAAAGTTTTGGAAAGATAAACCAAAGTCAAGTACGAGCAAAAGACACTAAAGAAGTCTGCACATAAACTTGTTTGCATTAACTCAGTCTACACACTTTATTACACAAGCTCCAGCAATAATACAAGCAAAGCGAAATCAAGTGCAGCTATTGCGTATCACTGGAACCAAGAATAAGTTATAACTAAAAAACTGGAAAATTGTAAAAATGTGGTGCAATTTCATATTTTTACAACACACTTCATAAACAAGGCGTTGCATTTCAATCACATTCCTAAGGTCCTAGTTCCTTATATCGCATCCACATAATTCCTGGTTAAACCAAGCAGTAAGAATATCATAAGCTTTTCAAATCAGCATGCTGGTAGATGGTGATGCATAAGTACATAATGCTGACTAATTTACCAGTACTGTTTAAAAGCACTATCACCATCACCGCATTACCAATAATGATAGCATTGTGATGTTAACCTTACATGAATACATTTCACATTAACTCTCGTGTACTAAAACTGTTTTAAAAACGAAAACAAGAAATTGTTGGCTTGGTAGTACGACTGAACAATAAGTAATGTCAATGGAAAATTAGTACTAGTATGTTGGTCCACTAAACGATGTTCAATGTCAAAGGAAATCATGTCGAAAATCATGGAAAAATCTTGAAAATCTTAACAGCATCTATAGCAGCTCCCTAGAACATAAGAACAGACACAAAACTCTTAACTCCCAACTGTGCCACTGCCGCCATTTCAGATAGGAAGAATTTTTTAACAACTCAATCAGCAAGCCCTTTGCTTACTCGTTGCACTGCAGCAAACTAACATTGTTATCATTCAACAAACTTCCCTCACTTCGATACTCTTCAATCAATTTTCAACACCATGTAAGTAAACCGCTTTCACCTTCTGCAAATCCTCTATTGCTAAAGTTGTTTGCCCATCGTAGTGCTATCTTATCAGCCCAGTGGGAATTGAAGCTAACCACGCATGGCACTGTTCCCTTTCGTTGTTGTTGTTGTTGTTGCTAGATATACTCCCCGATTCCCTCGCAATGTGTCAAACGTGTGACTTGAGTTGTATGGGTGCGCAACATTCCTCCGACTAGAATCAACATTACTCATAATTCATTATCAGTTTCCCCACCCAGGTAAACCGTGATGAAATCCATTTTCGTCTAAACACTGTTTCGTAAATCCTAACCTAGCTCATCGATGGAATGCGAAGATTCAAAACAAATCACATGTTCCCTCACATCAAAAGTTTTAATTTTCCGGGAAAATTGTTTCACACTTTGGGCGCAGTCACTTGCACAACTTTTATGATCGTCCGCCATGTTTGATTTCACCTCACCTTATTTTTCGCTGTTTAGAAAATCATAATCCTTGATCTGCAACAATGAATTATTTCCAACTATTTCCGGAACAATCACTTAAAACACTAAATTCTTCAAATACACTAATTCCTAAACTATCTTTTAATGAATCATAACCAATTTTAAAGACACTTCACAAACCACCGTTCTTCACCTGCTTCAAATCCTCGACTAAACGCTTATCACGCCACGCCTTTTGCCTTTAGACAGGTGGAATATTCGCATTTTATCTCAACTTGGCGCGCTCGCAAGTTTGCTGATAAGATAAGGCCTGCTTCGATTCAACGTTGTTTGAAAGAGGTATCCGCCTAAATGTAGTCTTCTGCAGTTGTGATTTTGTCGCCAGTTGTTGAAGTTCGAAAGCACTTTTTCTAATGAAATTAAATTAGTGGTGAAGCTCCTAAAGACTCGCTTCGTCTTCGCTTGCTTGAAACCTTTTCTGTCATTTTGTAAGATTCCCGACAACCCAATCAATTTAATCAATTAAATGACTGACTGACTGACTGACTGACTGACTGACTGACTGACTGACTGACTGACTGACTGACTGACTGACTGACTGACTGACTGACTGACTGACTGACTGACTGACTGACTGACTGACTGACTGACTGACTGACTGACTGACTGACTGACTGACTGACTGACTGACTGACTGACTGACTGACTGACTGACTGACTGACTGACTGACTGACTGACTGACTGACTGACTGACTGACTGACTGACTGACTGACTGACTGACTGACTGACTGACTGACTGACTGACTGACTGACTGACTGACTGACTGACTGACTGACTGACTGACTGACTGACTGACTGACTGACTGACTGACTGACTGACTGACTGACTGACTGACTGACTGACTGACTGACTGACTGACTGACTGACTGACTGACTGACTGACTGACTGACTGACTGACTGACTGACTGACTGACTGACTGACTGACTGACTGACTGACTGACTGACTGACTGACTGACTGACTGACTGACTGACTGACTGACTGACTGACTGACTGACTGACTGACTGACTGACTGACTGACTGACTGACTGACTGACTGACTGACTGACTGACTGACTGACTGACTGACTGACTGACTGACTGACTGACTGACTGACTGACTGACTGACTGACTGACTGACTGACTGACTGACTGACTGACTGACTGACTGACTGACTGACTGACTGACTGACTGACTGACTGACTGACTGACTGACTGACTGACTGACTGACTGACTGACTGACTGACTGACTGACTGACTGACTGACTGACTGACTGACTGACTGACTGACTGACTGACTGACTGACTGACTGACTGACTGACTGACTGACTGACTGACTGACTGACTGACTGACTGACTGACTGACTGACTGACTGACTGACTGACTGACTGACTGACTGACTGACTGACTGACTGACTGACTGACTGACTGACTGACTGACTGACTGACTGACTGACTGACTGACTGACTGACTGACTGACTGACTGACTGACTGACTGACTGACTGACTGACTGACTGACTGACTGACTGACTGACTGACTGACTGACTGACTGACTGACTGACTGACTGACTGACTGACTGACTGACTGACTGACTGACTGACTGACTGACTGACTGACTGACTGACTGACTGACTGACTGACTGACTGACTGACTGACTGACTGACTGACTGACTGACTGACTGACTGACTGACTGACTGACTGACTGACTGACTGACTGACTGACTGACTGACTGACTGACTGACTGACTGACTGACTGACTGACTGACTGACTGACTGACTGACTGACTGACTGACTGACTGACACACTGAGAGTGTGGTCAGGGTCGACCTTTAAAAAAAGGCCGACTTCTGATCCCGCTAAAACCGGTTTAGGTCCTACTCCTTGCAACGTCATCGATGACGATTTCTGCTCGCTGCTTGTGCTCGCTGCTGGTGGGCTATCTGCAGCTTCGGCCCCTGCATCCAGTTTACTTCAGTCGCCAGCATTTCCACTTCTTCCAGTGTTTCGCCTTTCACTGATAAAACGAGGAAGTTTCAGCGTCAGCACCCCGTTGTACATCCCGTTCCAGAGTGTTGGGCCAAGGATGGAACCTTGCGGAACTCCCGCCGTAATGTTCACCGATTTCCACCCCACGGAGGTCTCGTAGATCAGCACCCGGTTCTGAATGTAACTCTTCAGAATTCTGCACAGGTAATCGGGTACCTTCATTATGTGCCAATAAATAGCCTCCCAACTCGCGCTATTGAAGGCGTTCCTCACGCCGATCGTTAAAACAGCGCAATATCGATCGCCTCTCCGCTTCTGTTTGGACGCCTTTACGGCTGTCTGGACCACTGTCCGCATGGCATCCACCGTAGACTTCCGTTTCCGGAAACCGAATTGCATCCTCGATAGCCCGTGCTCGCTCTCAGTAAATTTCGTCAACCTGTAGAAGATGATCCTCTCTAGGAGTTTCTCAAGCGTATCCAATAGGCATATTGGCCTATACGATGCTGAATCCCCCGGAGGCTTTCCTGGCTTCGGCAACAACACTAATTTCTGTATTTTCCTCCTTACCGGGAAATGGCCTTCCTCTAGACATTTCTAAAGCGCATCCCAGGACATTTCCAAAGGGGATTTGGATTGGATTTGGATTGGATTTGGATTGGATTTGGATTGGATTTGGATTGGATTGGATTTGGATTGGATTTGGATTGGATTTGGATTGGATTTGGATTGGATTTGGATTGGATTTGGATTGGATTTGGATTGGATTTGGATTGAATTTGGATTGGATTTGGATTGGATTTGGATTGGATTTGGATTGGATTTGGATTGGATTTGGAATGGATTTGGAATGGATTTGGATTGGATTTGGATTGGATTTGGATTGGATTTGGATTTTGGATTGGATTTGGATTGGATTTGGATTGGATTTGGATTGGATTTGGATTGGATTTGGATTGGATTTGGATTGGATTTGGATTGGATTTGGATTGGATTTGGATTGGATTTGGATTGGATTTGGATTGGATTTGGATTGGATTTGGATTGGATTTGGATTGGATTTGGATTGGATTTGGATTGGATTTGGATTGGATTTGGATTGGATTTGGATTGGATCTCAAAGTAATATGGAAAGCCTAATGTGTTATTGTAATAGACCGTAGCAAGATAGATCACTATCATCAAGCATGTTTAGCAGCTATGGTTAGGAAAATAAAACATTGCAATCTACACGCTAACCGGAATACAGTGATATGTTTTCATTATCGGAACCTCAATAATGATCGAATTAACTTGATTTGAATTTTTGAACGGTAACTTGCCCCTTCAAACAATAAATTCAATTCAATTCTTTGGAACCGTCCACTGTAATTTTAAATTTCATGTCAGCCCATACAATCGGTAGAACAACTGACATTCTTATTTTTCAGACATTTAAACTTCCCGCCACAACCCTCCCGAAACCAGCGCCATTTCGCACAGTAGCGGACAATCCACGAACCACCACCCAAAATATGTTTACGTTTTTCCTTCCATGCGCGCCTGTTGGAGGGAGACCGGAGAAGTCGTACCTACCGAGAAAGACGCGCGCTTTGTTGTCATGCAGCGTCTCGCTCGCAACGCAAAACAACCCGGCGCGGCAATCCCTCACCCATACAAACCGCACGCCACCCCCCGCTGGATGTATAGGTAAAAGGTAGTCGAATGACTGCGTCTTTGTGTTGTGCAGCGCATCCGAGACCGAGTCGAAGGAAAATGAGGGGTGGATTTTTCACACTCACACTCCACTGCCCTCTTCCCCTTTTGACGAAAGGAGCCGACAAAGTGCACATACAGCCCAATTTCTCATCCTTTTTCCGACACTCGTACCAGAACTCGGAAGGAAGGCTCGCTAGCCGCGTATTTCTGAGTGACTGGTCGAATCGTGCGGTTGTGTCCGGTAGTGAACTCCGTAGAATGTGAAAAACTGGATGTGAAAATCTGTAGCAGAAAACAATCTCCAGAACCAGAAGTGAACTGCAACCGACTGGAGAATGGATAATTTTCAAAATGGATAGAACCAGTCCCCAGCTAGAGGTAAGTTTTCGCGCCTTTGTAAACATATGCCCCGTTTCGGGAAAGTGGGCGACAAAATGAGGGTGAATTTTTTCTTCCACCCCCCCAGCGGACGGGCGTTTTTTCGGGTGGTGGCTTTTCCCGTTTTATGCGTCGCAGCGGGAAAATGGATGCCGTCATCTTCTTGCCGCCGTCCATACCGTCCATGGCACCGAGGCGGATTATCGATTTTTCCGACTGCCCCCGCTGCCGACGTTCGCTCATGGCTGCCTCCGAGCAAGTCGATGATGATGGCTGTTCCTCAGCGGCTCTTGGGTTGCTTCGACGATGCGTAACATGAAACGATGGAGGTGCCATTTCCTTTACCTTTGGACTTTTTTTTTTTTTTTGAAAAATTGAAGCCTGGTGGTGAGTGGGTGTTGGTTATTTATGGATCAAAACAACGGGAAAAAAAAATGTGTGGGCGTCGAAAATAGATCCGGTTATGTTGCGGAAGGAAGAGATTCATTCATAAAAAAGCAGGTTAGACGAAAATTTGCTCTGGTGGCGTTGGGTGTTGTGTTGAAATTATTAGAATTTAAGGGGTAGGGGAAGAAAATTTTTCTGATTGTTTATGTATGTTTCCACATTTGATGTCTTAGACCAAAATTGATAGCAAAAAATTATGGCTGTGACATCAAATTTGAAACTGCACCTGCTATCACTGAGAGCGAATAGAAAAGTCGATTTGCTGCCTCATTTTTTCCTGCTGATTGCAAAAGGAGCACTCCACTTTATGTTGAAGAATCAAGACAATGAAAACTAAACTACTTTTCTCTAAGAAAGGTGATCGCAGAATAAGGATTGTTCGCGACAAAATCTGGACAGATTAAATTTGGAATAAAACAAATTTGCTGTAAGTTCAATCCAATTTAATTGTGCGTTATTAGTCATCTTAAAACTAATTACAGTTACTTAACTAAGCTGCATGAAGAAACTACGAACTTTTGAGTTTACTCCAGCCTTCAGAGTCTGTGCAGATTCCTTCGGAACCAATTTAGCTGCTTTTGTACAAGATTTTCGAAATTTTTCTGTAGTTGTGGCTTGTTGTTTATATGACAGAGTTCTCTTTTCACGAGAGCCCAATACCGCTCGATAGGTCGCAACTCCTATCTCCTATATAAAACATCTTTGGCGTAGTGACAAGATGCTAAATCAGGCCAGAATAGTGAGGGAGCGTCATGGCTGCGTAGAAATGGTAACAATCACTTCCTTAGGCATTCTTCACGGTATATTTCCTTGTTTACCTTTCCGGTAGTGATGTAGCTTTGGCTTGCTGGACCACAGCTGCATATTGCATGCCAAACCAAATATTTTTTGGAAAACTAGGCCTTTTTCTTCGTCCTGAAATGCTCCTCTACGCCGTTCCGTTGCATGGCAGTATAATAAGACATTTCGGGAAGCTACTTAAAGTTTTCCAGCACATAAGTTTCATCGTCCATTATCACGCAGGAAAACATCGTCAAATATTCGCGATACAACTTGCGAGCCCGGGTTTTAGATGTCACATTCTGTTTGTCATTACGATTCGGTACAGTTTTCACCTTGAACGACTTCATACCTTTCCGGTGCTTGGAAGTATGCACGAAAGTTGAGGTTTTATTTTTCTAGCCACAGTACGTACCGAAATATCTGGTCTCTTCTGCAATATTTGCTTCACCTTCGCGTCCTTCTGGTGTGGTTCCTGAGATACGTTTTTGTTCCGCTCCCAGCCTTACTGGCTGTTTAAGAACGTTATGGACAGTGCTTGCAGGAAAACCAAGCTTATTTGCAAGATTGCGCTTTTCATTGCGACCGCACACAATTGCTTTTCGCACTTGCACTTCTTTCGACGCCATATTTGATCTAGAAGCTTGTAGTATCACCAAAAATTGATTTTAAACCATGAACAGACATACGTTCATCGGCCTGTGAAATATTTCACGCGTTGATGAAGTATTTCCAGAGATATACATATTTAGGGGTGTCATGATTTTGTCGCGAACAAGCCTTACCGCATGATGGAAACTACAGGGTGAGTGATAATTCTTGTCAGTGTTTTTTTTTAACAAGTGTAACTTTCGATGGGTTTATCGCAGACATGTTTGCACATTTTACTTTTAGAGTGTATTCAAAGGTCAACACGGCTTGCAAGTTTGTTTTTAATATTTTCATTTGTTTGAGACTCGTGGTTACCATGGACGCGAAAAGGAGCTCGTGATAAGTCTGTTTTTGAAACATTTTAAACCGTGTACTATTTTAAAGAAATTGAAACTACTCTTAATAAACGAAAGATTCATCTTTCGCATCATCAAACGCTATAAAGAAACCGGTTCTTGAAAAATATCTACCATACCTGGCCGTAAACGCACTGTCAGGTGTCCGGAAGCCATCAAACGAGTGAGACAGCGAATTCGGCGGAATCCTGGTAAGTCTGGCCGAAAGGTGGCCAAAGAGCTGGGAATGTCGCAGTCAACGATCAGGAGTATTTTGAAAGACGACTTTAGACTGAATCTGTACAAAAAACAACGATTTCATGGCTTGACTGAGAAGCAGAAGATTGCAAGAGTCGAAATATGTCGGAAACTGCTCAAGTGGCACGGTGATTGTGAAATTCTGTTCCTGTTTAAGGATCACCACATTCAGCAAAATGATCGGGTGAATGCAGTACTTCTTTCTGATATTCCTCGTGATAAACTAGCTGTTCAAATGTTCCATAATGTTTCAAGGGTGATGGTTTGGGGTTGTTTCTCCCTAATTTTGAAGGTTCCATTGTCATTCGTTGAACCTGGTGTTGAAATGAACAGCAAATATTACATCGATAATGCTTAGATGAACTATTTGCTTCCCTTCGTCAAGAAACACCACACGAATGCACCATACTGTTTCCAACAAGACTCTTCGTCGTCCCACCAGGTGAAAGCTACACAGGCTTGGTGTGAGAACAATTTACCTGATTTTTTTGCGTCGAAAGAATGGACTGCCTCTTTACCTGTTTTGAATCCTTTCGACTTCGACTATGAATGAGGCTAGATATGGGGCAAAGCGAGGAATATCAAAGGACTAACTGCACACTAAGAAATTGTGAATTTTACACGAGACGTAATTCGTGTTTGTAAAAAGTCAGGGAACGTAAAGAAAGATTTCGTGTAAAATTATGTCTCCTGAAACTGGCAAATACGCAATTCGACGAAGGATGTGTTTGATTGAATTCATTTTCTCATATCTATCAACTCATTCTTATGCTCGAGGACGCTTGCATGTGTCGATCTCAGGAGGCAGAAATTTACATGACATTTTAGTAGTGTGTGTGAAAACTTTAAAGAAACATTTGGCGAAAATATGGAATGACATGCCTCAAGATATCGTGCGTGCCGCTTTCCAAAAATGCATGGGGCTGGCAATTAAGGTAAAGGGAGGAAGATTTGAAGTGAACTAAATTAAGAAAAATGTGAAAGATAACAGGAAATACATTGAAAATTAGAATTCATGCAACTTCTCATTTCTATTACCATATACTTCACTGACAGGAGTTCTCACTCACCCTGTAAATTTTACATCAAATTGTGATGTGAAATCAAATATTGATTTAAATTTTAAGTTGATACGTAAGACGTATGCTGATATAAGTTTTCGAACTGCTTTCTTTATAATGTTTACTCGATTAGGGAGCCACAGATAAGCTATGCAGGGAAAGCGGTATGATTTACAGTTTTCTTCTTACTTAATATGTACAATGTTCTGCTATCAAGGGAAAGAGAACGATACAAAGGATGGTTCTGCTTTTATATATTTTACAATGGTGTTGCCTGATAGGATTTCAACTAGCTAACCGGAAATACAATGATTGCTTATCGCTAGCGTTTGTTAATGTTATCTATCAAAGCAACACACAATGGTCAAACATGGTGGCAGCAACTTGATTGTGTCTTAATTGCAACACAAAACAGTTACTTCAACGCGTTTGTAACACAAACTAGGGTAGATATACAACAACTTTCCTCTTTTTTGACTTTGAATTACTTTGATCAGTAATCTTCAAAACTAAATCTATCTTGGTCTTTCTGATCTTCTGAGGAAATTGTTTCATTCGTGGATCCACTTCTTTTTCTTTGAACATCAATTTGAAATTTACTTGGTGGTAAATCTAGAGACTCACTTCGTCTTCGCTTGCTTGTTACCTTCTCTGACATTTTTTTTTTTTTGGTACTTTTGTTAGATTCCCGTCAACACATGAACTAGGATCTAATTTATTTTTATTTTTTTATGCACATGCTCTTTGCTTAGGCTTTCAATCAATTGTATCAATTTAATGACTGACAGACTGACTGACTGACTGACTGACTGACTGACTGACTGACTGACTGACTGACTGACTGACTGACTGACTGACTGACTGACTGACTGACTGACTGACTGACTGACTGACTGACTGACTGACTGACTGACTGACTGACTGACTGACTGACTGACTGACTGACTGACTGACTGACTGACAAACTGACTGACTGACAAACTGACTGACTGACTGACTGGCTGACTGACTGACTTTTTTTTTTATACAAGGTTCGGGAAATCCTTATGGACTGACCTAACACAGAGGCCTGCACTTCATTATCGTGCACTGTGTCAGAGTGTGGTCAGGGTTGACCTTTGAGTAAAGGCCGACTTCTGATCCCACTAAGACCCGTTTCCTTGTAACACAATCGGAACCCTCCCACGGGACTGCCATAAGGCATTACTTCGCGGAGGGTCTTGGCCATTTAACTACAATAGAGCCATTTAGGTCTTACTCTTTGCCACAACCATTTTGCTCTCGCCTTACTTGGTGGAGCCATTCCGCTCCTACCCTCGAATTCGTCATCGAATTCAGTAGTCACTGACATCGGATCTACCCTTCTCCGATGGATCACCTGTGGATTCCAAAAGCGAACGACGGTGAGCCATTTAGCTCCTACATACTGACGCAATCGACTCGAGTAATCCCGACTGCGAAACTACCATACAACATCACCCGAGATCGACAACCCGCTACTCCATTCAATCACTCGCTTCGTGATTCTCCCGCTATTTTCGCTGTAGAGCCGACATGATTTGCGTAATGGCTCCGTTGATCGCATTCCAAACACTTTCGTCACGACACATTCTATAGACGACGTTAACTGGGCTGGTATCTGCCCCACTGACGGCAAGCATCTTGCTTCGCAATGGTCCATATCGTGGGCAGTCAAAGACCACGTGCTCCCGTGTCTCTTGAACATCTGCTCACTCCGGACAAAAGGGTGACGCTGCGTGTCCGAATCGATGCAAATATTGCCTGAAGCAACCATGGCCAGACAGAAACTGCGTAAGGTAGAAGTTTACCTCTCCGTGCTTCCTTTTCATCCAGGTCGACAAATTCGGTATGAGCAGGTGCGTCCATTGACCGTTCCCCCCGCTGGTAATATTCACTGTCCACCGCGATAGTGATGCCAATCGGGATCATTCCGGCAATTACGCATACTGCCTCCGATGAAATAGTTCGGTACGCACTCACGACTCTCATGACCAGGAGCCTGAACGTACTGTTCAACTTCGCCCGGTCTTGACTCCGTTCATCCAGCTCTCGATCTACTGTCTCAGTCACCGACATCTCCACTTCTTCTAGCGTCTCTCCCATTACCGTAATTCGCGTCATCCGCGAACCCTATTATCTTCACCGTCCTGGAATTTAAGACGTAGATTCAAGATGACATCATACATCCCGTTCCAAAGAGTTAGCTCAAGAATGGAGCCTTGAATAAAGCCTTGCATAAAGCCTTGCATAAAGCCTGCTGTCACTTGCATTGACTTCTGCCCTTCGTTCATCACGTAAACCAAAATTATGTTCTGGAAGTAGCTCTTCAGGAGCGGGCAGAGATAGTCGGGGACACGCAGTCTGTGTAACGCTGTGGCGATTTCCACCCAACAAACGCTGTTGAATGCGTTCTTCGCATCTACCACAGCGCAGTATCGATCTCCTCTTTGCTTCTGTTTTGACGAATTCTCAGCACTTCGAGGACTGTCTGAATCACTTCCACCGTTGAAACGCCTTTTCGGAATGCGAACTGCATCTTCTACAATCCAAGCTCGCTCTCAGTAATTGTTGACAGTCTGTTAAGGATGATTCTTCCCAGGAGTTGGGCCTAAACATAGCCGGAGAGTACCAATCCAAGGAACTCGAGTTCAAGTCTAGGGTCGAGCAAAGTCAAATTTGGGTACTGTATTAAAACAAGTTCTTTCAAACATATGAAGAAATACCACAAGTAATAAATCAACTGTACTAACGATTTCTCCTCATAATTTGATAAACTCATATACCATGCGGTTTTGAAGATCGGCGCCAGGAATATTACTTGGGTTCAATATAGTAGCACCGAGTTGAATTTTTGGGTAATAATTCAGCTTTGCATCCAAAATGAGGGAAGAAACGGGAAAAAGGGACACTTACTGTAGTCAACCCTAAATGAGACCAACACCATTCGATTCCCCTAATTTTTTCCCATAAGATAAGCGGATTCTTAGGACTCCTACCCTGCGCCGTCTAAATTAATGGGATTTTGGGTCCATTTTTGCCCACTCCGCATAGATAACCAAAACAAAAAATACGTCACATGAACAGCAATGGCTATAGTACATTTTTTCGGACAGTAATTTTGCTCTCTTAAAGTTTCATTATTGCTAAATATTGCTTTTGTTTAAGAGATAAATTAAAGCTCTACAATGGTTGATGCATAATTTGTACAACTGTTTCATTTGTAAAGTGCCCCAAGAGTTGAGTTGAAGCTTTACAATGGTTATACCAATTGTTAAATAATGTTGATGGTGTAATAAACACAAATTGTTGAATAAACATTTTTATTCAAAAGTTGTTATGTATCCATGTTGCTAACCAGTTAGAAAACCTTCAATGTCACCTAATTTCGTCACAATCAAGTTGCTACAACCAATTGAGACAGATTTGTGTTACTTGGGTAGCGGATGTTGAATAGATTCTTCAATATGAGTGAACAAAAGTAGCTAAGCAGTTTTGATTCAAAATAAAATGACGGTTGATAAGCTCAACAGCGAATTTGAAGAGACGCTTTTACAAATTAAAATTTTTACTTGGGGTGTTTTCCAATTTTTTTTTTTCAACTGCATCAAATGCGATCACGTGTTCAAATGCACCAGGTCAAGTCGAATGCTTCAAAATATGTCAACATATCAAATCATAAACAATCGAGAGGTCTTCCGATGGAAACTTATCGAAAATATATCGATTTTTGAAGGTGGCATTTTTTTCCACTGTTGTTTTTTAAATATGTTTTTTTCTGTGAGTTTAAAAGTGATACATTTAAAAAAATATACCAAACATAATATCAAAAAAGATGTGTTTACTTTAACTTGATTAAAATAAATGAGAGAATTAAAAGAATTATGAGGTGGGCACTTAGTTTTTGTGTATTATTTAGCCATTCATATTAAAGGGTGTTCCGATCAAAATTTGATCAAACAGTAATGTGTGTGAGTCGATCAAAGTTTTTATTAATAATTCAAATTCAATTTTTTTTTTTCAAGTTTAGTTAATACAGAATACAGGAGAAATATTCACCTAAGCTTCCTTTTTACCGAATGCAAATTTCCAGGTCTTTCGTTTAACACCTGCTATAAGATTTTGTACGGTCTCCTTGTCCACTTTATTCGCCGCAGAACGCCAGTTTGCCTTGAACTGTTTCTCGCTCACAACAGCTTTTTGAGTCTTCTTAAGGTTCCGCTTGACGATGACCCAATATTGTTCGATTGGGCGGAGCTCTGGCTTGTTGGGAGGGTTCTTGTCCTTGGGCACCACTTGAACGTTGTTGGCAGCATTCCACTCCATGGCCTTTTTTCCATAATGGCAAGATGCCAAATCCGGCCAAAATAGAACGGAACAATTGTGTCGCTTCAGGAAAGGCAGTAGACGTTTTTGTAGGCACTCGCTCAGATAAATTTCCTGGTTGACGGTTCCGGTCGCAATGTAAACGTTGCTCTTCAAGCCATAGGTACAGATGGTTTGCCACACCAGATATTTCTTCGCGAACTTTGACAGTTTAATGTGCTTGAAAATATCTGCCACCTTTCCTCGTCCGGTTGCCTTATAAAATTGCTGTCCAGGAAGCTGTTTAAAGTCTGCCTTGACGTTTGTTTCATCGTCCTGTACCACGCAATCAAACTTCGTCAGCATCGTCGTGTACAACTTTCGCGATCGTGCTTTGGCCGACGTGTTTTGTTTATCGTCGCGATTTGGAGTCACCACTTTCTTGTAAGTCGACAGTCCAGCTCGTTTTTTAGCTCTATCCACGGTTGAAGGCGCCACTCCCAGCTTTTTTGCGACATCTCGGACGGAGAGGTTGGAGTTCCGCTCGAAACAGCGAGCAACTCTTTTTGTCATCGCTGTGGCCTCCGGCTTTAGATTTCCCCCCGATCTAGCTTTATTGGCTGTCGACAAACTTTCACCAAGCACTTTTAATTCGTTAGTGTAGCCACATTCAACAATTTCACCAACTTGGCGTGAGAGTAGTTTGGATTTTCGCCATACACGTGCAAAATTTTGATGTGTTGCTTCTCTTCCTTCGACGACATTTTGATAACTAAAGTGCTAATCTCAAAATCAAAATAGAGGCATGATGCTACACGCACACATCTTCAAAATGAGGGGTGTGCAAAATTTTTTAATGCACGATGAAAGGAAATGCGTCAAGTTTAAGTCGATCAAATTTTGATCGAAACACCCTTTATTAAAAAACAATGAAATATCATCGGCATCGATTCAAGCGCTGTGCAAAATCTTATGGGTGGAATAAGGAAGAAATCTGAAGCATTGAGATTTGGTAAAAGAGTAGAATAAATAAAGTTACGGAAACGAAGCTTATACCTTCTGCTTAAATATGTACGAGACTGGTTAAATAAAACACAAACGGTTAATCAATCTTCAATATTAATTTTGTCTCCTTCAAAATAATCACCGTCGGAGGCGATACACACATGCCAACGTTTTTTCCGTTCCTTATAGCACTTTTCATACGCCTCTTTTGGTACCGCCCTAAGCTCCCTCTTCGAATTCTCTTTTATGACTTCAATCGTCTGAAAATGTTTACCACGAAGCGGCAATTTGAGTTTGGTGAAGAGGAAAAGGTCACATGGTGCCATATAAGGCGAATACGACGCTTGAGGAACGATGTTAACGTTGTTTTTTTGTCAAATAATCGCGAACTAAACGTGATGTGTGAGCTGGTGCATTATCGTGATGCAAAAACCATGACTTGTTGTCCCGCAATTCTTTCCTTTTGAGACGAATATTCTCACGCAAACGCTTCATAACGCACAAACAATGTTCAGCATTGACCGATTGACCTTCCGGAAGGAATTCCGAGTGCACCACACCTTGGCTCCATAACCTTGATTTTCGATCGACTTTTAAGCGGTTTTTTGGGTTTCGGCTCATTTTGGAAGGCGCATTCCGATGATTGTTGGGCTGTTTCGACGTCGTACTCGTAGACCCAAGTCTCGTCACCAGTTATGATATGCTGGATGTCCGTATCACTCATTGTGAGTTCTTCCTTAGCGACAGTTTTGCGTTGCTCTTTTTGAAGAAAATTGAACCAATTTTGGAACACGACGCGCGGACACACGTCTTATGCCCAAAACATCGTGTATAATGCTATAAGCGAATCCTTTTGATATGTGAAGCTCCACAGCTATTTCTCTCTCGGTCACACGGCGATTTTGCAGCACAATTTTCTTCACATTCTCGATGTTTTCTTCGTTTATTGGTGTTGCTGGACGAAGATCATGAGGCAGATTTTCAACTGATGTACGACCCTCTTTGAACGACTAATACCAATCAAACACACGTGCACGCGATAAGGTCTGTATCCACATTAATCCAGACACCTTCAAATCATTGTAACTTTTGAAATATTGCACGTAGGAATGAAAAATTTCGCTGTGGTATAGCTGAGAGTCTATGATGAAAAAGACTATGATTGATGTTTACATTTCATGTTTAGTATTCAAGATGGCGACGAAAGAAAAACAAGTGCGCGAGCGAATTTTGTACGGGCGTACGGCAAATCCTGTCAATACGGGACCTTGCAAAAACATTGTATTTGCCTAAATCTCAAATTATTTTTGGAACGTTTGACGGTGGAGAGGAAACCGAGAAGTGACAAAAACATTGGACGCGCTGATCCTGTCCTGGACCGAAAGGTGAAAAGGATATTAACGAAAAACGCAAATCTCTCCATTCGAACGGTGGCTCGTAAAATAGGGATGTCGCCTGGTTTTGTCCAAAAATCAAAACAGCGTTCGGGACTTAAGTCATATAAAGTAAAAACAGTTCCAAATCGCAACGACAAACAGAACTTGGCAGCAAAATCACGGGCTCGACGTTTGTACTGCGAATATTTGACGAAATTTTCATGCGTTGTTATGGACGATGAAACTTATGTCCTAGAGGATTTCAAGCAGCTTCCAGGGCTGGCTTTTTATTCTGCTATGGCCAGAAATGCTACAGCTGAGCATTTCAGAACGAAGAAGGCATCGAAATTTCACAAAAAATACCTTGTGTGGTAAGCAATTTGCACGTGTGGCAAGCAATTTGCACGTGTGGCAAAAAGAGTAAATCTTTCGTCACTACAGGCACAATCAAAAAGGAGATCTATCAGAAAGAGTGTCTGCAGAAGCGATTGCTACCCTTCATCAAAAGTCACAGAGAAAAACCTTTGTTTTGGCATCATGCCACTATGCTAAAACTGTGATGGAGTGGTACCAAGCAAATCAAGTGAACATTGTACCGAAACCTCAAACCCGCCAAATTGCCCAGAGCTCCCACCCAACAGAGAGTGGGCTGTCATAAAGCAGAAGATCTCTAAAAAAAAAAGAAAAAAAAAAAAAAAAAAACACCCCCCAAACAAATAAAAAAAAAAACCTTTTTCTACGATTTCGGAAGAGGCTCAACCAACCCCTTGTGGACGGAATTAACCACAAACTAAAAAAATTTTAAAAAAACCCCAAAAAAATTTTTTTTCTCTCCACAAATTAAAAAAAACACCCCCAAAAATTAAAAAAAAAAAACAACGCCGAAAAAAAAAAGCAAATTTTTTTTTTTTTCATGTTTTAAGGTGTCCGGATTATTGCGGATACAGACCTTAGAGCAGATTCCCCATAGGTTTTCTGCAACATTTTATTTATTTATTTGTCGTCAATCAATAGTAGACCGTTTTGTTACAATAGTACTTACATTTTATGTTTCACTTATATATACAGTACGCCTTAGGAAACTAACACATCAGATTTGCATTTTTAATGTTTTGAATCGTTCGTCATTATCTAATTGAATTGAAGTATTGTTTTAGTTTTGTTTTGGTCATAGTAAAGTCTACATTTTCTCCATGCTTATTGTAAGTTGCCATCATCTGATTCAGAGGTACAAATTTGGCGTAATTTGTACGATGATGGCTTGTAATAAATATATTTCTATTTCGTAGTTGCCGCGACGGTATGTAAAAATTAAGTTTTGACAAAAGTTCTGCTGAATCAACGCGTTGCGAAACAATGTCATTTACGAATGATACTAATGCAAATTCACGGCGCTCTTTTAATGATTGGATGCTGATGAGCATGCAGCGGGCTTCATAAGATGGAAGCGGAAACCTTGTCCAACCTAATTTACGAAGTGCATACAGTAAAAATTGCTTCTGTACCGATTCTAGTCGTTCTTCATGGGTGACTGAAAATGGTGACCAAACCACGCTACAATATTCCAGTATTGACCTCACATATGCAATGTACAATGTTTTTATTGTGTACGGATCATGAAAATTGTAACAAAAACGTTTTATAAATCCAAGCATATTATTTGCTCTGTTGATGATAGTATTGTAATGCTCAATGAAAGTTAGTTTCGAGTCCAAGATAACTCCTAAATCCCTTGTTCTTTTACATTTCTCAACTGGCTGATTCCCTAGATTGATAGTTATGTCTGGGGTGTTTCGTTTCCTACTAAAAGCTATCGAATTACATTTCTTTACGTTCAGCTGTAAAAGACTTTTGTTGCACCAAATATAGAAATCATTTATTTCTTTCTGGAATGTCATGATATCTTCTTTGTTTCTTATTTCTAAAAATAGTTTCATGTCATCAGCGTAAATAAGAAATTTAATGTTTTTGAGAATAAAGGAAATGTCATTTACATACAAAATGAATAAAAGAGGACCTAAGTGAGAGCCTTGGGGGACTCCAGAAGTGACCTTAATAGGATTTGATTTCTTCCCTTTGAATCTAACTATTTGTTGACGGTTAGTAAGATAGGATTCGAGCCATCGGAGGATTCCTGCCTCAATTCCCATTTTTCGCAATTTGAATAGAAGCATGGGTATGTCAATGCGATCAAAAGCCTTGCTGAAGTCTGTATAAAGAGCTTCTACATGGTTACCATTGTCCATTGCTATCAGTGAGTAGTTGACGAATTCCAATAAATTTGTGCTAGTTGATCGTCCTTTGAAGAATCCATGTTGCTTATTAGTCAGTCTGTTTTTGATTTGAGAAAACAATTTTTCATTGATAATTGCTTCAAAAAGTTTAGGAATGCAGGAAATAATGGCAATTCCACGATAGTTACAAATGTCCGATTTTTTTCCACTTTTAAAAATAGGTACTAGATAGGAACTTTTCCAAAGTTTGGGGAAGATCCCAGATTCCAGTGACATATTAAAAAGCCAAAATAAAGGTGCTGTAAGTTCTAATGCTAAGTTCTTCATAAATACGGGTGGAATTCCATCAGGGCCAGAACCTTTGGAAACGTCTAATTTATTCAAACCATCCAAGATGTCTTGAAATTTGACTTGACTTAATCCAATGTCCCTTGAAAATTCTGGGAAGAAATTGAAATATTCATAATCGCGATCTTCTTCATCAAACGTGGTATAGATTTCTTGGAAGAATGTTGCAAATAGATTGCAAATTTCTTCCGCGTTATCACCAACATTTGAGTTAAGATGCATTCTAGATGGGAAATTGTCAGATTTCAGCTTAGTTTTAACATAATTGAAGAATTTTTTTTGGACAAGACTTAATTTCAAGTTCGGTTTTTGAATTATGCTCATCATATGCATTACTAATAGCAAGATTCAGTTCATCGCAAACCTTCAAATAGTATGTCAGATTATTACTGTTACCATCCCTTTTATACATTTTGTGGGCCTTTTGCTTCCGATTTTTAAAATTTTTTATTTCTTTATTATACCAAACTGGGTGGTTCGAATTACCTTGTCGCCTAATTTTTTTGAGTGGTACTTGTTCAACTACTATTTCAAACAATAATTTATAGAAAACCTCAACAGAAGTTTCAACATTTGCTTCATTCTTAAAGATCGTTTGCCAATCAATTCCGTTAAGTTTGTGTCTTATGATATCATAATTTGCTAAATGATATTGAAAGACCTCTTCATATTCATAGTCGTTGGGTTTTTCGTATTCATGAACAAATAAGGAAAACTCAATTGCTGTGTGAAAAGCTTCATTTTTCCATAATGGAAAAATAGATTTACTTACACAGAAGTCTTCCTGAATATTTGTCAGTAAAAAATCTAAATAGCAATTTTGTTGGTTTTTTACATGGTTAATTTGATTGAGCCCCAAGCCTGCAGTTTTGTCGAAAATAAGCTGCAATGTTTCATTCTCCCCAACGACTGGTAGTAAGATGCACTCGTTTTCATTGTCTAGAATGAAGTCAGCACTACGTTGATTAAAATCACCGTATATGTGAACTTTCACTTCTGGGGAAAGTTCAGACATAATTTCATCAGCAGTTTGAAAAAAATGGTCATATGCTTCTTTGCGAGCGTTATTTGGGGGAAAATACACAGTGGCAAATACATGTATTTCACCTGCCATGTGTACTTTCACCCATACATGTTCGAATTCCTTAACTGTAGATGTATCAATGATTTCTGAATTAAATTTGGTAGAAATAGCTATTAAAACACCCCCACCTAACTTCTTTTCAGAAATTTCCAAATTGCGGTCATTTCTAAAAACATTATAAGAATTTCCGAAGACTTCTTCACTCCTAACGCTTTGATCCCAACTGGTTTCAGTTCCCATTATTATTGGGAATGAGCAACCCAAAATTTTATTATGAATTTCTTGAATTTTTACCGCACTTTTCATACGGTTAAAATTTTGGCAATAAACTATTATTTCGGTACTTAATTGTGTTTTAGGTGGAAGCGTTTGCAGACTCGAGTTAGTCGATAAATTAAAATTATTAAAACTAATTACCCCTCTCTGATCTAGAGATGTCGTCAAGTTCTCGTTATCGTCGTGCGCTTCAAAATCATTATCCTCCTCTAAGGGTTCATTCGAAGCACTTATTCCGTTGGAATAACAAAATTTCAAAGTAATTCTTTGCTCAACGTTTGATTCCATAGTAAAATTCGAAAAACACACTGGTTTATTGTGCCGTAAAAAAAGCTTCGTGACAGACCACCAATCCTACCAATCTAAGAAAAAAAAAATGTTGGCGATATGTCATCCTCGGACCGTTTTATTCATAAAGTCTCGTTCATATTTGAGCAGAAGGTTCATTGTTATTTGGCTCATGGACCTATTTTTGGCGAATAGTTCTAAGTGATGCAAATATACCGTAGACACCCTTTAATCATCGTCATCTTTCTCTAACAATCATAATGCTCAACTGGTGAAATGTTCTTTTGGCAATTTAGAATGTGAAGCTAAAATGAAAGATCCCGTAGAGCAAGTATTTTTATTGCAGAAATAACTAATATCGTTCATCGTCATAAAGAAAACAAGGATGAGTAACGAACTCATCAGCCAAGTTAACGTATCTTCTACGCAAAATTGTTTATTGTTGTTATTTTTTGAGATAATAAGCAATTGACACCCCAAGTATGATCACTTAGTTCATTTTTACTGTACTTTTACAACAAATGTATAAAAGATTTAAAAAATACTGAAATTTGGAAGTCACTATTTGGTCACTATTTTTATTATTTTAGTCACTAAAGTCACTATTATTTATCCATACATCCGCTACCAGCCCTGTTATTCAACTGGTATTGGTAAGGAGGCAAATTTAGCGCCTCTTTAAGCTCAATCGATAAGGATGTAGCTTTTCGGGTAAAATGGACCACTTCCGAAGGTCAAACCAAAGCAGTATCATCTTCATTCGATTCTCCGGATAATTTTAAATAAGTACAGTGCAAATGAGGGTTATATTGGTGACATCAATGTATAAAACTAAATGACACATGAGTTTGAGGTATAATCATGGGGAGAATCGGGAAAAATGGACAACTTCCGTGTTGTTGGGTGGCTGAAATCATCTCCAATCGATTTCTCTTGATTTTTCACACTAGAAATGCTCATCCTAAGGGACTGAAACTAGCGGCCATGAAAGACCCGTTTTTGGCTCGTTTTTGCCCACGTTGGTTGATGAGATCAGAATCAAGCTGAATGGGTCAAAATTCTTCACTAAGTTGGACTGGAGCAACGCATATTACCACCTGGAACTTTGCAGAGAGTCTCGTGATCTTACGACATTTCTCACGGAGACTGGCATGTTTCGATTCACCCGACTGATGTTCGGGGTGAATTGTGCGCCCGTCATTTTCAAAAGAGAGATGTGCAGGCTGCTGGAGGGTGAGGAAAGCATCATTGTCTATATCGACGGTGTCCTGATTTTCGCCAGATCTTTGGAAGAACTTCGGACTACCACCTGTCGCGTCCTACAGATCTTGCGCCGTCACAACTTGACGTTGAACAACACAAAATGCTAGTTTGAGAAGACCCATATCAAGTTTCTTGGTCATGAATTGGATGCAGCAGGATCCCACGTGGATGAAGCGAAAATCAAGGACTTACGAAAGTTTCGTCAGCCCTCGACCGGTTCGGAGCTTCGCCGTTTTTTTTGGGCTTAGCGTCCTTCATCAGACCATATATTGAGCTAAACTTTGCTAACATCACGAGCCCCCTTTGGATTGTAGACTCTTCCAAGAGATCAAGGACAAAATTACGGACTGTAAAACTACGCTGGGATATTTCTCAGAGCACGATAGAACCATCCTGTATACCGACGCGTCGCCAGTTGCATTGGGAGCCGTGCTTGTTCAACAAAAGCATAAACAACTCCCAAGGATTATAGGTTTTGCGTCGAAAGCCCTTACACAAACCGACAAGAAATGCGCCCAAAAACCAACGTGAGGTCCTCGGAGGCCGTCGAACACTTTTCATTCTTTTTGCTCGGGAAGCATTTTCTGTTGCGAACTGACTCAGAAGGTAATCCTTTTAATCCTTTTTCTCCTTTCGACCGCCAGCTAGGTAAGACTTACTTCCTGCAAGGCGCTTCGGTTCATCATCAGAGTTCCCCTGGCGAAATTCCACAGTTAAAAATAGATATTATTAGTTGATAACATTGCAAAACTTCATTATTTTCAGTATAGAAGCAGTGTTCTCAAAGAATGCCAGCTGAAACATGGAGACGCTGGTTGGCGTAGCCTGGGCAATGTTGTCATTTTGACAATAGCGAAGTGAGGGGGTGCGACCTGTAAATCATATCATATAATTTTCCATTCTCATATCAATTAATGATTTCAGCAGGCTTTGGAATCGTCGTGCATTCCAAAACCATTTATCTCAGGAGCCTGGAGCAACATGACATGGATAAAAAGCTGAATTGGTTTTTCAGCATTTCAGCATAACATTTACATTGAATTTTCACTTCTGAACATTAACTACTATATTACTGGCATGCGCTTATGGGCAGTATAGGATTATATTTTAATATTGTGTTTAGTGGTATTAGGATTAGATAAGCCATTTATTTCAGAAAGCATCACACTGGGCTCTGCGATCGCTCCAATTGCTATCATAGAAATGTAACTAGAACAATATAAAGACATGTTTTAACAACATGTATTATAAAATAATATCTCTCATTGAAATTATAGTTTTGATATTTGGAATGATATTTTCTGTTTTCAGCATTTCCAGGACTAGTAGGATATTAATACATATCTAATTATATTTTTTCAGTAACAATCCAGTGGATGTCAGATATGTTTTGTACATACGCATATTATGTACTCGTATTGACTTACTGTAGCCGCTTTTTACATGGTCAAGTAATTTAATTGTCTCTTAAAATGCCATGTACAGCATTCAAGTTGGAAATTTGTATTAATAGCATTTTTGGCTTCTATGATACTTTAATTTTTTATGGGGTCTGCTGTCTGGTCGTTCAAAATGAACGGGGGGATAGCTGCTGCTGCTTGCATCGAACATGAGCTGGCAATTGCTACGTTTGAGGAAGAATATTGACGACGGAAAATCTGAGCAGAAATAAAGTGCCAATATCTAGAACTAGATTTTAGAACAAAATACCAAAACCTTGCCAAAGTGAATTTTGATTCGGTGTGCAGGCTTAGTTTGTAAATGAATCGGTGTAAGAAGAGTGTATTAGACGCAGATAACCGACATGTCGGTGACGGCCGGCTTGATGTGGACGAGTGCCGACTGCAGCAGCTGCGGGTCCAGCAGAACTTGACCGAGATCTAGGATATCGAGGAGAGCTGGTTTGCAAAGCAACAAATAATTTACTTCTACCCAATTTTGAAGACAATATCTAATATCCTGTTTTGACATACTTGATAAAAAAAAAGATGTGAAAAAAACTACTAAGAAGTTGATGCAGGATCGAACTAAATACAAATATTCTCATTACAGCGGAAGATACGAAAAAAAATACGAAAAGTGGAACAAAAGGAGCAGGATCAGCAAGGAAACATCAAACATTACTGGTGAGATCTAAGCAATTATAAACAAATACAAAATACATACTACTAAATACGTGCCATGATCATAACAGAACATGTTGCGATAATGGAAGTGTAAATATAGTACAAATATCCAATTGATATAAGTATTGTGTTTGTGCGGGGCTTGTTGTAAGTGAAAGTGACCTCGGAATGGACGTGAGTGACCAGGCATTCTGAAATGGGTCACTGGATCTCAACAGAGCTATCACCTTTCAACACCCGGGCTAAAAATGTTTACAGTTTGGGATTAGGATAACAGCATGATAGCTGCAGACATTTTTCTTCCATAAAAGCACTGCCGGACAGTGGGAGTTGGATTGTATACACACACACACACACACACACACACACACACACACACACACACACACACACACACACACACACAATAAGCAATTGACACCCCAAGTAACAATATAAGTTTTATGAATTCCTACAAGCGTGTTATAAAACGACATCCATAAAACTCTGGTCAAGGCGTATTTGTATTGATTCCTTCCACCAAAACCTCATAAAGACTTAAATTTGGCTAGTTGGCCCACCCTGGCAGAGGTTCTGAAGGGTATATTTTTGATGCAGTTCTAGATTGGATTAAAATAAAAAGATTTTATAATTACCGAATTAAAGACCGTTTGAAAACCAAATGTAAGCTACAATAAAAACAATTCGACATTTATAAAAACCTGTTTCGTGCCACTTCCTCAAGACGCTTGCCAAAGCCACTCAAAACAGTTTTATTCATATTATAATCGTATTCATAAATTTTCTTTAGTCTCAACAAATTCATTTCGACAAAAAACACTTCTGATTGGAGAAAACATTAACCCATCAGTATTTTCAACGTGAAGTATTTATTTCAATTATATTGATTTATCATAATTTATCACTAGTCCCAAATTTCAAGTGCCACATAAAATTCATTGTGTAAAGTGCTTGAAAAGAGCTGAAAAACTAAGTGCGCCTTCGAAATAAGTTGTACTTTCTAATTATTTTTTTATTTAAAAAAAGTTTGATTCTTTGTTGAAGCCTTATTTAACCTTTTTTATTCCACATAAACTGCTGTATAACAATAAACCGTGTCAATCGAAATATATCATGATATCTGGAAATTATAAACCTGCCATGAAGATTGGAATAAAAATGGCAGCGGCATTTACATTGATTTTTCATAAGCCATTATTGAAAATGCTGTTTTGTTTTAATGAAAGCATCTATAAATAAATCATGTTTTGAAATGGCATTTATGAAAATAATTTTGAGGCTTAACTGTTTCTTTCCAAGGCTATTTTGCTACATGCAAGATCGTTTAGCTGCCAGACAGCTTATATGGTAACCAAGCTGCTGCCAGAAAAGAGTTTTGACAGTTCAAGCTACATCAAAACTTAGTCCACAGGAAGACAATTGAACGATGCGAAACATGCCTCACGATTATTCCATCTGGATCATCATCTGGACTGGTAACGAAATTGATGAATGATAAAGTCATCATGGTCCGTAACCGACTTTTCCGAAAGAACAGCTTCTCCGACAACTTTGAATTCAAATGATCCAACAGCTGCAAGCGGCTCTGTTGGCGCGTGCTGACTAACGTTGTTTTTTTCATGGAACTTAGTTGATGGGTAGTTGGCAAATCACTATTCAGAATGCTCAAGAAGTTTTGCTTAATTTTTCGCTTAAACGTGCTAATTGTTTTCACTTTTGTAAGTTTGTTGCTATGCGAATCCATCTTTGTTTTATTTCATTATGACAACAATGGTAGAGGATCTTATCATACACTTTATGTAGTTCAAAATGCTACAATATATGCTGTATGCTCTCGTCAGAAACCAAATGGCTTAATGATGGTTTTTATAATGATAAAGCGTGCTTATGAAATATTTTATTTATGACTCTCTTAAACAAATATGAACGAGCTTTATTATTGACTTACCGACCGGTTTTATGAGGAAATAGATTTCCTCGTCAATTATTTTTAAAAGTTAGACGGTTTTGGACTTCACCTTTCTGCTAGAAAAGATAAAAACAGCCAAAAGTAAAATAATTAACTTTACATCTTTTGCATCATTGAAAGCCGCTTTTAAACAAAATAGCATGTGTATTGCAGTAATAAAGCCCTTATAAATTAGAACAAAAGCTAAAAGGTAGTAGGATTGTTACTTGATTGTTTGTGACATAGAAAGCACTGATTTGAAAATAAGCTGTGTCTTCCGTAAGGTGTTAGCCTGAACTACCCTAAAATAACATATTTTGAGCTTTATAATTTTTGTTTGTGCGCTCCTTGAAAAATTAAAATCAAAAGAATGAAACATTGGTAAATAAGACTCTAAACCGTTCAAAAACATAAAGTTGAATTCAGCAAAACAATGATTTTCGAAGATTTTCCCTTGGATACTAATCCAAACATTTTACCCTACATTTAGTTGGCGCTTGTGATGACAACATAATTGCCATCTATAAGTCCACCACAAAAAACATCCACGAGGCTCATATTATTTTGCTCATCTCCACCTTGGAGATCTACTACTGCTGCTGCTGCGAGTGCCATTGCGCGATATAGGTCGAAAACTATCCGGGGCAAACCGGTTCATTTTGGTGCCGAAAAAATACAAAACTTTTGCTGACCTCCCACACCACCTCTCGCCACCCAACGGCGAAAGCCACAATCGACACAACACCATCGGGGCAGCATTAAAAACCACCCATGTTGGAGGAGCGGCGAGCGAACAGCAAACCAAACCAAACCAACTTTTACGAGACAGCTGCCATCCAGCGCTTGCTTGGGTTGGGTTGCCATCGCCACTCCACTACCGACGATGATGACGATGTTGGTTGAAACTTTCTGCGCCCACACGGTGTCGGTGTCACACATTTCATCATTTATTTACTCAATGCTGCTCGCGAACCCGATTCAACCCATCGCGGTTCGAAACGGGGTGGCGACGCGAACGGGTTTCGCTGAATTTTCATCCAAGTGTGAGATTATAGGGAATGCATGATTTGGATTTCCAGATGAATAATGAAACATCCCTAGACGGGCGTATGCAGCCCATTTCGAAACTCGTAAGCAGCAAGTCTTTCTTCGCGCTTGCAGC
This sequence comes from Aedes koreicus, assembly GCA_024533555.2. NCBI lineage: Eukaryota > Metazoa > Arthropoda > Insecta > Diptera > Culicidae > Aedes > Aedes koreicus. Next base: position 219,312 of record JAHHFK020001972.1, on the reverse strand, counting down.
TGTCGTTCAGGATCCTGGTGCAAGATGTGATGGGTGAGGAAAATGCACGTTGCTTGCAAGGGCGAGTCGAAGGAGGCGACGAAGAAAAAGACAATGCAGAAAAGGGAAATGGTGAATCATGAATGATGATGATGATGATGACGATGATGATGTTTGAAGGAGCTCTTCAAAAACCGTCGACTTGTTTTTCTCTCCTTTTCTCTGGTGCAAGCCAAGGACCGTAGTAGGTAGCAGCTCTGATGAAGCGCATAAGCGAAATAAACAAGTGTGAGTGTGTGTGAGAGAATGTGCAGGCCGGGCACGGTGGACTTCACAGAGGAGGGTTATGTTGTTTCCGTCTTCTTGAGATCTTCGCTTTTTCTTGGGTTGGCGACGACGACGACGACGGGGTGTTTTTATTTTTAGAACCGACCCGACCCGTAGCCCGTAGGTGGCACAAGAAATAATGAAAAGTACGACAACGACGGTGGCGGCTGAAGACGGTAAATGTTCTGTGTTTAATTTTTTATCATGTCTTATCTCTCCCCCACCTTCTTTTTGGGTTCGTCCGTTTATCGGAAGGAGGGTGAGAAACACGTTTCGATTTGCACGTTTCAGTGATGGAACCTTATGTTCGTCATGCTGCACAGAGTGAGAATGCCAGCCGTTGGAAGGGCCTGTTGCACTTTAGAAAACTTGTTGACATTCTAGAGAGATTTTTATGAATTATTTATAGTTGGTAACGTGTTGCACCAGGAAGGAGGAGGTGAAAGATGGCTGGAAAATCTTTTCCACTTTGCCCTTCCGTCCATAATGGTAGTCTAGTCGAGTACTACCGTGATACGATATAACGACTATTAAAATCATTAATTATACAAGTTTACATGCGGTCAAGCAGTCGGAACAGTGAGTTTTTCCACCTTTTCGACGTAGGACTACGTCTGTGTTTTCAATACTGGGGTACACGTTCGAATTGCGAAAATTTGGAGCGTCACGAAAAATATATAGGTTTTGAACGTTAATAACTAAGTCATTTCACAATCGGTTTACAAAATGTTTTCACCAATGGATTGGGACATTTTCTACGCTTCGATTCCAATATTTAAATCTATTGATTTATAACATTCAACTATTGAAATTAACGCAAATATACGGTAATGTCTTATAATGTCGATTTTTTAAGAGTAAATTTACCAAACACACAGTATTTTTCTAGCACAGATTTCATATTTAAGTAACGAAAGTCTCCTAGGCAGCCATGAATGTTATATAACGGGTACACCTTCGCATTTTGAATTAGTTTTTCGGTGGTCGTGGAGCTGTGCAGAGTAGGATCTGCAGTTGGATCGTAACCGGCAGCAGCACTGGCGAGCAGTCGTTGCCCAGAGAGGCGTTGGTGCAGTTGGCTATTGTTGCCGATGCTCCCGTCAACATCGCTGCGGGAAACATGGCTGCTGAAGCGAACGTGTTGGCGGGAAAAAGTCGCCCGTGACAACGAGTCAAGAATCAACTATCCCACGTCACGTGCAGATGGGCACCCGCAACGACGAGTAGCTGAACCAAGAATACCAAGAAGAAAGCCCAAGTTCAATCGCGAACCATGTTTCTCCCCAATCAACTAAATCCGTCCTTTTCAGGACGACCAAATCAATTTTCCTATTAAAGAGTTTATTTGGTTAAAATTTTCTCTTGTGCTGTTTCAAATTAATTTCAATCACCGCGCCCCGGCTGAACATAGCATTAATTAAACGCCGCGTCCCGGAGTAAATGACAAAGAACGTTGAACAACCAACGAACGAAATTCTAGAACGGGTAATTCAAACCGAACTGCGACACTTCAGACCGACCGTGTGGTTGAGTTCGTTGTAGTTCCTAGTTGTGCATAGCGGATTAGTTGCTGATGATAGCAAGTAATTAAGGCATATTTCTGTTAAGAAATTCATCCGTCTAGCGTACAGTAATTAAAACTAATTATTGTGGCACAATAACTAAAGTTCGTCCCCTTTGATGCAATATGTATCACATTGCCTTCGTTGGTACCGCCTTCTTTCGTGCACTAGCATCCGACCCCTTTACCTCATAGCTCTTAGCAGAACATTTTGATTCAGTCTTACGACAGTCGTTAAGCTGTGCAGTGGTCTTAGGATCGCGGTTGGCAGCGGCGAGCAGTCGTTGCCCAGAGAGGCGTTGTTGCAGTTGGCTGTTGTTGCCGATGCTCCCGTCAACCTCGCTGTGAGAAACATGGCTGCTGAAGCCTACGATTTGGCGGGAAAAAGCCGCCCGTGACAACGAGACAAGAATCAATCATCCCACGAAATGAACCAAGAAAGAAAGCCCAAGTTCAATCGCGAACTGTTTCTCCCCCGTCAACTAAAGAGATAGTCAGCCATAGCGAACTACAACAGGGGCCGTATCATAATTAAGAGCCACCAAATGCTTTCTAAAGAGTGTACAATTGAATTTTCTTGGCCCTTTTCAGGATTGACTTAAATAAATTAGCGGATGGCCATGACGTGTATGGGAACTCGATTGCTGCATAGTCCTACGTCAACTTTGCGTACAACCCCATTGGGCTGTCCCTTATAGCTTTTTATAATAAATCATTTATTTATACAATCTCAATCGAATTAACTTTACAGAGCCAAATTTTCATATTTATATACGATCGGATAACTTAAAACTAGAGTTAGGGGGAGAGAACCGATTACTCGCGGCCGTCTCGAGGTTAATAGGAATAACAATTTTACGGATGGGAAGCTGGGCGGGAATTTAAAGTAAGGTTTACATAACACATTTATTTTAAATTCTAAATTGTCGAAAAACTTATAACTATACAAATTATGGTTTTCTTTTGACATGAACATTTTTGAGAAAGAAAAAAAAATCACACACACACACACAAACACAAAAAAAAACTCATAGTAAACATACAGGTTTAACTAACTACAATCTAAGGCTAATGTTAGTTAAAAACACATATATGAGTTTCATATACTCCAGATCACGTACAGCCAAAATATCTCATTGGGTTGTCTACCTCGTGCCCGAAGGGTATCATAAAACTCAGAGCTGATTCAACGATGCTCGGCACATGACCAAACAATGTGATCTCTGTCCTGGTAAGCTTGTCCACATTCACAGAGATTGCTGTCGCTCAGCCCAATGAGCGTTCAAAGAATAATGATTGGACATGAGGCGAGACATCACACGAATAAAGTCTCGACCCACATCCATCCCCCCAAACCAAGATTTCTTCGACACCTTTGGGATGATAGAATGTTGCCATCGCCCCAAATCTCCTTTACTCCATTTATACTGCCAGCTGACGAGTGACTGTTGACGAAAAATAGTAAAAAATTCATTGAAGGCGATTTGTCGATCATAAATATCGCCTTCTATAGCGCCCACCTTTGCAAGCGAGTCCGCTTTCTCATTGCCCAGAATTGAACAATGAGAAGGGACCCATACAAAGGTGATGATAAAATAACGCGAAGATAAAGCACTTAGAAGCTCCTGTATTTTCATGAGAAAATACGAGGAGTGCTTTACCGGCCTCAAAGAGCGAATAGCCTCTATAGAACTGAGACTATCCGTGAAAATGAAGTACTGATCCGGTGTTAGTGAGGCAACGATTTCTAGCGTAAAGTGTATTGCCGCTAATTCGGCGACATATACGGAACAAGGAGCTTGAAGTTTACGTTTGGTGCTATGAGCTTCATTGTATATACCAAAGCCTGCTAACTCGTCAATCAATGATCCGTCAGTGAAGAACGATTTAGTGGAATCAACTTGGCCAAACTTTGCAGCAAAAATAACAGGAGCAATCAAAGCATGATGATTTTCTGGGATTCCAAAATGAATCGAATTGCCGAATTGGGAGAAGTAAACACCATTGAGAATATTCGGCGAAGGGATCCTGTGTTATGTACAAATGGTACAAAGTCAGGAAGCGAGATTGAGGATTCAACTCGAGAAGCTTCTCAAAGTTGTTGATTATCTAGACTTTCATAACTTCACATCTTGTGAGGAGCCGGAGAGCCAATTCTGTTAACCGATCCGAGAGTGGCAACATGCCAGCCAGCACTTCAAGACTCATGGTGTGAGTCGAGTGCATGCAACCTAACGCGATACGAAGACACCGATACTGAATACGTTCCAGTTTTATTATGTGCGACCTTGCCGCTGACTGAAAACATAAACTACTACACTCTGTAACCGACAAAATCCTTGTCCAGTACAACGTTAGAAGATCTTGCGGAGGTGCTCCCCACCAGGTTCCGGTAGTTGTGCAGAGAAAGTTGATCCTTTGCTGGCATTTTCGCTTCAGATATTCGATGTGGGATCTCCAGGTGCACTTAGATTCGAACCAGACCCCAAGATATTTAATTGACATAGAATGAGTTATCCGTTTACCCCAAATTTGAAGCTTCGGTTGTGCTGGGTTATACTTCCTACAAAAAACTACCAACTCAGTTTTCTCCGTAGAGAATTCGATACCTAGCTCGAGAGCCCAAGTAGACAAATTGTCTAAGGTATCCTGTAAGGGTCCTTGCAGATCGACCCCATTGAGTCCTGTGATAGACACTACGCCGTCATCTGCAACTTATCTCAACGTACAGTTGTCACTTAGACAACCGTCAATGTCTTTGATATAAAAATTATACAAAAGGGGGCTTAAACATGATCCCTGGGGGAGACCCATGTAGCTAAATCGGGAAGCTGTAGAGGTTCCATGAGAAAAGCTCATATGTTTTGCTGACAGCAAATTGTACAAAAATTTATTCATTAATGGTGAAAAGCCACAAGCGTGGAGTTTATCTGAAAGAACTTCAACAGATACTGAATCAAAAGCCCCCTTGATATCCAAGAATACAGAAGCCATTTGCTCTTTTTTAGCAAAAGCTAACTGAATATCTGTGGAAAGCAACGCGAGACAGTCGTTTGTTCCCTTACCTCTGCGGAAACCAAATTGAGTATCTGAAAGCAGGTTGTTCGTCTCAACCCATTTGTCCAGGCGGAAAAGGATCATTTTCTCCAACAACTTTCGAATACAAGATAACACCGCGATGGGTCGATAGGAGTTGTGGTCGGACGCGGGTTTGCCAGGTTTTTGAATGGCAATAACTCTCACCCGTCTCCAATCATCCGGTACAATGTTGAGTTCCAGAAACTGATTAAACAAGTTCAACATGCGCCTCTTAGCGACGTCTGGGAGGTTTTTAAGCAAGTTGAACTTGATCCTATCAGCCCCTGGAGCCGTATTGCCACACGAAAGGAGTGCGAGAGACTTCTACCATTGAAAAGGGTTGGCCAATATCATCTATCGAATTCGTGGTTTCGCGAGGAAAGATCCGTGCCGGCACAGAATCTGGACGAACTTTTCGCGCGAACTTGAGGATCCATTGGTCCGAATACTCCTCGCTCTCGCTGTTCGTAGTTCGGTTACGCAGTCTTCGCGCCGTATTCCAAAAAGTGTTCATTGACGTTTCACGCGATAGCCTGTCCACAAATCTTCACCAGTATCCGCGTTTCTTGGCCTTGATGAGGCTCTTAAGTTCGCGTTCGAGAGCCGTGTATACTTCGAAGTGCTCAGGTGTTCCATGTCTACGGAAAACATTAAACGCGTCGGACTTTTTACGGTAAACCTCGGTGCATTGCTGATCCCACCATGGAGAAGGAGGTTTCCTGCGAAATAACGTTCCTGGAACTGGTCGAGTTTGAGCTTGAAGCGCGCTGTCTAAGATCAGGTTGGAGAGGAAGTTATATTCCTCCAGCAGTGGAAACCCTTCTACCGTCGTTACGGCTTCATCTACTGCTGTCCTGAACTTTGTCGATGTTACGGGTAAGATCATACGCGACGTTAATGGATTCCGACGGATTGAACCCGGTGGCAATTGAAATTTTAATAGGCAAATGATCACTACCGTGGGGAACCTGGATCACATTCCACGTGCAGTCCAACGATAATGAATTCGAGCAAAGTGTGAGGTCTAATCTACTGCCAACTGAGGATGGACAAGTCAAACGTGTAACTTCTCCATTGTTGAGAACTGTCATATTGAAGTTATCACAGAGGTCGTATATTAAAGAAGAACGGTTGTCATCGTACAGTGCTCCCCAGCCGTGAGTAGCGTGAGAGTTAAAATCTCCCATGATCAACCGCGGAGCAGGAACAACCGAACAAATATCTGAAAGTTGCTTTTGGTTTATTGAGGCTTTGGAGCAATTTATACAGAAGCAATGCAAAGGCTTTTATTTTTAATAACAGTCTGACATGCGACAACTTCAATACCTGGAATTTGAAGAAAATTCACTCCATAGAAGGAGTAACACTTTTTGATCCCCAAAAGTACTCCTCCTCCACGTGAATCCTCACGATCAAGACGAATTATATTGAAATCATGAAACGGAAGATCGATTTCGGAAGAGAGCCATGTTTCACAAAGAGCAAATGCATCACAACCGGTATTGTGAGCTCAAAATTCAAAAGATTCCAATTTAGGAACAAGACTTCGACAATTCCACTGCAGAACAGTGATCAAATCGCCGACCTCATTTGGCAAATTATCCATCGAAGGAAATGATAGCTGCAAGGAGGGGCCACTTTATCGTCAATTGCTTCAAAAACGTTGCCAGAACAATGCTGTTAAGAGGGTCAGAAATTTCAAGGCACATGAAGATACCTTCGACAATGTCATCAAATGAGAACAGCCCAGTGGAAGAAGGGACATCTGTTCTTAAAATCGGGGCATCAGGGGTTTTGGATGTTCCCGGAAGAGATGGAAAATCCTGGGTGTAGTTAGTACTACGCAAACCAGGAGGAATTTAATTTTGCTTTTTCCCACCTTTTATTGAAATAGGCAAGCTGATTTTGGGCTCCTGCTCAGCAACTTTCCGTGGGCGGACGCGTCTTCGCTTCCGTGAAGCACCTTCCAGAAAACTGAATGATGTTCCCTCTTCAGCCAAATCAAAGTCAGACTCATCATCTGACAGAGGAGCAAAGGGATTTGTATTGGCATCGGGTGATGGTGAGACTTTTTTCACCATTTCAGCGAAAGATTGCCTGGAACGCTGTTTTAGCGAGCGTTCTAATTGTTTCCCGCGTTGTTTGTACGCCGGGCACGACGAGAAAGCAAGAGGAGGTGTTCCCTTACAGAAAGCGCATGTTGGTGTGCTGTCTGCGCAGGCGTCATCCTCGTGTTTCTCCCCGCAATTGGAGCAGCGTGCCTTATTGCCGCAATGGGAGGTCGTATGTCCCATCTGCTGGCATTTTTGGCAGATGACCCGAGGTATAAACAACCGCACAGGTAGTCGAAGGTATAAACAACCGCACAGGTAGTTCCCAACTCGACGTGTTGAGAGAGGGCTGAGCCAGAGAAGGTCACACGAAACGAGTCTGACGGTGTAAACTTCTTTTCACCCTTATTTATCGATATTGTGCCTAGTCTTCGCACATCCAGTATCTGCACTGGAGACAGCAGAGGGATCTTAAATCCTGCTTCAGCAGGACCACACGCTTCGGTGACCACACCTTCAATTTCAATACCCCGAGCTGGGATATACACTAGATACTCGAGAGTAAAAAGACAGCAATCTCATTAGCCTGCTTAAGGTTGGACACAATAACCCGAAGTTTATTGGGTTTCGCTTTAAATATCTCGGTCACGGCCGAGAATCGCTTCGTCAGATCATCAGAAATCTGACAAACATTCAAAGGTTTCGATTTGGGCTGAAAATAGACTACCCATGGACCAGCTGAATTAGCTGGATAGGCTCGCGATCGAGTAACTTATTGAGTTACCTCTTTATTCGGCTGCAAAGATGATTCATCTTCCGACGATGATTAAGCCGTGAAAGCTTCAAACGCTCAACCACTAACTCAACGCAATTATTTTTAAAAAAAATACAGATGAACAAACTAAAGCTAAACACACTCTCACACAAATTCACACACAAAATAAAACCACAATGTATGCAAGAGAGAGAGAGAGAGAAAAAAAACTTATCTTATATGTATCACTGATCTGCTGCAGCAGTACGACGAATGTGCTGCTGTGCCGAGCGACGATGTGTGGCCGCGTGTACCGGCTAAAAGGGGAGCTCAACGATGATGATGATGATGATGATGATGGTGATGGTCTGCTGGTGTGCGTGCCGAGCTGATATGCGATGCTAAATCTGATGCGATGGCTGATCACTTGTTAATTGCAATTAATTACACTGCCTAAACTTCTTTTTCTCCAGCAGATAAAACTCAATTTCACATTCGGTGAGACAATATCGAGAAAAAAAAAGAGCTGAACTTTGCGTTAGTGAGAACTGCGAAAAACTTCCAAAGCCACGGAGAGCGGACGGAATGAACTTCACCGTTTGCTTGTTCGCCGGACACTGAGTTTTTCCTCTTTCAGGGTGAATGTTCTACTCGAATGGATTTGGTTACTGTTGGCTCAGTTTCTTCGGGATGTGGGTCCACAAAGTTGGTGAATAAAGGGTGTTACGACCAAATTTTCACGTTAATATCCTGACTGATGATCCCCGTTGAATGAAACCGTCACTTTTTCAAGCTATAGAAACAGATAGTCTTCCAACCAAATGCTTCTTAGTGAACTTCGCAGTTTCACATGCTTAAAAAAATAATATCTACCACCTTTTCCCTTCCGGTATATCGTCGTGATTTGGAGTCACTAGCTTTACTTCAAGTTGTGTAGCCTTAGTACATGCTTCTTACCCGAGAAATACACGCTTTGTGTGTAAACTGGATAATTCTCAGTTTTGGTAGAAATGTGTGTTTCATTTGTATGGGAGCCCTCCCTTCCAGAGGGGGGTGGTTTCTCAAACCACAATGCAGTTATTGCCTTCAAAACCCCCCACATGCCGAATTTTGTTCCATTTGCTTGATTAGTTCTCGAACCATCACACTGGGCTCTTATGTTATAATAAAAATTTGAGTTTCATTTGTTTGACCCCCCCCCCCCCTTTCAGAAAGGGGAGGGGTCTTGAACCACCATAGAAACATTTTTGCCTTCAAAACCCCTCACATGCCAAATTTGATTCGATTTGATTGTTTAGTTCTCGAGTTATGAAGAAATTTGTGTCTCATTTGAATGAGAGCCCCCCTTCCTGAGAGAGTCGGGGTCTCAAACAATCATAAGAACCTTCCCCAGCCCCAAAAACCACTCTATATAAATTTTCACGTTGGTCGGTTTAGAACTTTCCGATTCTATAAGGGTCTGACAGACACACAGACAGACAGAAATTCATTTTTATGCATATAGAAATCTAGCCTCCCACAACCCCCATATACTAAAAGTGGTTTCATTTACTTGATTATTTCTCGATTTATGCAGAAATTTGCTTTTTATTTGTATGGGAGCCCCCCCCCCCCCCTTCAAACTGGGGAGGGGTATTGAACTGCCATAGAAACATTTCTTGCCTCCAAAAACCTCAACATGCCAAATGCTAAATTTGGTTTCATTTGCTTCATTGGCTCTCGAGTTATGCTAAAAATTATGTTTCATTTTTATGGGAGTCTCCCCTTCCAGAAGGCGGAGGGGTCTCAAACCACCGTAGAAACATTTATTTCCTTCAAAAACCTCCACATGCCAAATTTGGTTCCATTTGCTTGATTTGTTCTCGAGTTATGCAGATATTCATGTTTCATTTGTATGAGAGACCCCTCTTTCAGTGAGCGGAGGAGTCTCAAACCACAATAGAAACATTTCTTGCCTTCGAAAACCTCCACATGCCAAATTTGGTTCCATTAACTTGATAAGTTCTCGAGTTATTCAGAAATTTTTGTTTCATCTGATATGAGCCCTTCTTTCAGAGAAGGGAGGGGCTCGAGTCAACTTAGAAACATATCATGCCTTTAAAAACCTCCACCTGCCAAATGTGGTTCCATTTACTTGATTAGTTCTCGAGTTGTGCAGAAATTTGTGTTGCATTTGTATGGAAACCCCCCTCCCACCCCCTTCCAGATGGCGGAGGAGTCTCAAACTTCCATAGAAACATTTCTCTCCTCCAAAAACCTCCACATGTCAAATTTGATTAGTTCTCGAGCTATGCACAAATTTGTGTTTCATTAGTATGAGAGCCTCCCTCTTACAGAGGGCGGAGGGGTCTCGAGTTACCTTAGAAACATTTCTTGCCTTCAAAAACCTCTACCTGCCAAATTTGGTTCCATTTGCTTGATTAGTTCTTGAGATATGCAGAAACTTCTGTTTCATTTGTATGAGAGACTCTCTTTCTAGAGAGGGGAGTGGTCTCAAACTACCATAGAAACATTTCTTGCCTCTAAAAACTTCCGCATGCTAAATTTGGGTTCCTTTGCTTCATGAGTTCTCGAGTTATGCTGAAATAAGTGTTTCATTTGTATGGGAGCCCCCCATTTCAGAGGAGGGAGGGGTCTCTTACTATCTTAAGAACCTTCCCCGGCCCAAAAACCCCTGCATTCAACTTTTCACGCCGATCGGTTCAGTAGTCTCCGAGCCTATTAGGTTCAGACAGACAGACAGAAATCCATTTTTATATAAATAGATTGTGTTTAGTGGTATTATGGTAATACTATGGCAAATCCCAGCTAGGAGACCAGCTATGGCAAATCATGCACGAATATGGATTTCCGGAAAAACTGACGCGGTTGATCAAAGCAACGATGGATCGAGTGATGTGTGTCGTCCGAGTATCAGGGACGCTCTCGAGTCCCTTCGAATCTCGGAGAGGGTTACGGCAAGGTGATGGATTGTCGTGTTCGTTGTTTAACATTGCATTGGAGGGTGTGATTCGAAGAGCTGGGATAGTCATGAGTGGCACGATCTTCAGGAAGTCTGTCCAACTATTTGGCTTCGCCGACGACGTTGATATCGTAGCACGTAACTTTGAGACGATGGCGGAAACGTACATCAGATTTAAGGCTGAAGCTGGTAGGATTGGGTTTGTGATTAATGCGTTGAAAACAAAACACATGAAGGGAAGAGGCTGACGAGAAGACAATTTTAGCCTCCTAGCACGAGTTCAGATCGACGGTGATGAAATCGAGGTAGTAGACGAATTCGTGTATCTGGGCTCATTGGTGACCGCCGATAACGACACCAGCAGAGAAATACAAAGGCGCATTATGGCTGGCAATCGTGCCTACTTTGGACTCCAAAAGACCATCTACAAGACATTAATTAGACCGGTAGTTCTCTACGGCCACGAAACATGGACATTGCTATTGGAGGACCAACGCGCCCTTGAAGTCTTTGAACGGAAAGTGCTGCGTAAGATCTACGGTGGAGTGCAGATGGAAGACGGAACGTGGAGGAGGCGAATCAAGTAGAAGGCGACCTGCGGACCCTCCGCAGACAGCGAGGCTGGCGAGGTACAGCCATGGACCGATTACAATGGAAACAATTTCTGTGTACAGCAGAAGCCAGGCTGGCCTTAGTCTGATTGGTAAGGTAAGGTACGGTATTATGGTAAGATTAGTAATTTATTTCAGAAATTATCAAATTGGGTTCTTCGATCACTCCAATTGCTATCTTTGAGATGTAACTAGAACAGTTAAAAGAAAAACTTTAACAACATCTAACTATCTATACACACTAAGGTTTTTTTTTTTTTTTTGACGTAGACTTCGTCTTACGGCAAGGGTAGGGTGTCAATTGAAAATCTAAAAGTAAGCGACCGTCACGAAATATCGTTACAAATGAAACCCTAATTTCTTAATAAATGCTCAATAGGTATTCAAGATGTTTACATCAATCGGTTGGACATTTTCCCGCGTATCAATTCAATTATCAAACATTATCCGTTAACAATGTCAAACTATTGAAAATAACGAAAATAAAAGGAGATTTCTTATAATATATTATATCTCTATGTACATTAAAATCAAATACAAAGTAACAACTATTAAAAAGACGACTCATGCTGCGCATTGGCTCATGGAGACCATAATTGGTTCTTGCCGCGGGAAGGCTCAGGAACGAATGTGCGCGTAGATTACGGCGGCGTATGTTGATGTCCAACATGCTGAGCAATGTAGAACAATCAATGTTCCCTTGCAGGAGATCGCCAATAAAACAAGCTTTTGCCACGTTACGCCTTCGATCAAGTGGATCAAGGTTGATAAGCTGACACCGACTGTTATAGCTGGGTAGATTGAACGGGTCTCTCCACCTGAGATAACGTAGGGCAAATCGAATGAATTTCCGCTGGATGGCCTCAACACCCTGGATTTCATTCTGGTAATAGGGAGACCAGACAACAGACAATATTCCAGAATAGGGCGGACGATTGCGCAGTAAAGCGATTTCAAGCAGTAAACATCCTTAATTTTTTTGTCAAAACGAAACAGAAAGCCTAACTGCGATGATGCCTTAGACACGACGTATGCTACGTGGTCTTTGAAGGTCACTTTGGAATCGATGAGAATCCCCAAGTCCTTTATCGTCGTTACGCGCTCCAGCTCAACTCCTGACAAAGCATAACCGAACTGGTAGAGTTCACGTTTACAGCCAAATGAAATCACCGAGCACTTGGACACATTCAATGTCATCCGATTGATGCGACACCATTCAGTGAACGTCCCCAGCTGTTGTTGCAGAAAAACGGCGTCTAGTGGATGCTTTATCGCGAAGAACAGCTTCGAATCATCGGCGTATGAGAGTGTTAGGCATTTGAGGATGAGATTGACATCGTTCATGTAAAGCAGGAACAAAAACGGCCCAAGGTGGCTGCCTTGAGGCACGCCGGACAAAGCTGGAAATGGTGACGAAACATGATCTCCTATTCTGACGGACATACTACGATCGGTTAGGTAGGATCGCAGCCAGATAAGCAAGTTGTTGCTCATGCCCAACGTATCAAACTTGGCTATTGCTATCTGGTGGTTCATTTTATCGAACGCAGCGGAAAGATCCGTGTAGATAGCAACTACTTGATGACCTTTTTCAAGTTCCTTGACCAAGAAAGAGGTGAAGCACGTCAAATTAGTGGATGTGGAACGTTTGGGAATAAATACATACTGATCCAGCGAAATACAGTGTGCGTAGCTCTGCACTAGTTTCCGAAGAATTATCATCTCAAACAACTTGAATACTGCACTTAATGCAGCACTGGGAAAACAAATGACTTCTTCCAACAGTTCCGAAATATGACAGTGGACAAAGAGAGATTAAACACCTTTGCAAACGGAGACGCAATTAAATCAACGCACTGTTTTAGTACAAGCGATGGAATGCTTGTTTATTTTTAGGGGTGATTCAAATATTACTTCGTTTATCTTGTGGGGTTGTCTGGGGTGTGAGGGGGCGGAAGGAAGCTCAAGATTTGTTAGAGAATAGAGAATGTGTAAAAGGTATGGGAAAAATTGTGATAGGGGGGGGGGGGGGCTGATAAATCTAAAAAAATACCATATTTGAGTCGTCTTTAAATGGTTGATGCATATCCGTTTAAAGACGATTCAAATATGACGTTATAAGGAGTGTATCGAATATAAGCTATCCACATACATTTGCGTTGTACGCATGTATTTGTGATGGTTTTTTATGCTCTGAACACTGCATGCTGTGCGTTTGACTGTCAGCTTTCTTTTGTTTACTTGTTTGTGCGGTTCAAATTCTGCGTTTTCAAAATGTCACGTATTGAAAAGGAAGTGAAAATTAAGGTTCTGGACACATGGCTAAGTGAGAAGGGTATTACTATGCGAAAATTGGCGAAGCGGTTTGGAAGTCATCATGCGAATGTCAAAACCATCATTAATAAGTTTGGGGAACACTATTCTTTGGACGAGCTACCAGGAAGAGGCAGAAAACCCGGTTCTTCCAACCCGAAACTGGAGCAGACAGTGGTATCTCTAATCATGAAGAACAAATCAATGTCAATACGTGATTTGGCCAAAAAAGCAGGAACGAGTGTCGGAATGATCCAGCGTATCAAGAGGCGAAACCACCTGAAGACCTACAAGAAGCAGAAAATCTCGAAACAAAGTGCAGAACAGAAGAAGCGAGCAGCAACAAGGGCCCGGAAATTGTATGGCAAGCAATATGTTCCTGTGGTTTGAAGTCAACCATTTTTTACACTACCGGAACTATAAATGCGGAAATCTATCGATCTGAGTGTCTCCAGAAGAGATTGTTGCCGTTATATAAGAAGCATAGTACACCTCCACTGTTTTGGCCGGATTTAGCGTCGGCTCACTATGCCAAAACCACTCTCAATTGGCTTGCGGAAAAGGGTATAGATTTCGTTGAGAAAAATATCAATCCACCAAATTGCCCTCAGCTTCGACCCATCGAACGTTACTGGGCAATCATGAAGAGGGTCTTCAAGAAGACTGGTAAGGCAGCTGGGAACATGCAGGAGTTCAAAAAAATTTGGGCTCAAGCGTCCAAAAAATGCGATGCAACACTTGTCCGGAACTTGATGAAGAGCATTCGATCCAAAGTTCGAAAATTCGTGAAGGAATAGCTTAAATTTCATCCGGGCTTCATTATGCTCAAGTTTAACATCGTACAATAAAGGATCAATTTTTTGTATGAATAAAATATCGGTTTTCAACATAATTTGAAAGAAAGTTTGTGGATAGCTTATTTTCGATACACTCCTTATGAATTTTGGAAATACTGTTTATGTCAATGAAAACTCATAGGTTTATTGGTTAGGGTATTTTATTTTATTTATTTTTTATATTTACATCATCACGTATTAGTAATTTACATAGCTTCATATATTAAATTTATAAATCTATCACATACAAAGTTATTTTCTTTGGATTATCCTTTGAATCAGAAAACCTTTTTGCTGAAATTTGATTTTCTGAAATAGGTACAAATCAATGAACCTGTGTAACAGGTATTGTCTTTACGTGGCTATAGAAATCTTCAAGTTCTTCTGACATTTGTGCATACAGTTCAGCTGATATGAAGCAGAAAATCAGTTTTGTAATATTTATATTTGACTATTTATCTAATGAAATCTAGCAATTTTGATGTAAACAACTGAACTGCTATTGAGTCATGGGTCAATACTTCAGATATTATGATAAAGCTTTTGTTTTCCCATTTATTGTCCATTTTGAAATATACTTCAAAGGTTTTGTAATAAACAGGATCAACCACCTGATTTAATTGTATTATCACTAAAATTTAAAATTATTAATAATTTAAAAATAAGCCCTTTCCAAACAGTAGCCTTGATTTTTCAAACCTTCAAAGACCCTTTAAAAATCCAAATTGTCATTAAAACTAAATATAATTGGCTTCTGTGAGGTTTTGGGATCAAATTATAAGACGAGTTGGCGCGATACACGGTAAAAATTGAACATGAAAATTTTTTTGTTAGAATTTTTTTTTCCTTAAAAGAGCCCATCTCGCGAAGTATGGCGAACTTTTAGACAAATATATCGCATATATTTAAAAAAAAATCGTCCAATTCTAAGATAGCCATGTTTTGCAAATCGACTTTAGATTCTCAAATTTTCTTTTTTAGCATGTAAGAATCGATTTTACAATTTTTACATTTTTTGTGTTAAAGCTAAGACAATTTTCCAAAAGTCACTTTTTTGTAAGTCTTTTAATTTTTGAGTTATGTTGACATGAAAAATTTGTTTTTTCCTTAAAAGTGCCCATCTTGCAATGTATGACGAACTTTTAGACAATTATATTGCCTTTTTTAGAAAAAAATTTCGTCCAATTCTAAGATAGCCATGTTTTGCAAATCGACTTTAAATTTTTAATTTTTTTTTTTTGCGTGTAAGAATCGATTTAACAATTTTTACAATTGTTTTCAACCTTTGTAAGTTTGTTCCTTTTTGAGTTATGTTGATTTAAAAAAAAACAATCAAAAAACATAAGCCCTTTTCAAATGGTAATCTAGATAAATTTTGAAAAAACAAAGTATGCAAAGTAGCTTGAAAAGACATAGTCACCCACAAAGTTTCATTGGATTCTGAAGGGGTGCTGCCAATCACGAAGACGAGTTGGCGTGAAATTCGTCAATTGAATCCCACGCCAAAATATTTGATATAAAAACAAATTAACCTAGAAATGTCTATTCACTTGATCCTCGCTTGGGTGTACGCTCAATTTTGCGATTGACAGTTAGCACAAAACAGATCACAAGTCTAGGGACTTTTTCCTTTGGGGCGAATCTAACATTGAGAGACTCTCTTTGATTACTTTCTCTTTCATTCATACACTCAGCCAAATAATCTTAAGAATTTCATAAGGTTCATCTTATGAACGATGTTTTAAATTTCATAAGGTTGACTTATGAATAGATTTTGTTTTACACGACGTTGTTCTTGTTCCTATTTACAAGAGTTGATATATACTAGTGGTCAAGTCACTCGACCTACAACCTCAACGTTCAAGGTTCGAATCCAGGTTACTCCATATTTTTGTTTTTTCAACATCATTATTATTTCATAAGGCAAATTTATGAAATTCATACTGCTTTCTTATAGCAAATAATCATAATGCAATCTTATGAATATCGAAAGTTTATTTCGCTGAGTGTATTCCAATCACCTTTACGTTTTTCATTCTACTAGGGAAACTGCCCCCATATTAATCTCATTGTTCCTATATTCATCCTACGACGAATCAAACAATTGGGCAGTTGAAGGATCGGTTTCGTTTTCTAGAAGTAGAAAATAATGTTTGCTTACGTTAAATAATTAC
This sequence comes from Aedes koreicus, assembly GCA_024533555.2. Taxonomy (NCBI): domain Eukaryota; kingdom Metazoa; phylum Arthropoda; class Insecta; order Diptera; family Culicidae; genus Aedes; species Aedes koreicus. The sequence continues at coordinate 202,666 of JAHHFK020001972.1, read as the reverse complement.
AACAAACATTACTAACTAATCCTGTCACGTGTATATCGTTTTAATTCAAGTAGGATGAATTGCAAATTGATGAGATTAATATAGGTACTTCTTCCGTATTTATAGAGTATGCTACCCAGCACGGTTGTGTTTCGATCTGAACTAAAGAATCCCTCGAAAGTCTTATAATGGCGCTGTAATAAATGAAACAGAGCGAGAGAGGAGAGAATCTCTCATTGTTGGATTCGCCCTATTGAAAAAAGTTCCAAAATGTTTTGAATAACAAAACAATGTTTTCAAAACTTTATTCTTATCGGAAAAAAAAGTCATCGATAACAGTCGTGACTGCAAAATTTATAAATGCCCATCTCTAAAGGAGCCGCCATCCCTTTGCATCGTACGTTCCTCATAAAATTTTCCATCACTTCAATCGCCACGCGCAACACGCTTCACTGCATCGCATGCACTCAAAAGAGAAAACAACCCATCTCTACTGCACAGTGGGTTGTTTTCCTTATTTCTGTGCACCGACCGCCGTTGCAAAAATTCTCCAAACCGGTTTGAAAAACTCCACTGAATAAAATTTAAAAAAAAAGCCCATCCGCCCGTATTGTTCGCAGGCACTCATACGTTCGCAGCCAACGACGCCGAACACATGGCCACAGAAAAAAAGCACCGAAATTACTACCCACACGGCCCACCACGGCCGACCCCACCAATACTATCGCACAAAAAGGAGTCAGTTTCCAACCTCCACCGAAAACTCGTCGGCCGCCTCAACACAGTCTGCGAATGAATGAAGGGCGGCTGCTCACCACACCACACCACACCACACACTCGCAAAGCATCCACACGCCTCATAAACACACAGCCACCATCGTGATCGAGCCACGACGAGAAAAGGAAAAACAAAACCCACCGCGCTCTCGAACACGAGCGATCGAGTGTCCCATTCCATGGCTACCTACTTTAGCTGGCTCGGATGATGATGATGATGATGATGATGTCGGCTCGATGGATGCCTTTTGCCTTGTGAAGTGCCGAAGCCTGCTGCTGCTGCTGCTGCAGCTCCTGGAACGATTGTGTGGGTGAGGGAGTTTTGGGTGGGTTGCTTGCTGCCCTTTCTGTGTGTGAGTGTGCGATGGGCAGCAGAGAGATGAGAGTGTTGTTTTTGCACTACCTTCGCCGCCTTTGCGCGCCTGTCATGACGGTGTATTGGTGACACCAGGCAGCCCGATCCGAAGAGTGCGAGAAAAACAAACCACGGGAATCACCGCACACGGCACCCAGCAGCAGCAGCAGAAAAGGAGGACCGCCGCACACATTTCAATACATCGCCAAACGCCGCAGAGTGGAGACACGCACGTTTTTCTCTCGTTCGGTTCGAGTCGCGCGGTTCGCAGTGCTTTTTTCCTTGCTCGGTGTGAATCCCGTCCAAAAGGGACTCGGAAGTCAGAAGATCAACACGGATTAACAGGTCTCTTGTGGTTGGAGGCTGAATTTCGTGTAGTGAGTGATTAAAAATTGCGCTAGTTTATTCAGTGACAGTGATACTAGTGGTCCAGACATACCGGCTGTTCCCATTGTTTGCAGGCTTGCCCAAGGGAGGCGTAAAAGGTAAGCTAGTTGCTAGACATATTTGTTAAAACAAACCACATGGGGTGTATTTTCCGGTTGATATTGAGAGCTTGCTACAGCGAACTATTCTGGGTAATTTTCAATGTCAAGAGTCGTGAGGGTAGGGACCGCTCTATGTGCCTACATAGTGAGGGGCCTCCCTGCCGATCGCCAATGATTTCGCTCGCCGACCAGACGACGGACGGACGAACGAATGTCATTGAGGCGAGTCGACGTGCGGTGAGTTGAGTGTGAGCTGAGCTGATAAAGCGAGGCAGCACAACAGCAAGCTCTGACTGTGTCTCCAACTCCCGGCCCGTCGCCTCACCACCGCCCCCGCATCAAGCCAACCCACCGCTTGTTGTTGTGAGAGCACGACGAAAACGAGGTTAGCCAGTGGGTGGACCGCCATAAGTTTTCATTTTTTTCTCGCTCTTCCCCTCCTCGCCACTCTTCGTTTGCTATTCGGATCTTCCTCGCACATCCCCTTGGATGTTTCGTATCATTATTGGGTGTAGAAGTGTTTGTTGTTTTTGCTGTTATTGTCTGCTGTTTCTTGAGCGATGGTCAACTCTCCACCACACATGTTTCCTGGTTGACCATCATCAGCATCATCGTGCCGTTTTCGTGTCGGTTGCGTTCTTGATCTCCTCGCATTCTCTCCTCTCTGAGATGGGCCCGACTGTCGTCGTCGTCGTTCTTTGTTTTATAACAAGCTGACTGATACGCACTTGCTGGGTCCGGATGGTGGATGGTGGGTTTTGGAATGGGAGCAAGAAGACGGGAAGGTGAAAACAATATAAGCCCTTTTCCGTAAAAGTTGGGTTTTTGGGTCGAACACAAGTTGAATTCACTGATACTGCGGTCCAGTGTATTTGTGTTCTTTTATTGCCAAATTGTTGTTGCATTTGGGAAACGCTCTTTCGTTGCATTATGGGATTCTAAGGACCGCCTACGGTTATGCAACTTTCTTCCAACTTAGTCAGAGTTTAGGATTTGTTATGATTTAGAGTTTCCATCAGTTTATTTGATCCATTTTCTCCACATTAAGCATATCGATATCCGAATAGGACCCGATCTTTCAGTCAATATTCAAGCGGAACTATTCTTTTAGAATTTTAGATCGGAATTTGATTCTAGGTACAAACTGTGAGAAAACTTTATTGTTATTTTCGCAAGACCGCAGTTCACCGGTTCGTTATACGAATCAAGCCTCATTAAGGAATACTTTTTTTTTATTCTGAACTAGGTAGGGAAGATGTACCTATATTAACCTCATTGTTCCTATATTCATCCTACTTGAAATAAAACGATATACACGTGACAGGATTAGTTAGTAATGTTTGTTGCAGTTATTTAACGTGAGCAAACATTATTAGAAAACGAAACCGATCCTTCAACTTCCCAATTGTTTGATTCATCGTAGGATGAATATAGGAACAATGAGATTAATATAGGGGCAGTTTCCCTATAAGTAAAAAAAACAATCAATTAATAAAAGTACAAGCTAACAATGACTTCGACCTGAGCAGCAAACTCTTTTATTTTGCCGTGACAGGCTGATGAGGAAGTTGATGTTGAAAGATAAGACTCGCGTAACATTTGCAAAGGGCTTATAATCGTAGATCGATTCTCTTCATCGAATTTCTTTTTGATTTAACACGGCTAAACAATTGAATTTGTGGCTCTGCTAACGGCTTAACGTTTGCATTGAAAAAAAGGACTTTTTTCGGATGGTGATAAAAAAAGCTAAGACAGATAATTACTTTTGATAAATTTCCCATGGAAGGTAATTATTTAAACTTACTTGCAAACACATTCTACGCCCTTGCGAGCGGCCTTCCGGCAGTTAACCGGAACATTCGCCGTGGCGGACGAAAACATGCGTGTAGGGATGTTTTTGAGTTCTTTCTTCGTTTTATTTATCAATTCCTCCTCAGTTTTCGCGACAAAATTGTTGGAGTAGATCTTACGCTTCAGGTTGACCCAGAAATTCTCGATGGGACGCAGCTGGGGGACTTAGGGCTTGTTCGCCGACTTCGATATTCAGCCGCTCCATCTCCTCCAACGATCGCTTCGAGTAGTGGGCCGACGCCAGATCCGGCCAGAACACCGCGTCTTCGCCCTTATGGTATTTCTTGATGAGCGACGCAACTTCCCGCAGGCATTTCGTACTATAAATTTCCCCGTTCACGGCCAGTCCGGAGTTCTGACATCCCCTTCTCGCTGATTGTCAGCCACAACAGCACCTTCTTAAGGAACTTGGTGTGTGAAATGAACTTCACTTCGGAGCTCACTTCCTTCGTGGGGGAAGTAAAATACGAAGTGCCCTGCCAGTCGTTGCCATCCAGGATGAGATAGGTGTCGTCGTCCATCACCACCACCGCGTCGCGATTCGCCGGGAAAATCGAGTTGACCATCTTATTCAGCCGCAGCGGCCACGTCATTGCCTGCAGCTCCGAAACCAGTGGACGCGACTTCCGCTTCCTGACATGTATGTTCATGTTTGCCAGGCCCTTTTTCACTGTTTGGCCGGTTGAGCCGACCTCCCGGCCAAGCGCACGCAGCGATGTAGCCACTTTTCCCACGGTCTTCCTCGTCAGCATCCTTTGGAGCTTCTTGTCGCTCAGGGTCGTCGACCGTCCGGAACCGGGCTTTCTTTCGATGCTCTGATTGTTGTCTAATAGTGCCAATATATTGTAGATGCCGGAACGGGCGTATCCGGCGTCCGCAAAGTGCCGCACGTTGTCCGTTTTCGACGCGGCGGGGTGCCGTTCTTTGAACGCGCACACTTCTGAACGGAGTTGCTTCACTGTTTTTGCCATCACGGTTAGAGTTCGACTGATAGAGCTGTCAAATTTTGTCTGCTGACTCATGGGTCACTATGATTGATGCTGCATGGGTAGTTACGTCAGTGCGGGTGAAGGTAAACCCATGAAAAATCGGCAATGTTTGTCCATTTTTTAAATGCAAACGTTAGACCAAGAGAAGCCGTGGTTAACTTGTACTTTGAACAACAGATTCCGTGAAAAATGCATTTACTGCTGAGGCAAGATGATCTTCGGCGGAATCCAAAACGCTTCTGGAGCTTCGTTAATTCAAAACTTAAAGAAAATGGTCTGCCAACTTCGATGCACCTAGGTGGCCTTCATGCTCGCACTGCAGAGCAGAAATGTGAACTGTTTTCTAAAAAATTCGCTAGCATTTTTGAAGACCGTGTTCCATCGATAGATGAAATAAGATAGGCTCTGAATTTTGTACCGAGAGATGTGATAAACTTGGATGTGTTTGACATTTCTGAAGTGATGGTTGAATCAGCAGTACAAAAGCTGAAGCTATCATACAACCCCGGTCCAGATGGCGTTCCTTCGTGTGTCTTTAAAAGGTGTGTTGGTATGCTGACCGCACCTCTTCAAGCTATTTTCAACAAATCTCTCCAATTACAACAATTTCCTTCCGCATGGAAGTCATCGTATATGCTTCCTGTACATAAGAAAGGAGACAAAACCGACATCTCTAATTACCGAGGTATAACATCGCTGGCAGCTGGGTCCAAGTGTTTTGAATCCATTGTCAACGAAGTTTTGCTAAGCACGTGTCGAAACTACATTAGCTCTTGCCAACACGGGTTTTACCCCAAAAGATCGGTGAATAGTAATCTTTGCGAATTTGCGACGACTGCCATTGCAGCAATGGATGCTGGAGCGCAACTTGACGCAGTTTACACTGACATAAAAGCTGCATTTGACACCGTAAACCACGTGATCCTTTTGGCAAAACTGCAACGACTGGGAGTTTCAAACAGAATGTGTAAGTGGCTTCGATCATACTTAGGCAGCAGACTATTGACTGTTAAAATTGGTATAACGCAATCCAGCTGGTTTTCTCCCCTGTCCGGCGTGCCCCAAGGGAGCAATCTGGGTCCTCTACTATTCGTATTGTTTTTCAATGACGTCGTAAATGTTCTGGTAAGCGGTGGGTTGCTCATTTATGCTGATGACTTGAAAATTTTTCTTGTCATCCGACGAGAAGCTGATTGCAGACGACTTCAAGAGCTTACTGACCTTTTTGCTTCTTGGTGTAGCCACAACTTCCTTAAAGTGAGTGTCTCCAAATGCTCTATAATATCGTTCCATCGCTGTAGAATGCCTATTCACTACAACTACACGATGCATGGGGAGCAACTGGAACGTGTTGATAAAATTAAGGACCTTGGAGTGCTTCTTGACGCGCAAATGACATTCAAAATGCATTATTCGGAAATAATTGACAAAGCCAATCGTCAGCTAGGCTTCATTCTAAAAACTGCTCATGACTTTGATGATCCCTTGTGCCTACGTGCTCTGTATTGCTCGCTCGTCCGGTCTATTCTGGAGTATGCATCAGTTGTTCGGTCCCCTTACGAAGCGGTGTGGATCACTAGGATTGAATCCATTCAGCGGAGGTTTGTGAGGTCTGCTCTTAGAAATCTGCCCTGGCGTGACCCTTTAAATCTACCCCCATATGCAGATCAAGCTGTATTTGGAGCAAAAATACTTCGTGCGGAAATTGACAGTGCAGCATTGCTTGAGCGTTTGCAGATTTATGCTCCTCAACGTGTTCTTCGATCCAGGCAGTTTCTACAACCAAGGACAAGAAATACGACGTATGGCTCGAATGATCCTCTCAACTCCATCTCCAGACGTTTTTAGGCAGGTTATGATGTTTTCGACTTTATTTTGTCAACTAACACATTTAAAGAACGGTTACGCTCAATGCGTGTTTTTAGCTAATAACTAGTATTATTATTATACATTAAGATTTCATTAAGACCATGTTGTCGGATGATATGATTACAAATAAACAAACAAATAAGTTATATACAGAAGAGAAGGTCCATGAAGAGAATAGATCAACAATGATAGGCCCTTTTCAAATATTACGTAAGAAGTCTTCGGTAACCACCGAAAAGGGTAAAGTTTTGTTGATTAATGTTTTCATTGGCAAAACAAAAGAATTTGCAGCTCGAAGGAAGACGTTGTTATCTTGTATAGTCAAAAATGCTGCGAAACCTGCCTTTTGTCACTGTAATTTGATAGACTTGGAGATATGGAAGACACCTAAATCGACTTTCCAGATGAAGAGAAGTTTACGGAGTCTGATTCGTCCTTATTCCGGCCCCAACTATAATTATATTTTCATACGTTTTTAACCTTTCACCACTCGGCGACATTTGTAAGACGAGCACTCGCGTGTTGTACTTTGAACAACACATTCCTTCCCTGAATATCTCGTGATACGGATCACAAAGAATGTTACTGTCTTCAGCAAAGTTATTCAGTAGGTCGAGGCCCTTTCATTGGCGAACAGTTTAGGATTATCTCACTACGCGGCGCAAGAGTGCTAATTACGTTCAGAAATATGCTATATGTTGTTATTGTTATGTTGTTCGGCAATGTTGTTCAGTGGGTCAAGACCTCTTGAATGGTGACTAGCTGTTCAAAATTTTCTCACTACCGTCGCAACAGTCGTATCTGCAATTAAGACACTCTCCCCAAACGTTTTGGTGTAGAATTTAGGCCCCGACAGTGTTCTGGAATCCTATGCCACGTAATTTTCGTCGTCCATCAAATTACGCAGGGAGGGATTGTCCAAAATACGGTTTTAAAGATTTCGGGCCCTCATTTTGGCACGACCATTTTGCTACGGGGATTGCTTTGGTGTTTTTTGCTTCCTGTATGTCTTCAAATCATGTCTGTTCTTGATCCACTGCACAGCTCGAAAAAGTAGTGTGGAGCGTCAATAAACTTACAAATTAACATTATAAATCGTGTAAAGTTCTGGGACATTCCATCCATTACGGATAATGTTGTATACAAAAGCTCCTCTTTATCATAACTATTTCATGCAAGTTGCTGATTCATGTGCAAGGGAAAACAATTTTACATGCTCTGATATTTACATCACAATGAATATTCAGATTTTTTTTCGGTGTGGATCATCTCGATTATTTCTTGACCAAATCACCAGTAGAGCCTGATTTGCTCTCCTGAATATTTTTATCCAATTCCGGATTGCTGCAACCGGGTATATTCGTCCAGGTCTCGTCAGATCTTGCAAAGTGTACTGCTCACCATACTTACCAATCAATCGTTTTACCTTTGCTGGATGCACTTGGAGCATTTTGGAAATCTGATTGTATGTCGTTAAAATTTTTTCAGCACACCAAGTTTGCAGAATTTTCTTTCATTTTGTGACATTTTACAAAAACAAACTATGATAATAAAAAGAAACGAACCGAAATAGGTTTTTTGACAGAAAAACAAAACGTAATACGAACACACGCTTAAATAATAGGCACTAGTTTAAGCTCAATTACGTAAGAAATGTTTATAGACGAATTTCACGCCAAGTCGTCTTCGTGATTGGCAGCACCCTCTCAGAATTCAATGAAACTTTGTGTGTGTGTAGAGTAAGTTTTTTTAAACAACTTTGCATACTTTGTTTTTTCAAAATTTATCTAGACTGCCATTTGAAAAGGGCTTAAGTTTTTTGATCGATTTTTTTAAATCAACATAACTCTAAAAGAAAAAGACTTACAAAAAAGTGATGTATGGATGACTTTTAGAAAATTGTCTTCACTTTTATGAAAAGTATTTTAAAAATTGTCAAATCGATTCCTACACACTGAAAAAATATTTTAAAATTTAAAGTCAATTTGCAAAAAATGGCAAATGAATGCAAATGAATTGGACGATTTTTTTTCTAAAAAAAGTAATATACTTGTCTAAAAGTGCGCCATACATTGCAAGATGGGTACTTTTAAGGAAAAAAAGTTTTTCTAACAACAAATTTTTCATGTCAACATAACTCCAAAATGAAAAGATTTACAAAAAAGTGATGTATGGGTGACTTTAAGAAAATTGTCTTAGCTTTTATGAAACACTAAAAAAATATTTTAAAATTTAAAGTCAATTTGCAAAAAATGACTATCGTAGAATTGGACGAATTTTTTTTTTAATAAAGGAAATATAATTGTCTAAAGGTTCGTCATACATTGGGCACGTAGAAGGCAATTTTTTTTCTCACAACAACTTTTTCATGTCCTATTCTTACCGTGTATCACGCAAACTTGTCTAGTTATGGTCTTCAACACCCCTCTAGAATCCAATAAAATTTAGCAGTCATAAAGAATTGAATGTATTCAACATCTTTGCAAAAAACAATAATCATCTAGACTAACATTTGAAAAGGGTAAACAACATTCTATTTCCCTTTACATCAGCAAAACAGAACCAAAAGTGTACGTTTAAGTAAAAGTCATTCATAACTGCTTGTTCAAATATTCCTATTTTTAGGGGTGATTCAAATATGGCTTCGTATATATTTGGGGGGGGGGGGGGGGCGGTTAACGGAAGGAAAGTCAGATTCGTTAGATTGGTACGTGTTAAAGATATGGGAAAAAATGTGATAGAGAGGGGCTGATAAATCTAAAAAATAGCTAAAAAAAAAATTTGAACCGTCTTTAAATGGATATGCATCAAGTCTTATCAAATTAGATTTTTCTAATTTGATAAGACTTGATGCAAATCCGTTCAAAGACGATGTGAGGTTATATGAATTTTCGGAATACTGTTTCTGGCAATGAAAACTCATAGGTTTTGGCTTGGTAAGGGTTTTATTTTATTTATTTTCACGTTTTAGTAATTAACATAGCCTCATATATTTAATTTATAAATCTTTCACATACAAAGTAAATTTCTTTGTATTATCCTTTGAATCAGAAAACCTTTTAGCTGAAATTTCATTTTCTGAAATAGGTACAAAGCAATGAACCTGTGCACCAAGTTTTGTCTTTACGTGGCTATATAACTCCTCAAGTTCTTCTGACATTTTAGCATACTGTTAAGCTGATATGAAGCAGAAATTCAGTTTTAAAATACTTTTATTTGATTGTTCAACTGCCCAGTCATATAGTGCCCGAGGGGTTTTGATTGTGTTTCCATAATCTTGAGCGAGGCTTGCTCTCTTTGCCATTCGCTTGAGAGTACCAACAATAGCTTCAAATAGACCCATGAGACGTTGCGACGAAGTGCCATTCTTCTTCCAATCCATACTTGGACTTGAAATTGCACAAGCTCGCAAAGTGCTTTTTGTTTTTATAATGGGCCGCTGCTCGATCTGACAAGAAAATAATTTTTGAGCAATATATTGAATTTTTTTTAATGAAATCTAGCAATTTTGATATTAGCAACTGAACTGCTATTGAGTCATGGGTCAATACTTCAGATATTATTTGTTTTCCAATTCATTGTCCTGCTTGTAATGTACTTTAAAGTTTTGCTAATAAACAGGATCAACCACCTGTTTTAATTGTATTATCACTAAAGCTTTTTCCAAATGGTAACCTTGATTTTTCAAACATTCAAAGACCCCTAAAAAATTCAAATTGTCATTATAATTAAATTTAATTGGCTTCTGTGAGGTTATAGGACCAAATTATAAGACGAGTTGGCGCGATACACGGTAAAAATAGGACATGAAAAATTTGTTGTTAGAAATCAAAAAAATTTCGTCCAATTATAAGATATCCTTTTTTCGCAAATTGACTTTAAATTTTAAAATATTTTTTTTAGCGTGTAAGAATCGATTTTACAATTTTTACAATTTTTCTTATAAAAGTTAAGAATTTTCTTAAAGTCATCCATACATCACTTTTTTGTAAGTCTTTTCCTTTTTGAGTTATGTTGACATGATAAATGTGTTGTTAGAAAAACTTTTTTTCCTTAAAAGTGCCCATCTTGCATTGTATGGCGAACTTGTAGACAATTATATTGCCTTAATTAAGAAAAAAATTCGTCCAATTCTAAGGTAGCCATTTTTTGCAAATTGACTTTGCATTTTAAAATATTTGTTTTTTTTGTGTGTAAGAATCGATTTTACAATTTTTATAAAAGTTTTTTCATAAAAGTTAAGACGATTTTCTAAAAGTCATCCATGCATAACTTTTCTGTAAGTCTTGTCCTTTTTGAGTTATGTTGATTTAAAAAAAAAAAACGATCAAAAAAACTCAGCCCTTTTCAAATGGCAGTCTAGATAAATTTTGAAAAAACGAAGTATGCAAAGTGGTTTGAAAAGACATAGCCTACACACCCACAAAGTTTTATTGAATTCTGAGAGGGTGCTGCCAAACACTGGATGAGTTGGCGTGAAATTCGTCTATAACTACTTTTTCGATACACTCCTTAAGTTTAACAAGATCGTACTCTGCTCATTAGAACACTCACGAGACACCATTGCTAATTTCAAATCTCATCTCATCTTATTCGGATTGACGGCTTCAGGTTTCTGGCGAATTTATCAAAATGGATGTCCAATCCAATCCAATTCAATATAGCCAAGTTATTACTAAAATCATAATTCTTACCTAAGTAAGTCATAAGGCGTTGATAGTAAAAAACGTTTGTGAACCAGCCATAGAAGCCTTCAATTAATAATTGAAAATGTGTGAGAGAGGTACCTTGATTCCTTTCTTTGATCCCAGACCTATAGTTTTGCTTCCCTCCCTTAGGAAAATATGAGTCCCGCAAACCTATGTCCTTTAAAAACAACGCTTGAGCCAAATCTGTTAAAACCTTCAGATCATTCAGAAGAATTGCTATTTCATTCAAAAGCACCCGACACACTCACATACACGCAACCTCCCAACCGTATGTGCAGGAAAACCCCCCGAACACTGTTATGCCTCACGAATGAACTCACAAAGCCGTTCCGCGTGTTCAGTGGGCCGCATCTGGGTTGTCGAGGCTCTTGCGCCCAAGGAATCGCGCAGGCTAACCTTTGCACGGTCGGTAAAGTGGGACGTGTAGCAAAGCCGAAAAACAAGTAGGTGGATTTGATGGAAGCAGCTGGAAACCTTTTTCGCCCCGTACTACTACCACGGATCCTCTACGTGACTTACCACTACAGCAATCGACGAGATCACCACCCGAGAGAATCGCACACGACCCTCAGACAGACGGATCGGTTCGCCTCCTCGTTCTCTCGAAAACTCCACTAACCGACGACGACGATGACGATGACGGCGACTTCAATGATGATGACGGCGGCGGTGGTGGCGGCACTGGAAATATGGGAAAAAGCCGTGAGTAGAGTATTTATGCTCAAGACGACGACGACGACGCGACGCGAAACAAGTTTTTCGAAACGACGAAGACGACACACGGTTATTGCTGAGGGGTGGGTTCTTTTTCTTCCTCTTCTTTGGCAGGAGTGAGAGAAACCTCGCGTGTTGTTGCTTTGAACCGCTGGCGCAGGTTATTTCTTTTTTTTTCGTGCAAATGAGAAAAATGAAACTAGAAGACAGACGGCAGAGGCGAGCTGCGATCGCGTTGGTCGTCCAGACATGTGTACATGGAGCCACTGTTAATAGAAGAAGAAAAAAACCACGAAGCAACGTGCTGGGCGAGGGTGGTGGGTGGGGGTGGTTCCCGAAAAGGAGTGCTGCGGGAAATGAATCTTCATCTTCTTATTGTGGTTGTCGGTTTTGCGGTGAGTGGTTAGGAACTGAGTTGAGTTATTTAATAGATCGCGTGTAAGAACGTTCGCTGCGATCGAACATTGATGGAAGAAATTAGTTGCTTGTGTGGGGTGGCATGTTATGGAAAAATCAACGTATCTCAAAAAGTTTTCCTGGAATTCATGAAAATATTTCCCATTTAATAGGGGTAGTAAATAACCTGGAAATTGCCAAGAGGGGGACATTGACATCATATACTGTTTTCGAAGCTACGTCTTCAGAAAATTTAAGAGTAGGCTGTGCTTTCTTCCGTTTTGAAGAAGGAGACTCCGCCACAGTTGAAATGATTGCACAATTGAGAAATTATCGAGCTTTTGACCGAAATTAATATTGAAAGTGTTCCAAAGTGCTTCTGAATGTGTTTTGCTCAAGGGTGTGGAGACCGGACGATTTTTGAAGGAATTTCTGTTTTTGACAATAAGGAAAGAGTGTTTCGCCGCCATGTCGCGAGTGAATTGTTTGCCGTTTTACATGAAAAATAAAAAGTTTTGAAGTTCGATTAAGAGTCGCCTCATAGCGGCGGATTTGTATTTTTGACAGAATGTGGGGTGAAAAAATTGATTTTAATAAAAAGTAGACCAGTGCAATGAAGAAAACAGCCATTTGCTAGTCAGAAGTAACGAACGAGCCCAAAACACATACGTAAGTGCGAGGCTTGCACATAAGTTCAGATGTACACTCCGTTTTCGTAATGCTGGTAGCTGGTTATTTGTAGATTGCATTCATTTCGTCCGAGGACGAGAAAAAGATCACAGACAGTTAGCAGCCCCTACGATTATCTCCTAGACGATCTGAGGTAAGTTTAAAAGAAGACCAAAGTTAACTATCAAGAAATAGAAAATCTAGGGAAAATTTACAAGATGGTCCGAAGGAAGTCCACAAGAAAGTTTATTGAAAGCTATGTCATTGAGTAAACCTTTTTTTCCGCAATCTTATCAATCAATCAAATGAATACAAACACTAATACAGCTTGTCTGTAAGCTATTTAATACACTCGAAGACTAATTTTGAAAACAAGTCAGTTTCGTGCATTTTAAGAAACATACCCGCTAGGTGGAGCATCTGTTTTTCGTCTCATCGAGCAAATTAGTTAGATAACTACCATTTCTTAACTGCCTTTAATTACCTTAAAAACACGTTAAAAGAAGTTAGACTAAACGAAACTGGTTTCATGGTGGGGGTACGTGAGAATGGTGCACTTGAGTTGGCAGTCGGTATGATGTCGATTAAACACCTTTGGTATTATAATTTATTATTAATTTTAATATACCTAATTTAGTTTCTCAGCACAAATCAAATATTTGCTTTTCATCGTACAGCTTGATGAGAATTTAAACCACAGAGAACAGACATCCAAGCTGGAGTGCCCTCCGTGTGTAAATTTCTGTAACTGCCATTTTAAAATTAGAGCTTGTTTCCGTTAGTTTTGGTGAATCGTATGTTGATGGCGCCACCTGTGCACCTTGAGATTTGATTGTCTGTCAATTTTAGTTTGGTGAAACCTAGACTAGGCGGCGCTGATTTTCCAACGGTTTGCTTTCAAAAATTTACACAGTAAATTGGGAACAAAATGTTCGGGCCTGGATGTCTGTTCTCTGCGTTTAAACCTCAAAATTTGAACAGTGGCGTCTCATGGCTAACAAAACTGATTATGTACTTACTGCACTTAGCCAGCATCGCACAGTGGAACGAACGTATTAAAATCACGCGTATCGTTATTGAAAAAGTGACTAAATTTTATTAAAAATCTTCGATAACTTTTCTAATATACATCATAGCGCTACACAATCTACAACAAAAATGTGTGTTTTAACAAAATAAGTAACTTTGTAAAATATGTCAAAGCATTATAATGATTGCTTACAGAATCATTGACCAAAAACTCATTTTTAAGGGCTTTTCATAAACAATGCATCATATTTCGTCAACGTTTAGAGATAGCGAGTTATTATCTTCGACAAAGTTGCTTGTTTTAGTGTATTCTACAACTTTTGTGAAGAGAGCAACTTGTTTTGTGCACAATCTGAAAAAAATAATTTTGGATCACCCTAATACGTGGATACACCATCACTCTAATGGTACGAAAAGATAGCCTATTTTATGATAATAAACTTCTTCAGAGATACTACCCATGTAAAATTGCACATTTTTACGCTATTAAAAAAACGCGTGATTTTAATACGTTCGTTCCACTGTGCATCGCAGTCCACGAAGGGTCCGCAGGTCGCCTTCTCCGATCCACCTTGCTTGTTGTGCGCCTCTTCTTATTGTGCCTGTTGGTTCGTTTTCAAGAATTATTTTAACCGGGCTATTTTCCGACATTCTTACGACATGCCCAGCCCACCGTAGTCGACCGATTGTTGCGGTGTGAACGATGGGGGGGTCCTCCCAGTAACTGATGCAATTCGTGATGCATTTGCCTCCTCCATGCTCCGTATTCTATCTGCACTCCATCATAGATCGTACGCCACACCTTACGTTCGAAAACAACAAGAGCACGTTGACACTTCACAAGCAATGTCCATGTTTCGTGGCCGTAGAGGACTACCGGTCTTATAAATGTGTTTTTGATGGTCAACTTTGTAGTTCGAAGAACTTTGTTCTATATTAGCCTCCTTCGGAGTCCAAAGTGATCAAGCATTAATGACTATTATGTCATTGTATGAAGGCCCAAGATCGGGTTGAATTGCGTATCCACGGGATTGTGAAGAGTCTCCTTCCAACAACTATAATGGACAATTGATCAAAAATGGGAGTTATCGAACAAGAAGATGCCCCAACGAGTGGAGAAAAGAGCCCGCCCTTTATCCTCAAACTGGTAGCAACGGGGAGTTGGTATTTCCACTCTACCCATCATATTTGCTTCAATCGGGTGCCGTGATGGTCCCCCCTATATCCCGATCCTGACACGGCCGGCCTCGCCTTCCGCTTCCTCATGACGATGTTCATGTTGACCAAAGACTTTTTGCCCGTCTGGCCGGTCGCACCAACTTGCCGGCCCAAGGCGCGGAAATATTTCACCACCTTGCCTTCCGTCTTCCTCTACAGCGCATGCTGCACCTTCCGGTCACACAAAATCGTTGGTCGGCCGGAACCCGTCTCGCGTTCGATGTTCTCACCATTCTCACGGGGCGCCTGAATCATGAATATAGCCGCTTGGCTGTATCGAACCGACACAAAGTGCGGCACGATGACGGACTTCTTCGCTCGAACGTAGTCCCTTCACTACTTTCGCCATGGCTGCCGTAAACGAACTAATAGAGCTGTTATTCTTTTCTGTATACAGCCTACTTATATTTATTGACGATTCACCGGTGGACCCACCACCAGATGGTAGTATAACCGCATGACATGTATAACGTGTAATCGCATAAAAAATCGGTGACCTTTGTTGAAAGAAGGTGAAAGAAGATCTAAAACTCAGTTTTGAATAAAGTAGGGACAGAAATTTGAAATCTTCAACTGTTACTACGTCCATATAAACAACTCAACTCTAGACACGAATCATTTACCATTTAACGCAAGGGAGACACGATGCATTGCTTGTGGCGCAGCCTTCAAATATTTTTTTTTTAATTTCTTTATATGTGCCATGTGAAACATGTTTGCAATGATGAAGTTTGTCAGAAGTAGATAATTTATCATCTCCATGCGAAGCACTAGGAGTGGACGGTAATTTATTGCTAGAACGAAATAGACATGAAGAGAAAGTTTATTGATAGTTCCGTATAGGGCAACGGCAGGCTTCAAGTTTGAAAACGAGCGGAGGGCATTATTGAACGGTAGTATCCGATCAGGCACATAACCCTTTACCATACTACCCCATGCAGGATAGGCAAGAGGAGGAAATCCCCTTGACTGGCAAAAGGTTATGCAACCGGTCGGGCTCTTATACTACCTATTGCTTTTTTCTGGTTCTAGCGATTTGTCCCGCTCCCAATGTTTGCAATGTTTTAAGTACTTTTCATTCTTCTTAAAATTAATTTTCAGCCGTCTTCAGCTAAGTTTCTTGTACATATTGAAATACCATGTAGAACTATTAAATTTACCTAAAAATAGGTTAATTTTAATAGAAAAATTACAATATTCCAAAAAGCATTATATTGCCACAGGCTGAAATATATATATAAAGCCAATAAGATAATAAAGCCAATCAATCAATCAGTACAATTCATTAGAAATAACATTAAGTGGAAGGTTTCACTCAAAATTGCATTTAAATAATAACATAAATTCCTTAGAACATTGCAATCCTGTGAAACGAAACAACAAAAAGTTGTTACAGCAAACATGATAGGAAATGTGCGTCCAATAACAATGCGTCATAAAGATAAAAGATAGATGTCTTTATCATACTTGTTTGCATGAACGTAAGCTACAACTCAAGCTACACAAAACTGACATAATTGGTTGCAGTTACTTGATTATGACTTCATTCAGTTGCATACAAGTAACTTCAATAGATGTGCAACAAGTGTGCTGCTAGGGAACTTTGCTCAAGAATCCAAATTTCAGGGTTCATTTTGTTCAAAAATAAATGTTGGACTTCCCTTCTAGGGGGATAGTTTACAAAGTGGCGGTCGTTAAAAGATGACGGAAATTATGTTTTGAATCTTTTCTATAGCCAACCATTTCGACGAACTCCCACACGATCACGTTTTTCGCCGTTTAGACCACTGTGATTGGGCTCGAAAACATAGTATTAATGAGTGATGTGAAATTAAGGCCTGCACCAGACAAAAGTGTTCGCCAAAAATTTATTTTACATCGGATTTTCTTGAAATTTACTTTCAGGGAATGAACTAATACATATGCATTATGTTTCGATTCAATTTCGTTATTCAATTTCCTTCCCATCGCTGAAAGCCCACACCTTTCCCTTAAGACCCCTCATTACATTTTGTGCAATGGAGGAGCCGACCTTTTTGGTCCCTTTCATCCATTCTTTCTTCAACTCGTTCTTAAACACCTTGGACGATTTTAGAACTTTGGCCTTCATTATGGCCCAAGATCTTTCCATCGGACGAATATCTGGTGAATTTGGGGGGTTGGCGATTTTTGGTACAAAAACAACGTTATTGTCTCTGTACCAATCCAATGTCGATCGCTTGTATTGGCATGATGCCAGGTCCGGCCATAGTAATACCTCGCCTCCGTGGGACCGCAAGAAGGGCAACAGACGCTTCTGGAGGCACTCGGTGCGGTAAATTTCGCTGTTGATGGTACCCGCTGTGATGTACGGTTTACTCAGTTTACCGCATTGACATATGGCCTGCCAGAGCAAGTATTTTTTGGCGAATTTGTCCATTTTCTTCTTCCTTGTGTTTTCCGGAACATCAAACCGTGATTTGGCAACATAGAACTCCAGCCCCGGTATCTGCTTTGCGTCTGCCTTGATGTAGGTTTCGTCATCCATAACCACACACATCGGTTTCGTTAACCACTCTCGACACAGCTTCCTTGCGCGGGATTTGGCCGCCGTGTTTTGTTGATCACGCCGGTCCGGTGCCCTGTGGACCTTGAATACACGAAGCCCAGCTCGTTTCACGGTTTGCTGAACGAACCAGGCGGAACACTGCCTTCAGAGCCGCGTCGCGAATCGAAAGGTTCGGATTACACTTGAAATAATCCAACACCTTCCGGGCCTGCACAGGGTCAGCTGTCTTCGATTTTCTTCCACTTCCAGCCCGCCACTCGGTCATCTGGGACTCCTTAAACGATTTTACCACCCGAGACACAGTTGTATGGGTGATTCCCAGTTGTCTTCCGATCCATCTCATGGTCGCAGTCGGATTTTCCATGACGACGCGCAAAATTCTCCGGCGATTTTCTTCTTGTTTCGATGACATCTCAATAACCATTGAACCGATTGTTTGCACATATAAACAATTTACTCCTTGATTTTGCACATGTAAACAATTTACTCCATACTAGTTATACCCAGATTTTCATCAATTTTTACCCACGGAAAAAAAAGCTACACACGGATAAATATGGTGCATTTTTTTCGAGTACAAGCCTTATGCTAAGTTACAATAGGACGGGACAGGAAGCCAAAATGTGGTTCTGAAACATCCCGAGTAACATTGCTAACACCATTGCTAACAATTAATTTGGTTTTATTATGGAACCAAGAGGTGCCAATAGGTTTAATTTCTTAGTCAGGTTTATGAGAACCTACACGGCTTGTTTACAACGATCTTAAAAACCTTGATTCTCAAATTCCTTTTACTCCTATCAAAGGTTTTATTTCGACTTTATGAACTCGTAAAATGCTGTATTGAAATGCCGTTTAGGGCTCATTGATATTATCTTAGTTGAAAAAGCCTTTTAAAACCCTTTTGCTTCCAGTAAATCCATTAAACGGCATATTGGCATTAAAGGAAGTCACCATAAGACCAAAAAGTTTTATAATAGTCATTGCGAAGAAAACTTGGCTGTATGGCAAAACTGTGATTTTTTTCCAATCGCCATATTGAAATATAAGAATTAATTGAAATGTGGAAAAATAAATGCGTCAAATTTTCAATGGTATGCAAATAAACTGTAGATCGGAGACATATTTCGGCATTCTTTTAGATAATGTCATCCAATTCCAACCACTTTTAGGAAATTCATGATTAATTTATCGAATGTATTTTTTTAAATTTGATTTATGTTGTTGTAAATTCGCATTATTTCCGAGGCGCATTAATTTTCGGCTCTTATCGCGCCAATTTATTTATTTATTTAAATAGCCATACATCGTTTTTACGATATGACTTCATCTACAACATCTCGCCAATATACTCGGTCTATGGCTGCCTCTCTCCAACCTCGTTGACGACCCACACTCGCCAGATCCTGTTGCACCTGGTCCGCCCATCGTGCTCGCTGTGCCCCACGCCTTCTTGTACCGGCCGGATTTGAGGCGAACACCATTTTTGCAGGGTTGTTGTCCGGCATTCTCGCAACATGCCCTGCCCACCGTATCCTTCCAGCCTTCGCGACCTTCTGAATGCTGGGTTCGCCGTAGAGTTCAGCGAGCTCGTGGTTCCATCTTCGCCGCCACACTCCATCCTCCTGTACGCCGCCAAAGATGGTCCTAAGCACCCGGCGTTCGAAAACACCAAGTGCTTGCAGGTCCTCCTCGAGCATCGTCCACGTCTCGTGCCCGTAGAGAACAACCGGTCTTATCAGCGTTTTGCACATGGTACATTTAGTGCGGGGGTGAATCTTTCTTGACCGCAAGTTCTTCTGGAGCCCGTAGTAGGCACGACTTCCACTGATGATGCGTCTTCGGATTTCACGGCTGTTGTCGTTGTCAGCCGTAAGCAAGGATCCAAGGTAGATGAATTCTTCCACCACCTCGAATGTATCCCCGTCTATCGTAACACTGCTGCCTAGGCGGTCCCTGTCGCGCTCGGTACCTCCTGCTAGCATGTACTTTGTTTTCGACACATTCACCTCCAGTCCGACTTTCGCAGCTTCGCGTTTTAGGCGAGTGTACATTTCTGCCACCGTTTCAAATCTTCTGCCGACAATGTTCATGTCATCCGCAAAACAAACGAACTGACCGGATCGAGTGAAAATCGTACCCCGGCTGTTGAGCCCGGCTCTTCGCATGACACCTTCTAGCGCAATGTTGAACAACAGGCACGAAAGTCCATCACCTTGACGTAGTCCCCGGCGTGATTCAAACGAGCTGGAATGTTCGCCCGAAATCTTCACGCAGTTTCGCACACCGTCCATCGTAGCTTTGATCAGTCTAGTGAGCTTCCCGGGAAAGCCGTTCTCGTCCATAATCTTCCATAGCTCTATGCGGTCGATACTGTCGTACACCGCCTTGAAATCGATGAACAGATGATGCGTCGGGACCTGGTATTCGCGGCATTTTTGGAGGATTTGCCGTACAGTAAAGATCTGGTCCGTCGTCGAGCGCCCGTCGATGAAACCGGCCTGATAACTTCCCACGAACTCATTTACTTTTGGTGAAAGTCGGCGGAAGATGACGTGGGATAGCACTTTGTAGGCAGCGTTTAGGACTGTGATCGCTCGGTAGTTCTCACACTCCAGCTTGTCGCCTTTCTTGTAGATAGGGCATATAACCCCTTGCTTCCACTCCTCCGGTAGCTGTTCTGTTTCCCAGGTTCGGACTATCAGCCGATGCAGATAGATGGCCAGCCTTTCCGGGCCCATCTTGATGAGTTCAGCTCCGATGCCATCTTTGCCAGCTGCTTTGTTATTCTTGAGTTGTTGGATAGCATCCTTAACTTCCCTCAGCGTGGGAGCTGGTTCGTTCCCATCCTCTGCTGTGCTGACGTAGTCATTTCTTCCACCGACTTGGACTTCAACGCCCGCGTCCTCTGCGCCATTCAGGTGTTCGTCGTAGTGCTGCTTCCACCTTTCGATCACCTCACGGCCGTCTGTCAGAATGCCCCCATCTTTATCCCTACACATTTCGGCTCGCGGCACAAAGCCTTTTCGGGACGTGTTGAGCTTCTGATAGAACTTCCGTGTTTCTTGGGAACGGTACAGCTGCTCCATCGCCTCGCACTCAGCTTCTTCCAGGCGGCGTTTCTTTTCCTGGAATAGGCGGGTCTGCTGCTTCCGCTTCCGTTTATAACGCTCCTCGTTCTGTCGGGTCCCGTGCTGTAGCATTATTGCCCGCCCTGCTTTCTTCTCCTCCAAAACCTCCCTGCACTCTTCGTCGAACCAGTCGCTCCCTCGACTCCACTCAACGTACCCGACGACGTTCTCTGCTGCGTCGTTGATGGCTGCTTTGATATTCCTCCAGCAGTCCTCGAGAGGGGCTTCGTCGAGCACACCCTCATCCGGCAACGCTGCATCGATATTCTGCGCGTAGGCCGTGGCGACATCCGGTTGCTTCAGCCGCCCTAGGTTGTACCGTGGCGGGCGTCGGTACCGACAACCGGGCGTCGGTTATCGCGCCAATATTCGCCATGAAAATAAATGCGCATATAATTTGGAGCATAATACGCTGTAGAAAACACAGCTTGTTTTGTATATTTTGCTATCAAACAAAATTTCCCGCAACAGTAGACCATTTTTACTGCTAAATTAATCAGAAGAACAGAGAATCGAACAAAGCAGAACAACAAAAAACAACCTCGATTTCACAGTGAAGTTTGACAGCTGTGGCCATTTGGTCGCATTCTGGTTTTCATGGCAGCCAATAGGTTTTATGAAGGTTCTCAAGTGGTCATAACATCTTTCACTAGAACATTTTCACAACCGTCTATAGAGTGGGCCATTTTGTACAAATTTCAGCTTTAAAGAAGCATAGAGGAGGTGGTGGTAGACAAAACAGCTTTGATTGTAGTTTATCAACAAAGCCGGGAAAAGTGTTATACGGCTGGAATAAAACAAAAATTGTTACTTGGGATCTTTCTCCATACTTACGTTAGTTGAAGAAAAATTTAATCTGGTGTGTCTACACCCTCTAATGAGTTTTTTTGGAAATATGGAAATTTATGGGAAACTGAATGACGTGGCTGGGTAGCTCAGTGATTACCCGTTCTGCTTACTGAGTAGATGGTCGGGAGTTCAATCCCAGGCCCGTCCCCTTCCTTGCCTTTTTCTATCACCACTAGATTTAAAAAGCAGTCTACTGCGCTTTCATTGGCCGCATCACTTACCACAGTGAATTCATATGATATAAAAATAACCTGCCTCACTAACACAAGACTATCCTTCCCTTGACAATTGTGGAGACGCAGAGGTACACTAGTTACACTAGTTCTGGTCAGTAACGGAGTAGCAACTATGAAACGTACGGTCTTTTTCCATAAAAAAAAATGGAAATTTATGGCAAACAGATTGAAAGCGTATCAGTTAAAGTTTATCGACGCGCTGAGCTTGGTGAGACCGTTCCTATTATAAAAAAATACGTTCCGGCTCAGTTCATATTTATTTGCCAGTGTGTTGCCCTCGAAACGGGTGAAAACAAGAGAGGGTGGATAACGAAAGCTCGGTCCATTTGTATTCTTATTCGAATAGAAAATTATAACTTCCTTTCGTTAATTTTTTGCCGTAACAGCTGCACAATTGTTCATCAATAAATGACTAAACGTCAAAGAAAATCCTAATGCCGTTCTAATCTTCTCAAGATTTTTTTCCAGGTGTGTTCTACGCTTACTTGTCCCAAAGCATCATCCACACAGAATTCACAACCCAGGTCAATTTGTCCCACTATCATCATTATCATCAGAAGTGTTTCGTTAGACCACATTTCTTATGTTTTTCAATGGAATTTATGAAACCTTTAATGTCCATTCCACAGTTCATGATGAAATGATTGTGAATGACATTATTGGAAAAAGTTTCCCAACGGCTACTTATGTTCCAATTGAGCTGAGTTTTTTTTGTGAATGATGCAACGAACAATTATTAGCACATCGGCAGAAAAGGCTGTCTTAAAAAAAGGAATTATAGTCTATTGGAAATCGCAAAACATCTTTAAGTTTATGCATTTTACACAATTTGCGGGAGTGTCGTCTTATACATTCACTGAAAATTGAATTTCGTTTATATTACGAAATCTAAGTTAGGTCTAACAATTCTATTCGTTGTTTTCTGAAACGGAACGGATTTGTATTTTTGAAGACGCTTCCTTCGCATTCAACGCTACACGCGCAACTGTCAAAAGCACGAAGCATTTGTTGACACAGAAAGAACATTCGCTCATTGTTATCAATCTCAAAAAGGTTGACAAATGGCGTCTCGTGAGTGTTATAAGAGACTTTACATTATCTTGCTATGGTAACTTTTAAAGTATTCGTCAATATGTCTCCATCGATATTAAATTTCTCAGAAAAATTTTGATGATTCAGGGTTCAAAGTAGTGAGAGACCATGATTCGGCTCATTCGGAACATTACCAGATGTCAATCATCTATAGTGTCACGCCTTCACAAATATGTTCTCTTCATAATCGTATGGCTCCAAGCGTAATCTTTCTGGGCAAAACCTGATCGAAATTTCAAGAGAATCCTGCTCAACGTTCTCAGAACATCTTGGTCGTGATTATGAGTGAGTACTGATCAAAATTTCGAACGAGTCCTACTTATAATTCTGAGAGAACCCTTTTTAGCATTCTGTGAAAATCCTGTGTAGAATTCATGAGCAAACCTTGTTAAGAAGCCGAATTGCGGATCTCGAAATGAAGAACTTTTTCTCACAAGCGTTCGTACAAAAAGTCGTTCGTTTCGAGCTACGTAATGCCACCCCAGTACTCCAGCAATTTTATTGGGAATCGCTATGATATTATTATTATTATGGAAATTTGCTCTTCTATAATAACTCAAATATCAAAGCTAGCATTGCGTATAACCTTTCCTTCATTGGAGTTGAAAGATGATGTAATGGACATTCGACCAAATGTTACTCGCCTGAATGTCTTTGAAATATTTCGAAACCTAAAAGTTAAAGTAGCATAGAAAACGAATTTGGATCGTAAAACTCCAAATGCATTTATTCCCACCTCACCTGATCGTGGACCGATCAACTTTAGCGATCGCAAGGTCAACTGCGATTTCGAGATCTTCTACACCACCATCTTCCAATCTCCCGAACTAGGAGACTCTTTAAGCTTTTCACAGATTCGAAATACAGATACTTACAGACACTTGATACACATACATCTTCAAAATGCCTCACCACATCGAATTCTCGATGCAAGGAAGAAATGCCCGTGTCCATGACAGGAAAGAAAATTCATACCAAACAGCATGCACCGTCAAAGGGGGCGACGGATCGCAAGGTTGAAGATCATCGTTGCCTGCCATCGTTGTCGTAGTTGTCGTCGTCGTCGCCTTTGCTTTGTGCCTGGCTGATTCTCTCGAAATTTGCGATGGTGTTTGTGCTCCCTAGGGGGACAGCTCGCTTGATCGCTTGAGAAATTATTGAGCAAAGAGAAACGATCGTCATCGTCGGTCGGTAGAAGCCAGCCATCGAGTCGGGTGCGTTGTGGGTCTTTTTTCTCCTTTCCTCCTCAGGAGACGAACAACATCCTCTCTAGGTGGTAACCTACCTGTCTGCGCCCGTAGTATTAATGTGTGGGCCGAACTGGGTGTGAATCCCCACTGTTTCGTCGTCGTCATCTTCTTCGAAGTATGCAGCGAAGTTTAATTCATGTCGACCCCTTTTTCTGGTACTTTTATGAGTTGAAGCAATTTTCCTTTTCTTGATAGTCGAATAGCTTTCGATCTTTTGGGATTGATGAGTAATCCTTGGAAAATGAACGATTGACGATACGAATAGTTCGACAACCAACCAAGATTTCGATAGTGAACCAAATGAGTTGCAGATTACTTAATATTCTGATATGTATTGCACTTTAAGTTTACTGTGCAATAAATTTATAATGTTTTAGAGTTTTTGGATTTGCTTCTTCAAATTCGATTTCAAATAAAAAATCGATTTAAAAAACGGTTATTGTACGTGAATAAAAACTGATCCAGACAAACCAAAGTCAGGAACTTTATACTATCAGGTAGTGCGTGAGCGTTGGTTATTGATGAGAAATTTGCATTTGAAGCCACTGTATACGTTTGGCAGATGGGCTCTTTTCTCGTGTTTCTCGAAAATTCGACAATTTCCTCAGAACTTATTTCAGTTTTATCCAAACATCAGTGGCGTCTCGGGGACTAAAAACTGTCTGTCTTATTTAATCATCTCCAATCTAGAAAAAATGCAGAAAGTACGAAAAAGGATCCTGAAAGTAATTGGATTAGGTGATGTTCAATTATTGTTCTTGTCATATCAAAGAAATGATTCAAGCGTCGAAGCGGCCAAGCCTACTGCGTTCCATTTACCGCAAAGATAATTCTGGTCACGCGCCGGAAAGACGAAATAAGTAGGAAGCAAACGAATAGATGTTAATCACGACGAATCTTGCGAATCTACAGGGCATGAAGTAGCTGGATATAATATAAATTTGAAAGAAAATTATGTGTAAAGGGTGAGTCGATAATTATTGCGACACTTTAGATTGGTTGATAAATCGGCTATAGTTATCGCACTGAAACCAATTTTTTTTTTTGCATTTCCGTATTCATCTTTATTTCAGCTTACATACGTCAAGTATTAGGATCAGTTTGAGTAAAATGCTCCCCCTTTTGTGATTAACGCCCTCTATCAGAGCCTGTACAGTCGTTTCCGGTACGTTTTTCACAGTTTTTTTTTATTCCAGTTCCTCCATCATTTCCTTTTTGTTGTTCACCTCTCCTTTAGTCTTCCGAAGTTCGCGCGTCATTATGGCCCAAAAGGTTTCAATCGGACGGAGTTCAGAACAGTTCGGTGGGTTCATGTCTTTCGGTACAAAATCCACAGAATTAGCCGCACACCATTCCTGCACGGTTTTGGAGTTGGGACATTAAGCCAAATCGGGCCGAAACAAGGGTTTTTGATCGTGCTGTCTCAAAAACAACAACAGTCATATGTAGAGGCACTCAGTTTTGTAAATCTCACCGTTCATAGTGCCTTTGGTTACAAATGGGTCCCTTCGGCTGCATATAGCCTTCCGTTTGAAATGGTCTTCCACATCATACTTGTCCTTATCCGTGGTATATCCATGTCCCGGAAACTGTTTATAATCAGCTTTGATGCTAGGTCTCGATATCAATGACGCAGCACCAGTATTTTGTTAGCAGCTTCCTGTAGAGTTACAGTTGCTGTTGGTGCCAATCACAAAGTGTGATGATGGTTTTTCATTGTGAAAACAGGGTAACGTTTAATAGCGCTTGAGAGCCATTTTGGGCCGACTTATACCAGCAGTCATGATGCTGTTGGAAGCACTCACAAAGTATGGTGGAGGTTTTTGATTGGAACGACCAGGTTTGAGGGCTGATTTGAACCGATTATAGCCACCAGTAAGGATGCTGTCGGAGCCACTCACAAAGTGTGTTTGTGACTTTTCGTTGGGAAGACAAGGTAATTTATCGTTTGAGAGTTGGTTTAGACCGATTTGTATCAACAGTAAAGATGCTGTTGGGGCCTCTCACGAAGTGTGATTGAAGGGTAAGACTTCTTGAATCTCTCAATCAGGAAATTCTTTGGAAGACTCTTTCAAAAAGTGGGAGAGAGAGAGAGAGAGAGAGAGAGAGAGAGAGAGAGGGGGGGGGGGGGGGGAGAGGGAGTGGAGAATTCTTTCATATTCAGGAAACCTTCGAGACAGTTTTTGGAAATTTTTTTAGGAACATCAAAAAGATGTTCCTAAAAAACATCATTTTTAGGAACATCTTTTCGGAATTTTCCGGAAGTCTTCTTAGATTATTCAGCTATTCTTCTGTAAATACTCATGAAGTCTACTATGAAAAGTTTTTCGGGAAGACCTGGAAAGTTCATTAAGACGACTCAGGAGGACTTCTGGGACAACCGAAAAAAAGCCTCTTTGAAAGAGCCATAGCATATTTTGTATTATTTAGGAAATTGTTTGTATATATTCAGGTAGTTTACTGAGAAGACTTAGGAAAACTGCTGAGATGATTCTAGAAGAATTTTGGGGAGACTCGATACGCCTTTTAGGAAGGATTCTAAAGACTACTTGAGTCTCCCCCTTCAGAATATTTTTGTTTTGGGAAGACTCGTAAAGCCCTCTGAGTGAACTTGAGAAGAGTGGATAGGTCTTTTGGGAAAACTCCTGAAGCCCTGGTAATAATTTAGGATTTCTTCTGGTATGTTGTGCCTTATAAGGTAGACTAACGTATTCGTCTGTCAATACTCAAGAAGTGTTCTATTAAGACTGAGTTTTTTTTTTTAAAGATGCTTCTCCGTTATCCGGACATTTTTTGGAAGACTAAAAAGGTTCTCTTTTAGAGTGACTAAAGAAAGATCCAGGAAAGATCCAGGAAGCCTACTCAAAAGTTTCAGGGAATGAAAAATTTCATGAAAACTTCTGGAAAAACTCAGTGCGTCAAGAGTTCCGTTAATCTCAAGAAAGGAATTGTTTTAGAAGAATTTGTAAAGGTTTTTAGAAGACCGAAAAATCCTTTTGGAAAAACTTGAGACGAAGTGGAGAATTTTTCGGTAGAGCTTCATTCCGTTTCGAAGAATCATTGAAGCCACGAAAAAGAAACAGAGCTTGAATAGTTTTAATGGTTTTTACGTGTGATAAGAATGACGGTTGAGTTCGGAATCAACAAAATCAACGAAACTTCAGTTGCTTCGGTTGCTGCGACTCACGATCCCCAGTACCTATGATTGCTAGATCCGCAAAACCTCAATCGAGGAATCCGTCGACAGGGCGCATTATTCATGCTCGGGACGTGGACTTCGATGAGTTGAAGAATCCAGAATACGGCGAAGGTGGTGTCCCAGCCCGTGACATCGAAACTATTCCTGTGAACAGCAAGCAATATGCAGATCGTGGATCGGAGGATGAAGCCAACCGTCCGGAATCAGATCAGCCGGAATACGTGTCGGACGATGAGTTTGACAGTTTTCGTGAGGAAGAGCAGCAGGAACCGGATAGGGAATCCGGGTCCGAAGAAGATAAGGGTGATGCCGAACCAGTGGAACAGGACAATCAGCAACGACCGCAGCGGCGACGGGCCGCTCCATCGTGGCATGAGTACGCGGCGTACGCTCTCAACGCAACCAGCTATGTGGAGAATTTGCCCAATTCCATAGCTGAGGCTCGAACGCGTAGTGATTGGGGAAAATGGGAGACTGCCATCCAAGAAGAACTGGACTCGTTACTCCAAAACAAAACTTGGAAACTCGTGAAGCTTCCGGAAGGCCGGAAGACAGTGTCCAATAAGTGGGTTTTTTAAGTGAAGCGAGGAGTGGATGGCGCACCGGATCGCTACAAGGCGCGACTCGTGGCTAGCCAAAAATATGGTATAGACTACTCGGAAACGTATTCACCGGTCGCAAAGTTGGATACGTTTCGAACTGTGCTGGCGCTTGCTAATCAGGAGGGAATGGTTGTCGATCAAATGGACGTAAAGACGGCCTTCCTAAATGGCTCACTTTCGGAGGAGCTGTATATGGACCAACCCGAAGGTTTCGAACAAGGCAAAGACCTTGTGTGTCGATTTCTCCAGTCTCTCAGTCTATATACGGTCTGAAGCAGGTGTCTCGGGCATGGAACGACCGTTTCCATAGCTTCATGTCCGGTCAGTTGAAGTTTGACAGGAGTGGAAACGACCAATGTCTTTATACACCGAAAGTAGGAGCCGAGAAAATTATCATCATTCTGTATGTCGACGACGTGATGATTGCTGGTTCGTTGAAGGCCGTGAAGATGATCAAAGGGTGTTTGGCTCGAGAATTTGATATGACGGACATTGAAGAGATTAAGTGTTTTCTGGGAATGCGCGTCGATTACAGCTTGAACGAAGGAGTGTTGCGGATTAGTCAGAAGCAGTACCTTCTTGACGTTCTGAAGCGTTTTCAAATGTCCGACTGTAAGCCAATTTCAACTCCACTAGAGAACCGCCTGAAGCTACCAAAGGGATTGGAGAAGGATAGAACAACGAAGCCGTATCGCGAATTGATTGGAAGCTTGACGTATGCTGCGGTGACTACTAGGCCAGATCTGGCGGCTGCCGTGAATTTTCTGAGCCAATTCCAGAGCTGCCCTAACGAGATTCATTGGGTGCATCTAAGGAGAATTCTGCACTACATTAGAGGGACAATCGACGTTGGTCTGATCTACAAAAGAACTAAGGATTCACCGCTGCTAGAAGTGTTTTCAGACGCCGATTGGGCAAATAACCTGTCCGATAGACGTTCAGTGAGTGTCTGTTTGTACAAAGTATGTGGAAGCACCGTCTTCTGGATCACTCGGAAGCAACAAACCGTTGCACTATCGTCCACAGAAGCGGAACTTGCTGCTTTGTGTACAGCTGCCTGTCACGAGATGTGGATGTGCCGCTTATTGCGTAATTTGTGGTGCGAAACGAAGAGGGTTGTTGTGTTATACGAAGATAACCAGTCTGCAATGAAGATTTCTGAAGACTCTAAGGACTATGGAAGGCTGAAGTACGTGGACGTAAAGTTCCACTTCTTGCGGGACTTAATAAAAAAAAATCGAATTCGTCTACAGTGTATTCCGTCTTCTGAACAACCTTCAGACATGATGACCAAGGGATTACTCGTGGCTGCGTTCCAGCGGCATCGTGCAAGTATTGGTGTATCCAGTTGCAGCGTTTGAGCAGGGGTGTAAAGGTGCAACCTCTGGCAACCAGGCCTGTATGAATACCCTGCCTCTACTGTGTACCATTTTATTAAGACTTGACTGTTTTTCCAAATGTCAAATATGATAACCTATGTATTACTATTAACCGCGAATACACGCGTTGAATTACTCTCGTTATGTCCGGATTCTTTTATTGAGTCTCTCCGTAAATCCGAATACCCACATCACTTCCCTCAATGCCAATTTGCCGTTTAATGCATTTACTGGAGGAAAATAGGTGAAAAATGCTTTTTCTTCTGACCAAAATAAGATAATATGAATGAGTCCTAAAACGGAATTTCAAAACAGCATTTCACGAGTTCATACAGTCGAAATAAAACATTGAATTTGAGAAAAAAAAAAAAAAAAAGGTTTTAAGATCGATGCAAACAATCTGTGTAGGTTCTTATAAACCTGACTAAATTATGAAACTTATTGGCACCTCTAAAACCAAATAAAACCTACATAATAAAACCAAATTGATTTCAAGTTGCTTTCATATAATTGTTTAATAAAACTTAATAAAGCTGGATGGTTTGGGCAATGTTACTTGAGATTCGAACTGACGGTTATTTACTTGGTTTTTAATAGGATGACATGTTTTTTTGCTGGAAGTAGATTGTTTATCTGTTCATTCACCGGCAAAAAAAAATATATATCTTACCTTGCTCAGCCAGTCACCACAAACCGATGAAAAACGCAAATCAAAACAAACTCTTACTCGACAAAAATTGGACAGATCAGTTACTAGTTTCCATGCGGTCGACCAACTCGACAAAACCTCATCGATCTAGAAATCTGTAATAGCAAAATAGACCTGTCGAGAAACGTTACGGTTACGACTTCTATAATTCGCCCCATAATCCTCCACATATCCTTTAGACAATGAAAATAAACCTTCCAAGGCCACATTTTGCGCTACAGAATTGTTCAATTCCCCCCTTTTAAGATATTTATTACGTTGGAGCTACCAATACACTACGTAGTACCAATAACAATTTATCTCCCTTTTCCCGCTGGGCACACAACAAAACGGATGCGAACATACCAATGAACCGACCTCCCCATAGTGCGTATGCGGTTTAGGGGAACTACGTCTGAAAATCCTTGCCTGAAACAAACATCGTAATTTGTCCAACCTTAAAAAAGAACAATCCACCATCCACCAACCGAACCCTAAACACCCAAGATTGAAAACTTCCTCCTGTTTTCAATACTCGTTCAAAAGCATAACGTGGCTTACACCGACTGCCAGCATCACCATCATCGAGAAGCGTCGTCGGCTGCCGATATATTACAAATCAAGCAACAGCCCGGACCACAGCCAGTGGAAGGAAAACGGCAACGAAGAAAAAGAACCCGAGAGCCACATGCAGCCGTGCGGACATAAAATTTATCTTCCCTACCCGGATGTTCCGCACCCACCACCAGCCACCTACTCCACCGCACTCGATCACCATCCAACGAGCGAGTGTTTGTTATTTTTCTGCTGCCGCTACTTTCTTATGCTTCAACCTTCCCACACCCTCCCTCAAGACTGTCCCTGAGTTGCTGGATGCAACAAAGAAAGGCACAGGCAGGCAAGCCAACAGCAGATCCAACAAATACCAATCCATTCACGGTCGGGAATCCTCCCGAAACCCACACAATTGAAACTGACCTTCGCTGGTGTTGGTGTTGTAAGATTTCCTTCTCCGTTCTACCGCTGCGTAGATGAATGAATGCAGGCGAAGTCCTGCTGCAACCATCATCACTGATCCAATTGTAGGTGTGGGAGTGATATGCAGCAATGAGGCACGAACGGGCATCATCGGCAGAGCGGCAAGTGTGGAGGAATTTCTTCTTCCAAATCCTAAAAATAAGTTGCCATTTCCCTTTTCCAGGAAACCGTAATCGGTCGGTTGTAGCTGGTGTTCACCGACAGGACCTCTCCCGCTATCGAATCGAATGGAATCGAAGGAAAAAATCTCGTGTAGGATGATGCGAAGCCGTCAATGAATGTGGGTGGATGTTTTGCGTAGGAATTTTATTTTTAGAACCATTCAGGTTGGATCGCGGGCGAGGTTAGGTCTTCCTCGGTCGGAATGGGAACAGGGATCAGAAAGTTAAGCTGGAATGAAATATGGGGGTTAAGTGTGGGATAATCGAATAAGGAACACATAGTCCGGATCATGATTTGGTCATGGAGAATTCTTTGAAATCACTTACAATACCATTTCTCATGGCTGACCCACAATTGATACGTTGCGGATGCGTTGACGTAAATTTGACAGAAAACCTACGGGAAAACTGTCAAATTCACGCAAACGCATCCGCAACGTATCAATTGTGGGCCAGCCATCACAAAATTTACTATAGCTTGCGTGACACACTGAATGAAACGATTTCTTCGACGCCACCTACAGCTACCGAAAAACGTGCAATTATGCGTCCTAGTACTTACTTGTGTACAGAAAATTACATTTCGAGAGTATCTTTTAAGTCACTAATTAACCTGACGTGGCACTGCAAATCAATCATTCAGACTATGATTTCGAGACTCTGGATCGCATCGATTCACTTATACTTGACGTTTCAAAAATAAATCAAAATGTTCAAATATCTGTCTGTTGTTGATCGGCCAATTTACGAGAAGGTGTTTGTCTGGTGTTTCCATAACAGAGCAACCAGAAATTTTCAAACATTAATGATGATTCCAAAGCATGCTATTCTTTCGGAAGTTTCCTGTCATTTTCATTTACTTGACCATATCAAGATTCAGTTTCCTCGTTGCAAAACATCACTCCTCTGCCTAATGCCATCACCATTTTCCCGCACACTCATAATCCACTCGAAAAATCAGTCACATGTCGCACATGATGTGTTGACATTGAGCAAACAGCCTTCATCGTCCACTCTACCCCTGCGTCGTCATTATCATCATCATCATCATCATCATCACCAGCGTCATCACCTTCGCCATCGTCATCGTCAGCGGGTAGTCAGTAGCAGTGTTTGGTTTGCCTGATCAGTTCGGTAGCAGCGGCTGCACCGTGTGCCCATTTACCGCCCACAAACCCCTCCGAAACCCCCGCCAACGAGCAACGAAGGGTGTGGGTCATCAATTATGAACTCCAGCAGCTCAAAACCCGCTGGATTCGTGCCGTTCAGTCGTCGTTTCTTCCTCTCGTCGAAATATTCGAAAAGTGCACGTCTGGCGAGTAATCGAGAAATCCGCACGGAGAGCGAACGTTGCGTTTGGGAGGTGTGACACCCACCAAGTGTGCGAGCTGAGCCGTTTGATTGCCTCTTGCTCGCCGCCTCTACCCGCTAGTCAGTGTGACTTTGAATATTGTGATCACCTTCGAGTGTTCCAGCGACAGTCAACGAATGGCAATAATTCAACCGCCCCCTCCCCACCCATCGAAGAAAATCCCCGTATGCCGTTCCCCACGTTTAGCATACTTCCAGTTGGAATTCCCAACTGTCGACGTGTCATCTTGAGCAACGGTTCCCCCTGAAATGGTGGAAATGACTGCTGCAAATTGGGATAAATCACCCAACACGAGATGACCGAACTCAGCCTTGCTACCGCCCGGCTGCGTGATCCAATGATGGCGGACTGCATAGCGTGAAGCGAAGGGTTACGTCTATGTCGTGTGCGGCAAACATCATGCGGTCAGCTTGGACAAATAACGATAATGAAATTAATATTCACATATCTGTTGGTTTTTCATCCACTTTCGACCCTACCAGTAGTATGGCTAGCGATCGTCGCTGTTTTCACTTTTTATGGATCATCTCCTCGGTATTATGCGACGCTTGCGTGGTCTGGCGTGAGCAGTTGAGTTTGTTTTGAAGTTGCCAACAAAGTTCCTAAGCAGTTCACACACTCAGGCAAATCAACCTGAAATTGCCAGAATTTCAAAAGGCACAACTTACGAACGATACTTCCGAATTTCAAAAGCGTGACTTATCAATGTTTTTTTGTCTTCCACGGGGTTGTTCTTGTACACTTTAAGCGTTTCTTAATTACAATCGTTGATGGTAAATAAGTGGCCCCGTAACGCCAACGTTCAAAGTTCAGTTCCAAGCTACCCTGCTTGTTTCTTTTTAAGCATCATTTCATAGAGAAAAATGATTTCTTGTGGTAAAAATCTCTATGCTGATAATATTTTCCTTTTTGCTGTCAGTCTTACCTCGAATGGAATTTACTTAAGGAGTGTATCGAAAATAAGCTATCCACAAACTTTCTTTCAAATTATGTTGAAAACCGATATTTTATTCATACAAAAAATTGATCCTTTATTGTACGAGGTTAAACTTGAACATAAAGAAGACCGGATGAAATTTAAGTTATTCCTTCACGAATTTTCGAACTTTGGATCGAATGCTCTTCATCAAGTTCCGGACAAGTGTTGCATCGCATTTTTTGGACGCTTGAGCCCAAATTTTTTTGAACTCCTGCATGTTCCCAGCTGCCTTACCAGTCTTCTTGAAGACCCTCTTCACGATTGCCCAGTAACGTTCGATGGGTCGAAGCTGAGGGCAATTTGGTGGATTGATATTTTTCTCAACGAAATCTATACCCTTTTCTGCAAGCCAATTGAGAGTGGTTTTGGCATAGTGAGCCGACGCTAAATCCGGCCAAAACAGTGGAGGTGTACTATGCTTCTTATATAAAGGCAACAATCTCTTCTGGAGACACTCAGATCGATAGATTTTCGCATTTATAGTTCCGGTAGTGTAAAAAATGGTTGACTTCAAACCACAGGAACATATTGCTTGCCATACCAGTACCTTTCGACCGAAGTTCTCCACTTGAATCGACCTGTCCGCATCGCTCACATCCTCCCCAACGACGGCAGTAAAGTATTTTGGACCTGGAAGGGATTTTGAATCCTCCTTTACATAGGTCTCATCGTCCATCAAAACGCATGCATCCGGACGCTGCAAAAGACGCGAATACAATTTCCGGGCCCTTGTTGCTGCTCGCTTCTTCTGTTCTGCACTTTGTTTCGAGATTTTCTGCTTCTTGTAGGTCTTCAGGTGGTTTCGCCTCTTGATACGCTGGATCATTCCGACACTCGTTCCTGCTTTTTTGGCCAAATCACGTATTGACATTGATTTGTTCTTCGTGAATAGAGATACCACTTTCTGCTCCCGTTTCGGGTTGGAAGAACCGGGTTTTCTGCCTCTTCCTGGTAGCTCATCCAAAGAGTCGTGTTACCCAAACTTATTAATGATGGTTTTAACACTCGCATGGTGAATTCCAAACCGCTTCGCCAATTTTCGCATAGTAATACCCTTCTCACTTAGCCATGTGTCCAGAACCTTAATTTTCACTTCCTTTTCAATACGCGACATTTTGAAAACGCAGAATTTGAACCGCACAAACAAGTAAACAAAAGAAAGCTGACAGTCAAACGCACAGCATGCAATGTTCAGAGCATAAAAAACCATCACAAATACATGCGTACAACGCAAATGTATGTGGATAGCTTATATTCGATACACTCCTTATAAGAATGGATTTTTAATCACGCCATCAAATAAAGTGTGTCCGGAAATATTTATTGTAACTTTGTCGCGTCAGTGTTCTGAGTCAACGGAAGAATTTCTTTCAGTGTATAGTTTAGTCGGTCAGTGGATCCTTTCACCTTCGCAGTTTTGAAAATGGCGTCTCGACAACAGGAGCTGCGAAATCTTATTTTGGACAGCGACGCTGTTAAAGGGTGTCCACAGTTAAATTGCATCACTTTCAATAAGCTGTAACATTTCGCCCTTTGGGTTGATTTCAACGAAATTTTAGGTGAAATGACCTCATCGTGTATTATTACTGCGTGAGTTTCATTGTGAAATGTGTCGTAGTTTCGAAAATGGAGTCGAAGGAACAGCAAGTGCGCGAGAACATTTTGCACACGTACCTCGACAACCCACTTCTTTCACAGCGAGCTATCGGAAAGATGTTGAAAATTTACCAGTCTACAGTGTCTCGTGTCATAAAACGTTTCGGGGAACGTTTAACTGTCGATCGGAAGAAGGTGAGTGGTAGAAAAAGTGTTCCGTACTGTGTGAAGGATCACAAGCGAGTGGTTGCTGCCTTTAAACGCAAACCCAACTGCTCCGTTCGGGATGTCGCGAAAAAGCTGCACTTGACCAAAAGTCTCGCGCAGAAAGCCAAGAAACGAGCCGGGCTCCGTTCATTCAAAGTTCAGAAAGCTCCAAACCGCAATGAAAAACAGAATAGGACAGCTAAAACACGTACACACAAATGTCAACGAAACCACACTGCTGCATCATGGACGATGAAACACACGTATAAGCGGACTTTAAACAAATTCCCGGCAACCAGTATGTGACTGCGAAAGACAAGTTCGATGTTCCAGAGTCTCTCAGGAAACAGCAAGTGTCAAAGTTCCTCAAGAAATTCATGATCGGAGCAAGCCTTTCGTGACAACTTCAACTGTAAATGGTCAAGTATACATGAATGAATACCTGAAAAAACGACTGCTTCCGTTTCTCAAAACACACAACGTTCCTACAATTTTTGGGCCGAACGTAGCCTCTTGTCACTACTCCAAGGATGTTCTGGAGTGGTACAAGACGAATGGTGTCAATTTCGTGCCGAAGGATCTTAATCCCCCAAACTCTCCAGAGTTGCGGCCAATTGAAAATTATTGGGCTATAATGAAGCACGAACTTCGTAAGCATCCTAAAATTGTCACTACAGAACAGGAAATGTTGAAGTCATGGTTGAAAGCCGAAAAAAAATTTCGGTTCAAGCGTTGTACAAAATCTTATGCGAGGTATTAAGAAGAAAGTTCGGGCTTTTGGATTTGGTTAAGAAATACAGTGAAATAAAAGTACCTAAACCAAGATTATACATAGTATTTTATTCCCTGAATATTTCATGACAATCGGTTGAGAGACTTGTTTTTGAGGACGAGTTTAAAGTGATGCAATTTAACTGTGGACACCCTTTATATTGAGACGCGCGGCGCCTGAAACCCAAAATTCTAATCGAACCGTCAAACGCGGTTCCAATCGAGCAATGTAAATAACACGAGGGCTTCGAGGAGAAAAGCGTGGGTAGTATTGAGATTGAAATGAAGTTTTTAGGTCGAACGACTGAAATAAATAATTATAAATGGGATTCCGTATGAAAAGGAGATTATTCACGTAGAAAAAAGAACTGAATTTAAAACATCGTGAAAAATCAACACATGTTGAGTTTTCGCTATAGTTGTTATGAACTTCGGAATAAAATGTGCACTGATATTCCCAGGGATGTCTCGTAAATTAAAACTACTTTTTCCAACATTTTATGAATGTGCCTTTCGATGTAACTTTTATATAAATACAACACAACTTAATATTTTTTACCTTAATAAAAATTTAAAATTTAAAATTGCTGGTGGCTTGTAAAATTTATAAAATACTAGCTGAACCCAGTGCGAGCCTTGCTACACTTGCAACTAAATGAATGAAAATACAATAGAACTGGTGCTTTAATGGTTTTTTTAGAAACGAGTTTTGTTCAAATATTTTCGTTTGCTAATTTGTGTAATTTCTGCAAAATTAAACGTAGGTGCAAGGGGTACGCCACTGTGCGATTATACATTAGATCGCTGCAAATCATAATCAAAATCACACAAAAAACCAGTGATGGCAATGTCTGGCAGCCATGAAATTTATATTCGAGCTACCGTTATCTTTTCTGGCAACAGTGTGGAAATTTGTTTTGATTATTTCGAACAAGTGAATCAAAGCAAGCAAGTTTTCCAAAACAAAATCAGTAGTTTTTTTTTACGTTTGTTTCGGAATGAATATATTGATATTAAAATACATCATTCTCCAGAAATTAGCCATTTCTTCCAAAAATTAGTCTGAAAATGTCACTGCAAACAGTATGTAAGATTTGGAAAATATAACTAATTAGTGACCTCCGCATCATCCATGATCGTGCCAGGGAGAATTTCTAGGGCAGTCTGTGTGTTTATGTAGAGTTCTCTGTATCGATCTATCTCTATAATGGTATCTTAATTTGTTGTGTACAAAATATATTATATATTAAATAACATATAACGGGGAAAGGGAGGGACCATCAGGGCACCCAAGTAAAACGATTTGGATAGGGAGCATGGGACTGCCTCCTTCCTATTGGTAACATTTCGTGGAACGAGGGCGGGCTCTTCGACCCCATCTATTGGGTTTATTCTGTCAATCGAGGGCTCGATTCTAGTGCTGTGAGTGTGAACTTGCTTTTGGAAGGAGATTCTTTTCCCTATATTCGCGGGTTTCCCGTAAGTGTCTCTGCTTACGGGCCCGCCCAAACGTTTTTGGCCCTTCATACAGGAGCTTGATGATCACAAACAATAATAGAATCCTGATCAAATCGTTTTTCAGATTATTCCACTGCTATGGAAAGTTTCCTTGCTGCAATAGATGGTAGTATTACATCATCATCATCATCATCATCAATTCTCTGTATCGATCTATCGTAGACGAAATTCAGAACTGACTCGCCTAGTGGGCTAACGCAGAGGAGGCAACGAAAACAAAAAACTCTGAAGCACGGATAGTGAAAAGTTCATTTCTGTTGCGATGTCAGAAGAAAATTTTACTGATCTAATATTTGGAAGCGAGAAATGTCATTTTATTTCTGGCAGTTCTCGTTGTCAAATTTTTCGAGCAGTTCCATTCTGTCAGTGATAATTTTTATTCTGATCGCATCGTTATCGCGCTCTCATCGCGATTGATCTTGCTAATCGTAAAAAAAAAGCTTTCAGCACAAAGAAAATCGTCATTA
Source organism: Aedes koreicus (assembly GCA_024533555.2). Taxonomy (NCBI): domain Eukaryota; kingdom Metazoa; phylum Arthropoda; class Insecta; order Diptera; family Culicidae; genus Aedes; species Aedes koreicus. The sequence continues at coordinate 164,540 of JAHHFK020001972.1, read as the reverse complement.
TCGTTGAAATTATCATGTCAGGGAAGCTTTAGCTAACGCTCATCGTGGGAGTTGCACCCCCCTCGCGTAGGTGTGTTTTTAATTATACCTTCAGATCCGTAGTTTTTCTTTCTGTGTATAAGCATTTCATTGACAAAACATTTATCTTCAAACTACGCCGTATCCACTGAGCACCGAGAGTAACTCAAGCATCCCCCATTCTTGACTAAAAAGGGGTTCAAACTTCTATCAGAACATGCTGCTTTCCCCACGAAATACACATTTTGTGTTTTAGCTGCCTGGATAATTCTCATGTTTGGTTGAAATGAGTCTCGAACCACCGTAGAAAAAAATCTTTTCTCCAAAACCCCCACATGCCAAATTTGGTTCCAGTTGCTTGATTAGTTCTCGAGTTATGCACAAATTTGTGTTTCATTTGTATGGGAGCCCCTCCCCCCACTTCCAGATGGGGAAGGAGTCTCGAACCATCATAAGAACCTTTTCGGGCCCCAAAAACCCCTGTATACAAATTTTCATAACAGTAGGAAGAATTCTCATGTTTGGTTGAAATTTGTGTTTCGTTTGTATGAGAGGCTGCCGCACAATAGCGCGTCCCGCGTCGCATCGTGTCAGTTGTCAACGCCAGCGTTCAGTGACATAACGCCTTCATGATGCTCATGACGCTTTGACCGCTCCATATAGCGTCAGTGCTGCTTCGGCGTCAGTCATTTATTTTACTTAAATATTCATGCGATCGTGCGTTTTTTTTTAACTTAAAGGGTGTACGGAATCAAATTGTGACACACACAAATATTCGGCAAAATTCGCCCGTTCAACCAATCATCTTCAAACTTTCAGGGAGTAAAATTAAACATGTAATGAATATATTCCCATGTTCGTTTTATTCAATTTTAATTCCATATCCAAATGCCCGAACCTTCTTCTTTACACTACTCATAAGGTCCTGTACAACATTTGGACCAACATTTGTCTGCGTGGCAATCCATTTTTTCTTCATATCTTCCTCCGATTTTACTTCCTTAGGATGCTTCCGAAGCGCCTGCTTCATGATGGCCCAGTACTTTTCAATTGGCCGCAGTTCCGGTGCGTTCGGGGGGTTGAGATGCTTCGGCACGAAATTTTACCTCCTTAGCCTTGTACCACTCCAAAACCTCTCTCGAGTAATCGCACGAGGCCATATCCGGCCAGCAAAACCGTAGGACCATCGTGTGACCTCAGAAGAGAAAGTAGACGCTTTTGGAGGCATTTCTTTAGGTACAACTGCCCATTGACCGTCCAGTTGTCACGGATGGGGTGCTTCGCTTTCCACACGAGCAAATTGCTTGCCAAATCATATTTTTTTTGGCAAACTTTTACATCTTCTGCTTTCTGACGTCCTCTGGGACATCGAATTTATGATGAGCAGTGAAAAAGTGGAGCCCCGGAAGCTGCCGGAAGTCTGCTTTTACATACGTCTCATCATCCATAACGAGGCAATAAGGTTTTGTCAACATCTGGGTGTAGAGCTTCCGTGCACGTGTTTTACCTACCGTATTCTGCCGTTCATCGCGATTAGGCGCCCTTTGAACTTTGGACGTGTGTAGTCCTTCACGTTTTTTCGCTTCTTGCGCGAAAGTTTTGGTTAGATTCAGTTTCTTCGCCACATCTCGAACAGAACTGTTGGAATTCCTCTTGAAAGCTTGAATCACCCGCTTGTGATCCTTAACACTATACGGAGATCCATTTTTGCCACTTTTTTCATTCAGATCGATGGTCAAACGTTCGTGGTACCGATTTAAAACACGAGACACCGTAGACTGTACCATTCCCAGCTTCCTGCTGATGGCACGATGAGAAAGATCCAGATTGTCGAGGTACGTGCGCAAAATTTCTTTGCGCCGCTGCTATTCTTCCGACTCCATCTTCGCAACGATTGCACATTTGCTAGTGAAACTGACACAGCGTAAACAAATACACATTGAACTAATTCCACCCAAAATTTCAATAGGAAATACCCAACGGGTAAAAAGTTACAGCCATTTAAAAGTGGTGCAATTTGATTCCGTACAATCTTTACACTAATTTAAATCATTTCAGTTGCAATATATTATTTATTTGTAATAATTTAATTAGTTTCATTTCAAACTAGATGACCCGGCGAACGCTGTCTCGCCTCTCACTCAATTGAACTTGTCAAGTGCAGAGCGCTGGTCAGTCACAGCAGTCTAGATTAGTTTGAATGCGACGCACGTGGTTGCATATTACATCATCTGTCATTAATTTTACAATTTTCTAGCTGTTCCATTATAATTTTTCATATTTCTATGCAACTAAACCAAGTAAACCGCATGACGAAGCGAACGCAGAAAGAATCTTGTAAAACCGTTCATCCGTTATCGAGTTAAATCGTGACATACAAAACACAAATTCATTTTTATTTATAAGAAGAAGATAGATTTTCACTCCCCCGAACACGTTCGGTTTCTCGCAAAGCGCGTCAGATTTGACTTTTTTTTTTTTCAAAAACAAAATTCCACGCGGAAGGAACGCGAGGGCTTTAGAAATGGCCGTCTCGGTTGAGCTCGATTTCTGGTAGGGAGCAAGCGATTTGATGTTTGGCGTAGGCCGTTTTACAGATAATTCAGCGCCAACATTTGATTAGGGCGAATCTGCTTTTGTATTCAATGATGAAAACATTATAATTCAATCTACAATGATTTTGTTCCTTCGATTCGTGTTTAGATGAGCCACTTTAATATAAACAACCGCAAACTCATGCATTTCCACGTAAAATGTTACAAATAACAGCCTTTTTACAACATTATTGATACAACAGGCCATAGTTGGGAACATACAAAATAATATGTCCGAAACATTGAGTCTACGATTTTCTTGTAAAATCATTGTTATTTTCGCTATGTGAACAGTAAGTTTGAAACGTATAACTATTTTCTGTATATTTAGACTGCATTACTCAGTTTGTCGATTCAATTAAGCCAAATTTAGATCACTTGAAGATCGTGAAGATCATCTGTTCAGCTTAACCAGTGAAATCATGATGCCCCAAAAGTTCAAGAAATCGAAAATTTCGTGGAAGTGAACAACTATAAGTTGATTAATATTGTCTCAATTGCTTTGGATTACATCGGCAACATGATTTTGTTGATTATCGCTAAATTAATGACATATTTGGCACATAGGCCGAATTAAGGTGAGAGCTAACATTACATCCCGTTACCCTACATCGAAATATCACTTTTTTTCAAAAATATTTTGTTAGATTTAGTTTTTTTCTAAAGTGGACTACTCTTTTGGTATCCGAATAGTCAAGAAAAGTTGGTACGAATTGTAAATCAGATAAAGGACTTATTTTCAGTGAATCGCTTAGTAATTCTGAATCTAGATTTGACTGTTCGTATCCCGACAGTCAAGCGAACTCAATTCGGCCATAGGTAAAATCGGGATACACTGCAATTCGGCCAGTTTATAAATGCGTAATGATTTCAAAGTTTCATTAAAACTCTTACATTAAAATTTTATATTTTTTCTAGAAAATTTCTGTCACAAATATTCTTAGATTATGATACAGAAGATTTTATAAATTCATAATTCATCAATTATTTAAGTTTATTTTGACTTTGCTTGACTGCTGTTAAACCGAATTTTTTTTTTGGCAAAGTTGCAAAACCTGTGAAGTAAGCTGGTAAGCATGTAATCAAAAGTCTGGTTTACAGAACTCGTTTATAACATATTGCCAATGCCTCAACCCACCAGCCGTTGCATCCAGTGAAAGTTCCAAGTATCTTGTGAAAATTGCCAAGTTACTACGATTCAGGTCAACTATGATCTTTTTCTTGATGAATAGAACCTGTTAAAATGCGAAGTGTTATCCTCGAGTGCAGAAAACAGAATTGAGGAGTATTGGAACCAATTGTTTACTAATAAAATTGCTGTAGGTGATTAAGGAAGTGAAAACAGCTTCACGTGGCAACGGCCCAAAAAAGGATTTGAGAAGCAAGATATGTCAGAAGTATTTCTAGCACAGACCATGCTAGAAGGCGTTTCGACCGTGCGGAAAGAACAGGCTTCGCAAAAACGAGCTTCGGATCAAGTGCAGGAGGTCGTTGAGAAAAAAAGCCGCTTTATTACAGACTTCTTAACAACAACCAAATTCAAAAAGTGACACTGCGCCGCAGTATTACTCATTTTTACAAACGGGGGTGTTCACTTTGTTCATTTTTCTGTAATTATACAACAAATGTATGAAAGATTGAAAAATACTAAAATTTGGATATCACTATTTGGTCACTATTTTTATTATTTTAGTCACGAAAGTCACTATTATTTATCCAGAAATCCGCTACCAGCCCTGACATAGTTGCAGTGAAAAATAATAATTAAAATGAATAATTATAAATAGTGTCTTCCCTTGTATCTTCAGGGTGGCCACAGGACCGGGAGAACCGGGAAAACCGGGAATTAACCTTGAATTTTAAAAAACCGGGAGAAACCGGGAAAAAACCGGGAATTTACCGGGACCTCTAGTTATTCCTATCTTAGCGTGTTCATCCATAACGATCTGTGAAATTTTAGAGTGTGTGAATTGATTTACCTTCTATAAATATCTTGGCTCATTCGCGTAGTAGGCTTAGTGATGTTTAATGCACGCACACTACAGCGCCATTTAGATCAAAGGAGTGCAAGTAAGAAGGAAAATCATTTGGAGGAAAAAACAAAAAAGTAAGCGCGGCAAGCTACTGCTTGTTTTTATCGAAAAGCCCTTAAGGCCAATCCTTTATATTGTAAAACGGAAGTTTGGCAGAATTTCATGAAGCCAAGCTTAGAAAAAAAAATGTACAGGAAGGATGATTACGTGTTTCAGCAGGACAGAGCGCCTTCTGATACAGCCAATTCTGCACGGACTGATGTAAAAGCACAGCCTAGCATAACAAAGAGTTGTTTTGAGATCTATTTAAATCGTTTAACGGAATTCGCCTTAATAATTTCATGGGAATTTCTACAAAGTTCAGACGAAACTTCTTTATAATTTGTCCAGTCAAAATACCTTTACTCACAGTTTTCAGAGAGGTTTCGATGGCTCAAAACTACCAATTCGAAGAAATCGGGTTAAATTCCCGGTCCAATCGAGGTCATTGTCCTTGCCACATATATTTTCGTTTTTTTTTTGTATTGGCTTGGGAGGCTCTCAATCATTAAAGAATTCAAATGCAATTACAAGTTAAGAGCCGGTAGAACATTCGCTACAGAAACGTAAAATGCCTTAAAGAAGAAAACTAGTTAAAGAAATTCCAACCCTCTTCTAATTGTATAAATTGTACGAAATATTCTAAACAAATTTCTTCAATTTAACTCAGAACTTTTTCACAAATCTCTTGAAACGTTTCCACCATTGCTTCAAAACTTATTCAAAGTTTTATCAAAATTCCTCTCCATTTCAAAGATATGTTCAAACTTTGTCGATGTTCAAAGAGAGGTTTAAGTTTTCATTCGAACTTGGAACTCATCAAAATTACTTCGGAACTTCTCAAAATTTACCTTTAAATGGCTTTCAAGTGCTTAACAACATTTCATCTGAATTTGGAAGTCATTCAAATTACATCGGAACTTCTCAAAATTTATCTTAAAATTGGCTAAAGCGATTAATGTGGAATTCATGGAAAATTAATAGATTAATCGATTAATGGAAAATTAATGGAAAATTAATGGAAACTTAATTGAAAATTAATGGAAAATCAATATGGAAAGTTCCATACAAATTTCACTATAGTTTCATAAAAATTCCTCCAAAGTTTAAACGTAGCTTTTACAAAGTTATTGAAACTTCTCAAAAGTTTGCTCAGACGTTCTGATGAACCATCGAAAAATTTCTTAAGTCCTTCAAGCCTCGTAGTTTTTCTTTTCTTTGCAAGAGAGTGCAAAACGTACGACAAAAAATGCTAAAGAATGAACGAATCTTCTGCTTTTGAATTCTTACCATATAATGACAGTTGTGCGCACCTTAAGGTTTCTGATAGTTTTCTTAATTTTTCGTCGGAAAGGTTCGTTTTCGGTTTTGCAATAGCACTAATATCCTCCGGTAAAAAAATTAGAAAGTACCCAGGAGACTTCGAAAGAGTTCCTAGTGGAATATTGAAATTTATTCCAGAAGATTGTCGAAAAAGCCGAAATAGTTTTTAATTAGACTCAGGTTTGAAAGATTATTGAAACAGTTCGTGGATAATGGAAAATTGCTGCATGCAAAATCTAGCTAAGTTCGGTGTGACATTACGAATGTATTGTAAAGTCTACAGAGAAGTTACAGTGCTCCTTGAATAAATCATAAGTGATGCATGCTGAGGAACTTTAATTTGAAGGGCACGAGAATCCAAAATATGGCATCATGTCCGATTGACATTGCTACTTCAATTTTTACAGTGACAGTCAAGGAGCAAGACAGCTCCTTATCTGCAAGCATTTTCAGAGTTGCTTTCGATGTACCTCGAGTAACTCACGTTTCTTAGCAAGCGAGCACTGTCATTTGTTTTCTCTCTGTGTAGTTGATGAATTTTATTTTCCAGAGTATATCCCGTGGTTGGGTTTACACTTCAAGAAAACTATAATTTTTGTGTGGACTTAATGCCCGCCACGGGAATTCAAATCCCGGGCTCTATTTAAAACACACAGGCACACATATCCCGTGACGCTTTTCCCGACCTGTAAATCAGTCTTAAACCGGGAAATTTTTAACATGTGGTCCGAGAAAACCGGGAAAAAACCGGGAATTTGAAAATGAAAATTGAGTGGCCACCCTGTATCTTCTTCAGACAAACCCTTGCTTATCCTTCGCGTCACTTGTTCCGGCTCTGTGCCTGCACAGAAACAAAAGCATTCCCGAAAACGAAAACGGACCGTGAACTAGTTCACGTTTTCAGGATTTGTACCTTTAAATGTGATTTAGTTCACGGATTTTTTTTTCGTGTGCGTTAACAAATGGCTCAAGAAGTCCAGATCGCTTGAATCCGATTAAAGGTTCGAAAAACTGTCCATTTCCGATTTGCAAGCGTTCTAGAAATGCAAAGGTTCCAAAAATTTCACAAATTTTAGTTGGCTCCAAGGGTTAGTCGCTTAGAACATTGCGCCAGCCGCTGTGTTTTACACACTAGATGAATTTGTTACATACTGCGGAGCTTCGATCTCCAATCCATACCACATGGGTGGCACACTGAGGCACAGTTTTGACAGTTAACCTTTTAGAAATAAGAAACCAGCAACCTTGCCAATATGCGTTGTTGATTGTCAAGTACAGCAAAAATAAAAATTTGATCCACCCGGTTGGTACTCATTTGGATGTCCCCGATATGGAAAACAGTAACTAAAAGTTACATTAGCGCAAATAACAACGACCGGTACGGTTGCTCTAAGGAAGGGTATTTCCATAGCTCGATGTTAATTAGGTATAATTCGACTAAAATTTAACTCCCTTATTCAATAGACCGTATCGAACTTTTCCTTGAAGACCGATTGAAGGATAATTGAATGCATAACAAGCCTACAAAATTAGTAGCTTCGGTGTTACCGTTGATTGTTGAAAAAATACTTTGATTTACTTATTCATGTAACTTTTTTTTCTGTTTCATTGCAGGTAAGAAGCAGCAACCATAATATAGAAAATGTGATTCAGTATCTATTGGTTGAACAACCCATTTTAAGGTAATTGGGACTGAAAAATTTGATGAAATTCTCTTACAAATACAGACTAGTCACTGAATCAGCCAACCGAGAATTGGAAACCATTTAGAAGACCTGTATGAAATCGAATATTATTTTTGAGCCCCCACTTCCGTATAGGTCAGAAAAGTTTCTACTGTCGAAAGTCAACATCAAACTCCCGTTTCAGCGTCTAGAGAACATGCAACTGTGATTCAATCAATCAGCTCAAGCAGACATTGAACAAATCCACCCAATATGCAATAACCAAATCTTCCACGGAGAGAGAATGAGCGACGAACTCCTTCTCCTTCTACACTGTTCTGTTCAACCGAACGGTCGTCGTCGTCGTTGGCATGCACACCGGGAGCAGACACGACGGGGCAAACCCTCGAACCAACTGCAGACGATGTTGATTTTTCCCTGGAATTTCTCCACACTCCGAGGGCTTGTGTTTACGCATATCATCTCACTCTCCGTGTCTGCCGTTCTGCTCCCGACTGCCGGCAGTTGCGCGATACCTTTCTCATCCCAGCCGTGCGGAAAACAGAAACCTTCAGTGTGGCAGGACGACTTCGGGTACACGCCGCACAGCAAACGATCATCATGATGGTCCTCCCGGGAGGGGAGCGAAAACGACGACGCACGGCTGCAACAATTTGTACTAAATGAATTGTTATTGCGCCACGATATGTACGAGCAGAGCAGCAATCTGGATTCATTTAGCAGCCAGCGGGTCAGATTTTCAGCACTTGCGCTTTCCGACCCCCGCCGATGCGACTGGGGATTTGGACGATGTTCGAGATTCCTTTTATTTGCTGTTGTTGTTATTTTTGTTTGTCGGAACGGTGTTGCGGGAACGATTGCTACGATTTACGATTTTTCGCCCATGCAGTTTCGAATTCAAATTCTTTGGGTGGTAAATATTTGGAGCCTGTCTGTATGTTATGAAGTGGAAGCTATTGGAATCTGCATCATTATTTGCTTCCATATTTCGCCGCCTCTCTTTTTCTGCTTGTCTCATCCACATCTCTTATTGCGCTACTCATTTTCCGCATCTTTTCTTCCGCATAATTTTTCTTTCGCTTCTATTCTTCCCTTCCGCTTTTTTCACCTCTCTTCTTCCGTTTTCCTTCTCCCGCTTATCGTCATCTATTTTTCGGCTTCCGCTAATATGCATCCGATTCTCTCTTCCGCGTTTCTCCTTCCGTTTCTGTTTTTTCGCTTCTCTTCTTCCACGTATTTTCTTTCTCTTCTCTTCTCCTGCTTTTCCTCTTCTTACGCTTCTATTCTTCCGCTTCTCTTTTCTGTGTCTTTTCTTCCGCTTCTCTTTTCCACATTTCTTTTCCGCATCTCTTTTTTCGCTTCTCTTCTTCCACTTTGTTTGCTTCTCTTCTTCAGCTAATCTGCTTCCGTTTCTCTCTTCCACTCTTTTTTCTTCCGCCTATATTCTTCCGCTTCTCTTCTTGTTTCTCTTCTTCCACTCTTTTTCGCTTCTATTCTTCCGCTTTTTTCGCTTCTCATCTTCCGTTTTCCTTCTCCCTCTTATCGTCATCTACTTTTCGGCTTCCGCTTATCTGCATCCGATTCGCTCGTCCGCGTTTCTCCTTCCGTTTCTGTTTTTCCGCTTCTCTTCTTCCACGTATTTTCTTCCTCTTCTCTTCTCCCGCTTTTCCTATTCTTATGCTTCTATTCTTCCGCTTCTCGTATTCCGGTTCTCTTTTCTGTGTCTTTCCTTCCGCTTCTCTTTTTCACATCTCTTTTCCGCATCTCTTTTTTCGCTTCTCTTCTTCCACTTTGTCTTGCTTCTCTTCTTCCGCTTTTCTTTTTCAGCTAATCTGCTTCCGTGTCTCTCTTCCACTTTTTTTTCTTCCGCTTCTCTTCTTCCACTTGTTTCCTTCCGCTTCTCTTCTTCCACTTATCTTCTTCTGTTTCTTCCGTTTTTATTCTTCCGCTCCTTTTCTTCCGCTTCATTTATTCCGTTTCTCTTTTTCCGTTTCCCTTCTTCCGTTTCCCTTCTTCCGTTTCCTTTCTTCCTCTTATTTTCTTTCGCTTATCTTCTTCCACTTCTTTTCTTCCGCTTCTTTTCATCCGCTATTTCTTTTCCAGTTCACTTCTTCCGGTTTTTTTATTACAATTCTATTCTTCAGCCTCTAATATTCCGCTTATTTTCTTACGCTTCTCTTATTTTTCCAATGACGGTTTGTTTTCTCTCATATATTTTCACCCTATTTTCCTTTTTTTACAAGTACAATTTTTGCTTTTACATTTTGTCATTTTGTTTCACTTCTATCTCCGCATAATATCCTTCAACCTTATTTCTAATCGCTTCTTTAAATTTGTTCAGTTCTGTGTGATATTTTCTGCTTCACTTTTACTCGATCCTCTAGATCATCTTCTCTTTTGCCTCTTCATCGTTTGTTTCATCGGCTTCCGTTTTTTCATCCTCTTCATGTGTTACTTTTCGCTTCTCTTCTTCTACTTCTCTCTTCATCCGCTTCTCTTCGTCCGCTTCTTTTCTTCCGTGTCTCTTTTTCCACTTCTTTTCTTCCGCTTCTGTTCTTCCGATTCTCATTTTCCGTTTCTCTTCATCTGCTAATCTGCTTTCGTTTCTCATTTCCCTCCTCTCCTTTTTTGTCTAGTTTGTCTTCTTCCACTTCTCTCCTTTCGTTCATCTTCTTCCGCTTCTATTCCTTTGCGTCTCTTATTCCACTTCTCTCTTCCGCTTCTTTTCTTCCGCTTCTCTCTTTCTTCTTCTCTTCTTCCACGTCTCTTCTTCCGCTTTTCTCCTTCTATTTCTGTTTTCCCGCTTCTCCTCTTCCGTTTGCTGTCTTCTACTTGACTTCTTCCGCCGCTTCTCTTCAATTCTTCCGCTTTTTTTCACCCGTTTCTCTCCTTCCGCTTTTTTTCTTCTGGTTCACTTCTTCCGTTTTCCGCTTTTCTTCTCCCGTTTCTCTTCTTCCACTACTCTCGTTTCGCTTCTTTTTTTTTCCCTTTCTTTTCTTTCGCTTCTCTTCTTCCGCTTCCGATCTCCATAATCATGGAATAAAAAATAAAATATTCCACTTCTCTTCTTACGCTTCTCTTATTCTTCAAAACCAGTGACGTTTTGTTTTCTCTCTTTCATTTTCACTATTTTTCATTTCTTTGCAACTTTCCAATTTTTGCTTTTACTGATCACTAAACAACCTTCAGCCTTATTTTCATTCGCTTCTTCACATTTATTCAGTTTTGTGTGATATTTTTCCCTTTCGCTTCTACTGGATCTAAATCATCTTCTCTTGTTCCACTTCACCGTTTGTTTCATCAGCTTTCGTTTCTTTATCCACTTCATATGTTACATTCCGCCTCCCTCCATCTGCATCTTCCAAGTAATCTTCTTTGATTCGCTTTTACAGTCTCTTCTTTCATACATTTCTTGTCCTCAATTCCATTTCATCTCCTTCATTAACTCTGCAAGCTCTTCTTTCTTAATTTGCAAATTTATTTTTTCACTGTTTTTCATCATCAGTTTCCACTTTTATTCTCTTCATAACATTTGCTTTCATTTCTTCGACTGTATTTAGTTTCCAAGTTGCCTCTCAACCCAGTCGGTCTGGTATCGATTCCAGTCGGCGCCGTAGAGATTTTCTGCGAAGTAAAGCCGTTGGTCCCGGCCCATGTGTTGATGGTCTCGATATGTAGGGTCCAGGTCCGTCTCCCTGGCGTGACAAACCAGCCTCAACCTGAAAGTCACGTAAATACACAAAAATAACAGCGTTTGGTTTCCACTCTTCTGAACCAATTATTTGTTGAAAAGCATTGTAAAAAAAAAGCAAGAGTGAATGAAAGTCACGCTACGTTAAGGGAAAAAGGTTTCGTATTTAGTGCACTGTTCAACCCGTCTTTCAAAAGGTTGTGCAATGCACCAGATCCTGTTCCATTTTTCTTTTCTTTTTCTCAAAATTTGAAACATTCCTCAGAACTTCTCGGCAGTTCTGAATATTTACTAAGTTGCGTTAGGGGAATTTCGGAAGTACTTGAATGGAAAATCCAACCCCATCCCTTACTGTTATGAATCGATTTCTACGACAGGCATAGCATATTATAGTTACCAAGAAAAACCCGTTCGGTAAGATTTTACAAGCGAGTAGGTATATTGATAAAAATGCACGACGGGTTCAACAGGTTAGGTTATGTTTGGTTTCTTTATTAAAGAAAAGTTCAACACCATTACGAGCAGCCTAACTATGCTAGTATTGGATAGCTCAGAACGAAATCGGCGTTTTTATGGCAATCTTGTGCGGAGCCAAAAAGTGCTGACATATGGCAAGGTTGCTGATGAGCAGTATCATCATATCTGGCCCCTCTATCATTGCAAATGCATCTGCGGCCACTAACAGTTGTCTGAACGTTCCATTGCAAACACAAAACAAAGAACAAAATTTAATAAAAATGTAGAGTGCCTATTTTTTTCTGAGTTCTAAAGGTTTTCGAAACACGATTCACTGAAAAGTCAGTTGCTTAAATGTTATTTTTTAAGCTATATTATCGTGACTTTCAGCCTCCTGGGCTGATTGGTCACGCCAGGGAAACGACCTGGACCCTACATATCGCACCCATCAACACATGGGCCGGGACCAACGGCTTGACTTCACTTCCCAAGGAAGACGTGATCAGACATTTTTCGTCTCAGAAAATCCCAACGACGTTGACTGGAATTGACACCCACCCGTCTGGGGTGAGAGACAACCACACTTACCACTACACTGGCGCCGCACATTGGCACAATTCTGAAAAAAAGACGGTCAAAAACATTTTCACCCTTTTGTCATTATTTTATCGACCAGGTGTCTTCAGAAGAGTTGCTCAAAATGTTATTCCACATCTTTTGAAAAAACACGCCTAACCTTTCATACTAGCTTAACTACACTTTCAAATTCTAGATTTTTCCAGGTACGAGATAACGGATTATTGTCTTGGACAAAGTTGTAGTGCAGGTAATTTTAAGAAAAATTGCTCAAGACACTAAGTTTGTAGAGCCTAACGTTAAAGAGATATAATTGGTTTTCTTTCAACACTACCTTAAAACCGGTTTATTGAGATAATTAGTAACGACTAAAATATTTACCTGCACTTAGTAATTCAGAAAAAGCACCAAAAAAGGACAGAAGTGCCACTAAATAATTTAGGCCTGTGCCAACAAATAATGTGTGATCAGCATTAAAAATTCAGGAATGAGCAATAATATATGAGAAAACATCTTCGGATAATCTAATTGTGACCGGTAAATCTGTCAAATAAAGCAACAGCTATTAGTATATGTGCAAATAAATATGGCTTGATTTCCGCCAAGTGATATACTTTGAGCACTAAACTACTCGCATATGTCTTGGATTTTTATTTGATTTTCCCATTAAAATAGTAAAATGAGCAATAAATAATTGAATAACCACAATAAAAAAAAAACTCAAATGTCCTAGGTAGCAGATACAGCTACCCTTTAAATTCAAAAATAATTTGATATCGTGACAACTTTCCCATGAAAAAATCAAAAACACCATTTGAAAACTAAATGGGTTCCAGAGAGCAGAAAATAAATGCAGGCATAAAATTGGAAATGAGCCATAAAAAGTTGTGATGTGTTTTAGGACAAATTAAAAATTTTCATATGGATGAGGTAAAATGAGCAATGAATATTCAAAAATGCGCAATAGACAATGATAGTTTTGCAAATGGACTAATGAACGTATACATTTCAAATAAGAGTTGTCGAGCTTCTACAATTGATATTTTTATCAAATGATATGTTAATGTGCGCTATAACGTTTTCTATATTTTGTCTCAAAATCACTTTTTCTCAAAATGAGAAACAAAAAAGTTATAACAAAAAAACTCATTTTTTAGAGACACCCTGATTTAAAGCAGAAAAATAGCTCTATCATGGTCGAATGAAGAGCTAGAAAAATGGTGTCCTGAGCAAAGCTGCTTGAAATTATATTATCTACAAACTTGCTTTTTACATCACCCTTCTATTGGGTTTCGTTCAAAAGTAAGCAACAGCGCCGTCCTAGCGGTAAAGTTGGAACTACGAAATTATCACCACAAGATGGACAACTAGTTTAGAAACAACTTTGTAGGAGACATCATGATTCGGAAACGTAAGCCTTAGGAGTTATTAATTTCGCCGTTTTTCCAATTTAAACAACCCGTTTGAACGCCGTCCAGTAGCAATAACTTTGTCTGTCGGATTGATGAGTTTGCAACCTAACTTGGTGAAGGTTACGGTACGAGCTTGATCGACTAGGTTAAGGTTAAGGCAGTAGGTTTACTGCCAGATCCGGGATTAATTCGACGTTGGTCACATCGATCGTTTCTGAGTTGCACGTGAGTTGCAGCTTCATAGATCCTTCCGCGACAATCTTCATGATGCCTTTGTTAGCCGCGTAGATTCTGCCATCCGCCGAGCGCAAGTTTTCCAGTAACATTTCGTTCTTCGTAAATAAGATGCTTTACCGAACCAGAATCGAAGTACCATTCTTCGTCCTCTTCGCCATTTTGCACTGATAGCACCGACGGCATTGTGGTATCTTACCTTTCGTACTAGCTGCTTTGATCGGTTTACCATGCTTGCCCTCCGGAACGTTTCGTGAAACGAATGCAGGCTCCGTAGTAGGCTCAGACATAACTGTCTCCTGTAGCAACTTCGTCTTGATGATGTCACCCGTTATCTTGGTTCCAGAATTCTCCAATCCCATCACCATGGGGCGATACTTCTACGGCAAACCAACCAACAACAGCATGTCGATCCACTTTTCATCAAGGGGGAAGCCGATTCCGATGAGCTGGTGTGCGGTCGAAATCATCCGGTTAACATACCTCCATACTTCGGACGCCGTTTTCACCTCCTCGACGTGAATGTAGTTCACCGGGTCGAGAAACAGAATTATTTTACCTCGTGCGATTCTGTCCTTTCGAGGGTCCACGGCTCGGAGGGTTCCGTCTTGATTGCCCGTTGGCTCTACTGCTTCCCCCACTTCCAGATAGGTCCGAACTCCGAACTTCCAGGTTCTCCAATTCTCCCGACCGACCAACCACTCGATGTTTCGGATGCGGTCCCGCCGTTTCCAGTATTAGGATTCGCCATTTCTTCTTCCAAATCTAGCTTCAAATCTTGATTTTCCTTCCTTCCAGTTCCTCTAGACACGTACCACTGGGCCCATAACCTATTGGAACAGAGCTAACAGATTATGCGTGTGGTCTAGGTAATGGTCAAATAACTAATAAGATTTTATTGAATGTCAAAACTTAGAACTACATATATGGGTTGCTTCGATTGCAATTTTGCCTTCGCCAACAGTTACAATTTGAAAAATTATCTATTTCATTCAAAATTATCAATTCCAATTTGATTTTTGAAATGAGTTCGTTGGCAGTCAGGAGAGTGTGAGGTGATTGAAAGGTGGAAGCAGTACTTCGACGAGCACCTGAACGGTAATGTTACAGCGAACGAAAGTGGCACGGTAATAAATCTAGGAACACGCACAGAAGATGACAGGACCCCGACCCCAATCCTTCAGGAAGTTGAGGAGGAAATTGATCTGTTGAAAAACAACAAAGCCGCTGGTGTTGACCAACTCCCAAGCGAGCTATTAAAATACGGCGGTAAAACACTGGCCAGAGCGCTGCACTGGGTAATTACCAAGATTTGGGAGGAGGAATGTTTACCGGAGAATTGAATGGAAGGAATAGTGTGTCCCATCTATAAAAAGGGCGACAAGCTGGATTGCTGCAATTATCGTGCGATCACGCTACTGAGCGCCGCCTACAAGTTGCTCTCCCAAATGTTATGCCGCCGCCTGTCACCAATTGCAAAGGAGTTCGTGGGGCAATACCAAGCGGGATTCATGGGTGCCCGCGCTACTACGGACCAGATTTTCGCGATTCGGCAAGTACTGCAGAAATGTCGCGAATACAACGTGCCCACACATCATCTTTTCATCGACTTCAAATACAATCGATCGAGACCAGCTATGGCAAATCATGCACGAATATGGATTTCCGGAAAAACTGACGCGGTTGATCAAAGCAACGATGGATCGAGTGATGTGTGTCGTCCGAGTATCAGGGACGCTCTCGAGTCCCTTCGAATCTCGGAGAGGGTTACGGCAAGGTGATGGATTGTCGTGTTTGTTGTTTAACATTGCATTGGAGGGTGTGATTCGAAGAGACACGAGTGGCACGATCTTCAGGATGTCTGTCCAACTATTTGGCTTCGCCGACGACGTTGATATCGTAGCACGTAACTTTGAGACGATGGCGGAAACGTACATCAGACTTAAGGCTGAAGCTGGTAGGATTGGGCTTGTGATTAATGCATTAAAAACAAAATACATGAAGGGAAGAGGCTCACGAGAAGACAATGTTAGCCTCCTAGCAGAAGTTCAGATCGACGGTGATGAAATCGAGGTAGTAGGCGAATTCGTGTATCTGGGCTCATTGGTGACCGCCGATAGCGACACCAGCAGAGAAATACAAAGGCGCATTATGGCTGGCAATCGTGCCTACTTTGGACTCCGAAGGACGCTAAGATCGAACAAAGTTCGCCGAACCACAAAGTTGACCATCTACAAGACATTAATTAGACCGATAGTTCACTACGGCCACGAAACATGGACATTGCTAGTGGAGGACCAACGCGCCCTTGGAGTCTTTGAACGGAAGGTACTGCGTATGATCTACGGTGGAGTGCAGATGGAAGACGGAACGTGGAGGAGGCGAATGAACCACGAATTGCACCAGTTGCTGGGAGAACCTCCCATCGTACACATCGCAAAAATCGGTCGACTACGATGGGCTGGGCATGTCGTAAGAATGTCAGACGACAGCCCTGTGAAAATGGTTTTCGAAAACGAACCGACAGGTACAAGAAGTAGAGGCGCGCAACGAGCAAGGTGGATCGATCAAGTAGAAGGCGACCTGCGGCCCCTCCGCAGACAGCGAGGTTGGCGAGGTACAGCCATGGACCGATTACAATGGAAACAACTTCTGTGTACAGCAGAGGCCACACCGGCCTTAGTCTGATTGGTAAGGTAAGTCGTTGGCAGTCTCTGAGCATCCTAAAAGTAAACTCGATCGACACATCCCTCATTGATTGAAAAATTCCTGAGATTAGAGGTAATTCTATGAAATTTAAGTTTGCCTGCATTATAGAAACGAATAGTACCAATTTCCATTTATCCACGTGCCACTCAAGAGAATTCCCCGTCAGATTCTGCTCGTTCCTACGTAGCCAATCAAATCCATAACATTTGCCCTTTCAGCCGAAGCCAGCTGGCAAATCATCCTAATATAGTCGTAATCATTCCCCCTTTCTGCAGCGCCGAACACCCTCATAATCCTGGTAATTGCTGACAGTTTTGTAGCAATTCGACTCCTTCCGCTCCTGCGTCGTTCGTCCGTTGTCAGACGATCCGTCGTCGTCGCGCTCATTCTTCCCCGCTCTAGCGTTCTCTCATGCTCACACTCTCCACATGTATGTGTACAAAACGATGAAGACGACAATGACAACCTGCCTTGGTCCTCTGAACGGAACAGACGGAGTAAAGTCGATAAATTTTCCCCTGTCCAACCCATCATCGTTCGTCGTTCGTTGGTCGTATGTTCCGCACAGAGAGCGTATGCGCCGGGCGGTTGGTTGTTGGCAGGCTGTGGTGGGTTCCGATGATAAGTGCAACCGATCTACCCGGTAATTGTGCCCTGGAACGGGGAACGGTGAGTCGTGCCGAACACGGAAGCTCCCGTGTGGCTCCTCGTGCGCGTCTTCTATTGTCATCTGATATATTTTGAGCAGTTAATTATGAACCAATCTCCGGGTCAGTGAATTGAACGATGTGATATCAGTGATAAGTTATTAACGTTTCGACGTCAATCGAGATGCCAAGATTCAGAGAGTGTATTGAAAATGTGATGACTTAAAGTGTGAGTCGTAGTAGTTACAAATTTTCCGAAAACATAATTGCGATTTTTATTGATTTTTCTTTGTCCCAACGGCAACAACAAGCAATCAAAATGGTAATGCATAGTGCCCCACCCTCCGGTCGCCGCCATCGCCGCCACCACCACTACCACAAACGGCACGGCTCTCGCTCTCGGATTACCTACACCCGTGTTGTGCGTGTCGAGAGCAGAAGTCGTTTGAAATTTCGAGCCGGAACCTGATGAATCACATAAAAGTAGAACATGGCATCGTTATTGTCGTACAAAGTGCCAAGAAGAGGATCAAAATAAGAGCGCATAATTCAATGAACGGTCACAGTGAAGTGAGGTGAATTTTCGCAATGACAATTAGAGCTGTCGCGAGTGGGTGGATTAGTGTTAGGAGGCTTTGATGTCACCACTTCGGAATTTTCAGCCTTATTTTTGGGTCTTTTAAAAAATATAGTGCCCTCAATTCCTGCTTAATTTATACATGGTGTAGTTCTCAGAAATTCTGGTGGAATAAAGATAACAACATTCAAAAATAACGACATCGCCTTCTTCGGAACCTAGCGTGAATTTCAGCCTACCTTTCGCAGTGACGCACATCAACAGATGATTCCTATTTTGAAACATATTTCTATCATCATCATTGCCACCACCCATATCGGAACGCGTGCGACACGCGGCTCGTATGCTCGTAAGTGGAACGAACAACAGCGCAAAAAATGTAAATATCCGAACCAAAGCAGTAGCCAGCAGCTTCCACCATCATCATCATCGCCTCAACATCCACCATTCCACCTCTAGCGCTCGAGTGATAATTCTAACTTGGGGTTTGTCCCATGTTTTGGCATACAAACACGTCCCATCAGAGCACCACCACCGTCCGTAATTCTTGATGGGTGGGCGTACAGGGAGAGCGAAAAAAAAGCGCAACATTCGAAGCCGGTCGGTAGCCTGGCTGGCCTTCTGCCCCCTCGGCGGAGCATGCTCTCTATTCACTGCCGAACCGGCAGCGGCCAAAACTCGTTCGAAAAAATTTCAAGTTCACAGTTAATATGCCTAAGCATAACAACAACACCCAGCACACTGGCGGCGTCGCCTCGGCAACGTGCACCTCTCCGCTCTCCAACACACAAACGTCGATAAGCAAAGCTATGTAGACGCGGTTTTCACTACGGAGAGCCAGAGAGCAAGGAAGAGAGTGACGCACAAACGCGCTCGGTATGTTGACTGCTTGGGTGGTGGGTGGCTTTTTCAATCGGACTCGCAGCAAGTGGGCGTTGTACCCCACTTTGACTGCCGCCTACGTGCGGCTTGGCTTGCCTAGGCGTGTGAAATCGACTCCACCATCATCATTGATCGGACTGTCGTCGTCGTTTTCGTCGCATGGTGAGATTTCACCACCATCGTCATTGCTCCATGCTGGATATTTGATGATTGCGCCTAATGACACCAAGATTCAGCTGCATGTTGAGACTGTTTTTTTTTGTGCGTGGGTGGACCACATAGTAGGTATGCCAGGGTGGCAACTGGTGTTATGAAATTTATCAAGAGTGGGATCTTAGAATCTTGGGGTAGGACAAGAGTTCGCTTATTAGAAAACCAAGCAGGAAAGCATTCAAAACGTTCTAAATATTCCAAAGCATTCCAAAATGGTTGCTTCGCGTTTCAGCCGGGTGTACAATTCTGCCACCTTTCCGAAGTTTTTGTTTTTTTTAAGTTCCTTGATTATCAAGATTTTCAGCCCTGGGCTGGTTCATCTTCTGTCGTAGTCATTCAAATACGTTTTGGGTATTTTCGTAACTTGTCCGGGGGTGCGATTCGAACTCGTGACTTTGGCGTGAGAGGTATGGATGTTAACCACTACGCCGGAGTCGCCCCCCTTGCCAAAGTTTCTGCTGACAACATTCATATCGACCGTCTAACAAACAAATTGACTGGAGCGTTGGAAAATCATACCTCGGCTGTAAAGTCCGGCTTTTCCCATGACACCTTCCAGCACAATGTTGAACTACAGGCTTGAAAGTACCTTGTCGTAGTTCCCGACGTAATTCAAACGTGCAAGAATTTTCTCCCGAAATCTGCACGTAGTTTTGCACACCGTAGCTTTTCCAAAAGCCGTTCTTTGGTACGCCGCCTTAAAATCGATGAACAAATGATACGTCGGTCCAGTGAATATCTGGTCCTTAGTCGAGCTCCCGTCAGTGAAACCGGCCTGATAACTTCCCTCGAACTCATTTACCGTTGGTGATAGACGACGGAAATGATCTGGGATAGCACTTTGTAGGCGGCATTTAGGATTGTCACACTCCAATTTGTCGCACTCCTTGTATATATAACCTTGCTTCCACTCCTCCGGTAGCTGTTCGGCCCCCCAGATTCGAACTTTCAACCGAAGCAGACAGATGGACAACTGTTCCGGGACAATCTTGATGAGTTTAGCTTTGATATTACCTTACCTTACCACTCAGACTAAGGCCGGTGTGGCCTCTGCTGTACACAGAAGTTGTTTCCATTGTAATCGGTCCATGGCTGTACCTCGCCAGCCTCGCTGTCTGCGGAGGTTTTGCAGGTCGCCTTCTACTTGATCGATCCACCTTGCTCGTTGCGCGCCTCTTCTTCTTGTACCTGTCGGTTCGTTTTCGAAAACCATTTTCACGGGGCTGTCGTCCGACATTCTTACGACATGCCCAGCCCATCGTAGTTGACCGATTTTTGCGATGTGTACGATGGGAGGTTCTCCCAGCAATTCGTGGTTCATTCGCCTCCTCCACGTTCCGTCTTTCATCTGCACTCCACCGTAGATCGTACGCAGCACCTTCCGTTCAAAGACTCCAAGGGCGCGTTGGTCCTCCACTAGCAATGTCCATGTTTCGTGGCCGTAGAGAACTACCGGTCTAATTAATGTCTTGTAGATGGTCCTTTGGAGTCCAAAATAGGCACGATTGCCAGCCATAATACGCCTTTGTATTTCTCTGCTGGTGTCGTTATCGGCGGTCACCAATGAGCCCAGATACACGAATTCGTCTACTACCTCGATTTCATCACCGTCGATCTGAACTCGTGCTAGGAGGCAAACATTTTCTTCTCGTGAACATCTTCCCTTCATGTATTTTGTTTTTAACGCATTAATCACAAGCCCAATCCTACCAGCTTCAGCCTTAAGTCTGATGTACGTTTCCGCCATCGTCTCAAAGTTACGTGCTACGATATCAACGTCGTCGGCGAAGCCAAATAGTTGGACAGACTTCCTGAAGATCGTGCCACTCGTGTCTATCCCAGCTCTTCGAATCACACCCGCCAGTGCAATGTTAAACAACAAACACGACAATCCATCACCTTGCCGTAACCCTCTCCGAGATTCGAAGGGACTCGAGAGCGTCCCTGATACTCGGACGACACACATCACTCGATCCATCGTTGCTTTGATCAACCGCGTCAGTTTTTCCGGAAATCCATATTCGTGCATGATTTGCCATAGCTGGTCTCGATCTATTGTATCATACGCTGATTTGAAGTCGATGAAAAGATGATGTGTGGGCACGTTTTATTCGCGACATTTCTGCAGTACTTGCCGAATCGCAAGAATCTGGTCCGTAGTAGCGCGGGCACCCATGAATCCCGCTTGATATTGCCCCACGAACTCCTTTGCAATTGGTGACAGGCGGTGGCATAACATTTGGGAGAGCAACTTGTAGGCGGCGCTCAGTAGCGTGATCGCACGATAATTGCAGCAATCCAGCTTGTCGCCCTTTTTATAGATGGGACACACTATTCCTTCCATCCAATCCTCCGGTAAACATTCCTCCTCCCAAATCTTGGTAATTACCCAGTGCAGCGCTCTAGCCAGTGCTTCACCACCGTATTTTAATAGCTCGCTTGGGAGTTGGTCAACACCAGCGGCTTTGTTGTTTTTCAACAGACCAGCTTTGATATCTTCCTTGTTATTCCTTGCCGCCTTGTTATTCTTGAGCTGTTGGATAGCGTCATTAACTTCTACCAGCCTGGAAGCTGGTTCGTTCCCATCGTCCACCGGGCTGACGTAGTCATTTCTTCTGCTGTGTTCTTCTTCTAAGCTTGTGCGCTCTTCATCATTCAGGGGTTCGTTGAAGTGCTGCATCCATCTATCGATCCCCTCACGTCCACTCGTCAGAATGCCCCCATTCTTATCCTTAGACATTTCGGCTCGTGGCACAGAGTCTTGGCGAGATGGTTCCTGATAGAGCTTCCTCGTTTCTTGAGAGCGATGCAGCTGCTGCATTTCATCTCACTCCGGGGATTTGTTGTTGTTGCCGCTTCCGTCTATAACGGTTCGCTTTCTGCCGGGTCTCGTGCTGCAGCATTACTTTCCGCGCTGCGTCCTTCTTCTCCTCCAAAACCGCCCTACACTCCTCGTCGAACCAGTCGTTCCATGGGCTCTGTTCCACATACCCGACGACGTTCTCAGCTGCGTCGGTTCTTCTTCTTTAGCATTTCAAGCTTATTGCTTTCACAATTAGCTTATTGCTTGCTCTCAACTTAGTGTTCTAAATGCACTTCCACAGTTATTAATTGAGAGCTTTCGATTTCAAATGCCATTTTTGCATGAGTATGATTGTGTGGCAAGTACAATCATACGCTATGCCCAGGGAGTCGAGAAATTTTCCTTTACGAGAAATTCCTAGACCAGACCAGGAATCGAACCCAGCCACCTCCAACATGGTGTTGCTTTGTAGCTGCGCCTTTACCGACTGAGCTAAGGGAGGACCCTGAGCTGCGTCGGTGATGGCTGCTTTAATGTTAACCCAGCAGTCTTCAAAAGGTGCTTCATCGAGCACACCTCTTCAGTCGTTCGAGATTGTACCGTGGCGGGCAACGACGGATAGTTCTGGTCTCAGTTTTATTATCACCAGGTAGTGATCCGAGTCGATGTCAGCGCCACGATAGGTTATGTGGCCAATTATGTCGGAAATTTGCCGTCCACCAATCCAAACTTGGTTTTTGGTTTGCGATTCTGTCTGCTGCCGTAATCTTCAGCTGTTCGTATACTTGGAAGCGGTGGAATATATGAGTCTTAGGCCATTGCCGTTTGTCCACTGGTGATCGCTGAGCTTTCCAATCGTCGGTCTAGACTCCTCCTGGCTGACCTGAGCATTCAAGTCTCCTATGATGATCTTGATGTCATGGCTTGGGCAGCGGTCGAATTCACGTTCAAGCTGCGCCTAAAAAGCATCCTTATCGTCAATGCTGAAGTTGAAGAACCGACCCTTGATCCTCAACCTGCACATTCTTTCGTTGATCAGCTACCACACGGTCAGGCGCTTATGCCTGCGCTTCACCCTTCACTATTGAAACTGTTCCCAGCTCACGTCCGATGCCTTAGCTCTGGTATGATTAACTCTAAACGTATAGTTCCTTTCCAACACACCTTCTGCAGCAGTACGATGCCAAACTTGCGATCCTTCAGTACATTGGACAGCATGCGAATGCTTTCGACAAAATTGAGTGATCTGTAGTTCAACGTACTGAGTTAACAATCGCTAGTCCCGTTTCGGCGCTGTAGTCTTCGCGGATTGTCCCGGTCCGAATTCTGCTGTTGGCGATCCTGTGCTTGCTTGTTTTCCGGCTGGCTTGGCATTTCCTCTAAACGCAGTGCTTAATACCCTGCGACAAATCCTTGATAAATTTAGGTCTTCCAAGCCATTAATTGAATATGATTGAATATATACCGTCAACATACTGTTACAACTGTAGATCTCAAGTTCTGAACTCCAAAACAGTTTGGATGACATAGAATATCTCATGATTACCTCATAATGTATGTTGGTCTTCCAGGACATTTATTGAATATGTTTGAACACATATCATAGCATTGTGTAGTGCATGAAGCTACCGTTACAACAGTAGATCCTAAGTTCTGAACTCCAGGACAGTTTGGATGATATTTAATATACCATGACTACACCATAATGTCTGTTATTCTTCCAGAACATTAATTGAATATGACTGAATACATACCGGCACTTTGTATAGCGGATAAAGCTACTGTTACAACTGTAGATCTCAAGTTCTGAACTCCAGAACAGTTTGGATGACATAGAATATCTCATGATTACCCCTTAATGTCTGTTGGTCTTCCAGGACATTTATTGAATATGTTTGAACACATATCATAACATTGTGTAGTGCATGAAGCTACCGTTACAACACTAGATCCTAAGTTCTGAACTCCAGGGCAGTTTTTTTAGCATAGAATATCCCAAGATTATTTCATAATGTCTGTTGGTCGGCCAGTACATTCATTTGCTATGATTGAATACATATCGTAACTTTATATAGCGGATAAAGCTACTTTTACAACAGTAGATCTTAAGTTCTGAACTCCAGGACAATTCGAATTTTATAGAATATCCCATGATTATCTCATAATGTATGTCCTGGAATGTCTTCCATCATAACATTGTATAACGGATAACGCTACTGTTATAACAGTAGATCCTAAGTGTTAAGCTCCACGAAAGTTTGGATGACATAGAATATCCCATGATTATCTCATAATGTCTGTTGGTCTTCAGAACATTCATTGAATGTGATTGACTTCATATCATAACTTGGTAAGGTCTGTATCCACATTAATCCGGACACCCTCAAATCATTGTAACTTTTGAAATATTGCACGAAGGAATGAAAAATTTCACTGTGGTATAGCTGAGAGTCTATGATGAAAAAGACTATGATTGATGTTTACATTTCATGTTTAGTATTCAAGATGGCGACGAAAGAAAAACAAGTGCGCGAGCGAATTTTGTACGGGCGTACGGCAAATCCTGACTTGTGAATACGGGACCTAGCAAAAACATTGGATTTGCCTAAATCCACTGTTCACGATGTGCTCAAATCATTTTCGGAACGTTTGACGGTGGAAAGGAAACCGAGAAGTGACAAAAACATTGGACGCGCTGATCCTGTCATGGACCGAAAGGTGAAAAGGATATTAACGAAAAACCCAAATCTCTCAATTCGACCGGTGGCTCGTAAAATAGGGATGTCACCTGGTTTTGTCCAAAAATCAAAGCAACGTTTGGGACTTAAGTCGTATAAAGTACAAACAGTTCAAACTAGCAACGACAAACAGAACTTGGCAGCAAAATCACGGGCTCGACGTTCGTACTGCGAATATTTCACGAAGTTTTCATGCGTTGTTATGGACGATGAAACTTATGTTCTTGAGGATTTCAGGCAGCTTCCAGGGCTGGCTTTTTATTTATTTTTTTATGGCCAGAAATGCTACAGCTGAGCATTTCAGAACGAAGAAGGCATCGAAATTTCCCAAAAAATACCTTGTGTGGCAAGCAATTTGCACGTGTGGAAAAAAGAGTAAATCTTTCGTCACTACAGGCACAATTAACAAGGAGATCTATCAGAAAGAGTGTCTGCAGAAGCGATTGCTACCCTTCATCAAAAGTCACAAAGAAAAACCTTTGTTCTGGCCCGATTTGGTATCATGCCACTATGCTAAAACTGTGATGGAGTGGTACCAAGCAAATCAAGTGAACATTGTACCAAAAACCTCAAACCCGCCAAATTGCCCAGAGCTACGACCAATCGAGAGATATTGGGCTCTGATGAAGCGGAAGCTTTCTGGAAAGAAGCAACGAATCAAAGACATCAAACACTTCCAGCAAATTTGGACAAAGACGGTCTCTACGATTTCTGAAGAGTCTGTACAAACCCTAATGGACGGAGTTAAGCGCAAAGTTCGAACATGTTATGCAAATACCGAATAACTATGTTTTGTCTTCACGAATTGTTAAAACACATCCCATGAATCTGGAATAAACAACTACCACGGAAATATAATGCGAAATTGATGTTTTATTCATGTTTTAAAGTGTCCAGATTATTGCGGATACTGACCTTATAGCGGATAAAGCTACTGTTACAACTGTAGATCTCAAGTTCTGAACTCCAGGACAGTTTGGACGACCTAGCACATCTCCAAAAATAAAATTCGTACTTTTTTCAATCATTTCTATGTTATTGAGCTCCAAATCAATCCAATTGGAAACATTTAGGCCTCAAAGGGTTAAAGTGGAGAATGAAAAATTAGGGATTTAATGCAGACGAAAATTCAGGTTTCATCTAGCCTACAGCCGAAATTTCAGCTCAATGGGTACACCGGATAGTGAAAACATGACCATTTTGTATGAAAATCGACATCTAGAACATCTTGAAAAAATCCGCTTGTAGTATTAAAACGAGGATCTTAATGAAATTTGTAAAAAGTTTTGGAGGGTATCCATTTCATAGAAAATTCAGAGGAAATCCACATAAAAATCTGGTAACAGCTCCAGGTTTTTTGAATTTCATCTGCTCGTAGGAAAAAGTTTAGAAATCATCAGATGAATGTTCGCAGTCCTTCGGAAGAGGTGAAACACATATACAGGGTGGCAACGGTTGCTTGTCAGTAAAATAAATGTTTATAGAAACACAACGAAGGGTTCAAAATCAACAAACACTTTATTTCTTGTAAACTTACATTGTATTGTTTAGAAATTACATGTTGAACTCGATCCTCTCACCTTTTGCACCTTTGTGTTCAATAAAAAATGAGATTTTTTTCAGTCATATAGTAAACAAAAAAAAATTATTCATTAAATTCATTAAAATTCATCATTTATTCATTAAAAAAACGTCAATGAATATTGGAGAAGGGGTCCTGGTCAGCCGTACGACGCAACTTAGTCGCGATGCTCTCACAAGAACGCTGGACGGCACTGACGTCCATCTTCCGGATACAATTCCGGATCCTCGTGGTCAACTGCTTCGTATCCTTGGCCCGCCAATTATTTGTGTACACTAGGGCACTGAGGGAGCCGAAACAATCCTCAATGGGACGGCACTGGTGCAAGCTGGTCAGGTTCCTTTCTTTCGGCACGTACGGTATCTAGTTCTGTTCAAGATACTCCAGCATCTTCTTGGCGTAGTGGGAAGACGCCTTGTCCGGCCAGAAGACGTACTTTCCATCCGCATGATGCTAATTTAAGAACGGCAGAAAAAAATTCTCAAGGCACTTCTCCTGGTACACTTGTTGATTGATGGCCAGACCACTCGGCTTGAACCACGGCTTTGAGATCCCTCTGTCCGATAAGGCGATGTACAGCATAACTTTTTTTTTCAAATATGGCCGACTTATCGCTAGCATAGTAGCTGTTATTTCCGGTACTGCGATTTCACGGTCGCTATCTGCTCGTCCGTGTACTCGGGGGACTGAGTCTTCTTCCGACAGATGTTTTCCTCCATCTTGAGGGTTCGGTGAATCAAGGTATGGGGGCAGTGTTATTTTCGGTCGGCGTCACGCAAACTCGGTCCGTCCTTGTTGTCGAACAGCTTTTTCAACGCTTCCTTCTTCTTCTTCGTCATTATCTTCGCCGAACGGCCGCACAGTGGGACGAATTGAAAAAAAGTGGGACATGGGTATTTGCGGCGAAACTATTAGGTGTGGCCCATTGATGTCTTCTAGAATGTTTCTACATTTTTTGAGTACTTAATTTCATAGGCGTAGCCAGGATTTCAAATAGGGGGGGGGGGGGCGAGTTTTTTTTTAGAGAGAGAGAGAGAGAGAGAGAGAGAGAGAGAGAGAGAGAGAGAGAGAGAGAGAGAGAGAGAGAGGATTACATCGTCTCCAACCAGTGGTTGCACATACTGAACAATTAATATTAACGGACACTTAACGGACAATACAACGCCCGGTGGACCAGTAGAGTAGGGTCATTTTCATGTTCCGACAGATGGAGCGAGAATGGAGCCCCATTTATGTGACATTACGCCTGAATGCGGGTGGATTATCTTCTCTACTCTCACCCAAAGTATTTGACAATACCCGTCCGTTTCTTGCAACAAGATTAAACAATTCTAGGCTTGTTCTGGAATAAAAAAAAACGATTTTAAAAACTTTTGATTTTTCCCATGTTTTTAAATCAAACCACATTGAATGCCAAACATTTAACGGGTCATGTTGGATTTTTGTATAGAATAACCACCGAATTTGTTTGCAGTTTGTACTGAAAATGTACTTTTCATCCGCGACCCTCTCACCCAAAGCAACACAGAAGAAACACCGTTTTTTACTCACCATGCTCACACCGTTTGAATAGATTATATTTTTTTTAATGGTTGTTCAAATAATAAGTGATTAGCTTTTAACAAACATACATTTTGAGTTTTGGTGGTTTATAGCTTATGGTGTGTGTCCCCTTTGCTCACCTTTAGTATAATTATTTTATCTGATATTTTCTAAACAGGAACATCAAACATAACCTTCTAAAACGACGTAAGTAACAAATGTAAGCAAGCTGTGTTTTTTGTGCTGAATTGTTGCTACTTGAATTCTCAACACACGAGTAGTTAGTAAATAATTTAAGAAATTTTATTCATCAATGACGAAAAGAAATTCATATGCGTTCCAACAGCTATTCCTCAATATTTTAAAAATAATTTATATACACATCTGCATCTGCGTTTTGAAATTTGAACCGATTTATCTGATATGATCCAACTGAAACACGTTCTGTCGAAACCCGGTATATGTAGCAATCATGTGTATCTGAGTAGTATGAAACCAAAACGGTGTATCATTGAATTGCACTAAAATTGTTGTTCAAATTCGAGAAATACAACCATTTTGCATATTTGTCTATTCGTGGTTATTTCAGCTGCATGAAAAAACATTCGTTTTGTTTTGTTTGCTTGTTTTTTTTAATTACATGCTGGAAAATATTATACTTACTTTTGAAAAACTTTCGAATGTCCATTTATGGTACTTCTGGATAAAATGAATCAAATAACTGCTTTAGACTGCTTATAATTAAAAAAAAAACCTATGTATTTTACCCGATGATTCGTTTTGTTATGAAGGTTCTTCTGTTTATAAACACGCGCAGAACCATCGCTTATTCTTCCGGTCTTCCTCTAAACTCTCCACCGATTGCTTGTCGATCTGCCAAACTTGGAAGACATCTGCATGGAGTTATCTCAAATTATAATAATCCGTCCAATCTATCACAAAACGTTGCGATTGGTTGAGCGGACTGGAGATAATGAAATCCATTTGTATAAGGCCAAGTCTCTCCCGGTTGGTATTAAACCGATGAGCATGGATATCAATAGAAACATAAAGTTACCAGAAGGCACAAAATGCATCTACGGACTCTTATTTTTACGAAATCCCTCAATTTCAATTTTTAATGGATTAGCATAGATTGTTCATTAGACACTTCACCTTGATTGATACAGTTATTAGTTACAGCAGTGCAATAGATTGTAGAATACAGTAGTAAAAATTGTAAGTTACGAAAAAATAGTTTGGTTCGAGCATCGGCTGTGAAAGGTTGTGGCGGTGCTTTATTACGCACTATTTTCCTATCGAGCATGGCGCGTTTCGTGTTGTTTCGGTTATCTATAATTCGGTGTAACGAGTGATCGAGTGAGCACAGTAAGAGAACAACAAAGCGTCTCTCAAGCGTTCATAAAATTATCCTTGTTTTCCTAACGGAAAACCACCATTACACTTTGTGAGTGGCTCCAATAGCATCCTTATTTTTGGTTTAACTCAGATCAAATCGGATTTCCAACATTATAAAAAATCACCTTGTTTTTCCGATGAAAAAACACCATTACACTTTGTGTGTGGCCCCAATAGCATCCTTACTGTTGTAATCGGTTCGAATCAGAAATCGGTACTAGTATTTAAATATTTTACTAAACGAAGCGTGAATTCAGCTTATTGTTTACCAAAACGAACCCTGCTGCCACCCAATCTTGTCATCCAAAATCCCAGTGATTTCTCGTGGAAGTGCGGCGGTGGTCTCGGCTTCCAATAAAACGTCCAAATAAACGTTAACGCATTCCTACATGAATAGTTCAAATAAATATTTTTCGTTGATACTTTTTCTAACTATCAACTGTGTTTCTTAATCTAGTATTATTTGGCTTCTGAAAGCTATAGCATAGGTTTGAATATTCAGTTTTTTGATAAACCAAGAACTGAACATTTTATTGAGCATAGCTTCTTCAACTTTCAGCTAGCGGGGAAAAAAATCAATCAATGCTTATCTAATAGCTAACATTACAGATTAAGAGATATTTCCCTAGTAGCACATTTGTTTCAACCCAGTAAAGGTGACTGCTCTGTGACTCAATTAAGTCACAATAGAGCTGCTGAAACCAGTTTTGACTGTTGTGTGCTGCTTGGGGTTTTTAGATACTTTAGGCTACATAGGTTGGGTTCTAGGTTAAAGGAAAAATATTGTAATAAAATTGTTACTCGTTACTATTTAAAAACTATTATATAATTACAACTTTTTTCTCATGGATGTCAATTTTTTACGCTTTTTTGCTACAACTTGTTACAAAATCGAGGCAACTTCGCGTAATTTGGCTTTTTTATTTAGGCAAAGGAGCAATCTGACAAACATCCCAAGCAACACAAAATCGTCATATTTGGTTACAGTGACTTGATTGTGACTTAATTGAGTAGTATTGGAGTAACATCAACTGTATTGCAACAAGTTACCTTGCAACCTTCTAGAGATAAAAAATAAATAATAATATATTGAAACAAATAATAAAATTCTAAAAATAAAATCAAAACTTAGGGGGGGGGCAACGGCCCCCCCCCCCCCCCCCCCCCCCCCCCCCCCCCCCCCCCCCGCCTCCCCCCCACCAACCCCCCCCCCCCCCCCCCCCCCCCCCCAAAAACAACCCCCCCCCCCCCCCCCCAATCCGGAAAAAAAACCCCCCTTCCCTCCACAAAAAAACCTTTTTTCTACACCCCTTACCACCCCCCCCCGGCCCTAACCTCCACCCCCCCCCCCCTTTCACAAGCATATTGTCCCAAATATTGATCAAGACTTTCCTGAAAGAGTCACGACTCTAGTAGCTCATTTGTTGCAAATTGATTAATGTAACTGCAATGACTCAACCAAGTATGACAGATATGTGTTGCCTGGGGAGTGTGACCTTTTGTGCTTCCAATTTTACTGAGCATATATCCACATGCAAAGAAATCGAAAGGATTGAGATTTGGCGATGAGGTAGGTCATATGAAATGGGCCAAATTTTAGCGACACCACTCCTGTGTTGCTTTCGATTGATGAGAAGGGTAATTTCCGCCTGGAATTAATTTCGAAGCATGGAGTAACAAGTGATTTTTCAAAAAATGTTAGATGTTGTAATTAGTGTTGATTTTCACTCCTAACTCGATGAGAAGTTGAGCTTGACGTTTGCTGAAATTCCACCCTATACCATTAAGATCTCACGCGGTCTAAATTTCTTCAACTATAAATCTACTACCAGCTCTCGTTTTGCGTCCATGTTTTTAGCGTAACCAAAACAAACAATATTCCAAAACAAATCACATCTCAAGAAATAATTTTAGTTTTATTCCAGCCGTATAGCACTCCTCCCGGCTTTGTTGATAAAACTGTTCTGTCTACAAACACCTCCTCTTTGCTTCTTCAAAGCCGATATTTGTACAAAGTGGACCACTCTATAGACGGTTGTGAAAACAACAAAACCTTTATAAGACTATACAGATTTTAAAAATGTTCTAGTGAAAGATGTTATGACCACTTGAGAACCTTCATAAAACCTATTATCTGCCATGAAAACCAGCAAACGGCCAAATGACCACAGCTGTCATACTTCACGGTGATATCGTGGTTGGTTTTTGTTCTGCTTTGCTCGATTCTCTGCTCTTCTGATTCATTTAGCAGTAAATAATTTCTAGGAAAAAAGTTCTAGTGTTGCGGGAAATTTTGTTTGATTGCAAAATATCTTCAACAAATTGAGTTTTTTATAGCGTATCATGCTCTAAATCATATTCGCATTTAGTTTTATGGTGAATATTGGAACGATAAGAGATGAAAATTAATGCGCCTCGGAAATTATGCGAGTTTAATACAACAAAACCAAAATTAAAACAAATATATTCGATAAACTATTCATAAATTTCCTGAAAATTGATGGAATTCAATAAGGTTATCTAAAAGGATGCCGACATCGGTCTCCAGTCAACAGTTCATTCGGATTACACTTAAAATTCGGTGCATTTATTGCTCCACATTTCAATTATATCTTATAATTCAATATGGCGATTGGAAAAAATCACAGTTTGACCAAAAGCCAATTTATCTTCGCAATGACTATTTTAAAACCAATTTGCCGTTTAATGCATTTACTGGAGGCAAAATGGTTTTAAAGTGCTTTTTCAACTGACCTTAATAAGATAATATGAATGAGTCCTAAAACGCCATTTCAAAACAGCAAGAACTCATAGTTCATTTAGTCGAAATAAAACCTTTGACAGGAGTAACAGAAATTTGAGAAAACAAGGTTTTAAGATCGTTGAAAACAAGCTGTATAGGTTCTCATTAACCTGACTAAAATATGAAACCTATTGGTACATCTTGGTGCCATAATAAAACCAAATTGATTTCTAGTGGCTTTCATAAAACTTCAATAAAACTTAGTAAAGCTGGATGGTTTTGGCAATGTTAGCTAAGATCCGCAAAATGCCAGATGACGTGCAGTGAAAAATATGCACATATCAGTAAACAAAGCATTACAAGAGATACCTTACCTTACCAATCAGACCAAGGGCGGTGTGGCCTCTGCTGTACACAGAAGTTGTCTCCATTGTAATCGGCCCATTGCTGTACCTCGCCAGCCTCGCTGTCTGCGGAGGGTCCGCAGGTCGCCTTCTACTTGATCGATCCACCTTGCTCGTTGTGCGTCTCTTCTTCTTGTACCCGTCGGTTCGTTTTCGAGAACCATTTTCTCAAGGTTGTCGTCCGACATTCTTACGACATGCCCAGTTCATCGTAGTCGACCGATTTTAGCGATGTGTACGATGGGAGGTTCTCCCAGCAACTGATGCAATTCGTGGTTCATTCGCCTCCTCCACGTTCCGTCTTCCATCTGCACTCCACCGTAGATCGTACGCAGCACCTTCCATTCAAAGACACCAAGGGCGCGTTGGTCCTCCACTAGCAATGTCCATGTTTCGTGGCCGTAGAGAACTACCGGTCTAATTAATGTCTTGTAGATGGTCAACTTTGTAGTTCGGCGAACTTTTTTCGATCTTAGCTTCCTTCACAGTCCAAAGTAGGCACGATTGCCTGCCATAATTACAAGAGATACACTGAGACAAAAAAAACACTGACAGGCAACCTTTGCCACCCTGTACTTTCTATAGAAATTCCTTTTGGATGAGACAAAACTTTATCCATTTTCTTCTTGACTGTCCAGCTCCTGGTACATATTTCGTTGGCGGCTGGATTTTCTTCTCTTATACCCGCCATCATCGGACTCCATTACACCACACCATTCTCACACTACACTGCAGATAACGTATACCTAACCCAAAGCTTCATCTATGACGGTGCAATTACGCTGTTTCTGATAAGTGGCATAGAAACAACGACATCAAAAACATAATCTGTGAGCCGGATCATATGTGTAGGTCTTACTCAACAACTCCAAACACCGGCAGCTGACAGTATCAACAACCCACACCAAACACCACCAACAACACCAACAACAACAACGGCCGCCTTTGCCAGAGGAAGAACGAAGCAGAGAAAACAAACACAAAACCCACTCAACAGGTTGAAGATTCACCCCAGGAAAACCGACGACCCGCATTTTCACGCTGATGAAGCTCCATTCCCTCCAATCTGTAGACAGAAGGCGAGGACCGGCAGCGGATGACCCATACTTCGCCTCGTCATCATCCAACCCCACCACCCATTCACTTTCTAATCGCATTTCATGCAACAGCTTCGAGCCGGGCTTTGCTGAGGGAAGACACAGGGGCTCAAATGTGGGTGGCCCTCTCATTCAACCCAGCAGAGCCGATTGAAGAGTCCCGGTTGGGAATAGTTAGTCGGCGCTCCCTCCATGGCTGCCTGTCCCGTAATGATGCTCCTCATGTTTCACTTGCCGATTGTGACGGAAAAGTGTGATACGTTTACGTCACCAACCACCTCGCCGGGCTGTGCGATTTGATGCTTCAGTGGTGGTGTTCAGAGGCTCAGTGGGTGGCCTTCAACAAGTTTCAACTATTTTTGTGCTGGCTCAGAATGATGATGATTATGATGATAATGATGGGGTATGGCGGCGTGATGATTGCTGATTCACTGGAATACCACGTGGATTCTGCGAGTTGTTATGAGTTTCGGTTCCGAGAAGGGAAAAGTTATGAATGAAACCAGCATTTCGGGCTTCCGAGAACAAATCCCCTTTGTTGAGCCTTTGTGTACGCTAATTGTTCATGTTTTGTTTTGTCTTTTCAGATAATCAGCACAGCAGCTAGTGGCAGCAGTTGCTACTACTTCCCTTAGGGTGGTCCACGATGACCGCGCTAATTCCAACGTCTCAGCCCACCGGGGTTGAGGCGTACGAGGACATGTTCAAGGAAATAACCCGTAAGCTCTACGGGGACGAATCCGCTCATGGCCTCTATCCGCACAATACCCAAGTTGCCCAGGTGGCACAACTGGCGTCGGGTACCCCCGCGGCACCCGAAGGTGGCGAACGATCCTTCACCACACTGGTATCGGATCGTAGCATCACCCAAATCGATTACGAAACCACTACTGTCAACGTCCAGCAGCAGCAGCAGCAGCAGCAAGGTGGAGCAAACCAACAACAGCAACAGTCCGCAGGAAATTTCAAATCAGAGGAACATCTCACGACGGCCTTCGGGCTTGCGGCACTCATGCAGAACGGATTTCCTCCACCGGGTGCCATACTGAATCCAGTCAATTTTCCAGTCGGCACGACGCTGAAACCAAGCACAAGTGAGTTTGAAATAGGTAACCAATACGCGCATTGACGTATCGGCCACAACTAGCAACTAGATAATCCAATCGACACACAAACTAACCCCTCCCTTCCATCTTTCTATTCTCAACAGACATCTCAATTGCCACCGCCGACGACCGCTGGCAAACGCAGACTCAGCAAACTCAACCTCAAGATCAACAGCAACCAGTCGGGACCGAGCAAACGTGGTCCTCCGGCGGCAAGCAGTCCTCATCATACTCGCAAAAGTCGTTCAAAAAACCCAAAATCGAACCCCAGGATGGTTCCCCAACGGGTGGATCCAACAACGCCGGTAGCACTCTGAACATTCCACAAACCGGTTCCGACAAAAAGGGAAACTACAGTTCCGCTGCTATCGGAGCTGCCACCGGAAAGCGTTACAGCTGTTCATCTTGCCCGTACACCACAGATCGCAGAGATCTGTTCACCCGCCATGAAAACATCCACAAAGAGGAGAAGCCATTCCACTGCTACGCCTGCTTGAAACAGTTCAACAGAGCGGACCACGTAAAGAAGCACTTCCTCCGGATGCACCGCGATATGGAATACGAAATCGCCAAAACGAGAAAGTCGGTCAACTCCAAGAACAACTACTACAACAATAATACTGCCACCTCTACTCCTGCTAACAGCAGCTCAAACGTCTCAGTTTCCGTCCCGGCAAATCAACCGATAGTTTCCCAACCCACAACCACCATCCAGGCCAGTACCCTGAACATTCCGACGGCAACGTTCCCAACGCAAATTATCATTCCCTCCCATCACGTCGCCACTACGATTGAACACACGGTCAACGTGGGTGGTGGTAGCCACGACATCGCCACCATCAATGGCATTGTCCACCACGTTCAACACCAACATCAACAACAACAGCAGCAACAACAACAACAGCAGCAGCAACAACAACAACAACAACAACAACAGCAGCAGCAGCAACCAACACAAATCATCCTGGGCCCACCGATAGTTGCCATCAAGCAGGAGAAAGGAAGTGCCATCTCACAGCAGTCAACCACGACAGCGGCCGTTGCGGCAGCAACCGCCTTAGTCAACAATACTCAACAGCAGCAACATGACATCGGTGTCGGTGCCGGCGAAGGAAGCAACGAAGACGATAAGTCGTTCGTGAAGAAGATCAAAGGCGAGAAGCGGTTCACCTGCTGCTACTGCCCGTGGTCCGGTAAGTGGTTGCTCTCTGTTTCTTTGTCATTTTAAGAGGTGTACTTGTGTCATGATAAGTTCAACGCGGGTCTTGGGTTCATAAAATTGGAAATTAGCTTCGATGTAACTAATAATACTAGAAGTTGTAAAAGACCAATTAATGGAATTTTGTCTCTCGAGTTCTGTAGACTTTCGCCGACTTTCTATACTTGTAGAATTTCTACAAAGTTGCTGTAAATTGTCTTCAAAGTTCTTGTGCAAAATCTTCAAAGTTCTTCTAAAATGTCTTCAAAGTTCTTGTAAAAGTTGTTGGATAACTTTTACAAAGTTGTTGGAGAACTTGTGCAAAGTTCTTCTTAAATGTCTTCAAAGTTTTTGTAGAAGTTGTTGGATAACTTTTTCAAAGTTGTTGGAGAACTGTCCAAAGTTGTTGAAGGACTTCTCCAAAATTGTTGGAGTATGTCTCCAGAGTTGTTGTAAAACTTCTCCACACTTGATGGGGAACTTCTTCAAAGCTGTTGACTGATTTTTTTTCAATAACTAGTTCGATGCCGCTGTAGAATATCTTCAAAGTGTTGGGGATCTTTGTGGAAGAACTTCCGCAAATTTGTTCAAGAAATTGTATAAAGATGTCGGAAAACTTCTCCAAAGTTATTGGAGAACTTCACCAAAGTTGTTGGAGAAATTGTTCAAAGTTTTAGGAAAACCTCTTCAAAATTGTAGGAGATCTTCTCCAAAGTTCTTTGAAAACCTTTTCGAAGTTGTTAGAGATCCTCTCCAATGTTAATGGAAAACTTCTCCACATTTGATGGGGAACTTCTTCAAAGTTGTTAAAGAACCTCTACAAATTTAAAGCTGTCGAAGAACTTCTCAATTTTTTTCAAAAACTCGTCCAAAGTCTTTGAACAACATATTCAAAGTAGTATCAGACCGTCTACAATCTTCTCCAAATTTTATGGAGAACTTCTACAAATATGTTGAAGAATTTCTCCATTTTTTTTTCAAAAATTTGTCCAAATTCTACAAATTTGTTCAAGAACTTGTACAAAGTTGTGGAAGAACTTTTTCAAATTTGTCAAAGAGCTTGAACAAATTTGTAGGAGAACTACTTCAAAGTTGTTAGAGAACTTCTCCAAAGCAAAGTTGTAAGGAAACATCTCCAAAGTTCTTTGACCGTCTGCAAAATTCTTAAAAATAACTTCAAAATTCTTGTAGAACTCCTGCAAAGCTTTGGGATAACTTCTTCAAGGTTGTTGGAGAACTTGTACAAAATTGTTAAAGAACTTCTTCAAACTTGTTGGAGAATGTCCTTAAAGTTGTAAAACTTCTCCAAATTTGATGAAGACTTCTACAAAGCTGTTGTAGAACTTCTCAATTTTTTACAAGAACTAAGTAAAGTATTTGGACAACATCTCCAAAGTTGCTGGAGACCGTCTGCAAAGTTGTTGTTAATTGTCTTCAATGTTCTTGAAAAAGACTTCAAAGTTCTTTTGAAATGTCTTCTTGTAGAACTTCTACAAAGTTTTGGGATAACTTCTCCTAGGTTGTTGGAGAACTTGTCCTAAATTGTTGAAGCACTTCTCAAATTTCTTGGAGCATGCCTTTAAATTTGTTGTAAAACTCCTCTAAATTTGATGGAGAACTTCTAAAAAGCTGAACTGCTCCATTTTTTTTTTTTTTTCAAAAAACAATCCAAAGCCTTTGAAGAACGTCTCCAAAATTATTGGAGAACGTCTGCAAAGTTGCGGAAGAACTTCTCTAAAATTGTCCAAGAACTTGTACAAAGTTGTAGGAGCTTTTCTCGAAGGTTGTTGGAGAACTTCTCCAAATTTTTAATTAAACTTCTCCAAAGTTCGTTGGCCGTTTGCAATGTTCTTATAAAAAATCTTCAAAGTTCTTTTAAAATAACTTCAAAATTCTTGTAGAACTTCTCCGAAATTTTGGGATAACTTCTCCAAGGTTGTTGGAGAACTTATCCAGATCTCTAAATTTGTCCAAGAACTTGTACAAAGTTGTTGGAGATCTTATAGAGGGTTGTTGGAGAATTTCTTCAAATTTTCAATAAAACTTCTCCAAAGTTCTTTGACCGTCTGCAAAGTTCTTGTAGAAAGTCTTCAAAGTTGTGGTATAACTTCTCCAAAGTTGTTGATCAACTTGACCAAAATTATTGAAGAATTTCTTCAAATTTGTTGGAGAATGTCTTTAAAGTTGTTGTAAAACTCCTCCAAATTTAATGGAGAACTTCCAAAAAGCTGTTTAAGAAGCTCATGATTTTCGTTTAGTGCTAACGTAAGAACTGCAGTACACTCATGAAAACGCATCACGAGATTGGACACAACACTGTTTAAGAACTTCTTAAAATGTTTTCAAACACTAGTCCAAAGTGTTTGGAGAACATCTCCAAAGTTGTTGGAGACCGTCTGCACAGTTGTTGAAGAACTTCTCTAAATATGTTCGTGAACTTCTAGAAATCTGTTGAAGAATTTCTCCATATTTTTTTTCAAAAACCTGTCCCAAGTCTGCAAATTTGTACAAAGTTCTGAAAGAACTTCTTCAACTTTATCAAAGAGCTTGACCAAATTTTTAGAACTACTCCAAAGTTGTTAGAAAACTTCTCCAAAGCAAAGTTGTAAGGAAACATCTCCAAAGTTCTTTGACCGTCTGCAAAGTTCTTGTAAAAAATCTTCAAAGTTCTTTTAAAATAACTTCAAAATTCTTGTAGAACTTCTGCAAGGTTTTGGGATAACTTTTCCAAGGTTGTTGGAGAACTTGTCCAAACTTGTTAAAGAACTTCTTCAAATTTGTTGGTGAATGTCTTTAAGGTTGTTGTTAAACTTCTCCAAATTTGATGAAGAACTTCTACAAAGCTGTTGTAGACCTTCTCATTTTTTTACTAGAACTAAGTAAAGTATTTGGATAACATCTCCAAAGTCTTTGGAAACCGTCTGCAAAGTTGTTGTTAATTGTCTTCAATGTT
Organism: Aedes koreicus; assembly: GCA_024533555.2. Taxonomy (NCBI): domain Eukaryota; kingdom Metazoa; phylum Arthropoda; class Insecta; order Diptera; family Culicidae; genus Aedes; species Aedes koreicus. The sequence continues at coordinate 125,887 of JAHHFK020001972.1, read as the reverse complement.
CTTGTAAAAATACTTCAAAGTTCTTTTAAAATGTCTTCAAAGTTCTTGTAGAACTTCTGCAAAGTTTTGGTATAACTTCTCCAAGGTTGCTGGAGAACTTGTCGAAAATTCTTGAAGCACTTCTCAAATTTCTTAGAGCATACCTTTAAATTTGTTGTAAAACTCCTCTAAATTTGATGGAGAACTTCTAAAAAGCTGTTTAAAAACCGCTCCATTTTTTTTTCAAAAAATAGTCCAAAGTCTTCGAAGAACATCTCCAAAGTTATTGAAACACGCCTGCAAAGTTGTAGCAGAACTTCTCTAAATTAGTCCAAGAACTTGTACAAAGTTGTTAGAGATTTTATCAAAGGAAGTTGGAGAGCTTCTCCATTTTTTTAATAAAACTTCTCCAAAGTTCTTTGACCGTCTGCAAAGTTCTTGTAAAAATCTTCAAAGTTCTTGTAGAACTTCTTCAAAGTTGTGGGATAGCTTCTCCAAAGTTGTTGAACAACTTGACCAAAATTATTGAAGAATTTCTTCAAATTTGTTGGAGAATGTCTTTAAAGTTGTTGTAAAACTCCTCCAAATTTAAAGGAGAACTTCCAAAAAGCTGTTTAAGAAGCTCATTATTTTGGTTTAGTGCTAACGTAAAAACTGCAGTACACTCATGAAAATGCATCACGAGATTGGACACAACACTGTTTAAGAACTTATCCATTTTGTTTTCAAACACTAGTCCAAAGTCTTTGAAGAACATCTCCAAAGTCTGCAAAGTTGCGGAAGAACTTTTCTAAATTTCTCCAAGAACGTGTACAAAGTTGTTGGTGATTTTCTCCAAAGTTGTGGAAAAACTTCTCCAATGTTGTAAGAAAACTTCTTCAAGGTTCTTTCACCGTCTGTAAAGTTCTTGTAAAAAACCTTCAAAGTTATTTTAAAATGTTTTCAAGCTCATGTAGAACTTCTCCAAAGTTGTGGGATAACTTCTCCAAAGATGTTGTCCAAAATTGTTGAAGAACATCTTCAAATTTGGTGGAGAATGTCTTGTTGTTGTTGTTGTTGTGAAACTTCTCCAAACTTTAAGAAAACCGTCTACAAAGCTGTTGAAGAACCTTTCCAATTTTTTCAAAAACTAGTCCAAAGTGTTTGAATAACATCTCCAAAATTGTTGTACATCGTCTGTAAAGTTGTGGTAGAACTTCTATAAATTTGCCCAAGAACTTGTACAAAGTTTTCGGAGATTTTTTCCAACGTTGTTGGAGAACTTGTCCAAAATGGTTGAAAAACTTCTCAATTTCTTGGAGAATGTATTGAAAGTTGTTGTGAAATTTCTCCAAATTTGATGGTTAACTTCTAGAAAGCTGTTGAATAACTTCTCCATTTTTTCAAAAACTAGTCCAAAGTCTTTGGAGAACATCTCCAAAGTTGTTGGAGACCGTCTGCAAAGTTGTGGAAGCACTTCTCTAAATTTATCCAAGAACTTGTAGAAATTTGTCGGAGATTTTCACCACGGTTGTTGGAGAACTTTTCCAAAGTTTCTAGGGAACTGACTATAAAAGGTTGGAGAACATCTTCAAAGTCATCTGAGAACATTTCCAAAGTCATCAGCGAACTTCTGGCAGGTCGTTAAAGAACATCCCAAAAGTCGTTGAAGAACTTCTGCATATTTATGGGACTACTTCCCATAGTTTGTTCAAGAACAAAGTTGTTGGAGAATTTCTCCAAAGTTACTGGGGACCTGTTCTTGGAGAACTTCTTCAAACATGTTGGAGGACTTCACCAAAGTTGTCGAAGAACCTTATCAAAATTCTTATAAAATGTGTGTGCTCTTCAGTCCATCTTCCACTCGCTGGCAGTAGCATTATGAATAAAACCGTTTTGCAACCATTTTTTTTCAGAATGTATGCTTGCAAAATGATTATATCCTGAAGTTAGAAGATGACATCGCATCTCTATAAGCATGTTTCAGTCAAAATTCAAAATTTTCCCGACAAAATTTAAGGTTCTTGTGAAATGTCTCCAAAATTCTCGTAAAATGTCTTCAAAGCTCCTGGATAATATTTTCGCAGTTTTGCCGAACTTCTTCAACGTTCTTGTTGGAGAACTTCTCCAAATTTTTCGGAAAACTTCTCCAATGTTCTTGAAGAACGTCTACAAAGTTCTTTGTGGACATCTCCAAAGTTCTTTGAGAACATCTCCAAAGTTTCTCTTCAGTTATTTAGGAATTCCTCAAAAGTTGTTGGAGAGCTGCTCCAAAGTTTTTGGAGAACTTCCTCAAATGTTTTAAAGAACTTGTTCAATGTTGTTGGAAAACCAAAGTTGAACTTTCTAAACAATTTGTTTAACGATGCCAGAGAACTTCTCCAAAGTTTTTAAAAAACTTGTCCTACTGGAACCTTGTCAAGAGTTGCTGAAGAACTTTGTTGAAGAAATTCGCCAACATTTTTGGAAAATTTCTCCTAAGTTTTTCTTCAAACCTCTATGAAGTTTCTGGAAAACTTCTCTGAAGTTTCTAGAGAACTTCTCTGAAGTTCTTATGGAATTTCTCTGTTGTTCGTTGATATCTTCTAAAGTGTTTATGAAACTTTTCTGAAGTTGTTGCGGAACTTCTCTGGAGTTCTTGCGGATCTACTCTGAAGCTTTTACGGAACTTCTCTGACGTTCTCGCAAAACTTATTTGAAGTGCTTGCTGAGCTTTTCTGAAGTTCATGCGAACCTTCTTTAAAGTTCTTGTGGCAATTCTTTGTTGTTGTTGGAGAACTTCTCCGAAGTTATTAAAAAAAAACTTCTCAGAAGTTTTTGGAAAACATTTCCAAAGTTATAGTAGAATAGTTATAGTCTCTTCCGTTCAATGTTATTGGAGATCTTCACCAAACTTAAGCGTTGCGGAAGAATTTGTCCAACTTGTCAAAAGTGGTTATAGAGTTTTTGAAAAGTTCTCCAGTAATGTTGGATAAGTTGAAGAAATTCGCCAAAGTTTTTGAAAATTTCTCCAAAGCTTTTCTTCAAACTTCTACAAAGTTCCTGGAGAACTGGTCTGAAGTTTCTGGAGAACTTTTCTGCTATTTCTATGGAATTTCCCTGTTGTTTTTCGAAATCTTCTCTGAAATTCGTGCGGAACTTTTCTGCAGTTCTTATGGGACTTATCTGCAATTCTTGCATAACCTTTCTGATGCTCTTGCGGAAATTCTTTGAAATTTTTATGAAACTTCTCTGAACATTTCTGAAGTTTGCGGAACGTCTCTGAAGTTCTTGTGAAACTTCTCAACAAATTTTACGGAACTTCTCTGAAATTCTTGCCAAACTTCTCTGAAGTTCTTGAGAAACTTCTCTGAAGTTCTTCCGAACCTTCTCTGAGGTTCTTGTGGAACTTCGTTACAGTTTTTTGCAGAACTTGCCTGAAGTTCTGATAGAACTTCTCTGATGCGCTTTTTTTTTTTGTTGGGGCGTAGAATCACTGCGTCCACTGAGTTGAACTTTTGTGGTAGTGGTAGTGGATGCGCTTGCAGAACTTCTTTGAAAATTCTCTGTATTTCTCGCGGAATTTCTCTGTTGATTGTCGAAATCTTCTCTGAAATGTCCGCGGAATTTTTCTGGAATTCTAGCGGAACTTCTCTAAAGTTCTTCCCTGACGTTCTTGTGGAGCATCTCTGAAGTTATTGCAGAACATTTCTGACGTATTTGTGGTACTTTCTTGAGGTTCTTGTAAAACTTGTCTGAAGGTCAAGCGGAACTTTCCTGAAGTTCTTGTGGAACTTCTCTGAAATTCTTCTGGACACCTCTGAAGTTCTTGTGAAACTCGTTAAGACTTATTGCAAAACCCGTTGAAAGTTCTTGTGGAATTTCTCTAAAGTTCTTGTGGAACTTCCCTGAAATCTTAACTTCTTTAAAGTTGTTGCGGAACTTCTTTGAAATTATTGCGGAATTTCCTTGAAAGTCTTTTCAAAAGTTCATGCATTGCATCTCAAAATTTCATGCGAAACTTCCCTGAATGTCATGCACATCTTCCTTGAAGTTCTTGTGGAGCTCCTCTGAAATTTTTATGGACACGGTTCTTGCAAACCCCGTTTTTGTGGAACGTCCCTGAAGTTCCTTGAACTTCCTTGAAATTAGCGGGGAACTTGCCTGAAATTCTTGCGGAACTTCTTTAAAGTACGGAACTTGTTTGAAATTATTGTGGAACTTGCCTAGAGTTCTTGTGCAACTTCTCAGAAGTTCTTGTGGCCCTTAAAGTTCTTTTAGCAATTCTTTCCATTAGGTAAACGAAAATTTCCTCTAGGATCTGTGAAACGCAAAAATTCTTCACAGTTGGCTGAGTGTACTTAATGAAGCCAATGATTAAGTTTATTCCAGTAAATATTTAAACATTAGGTAAATTAGGCCGGCCTACACATACTGACCATACTCCGTCATTTATTACATTTCGGCTTGCAAACCTTTTGTTGCGACCTCTTCTTCTTCCTCGTCCCACAACAAGCAACCGGTGGTGTTTCCGGGGGCTCCTGCCTCAGAATAGGAGCAAGAAGTCCACTGCTTCCACCACCTCTGTCCGACCCATGGCCATCATGGCCGCATTGCTTCAGAGGACACTCGGAATTCTTCTGTCTCCCGGGATAACCCGCCGGTCCACATGTCGGTCCACAGTTGCACCTACCTGAACAGACTGGCGGTGGTGAACCTGGGACGGCACCATCCCGCAGTTGTTGTCCACATCGATGCAGTGGACACTTTCCGTGACAACTTTCGCACAGTACACGATCGCCGGCGGCCAAGCGCATCAGGATCTCACTGGAATTTTCACCGTCCTGGGCTGCATGTTTGAGAATAAGCTGTTCGATCAATGTACTCGAATCCTCTGATGAACGCGGGGAGCGTTTTTCAGACTTAGGTTCTCGCATGTCTCGATAGCTGCGGCAAGCGGTACACGTGGAATTGTTGAAGTCCGTCGCCGTCGAGAAAGTTCGGCAGGATTGTTGTTCCGAATACTGCGTAGAATCACTGACGAGCAAACTGGCCGGGAAGAAGGCACGGGATGAGTCCGTCGTCGTTGCAACGCACTTATCGGCGGTTGTCTTCTCCTCCGGCGGGTAAGGGTTGTAGTGTTCCTGAGATCGCTGGCAGCTGCAACGATGAAACTGATCCGTGTTGATTGGCTGAACGTGGTTTGAGCTGCGGGCAAGGTCATTGATCTGATAGATTTGAAGTTTACGTTTTAATTCCGCAACCAACCGCCGAAGACGATCGCGATCGGGGTAGTTGGAAGAGTCGTAGTAATGGCCGCATATTCGGTTTATGTTGCAGTCGGAGAAGTCTCCGGAAGTAATTATTTCCTGCGTCACATGATACAGGAATTGGGAAAGTTCACGTTCGACGTCGGCCATGCTGGAACTGGGGATGGATATAATGTCTAGTTTGATTTTGGAATACGCTACTTACATTTCATCCGTTTGTAAATTTTGTAGCACTAGAATTTTGATAGTTGTCCAAATTCATATTTCAATTATTTACATTTCAATCAGCCTCTTCGTACAATCATGACAGTTCACTGTTGGTGCTTTTTGCAATGCCTACTACCTTAACGTTGTGTCCATTCTAATCGGTCGCTTTTATCTTTCCATTCTGCAGGTGCCGACAATTGGGGTCTCAAGCGTCACCTCAACACCCACACGAAACCGTTCGTCTGTATGTTGTGCGACTACAAGGCGGCCCGGTCGGAGCGCCTGGCAACGCACGTCTTCAAGGTCCACAACAAAAAAGCCTGCAACAAGTGCAACTACTTCGCCGAGGATCAAGATCAACTCAACACCCATCAGATAGAAGCGCAGTAAGTATCTCACGTTCGCCTGCGTGCGTCTAACTAACTCCTAGTCTAGTAAGACCCCCGTCAAGTACTAACCTATAAACATCGAAAATTTGAATGTCCCTAGCCCTAACGAAGCAAGCAAGCCGGCGAAGACTACGGTCGTCGGTGGAACGATTAACAGCCCCGCCGTGGTGGCCACCTCTACCACCAGCGGAACGGGCAACGTGTTACGCAATCTAGGAAATACCTTTGTTCCGAACAATATCCACGGGAACGGCAGTGGGAACTCCTTCGGGTGAGCAGACGTTTTTTGGTTTGAACATTTTCGTGTAGTTTTGGAAGCACTTTCGTTGGCAATTTGCCATGATCGCAACTATGTGTAGACTATTTTCGATTACGTTAGGTTCGAAATTCATTGTTATGCGAAACTCGTGTCTTCAACCCATCGTCTAACCAAATTAATAATTTAAAGAAATCGTTCCCCATCTCTTTGAAAATATCATGCCTTGCCTCACGCAACCTCCAAACCATTTGACGAACCAGGACGACGACAAACCACACCAACATCTATCACACGATAACGACCTCTGCCACGACGGGGAACATTCTGACCAACAGCAACGCGTCCAACCTGATCGATACCATCAATGCCCATCTGGCGCAGACGGCCAGCAACAATATCGGAAGCAACGGTGTAGGCGGTGGAGGCGGTGGTAATGTCATTTCGGGAAACGGCATAGGTGGAGGGGTAACGCAGGTGACCATAAATGGCCCTCAACACCACCTCCACCAGCAACAACATCAACAACAACCTCCTACTCCTCACCATCAGCCACTGCAGCAACCTCAGCAGCAGCAGCAGCAGCAGCAGCAACAACAACAAACAACCCACCACTGGATAGCGAAGGTCAATCGGAAACGGGGAGCTGAACTCCTCTACAGCTATCTGGAGGCGGACGGAAGTGACTCGGAAGATTATGCCCGGTAAATTTGAAAGCGTTTGAGTTCCGGATGGTTTCGTTTGTTTTCGGTTCACTGCTCAGTCGAGTTTTACGTTGGTTGTTATTGTTTTGTTGGGTTTTAATGTTTTCGGTTTCTTTCTTTTTTTTTGGATTAGATTGATTAGAGTTGGTTTGAGTAAGTGTTTTGTTTTGAGTAACTTGTTCAACTGTTCGCTTCATTTGTTTGGTATTCGTTATCAGTGGGAATGTTCTGAAAGAAGTTTCCAGGGTAGTTCTAGTTATCGGAAGAATTCTGAGAAGAACTTCAGGTGGGAGGGGGGGGGGGTCTTAAAATACTTTGCAACCCCTAAATGGAACTGAAAGAAAATTTGAATTTCTAATCAGAGTTATTCCTGAGACTAAACTCTTTGAAAATTCTTTGGAAATGAAGATGAGAAATACGTCTCATAGTAACCAAAGCTGAATGTTTTGAGATTTTTTGGTGGATTCCTTTATTAAGAGATTATAGGCTGTCCTAAAAATTATTGTACCACCCAAGAAATTCTTCAAGTAAATGTTAGCGTAGTTATAAGATGTATAGTATCCTGCTGCCAACTTCGCGCAAATTAAAAATTCAGCTAAATGTGGGGCTTATTACGGTTTTCACTTCCCGGTGAAAACGAAGTGAAAACAAAAATATCTTATTACAAATGTCACCCACGTGAAAAAATATGAAAGGTGGCAATTCGAATGAACTCGGTGTTATTATGGTTACCACGGTACCATCAAAAACTGAAAAAAGTGACGAAAACCGTGTATGTTTTTGAGGGCTACCTCGATTTTCACTTCATTATCACTTTCACCTCACGGAGTATATTTTGATCATAGTGATACCAGTTATAGCATAAAAAGAGTCAGGTGATGTGTAAGTGAAGTGAAAGTGAAGGTGACAACCGTAATAGGCTCCTTTGATAACTTATGGTCTTTTTACGTGTGTTTTTAGCCTCTTCTCTTATACTCTTCGCTTTTTGGATGAAGCTTTTTGAAGAATTTAGCTGTATGTGCAAAACGCATGCATTAAAAAGAAGAGAAAATTTGCATTGAAAAAATGGACTTTTCTCGGATGGTGATAAAAAAAAGCTAAGACAGATAATTGCTTTTGATAAATTTCCCATGGAAGGTAATTATTTAAGCTTACTTGCAAAAAAATTCTACGCCCTTGCGAGCGGCCTTCCGGCAGTTAACCGGAACATTCGCCATAGCAGACGAAAACATGCGTGTAGGCATGTTTTTGAGCTCTTTCTTCGTTTTATTTATCAATTCCTCCTCAGCTTTCGCGACAAAATTGTTGGAGTAGATCTAACGCTTCAGGTTGGCCCAGAAATTCTCGATGGGGCGTAGCTGGGGGACGTTGGGCGGGTTCGCCGACTTGGGTACCACATCGATATTCAGCCGCTCCATCTCCTCCAACGATCGCTTCGAGTAGTGAGCCGACGCCAGATCCGGCCAGAACACCGCGTCTTCGCCCTTATGGTATTTCTGATGAACGACGCAACTTCCGGCAGGCATTTCGTACTACAAAAGTTCCCCGTTCACGGCCAGTCCGGAGCGAAAGAAGAGCGGCTTTGACATCCCCTTCTTGCCGATTGTCAGCCACAGCAGCACCTTCTTGGGGAACTTGGTGTGTGAAATGAACTTCGTGGGGAAGTAAAATACGAAGTGCCCTGCCAGTCGTTGCCATCCAGCATGAGATAGGTCTCGTCGTCCATCACCACCGCCGCGTCGCGATTCACCGGGAAAATAGAGTTGACCATCTTATTCAGCCGCTGCCGCTGCGTCATTGCCTGCTGCTCCGAAACCAGTGGACGCGACTTCCGCTTCCTGACATGTATGTTCATGTTCGCCAGGTACTTTTTCGCTGTTTGGCCGGTTGACCCGACCTCCCGGCCAAGCGTACGCAGCTATGTGGCCACTTTTCCCTCGCTCTTCCTCTTCAGCATCCTTTGGAGCTTCTTGTCGCTCAGGGTCGTCGGACGACCGGAACCGGGCTTTCTTTCGATGCTCTGATTGTTGTCTAATAGTGCCAAGATGTTGTAGATACCGGAACGGGCGTATCCGGCGTCCACAAAGTGCCGTACGATGCCGTTCTTGACGCGCCGGGGTGCACACTTCTGAACTGAGTTGCTTCACTGTTTTTGCCATCACGGTTAGAGTTCGACTGATAGAGCTGTCAAATTTTGTCTGACTCATGGGTTACGATGATTGATGCTGCATGGGTAGTTTCGTGAGTGAGGGTGAAAGTAAACCCATGAAAAATCGGCAATTTTTGTCCATTTTTTTAAGTGCAAACGTCAGACAATTTTCATTGATTTCTGTATTAATTCATCATTTCACAGAAATGACTTACGGCAGTTGGCCGGAACTTTGCCGTAGCCGTCGAAATAAAAAAAAAAGATGTTGGCATACTCTTGAACCCTCTGGTCGCCTTAGGGTATCTTCAACGATGGTCCAAATTGTGGTTTGGATTTATTTGCATAGACTAAACGCAAAAAAAAATCGCTGCACCGGTGATGTAAATTTTGTTTTATACCGGATCTATTTTGCATCATTTTAAATCTGGTATATGTTTTGATCTATTCTTGCAACAATTTGGAACAAGAAAAATGCCGTTCCAAAACACTACACGCTACTTGATAATACCAATTAATGAGTAAAATCAACTTTATTGAGTATATTCTGAGGTATATTTATGAGCCAAAAACGGCCCCTTTTGGCGCGGATGATGCTGGCGCCGAACAGAAAGTTGTGTTGCTCGCTTCGGTTGCTGATAATTGCTTCAAGTTGGGATAATTGCCTTTTTGTTTCATTCCTGAATAACGAATGGTTCTCTTAGTTTTTACAGCCACTGCATTTTGCGGAAACCCAACAAACATCGGTGTTGAATTAGAGCTTGTTCAAGCAAATTTGGAGAAGCTATTCAGCTGTTTCTTCTAGAATAGCTGAATAGCTTCTCCAAATTTGTTTGAACAATCTCTAATTCAACCCCGATGTTTGTTGGGAAACGCTGACTAGTTGTGGATTTTACGAAAAAATACCACCGAATTTTGTGGCAAACTCCGATTCCGAATAGTATTTTGATTGCACGGAAATGAAAAGTAATAAAATCTTCAAAGTAAACAATCAGTTTATTGATGGAATGGTCATGATTAGCACTCGCTCATAAAGCTCATAAAGATAAATTTTAGAGAAGCCTGTTGTACATAGAAACTTGCAGCTGGTTCACCGGGGATCAGGATATTCAGGCTTTCCTTCTGGGGAAGAGGATACATTTTACCATGGCAGTTTTGATAAGTTTTCCCTAGGATTCCGATGATATTGAGAGATTAATAAGAAAATTAATTACGTTTTCACTTGGAAAAATATGGCGACCGCTTTGCTTCCATGACGTAAAATTTATTCAATTTTAGGTAAATAATAACGTCCAATATTCGAAAGTGAACATAACCCACATGTCAGTAAAAATTACTGTTTATTATCGTTTAATTTTGCCGATATTTTGGGTATTGTCAACAATACCTAATTTTAGGTAAAATAAATACCTAATTTTAGGTATTCTCATCTTAGCGTGTGGACGGTTGGCACCACCAACAATCAATATGCAACTAGCGATTTGAAATTGGTTCACTGTTGTAGAACCCCTTGGTCCGAAGTACACCTTGAAGCCAGCACCTAACTATACATATTTGCGCCTTTGTTTTGATTTGCTGTGTTATTTTGACAGAATATTTGAGAGTGTGTTCGTGTGAGTTCATTATTAGGGGCATATTATTAAGCTTGGGACCGATGTGCTAAGCCAAGAAAAAAATCGTATTTGTTCGGGACCTACTGGTCTTAGAGTTAGTCTATGGCACCACCCCATAAAAATTTGACAGCTGTGAAATTTCCCAATCGGCCGACGAAATCGGGTTTCTTCGATGTCGGTATATTACCCAAGTAACACCACTTATCATATTCATGTTAATAATACACGTTTTAGACCAAGCTCATGTTGTTTCTCTAACGTCAATACCATAATTTCATACACGCATATAACCGAAAAAGCGCAATAAATGTGGCATTTTTTAATATCTTTTAGGTCATACCAGAGGTTTTGTAGAACATCTATAAGACAAATATTATGTTCTATGGATGCTTCCAACAGCATACTTATAACATTATGATATGTTTTGTCAAAGCAAGCACGGTATGAACAAATATAAACAAGATTTTTTAATGGCGAAACTATATCGTAGCTAATCGTATTTTACCCGTTGAAGATGATTGTTTATAACTTTTTCAAATAGGAAATTAAAAGTGCTTTACGCATAGAAGATGTATCAAAATTGTATATGCGGCTCAAGGTTAGCAGTGCAACTTTCAGTTTTACCTTCCCCAATTTCATGCGCCATCGATTGGATTAAAAAACGTAGAAGGTACCCCGAATAAATTATTGAATTTTAGTGAGATTTCTTTATATAATTCACAAAAACCAACATGGCGATTTTCCAATTCTACAGGCCTACAGTACAAGTCTACAGTATGGGTAAAAACATTAGCAACACATTTGATTTTCAAATGTTCTTTTTTTCTTTTCTGCGTGCTGTGAAATTGAACTGAATAATGTCAGTATGAATGAAGCTACATCTCAAAAGACTCCCCAACAAATTAACCGTAACAATTTATATAAAAAAATACTAAACAATCTCCCAAACTGTTGCTTTAGGTTACATTTGAACCAACCCTATGCCCAATTTGGCTTCTATTTGAATCAGTGAGTGGCATCACAATCTTACATTTAGGTAGTGTTTTTTTTTATTCCAGTATTTAAAAAAAAACATATTTTCAGCCGTCACTGTATTGGATTCACAATCTATTCTGAATAATTTCACTATTGCATGAGGATGTTAAAAACATGTTTAAAATTCATCTTGAATGCAACCTATTATCATATTTACAAACATCTAGTATACACGCTATTTCCAAACAATCCAAAATTAAATACGTTTGACTCAAATCAGTCAAAAGTATGGATACTCAAAAGTGAGTAAAGATAGTTCGTAGTGGTAAGATGACAAACAGTCACCGATGTTTTAAAGAAGTAAAATTTAAGTTGATCGAACAAACATAGAACAAACATGTGTTCGCTGTTCTGGTACCACGTTTGAACCTAATATGTGTGGAAAAACATCCTCAAAACTTTTTCAAGACCAGACATGTTTGGTATTTCATCCTCACGACTTTTTTACAACAAACTTCTTATATTCTTGTCAAAAAAGATGTTTCTGGTGTTACTTGGGTAGTCTACCGACTTAATTACTTCGTATCAGTGGGTGTATTTCGTTGGTATATTAATTGGTGAACTAAACCTTTTTTAGTCTAAGTAATTTGGTACCAAATTAAATCGGTTGCTAAAATAATTTGATGTACACACTTAGATTTTTTTACAGAAATCTGTAAAAGTTTACCGAATTCTCAACAGCTGAACGTTCGGTAATCCAATTTAACGGATTTCGGTAAAATTTTACCGAAATCCGGTATTTTTTTACAGATAACTGTAAAATTTTACCGAAATCCGTTAAATCGGATTACCGAACGTTCAGCTGTTGAGAATTCGGTAAACTTTTACAGATTTCTGTAAAAAAAATCTAAGTGTGTACATACTCGTTGGTCGTCAGTCCTCCATCATGATATTCTTTGAAGCCACAGCACCGTATCCTTCTTCAGATTGCCCTTGTTTTCGAAATAAAGCCTCCTCAGCTTCACTCTCATTTAAATGCTTTCGGTAAATTTCGTCATATTCTTTCATTTTCTGTTCCATTTTTCTCTTTTCTCCAAACACTTCAGCTACTAGCCATTATAACTAAACTTTCTTACAGAATAAAATATAGAATAATCTACAAATTCAACCAAATCAATGTTGTAACAGAAAAAACACCAACACAATAAATCGCTGCATCTGATACTATTATGTTGGTAAAAATATATTTTAGCCCATTCACTCAAAAACAAATCTAAATTTTATAATAAATATTGCAATTAAATCGAGTTATATGCATCCCGATATAGTCAACTATTTTAACAACCGATTTAATGTGGTACCAAATTACTTAGACTAAAAAATGTTTAATTCACCAATTAATATACCAACGAAATACACCCAAGTAATTAAGTCGGTAGACTAATATACCGACATCGAAGACACCCGATTTCGTCGGCCGATTGGGAAATTTCACAGCTGTCAAATTTTCTACGCACGCTAAGACTCAATTACCCATAAAAAGGTAATTGTTTCACCCATATATGGGTAACTGATGCAATACTCATAATATGGGTAAATTGTACTCACAAAAGTGGGTCAACTTCACTTACAATTTGAGTTAAGTGATATTACCTAAATATGAGTAAATGCATATTACCCATATTTGGATGAAAAAATAAACATTGGCAGTTCGTAAGCTTCATTGGATCGAGTAGGTTGGTTATTATTCCATCTTGCGATTCAACAGATTGAGGTCCATTACGAAAGTTGGAATTGCGTAGTAGAAGATGGAAGAACTTAAAAAAAACATTTGGATCCGGATTCGTTCCGAAAATTGAGCGGTGAGAAGGTTGTGGCAGAGTTGTGACCTTGGAATTGTACAGAGAATACACTACGATGAGAGGGAGTGGGAGGAATCACAACATCTGAAAAAGTAATGCCGTTCTTGTTTTTTTTAACCTGATGGGTTGTTTTGATCAACTGTTAGTCATTTCTTTTTAATCACTTCTCAGCAATATTTGTATTACTTGCTATGGAACAAACAATCAGCAGTTAGTCCAATTGCTATAGTAGTAGTATAATTGAAGCACAGAGAAATCCATATCCATATCCATATTTGCGTCTAATTTCAATATAAGGTTTTAGATTTACCTATATTTGCGTGAAATTTACTTTAAATTGGTTACCCATAAATAAGTAAACATTACCTATATTGTTAGTTAACCATGTGTACTCAAATATGGGTAAAGCGACTTTACCCATAAAATGAGTATGTGCACTTTTCCGCGATTATGAGTAAAGTTCACTCATATTTAAGTAAACTGATCTTAGCGTGCCCCAACAAACAAACACACAAAAAAAAAAAAACAAAAAAAAAAATTTAATCAAAAAAAAACAACCACCCACAAAACCCCAAAAACAACAATTAAAAAAAAAAAAAACCACAACCACCAACAATTTCCACCCACCAAAAAAGCGTTTATTTTACCAGCCTGCGATAGACAACCATGTTGCCGTTGATACAATATGAGGTCTCTCAAATATACCACAAATGTTGAAGATTTTACCATAAACGTAGTAAATTTGACTGAAATTTCATGGTAGTTTTGAAGATAGGCATACTCGGGTAAACACGGAGAAAAAAGTATAATTCAATCAATAATATTTCATCTAAAATCAACTATATTGTTGCATTTATTTTTCGATAACCCATGTGCATGATTGTAACAATCATACATTTCAAGTTGATTCAACTATAGTATGCTTGAATCAACTTCAGAAAAATATGCTCGATTCAACTATACGATGGTTATGTCGAAAAAAAATATTGTTGATATTTTGACATTTGGCTTTCAGTGCCAGTAAAATCAACCATGATTATAGTTGAACCAACTGAATAACAATAGTTGGTTTGAATATGCTTGGGGTCAGTTCGTTTTTGTTTTCTTAATGGGATTTTCGGATCCAAAATTGTTTGAATGAAAATGCAATTAAATACATCACATAATTTGCGATTGATTTATGACCGATTTTATTTCATATTTTTATTGTTTCAGTTATAGTACTGTTAAGCTCAACAAAGTTACACAGAAATTTTCTACTATAAATCTTCCTCTTTTGGATCGATTAATCAGCAATAGCGATGTCCAACGACTTCGTGGCTGATTCCTCAGAGCAGTTTTTGAAGGCTCTAGAATGCTCGTTGTTGGTGAATTTATGTTTTTCAAAGGAGTTGTAACCGGACACAAACCCTGTAGGAATTTAATGTTTTAATTTATTTGTTATACAACCTGCCGTTCACGTTACCATTTAACAGCGCCACTTGTTTAGGCCATCAATGCACCTTGTTCTGTCAGCTAGTAATGGCGAGGGCAGGAGAGCCTCTACTTCCTCGCGCTCAATGATCATAAGAGCTGGAATATCGTAGCCATTTGCTGAAAAAAAAAACAATTATTGTACAATTATCGAATTATTACAAACAATACTCACTTATGAAAACCTCAATTGCTGATGCTGTTACTTGGAATGATTTTAATAACTGAACTAATTCTTCATCTACCACAAACTCAGAAATAACTTCCTCCGAATATGTTTCCTCGTCGGACGCCATGGTGAACTTTAAAGCGAACTGAAAACCCGCAGGTTGTTGTTTCTATATTTTTGTATAGTTGCTTCAAGCATACATACTGGTTGGAATTATAAAATTTTTGTTTTGATTTAACCCTATAACAGATGTGTAAGATGATGGCTCTATTAACTATGAAGTATGATTGAATCATTTCAAAATTTGCTTTGAGCTAAATTTATTTTGTGGTTGTTTCAAAAATGTGTTTATTGTAGGTATCAACTATCGAGATTGTTATTTCAATCCCCCGTCATTTCTTTCCGTGAAATGATAGTTTTTTTTTTTGTGTATATTTTTTTTTTTTTTTTTTTCTAACCCCCGCGGGGTTGGAAAGAAAAAACCCCCCTTTAGATTTTAATTATATTTTTTGTTCGACCCCCCCCCAGAAAAAAAAGGTTGATTGAAAAAAAAAAAGGTTATGTGGAAAAAAAAATTGTTGATATTTTGACAGTTGGCTTACAGTGCCAGTAAATTCAACCATGATTATAGGTGAACCAATTGGATAACAATGGTTGGTTTGAATCTCGGTTTGAATATGCTTGGGGTCAGTTAATTTTTTTTACTGAATGGGATTTTCAGTTACAAAATCGCTTTAATGAGAATTCTTCTTTCGAGTTCCATTTGACTTTATTTCTGAACGCGATCGACTATTTTGATCAAACTTGCACCAGTTGTTCCACCACACCACCACTGTCAAAGATTTTCGATTTGCAACATTAGAGGCGTGCTAGCGGCGCGCGAGGGGCGTACCAATTTATTTTTAGTCAGCCTTTACTGTAAAGTATCGTTAAAAACAATTCGGTTTCTTATTAGCTTGTCAATACCGTTTGATGATTCTGTTGATTTATCCGGATCTTTGTTAATTTTAAGTTGCCACCCTAACCTCTTCAAATGTCTGGGTTTTATTTACCACAGTTCAAACATGTCTAACTCGTGAAAATTTCTCTCCCTAATTACAGCTTACTCAACATGCAAGCGGTAGGCCGTAACAAAGCTTCCGTCACGCAGGATTTTCATAATGCGGGAGGCGGAAACCAACAGCACAGCAACAGTAGCAGCAACAGCAGCAGCAGCAGCAACAGTACCAACATGCTGTCACTTCTGGTGGCAGCATCTTCGTCGGCATCGTGCTCGCCAACGTATGCGTCGCCATCGTCACCGTCGTCGCCAACGGAAACGGCCGCTACTGGTTGCTCCACAATGCAACAGCATCAACCTGTCAAGATTCCCATGGCCGCTAATGGGATGGCAATGGCCAACCTGACTGAGGAGCATCTCTCTTTGCTCCAACTATTGGCCACTGCCGCCGTTGCTCAACAACATCTGCAGCAGCAGCAACAACAACAACAGCAGCAACAGAAGGCGACGTCGACAACGATTAGCACTTCGCCTCCCGCGAATCATCCTCACCAACAACAACAACAGCAACAACAACAGCAGCAGCAACAACTACCGAACAACCACCACCATCACCAGAATAGTACAAACCACTCGGCCAGCGATCCCGTGAACAAGCGACGTCGTAAAAGTAGCTCCCGGAACGATAAGGAAAATCTGGTCCAGCGCCATCCGGCCGTCGCCAGTGGCAAGGTTATCGATCTTACCACCACCAATAGCGCCGCGACCGGTCCAGCCGAAAACGGAATTGAACGGAACAACAACAGCAGCAGCAACAATAACAATAGTACCGTTAACAATAAGAATATAAACGAAACTATTTTTGATAGAGCGTATAAGAAACCGTACAATATGTTTTTAAAAAATGCATTCAGCAAGCCTACTTCGATCGTCGAGAAAGTCGACAAGATCCCCAGAGACGAAAACTTTTCACTGAGCGAGTTCCTTCGCAACCACCAGGAAGTCTCGATCAGTTCGCTGTCGTCGACGAACAAGGCCCGGGCCAACGACGACGACGTGATCTTCATCAAAGAGGACGCTCGACTTGGCCGTAAGCAGCAGCTACCCCGGCGAAAACTGCCGACGGAATCGGAACTTATTGCCTCGCGGACAACACAAGGCACCGATCAGCAGCAGATCGGTGACATCCGAGATAAGCACATGATTCGGCTGATCACGCGGAAGCTGTGCTGCCGGATCTGCCAGAACCAGCAACGACTGGAGCATATGGACAACTGTCACTACCACACCAAGACGTCGCTGATATTGCACAATCGCTGGCGCCACGGACGGTCAACGGCGGAGCAGTGCAAGCTGTGCCAAGCAACGTTCGACCGGAAGTACAAACTCATTCTGCATCAACGATTGCGTCACTCGAAGAAGGGGAAGTTGGCGCTTAAAATCCATTTCAATAAGTCGTCCAATGCCGACAAGAAGAGCGCCAGCAAGAAAAAACCACAAAAGCAGCAGAAGGAACGGAAACGGAAGTCCAAAAGCCGATCCGGTAGTTACAAACGACGCAAGTAGATGTGGTAGATGTAAAGATTTTGAACTTTTTTTTTCTGTTGTGTACTAAAAGACGAAGGGTAGCTTTCTGTATTATACTGTGGTAGGAATGTTCGGAATCTACTAATCCGTAACGCACTACGATTGGACAGGTGAAACATATTTAGCAACTAGAGTAGAAACGAAACAGAGATTTGATGTGTGTTTTCGCACAAAATACTACTTTTACTTTAACTTTAAACATTTATAAAAATGCTTTATTTCATATCTTAAACTACGGAACCAGAACAAGCTCAATCCAACTTCAGTAGAAGGAGACAACAAAAAAAGGAAAAAGACAGAGAGATCAATCCCGATTCGGCTAAGCCAAGGCGTGCAATCTACTCCTAATAATTCTTACTACGAATGACTTACTTTTATCTCCACGCAGAAAAAAAAACGTACAAAAGTGTCGAACAAAGCTATATATTTTCTCGGAAGCATTTACAAAACCTGAATTATAGTCAACTCGCCATTTGCCATGCGCAGTCCAAAACTCAAAAAAAGGAAAAACGACAAAGTATATTATTTTGTTATTAGCGATTGCACCACGGTTTATCAGTTCGCTACATTAGAGGAACCGGTTATGTTTTTGGTTCGAATGATTTCTCTCTATCACATTCATTTGTTTTCGTTACGTACAAAACCATGTAAAGCTAAGGAAAAGTGCAGAATTTCAGTGAGAAACTCATAACAAAAGTGGAAATTAACGTGTCATAACAAAGATGTAGCGAGGTAGGAAAGAGAGAAAAACGTCACTGCAGACAAAAGAGAAGAAACACAAGAACATAATTGATTATTATTATTGCTATTATATATTATATATTGTAACAATCAACTGTATTGATCAATGTGAATTCTTAATAAAAGAAAAATCAACCAAATCGCGCAAAAAATTTTCTGAACTCTGGATGGGAAAATCCTGGAGGTCAATATCGAGGTCGGTGGAATATCACAGCCATATTTGCGTAACTTTGTCCAGTAAAAAACGGACTCAACATGTCCAGGACAAGCATTTCCATTTTTATGATTACAAGATGCACATAGTTACATTCAAGTAGTGCACTGCTGGGAGTAGCACTTTACAAATAGGGAGGGTGACCCCTCAAAAATATCCAAACATATACGTCGGATTAATGTCTCTTGGAAAGACGGAGCGAGGCTAGTGGAAATAGCTTGTAGTTTATTTATTTCTATTAATAAGTGCAGAGCTTGATTAATTAACGTGTGGTTTATTAGAAGTTTAGTTTCGGAATGCTTGTCAAAGAAGCCAAGATTGCTATGATGGAATTGTAACGATTGCTTGAATTGCTTGAGGCTGATTCTTCCAGAATCCAGGGACTTGGTGAATATATCAGCTAATTGGTCTTGAGTACTAACTGCCTCCAGTTGGATTCGTCCTTCAGCGATATGGTCCCTATACAGCCTCGGTTGTCTTCTAAAATTGTTACAGGTGTTTCTATGTTCCTTCACCTGCATGTCCTCCAGAATTCCAGCCAGCCGAAGGGCTTCAGCAGTAGCAGCAGTCAAAGCGATGTACTCGGATTCACTTGAAGAAATGGCCACGGTAGTTTGTTTTTTACTACACCATGACACTGTGGATCCAAAAACCTTAAAGATGTATCCGGACACAGACTTCCGATCCTCGTTGTCAGCCGCCCAGTCAGCATCAGCAAATCCAACAAGCGGCGGAGCATCACTGCGGTGGAACGTCAGTATGGCGTTCGCACTTCCTTTTAGGTAATGGACGACTCTCTTCAAACATTGCCAGTGAGCTTCCGTTGGATTTTGTTGATATCGGCCCAGGTACCCTATTGAAAAACAGATGTCCGGACGAACGCTCAGCATTATATACATTAAGGTGCCTAACAGTTCTCTATAGGGTTCTCTTGTAGGTGTCCCCTCTCGTTGTAGTTTCAGTCCTTTTTCCATAGGCGACTTTGCGGGATTACATGCAGCCAATCCGAAATTGTTAAGAACCTTTTCCACGTGCGCCTGCTGTGAAAGCTGAAGAATTCCAGCTTGCCGGTCGTACGCGATCTTCATTCCCAGGAAATGATGTGCGTCTCCACAATCGGTCATGCAGAAAACAGTTAATAGTTGCTTCTTTAAACAAACGATGGATTCCAATTTCCTCCCCGCGATTAGTAGATCATCGACATACAGCACGATGTAGAGCTCAGTATCTTCATCGCTTCGGATATACAGGCAGTAATCATGACGAGATCGCCGGAAACCCAGCTTGATTAATTCGGTGTTGAATTTCTCATTCCAGCAACGCGGTGATTGCTTCAGCCCATATAGGGATTTCATCAGCTTACACATCATATTCGGTGGAGCCTGGACGCCTTCCGGGATTTCCATGTATATATCCTCCTTGAGATCTCCATCTCCACGCAGTTTTAACGTCCATCTGGTGAAAATGGAACTGCTTATGGACGCCTACAGCTAGCACGGTCCTGATGGTAGACAGCTACGCAACTGGTGCATAAGTCTCTTCGAAATCCACGCCGTGACGTTGCAAGTAGCCCTTTGCTACCAACCGGGCTTTCTATCGGGAAGTATGACCATCTTCAGATTTCTTCACGAGGAATACCCACTTGGATTTAAGGGGCTTCACACCACGCTGGCAGGACGTCAGCTCCCACACACCGTTTGCATTCATGGACCTAAGGGCAAATTTCTTCACCTCCGCTTAACTCATAAGCGGTGCTTACCCATACGCTTAAACATGGTTTAAGCTCTAAGCGGAGGTGAAGAAATTGGCCCTAAGTTCGTCATTGATAGCTTCCAATCAATTGGCTCGATCATCCCGTCTCTCTATGTCGCTGTAGCACTGAGGGGTATCTGTGAAATACGATCCACCGGAAGTTGCTCTGTAACCAGTGAAAAAATTCAACAACTTACCGGGGAGCCTGCGCTCTCGTTCGCTGCGCCTCAACGTCGGCTGTCCATCGGACTCGAGTTGTACTATTTGCGAAGGGAGCGCCCCAGTTTGATCCATCTCGAAAACGTTCCTGCCATTAGTAAGCAGTGTACCCGCTTGTAACAGAGATTCGTCATCAGCCAGCGGTTCAGCATCAGGAGTGGGAGTGCCTTCACGAAATATTTGACGTTCTTCGGTCAACGAATATGAATCTTTAATCATTTTTTCTTCACACTCGTACTGTACGACTAGTGGAACCTTTTCATGCTCTTTCCATCTCTTTTCATAAGGAAAACTGGTTTCATGAAACTTTACATCTCGGGCAATTATGATTCGTCTGCACTTCCGGTCCCACAAGCGATAGCCGTTGGCAACATATCCAACCATGACGACTTCGATACTCTTAGCATCCAACATTTTTCTATGCTGGCAAGGGATCCATGCGAACGCTTTGCAACCAAAATCATGGAGTTTTTCCAGACGTGGCCTCTCGCTGTACCAACACTCAGCCGACAGCTCGACAGGGCGGCGGTAGGTCTTTTGTTTATCAGATAAACTGCTGTAAGGACAGCTTCCGACCACATTGTTTTGGGAACATGCGAATCGATCAGCATAGTGCGGACCTTCTCAACTATGGTTCGGTTGAACCTTTCCGCGCCGCCGTTTTGTTGAGGCGTATATGCAACAGTCGGTTCGACCTGAATCCCTTTCTGCGAATAAAACTGCTTCTGGTTGTTGGAAAGATACTCACGGCCTTGATCAATTGTCATTTTGGATATCTTCATATTGAACTTCGCCGTCACCATCGCCTCGTACTCACGGAATCGAGCAAACACCTCCGACTTTCTCTTCATCAGGAACAGCATAGCGAAGTGGGTGTGATCGTCTATGAAGGAAACGAAATATTTTGTTCCGTCCCACGCAGCTGGTTCGATCAGCCCACAGACGTCGGAATGGTTTCTTTTCAGTGGTCTTGAGGATATTTTACGGGTTCCGTTAAACGGTTCACGGCAAAGTTTCCCTTGTACGCACGCGTCGCAGAACGCCAACTTGTCTGCCTTGAAATCAGCGCCATCAACAAGGTTGTTACTTACGATCGCTTTCATTCCTTGTTGAGTGAGATGCCCGAGCCTCCGGTGCCACAAACTAGTCGCTTCAGCTTGATTTGCAGATTTGCAGAAGGCACTGCAATGTCGACCTCAATCTCGTACAAGTTACCTCTCAAATTCGCAGTAGCAATGACTTCGTCGTCCTTTTTCAGAATCGCCACGGAATTGCAGAACTCCACTCTATACCAGTTTTTTAACTGACATCAGATTTTTCCGTAGTTCAGGAACGTAGAGCACATCCTTCATATGCAACGGCGTATTTTTGTTGCTGCATCCGACGATGGTTCCAATAAACTTGGACACCAGTATTTCTCCGTCTTTGGCTACTTGAATCTCGATGGGTTGCTCCAGCTTGCGAGATTCCAAAAATACTTTCGCTTCATTCACCAGGTGGTCGCTTGAACCCGAATCGAGCTTGAATACCACCTTTCCGCTTCGTGGATTTTTAGTCGTCTGACTTGCGACAAAACTCACCGCGCACCGTAAACGCCGCCAATTTTACCTCACCTGAGTCCTTGTGACGTTCGGTTCGTTTAATCTCTTCCGCCAATAAGCGTTGCTTCACTACTTACAAATTCAGCTCTTCCTCAGGAATGTTTTCAAGTGCAGTCACCATCGGGTCGTACGTGTCCGGTAGGGTTTGAAACAGCGAAATGACCAGGTCAGCTTCGTCGATCTTTGCCCCAGAGGTCTTCAATTGCCGGATCAAATCTTCAAAAACCAACAAATGCACTCGCATCGCACCACCGCCCCGCAGATTCAGACGATTAAGCAGCTTCCTCACCAGGTTCTGAGTGCTGATCGATCGCTTCGCAAAGGTATTTTCAAGCGCCTTCCACATTTCTTCAGCCGTTTCCTTCTCACAGACGATCGCCAGGCATTCATTAGCAAGAAAACTGACGATGTAAGATTTGGCCTTTCGATCGGATTCCAAAAACTTCACCTTCTCAGCAGCAGCTTCCGGCGCATCATCAGTTAGCGTATTCAAAACGCCAACGGAGTCCAAGAACATCTTCACTCGGAAACTCCAGTGCTGGAATACTGCACCACCGTTGAATTGTGGGATGCCACACACAGCTTCTCTCGAAAGGGTGCCCATAACCTTCTATTAATAAGTGCAGAGCTTGATTAATTAACGTGTGATTTATTAGAAGTTTAGTTTCGGAATGCTTGTCAAAGAAGCCAAGATTGCTGTGATGGAATTTTAACGATTTCTTGAATTGCTTGAGGCTGCTTCGATGCCATTTATCGTCTTTATTGAATGAAGAATTTGATAGAATGAAAAGGCATCTGACCAGAGGACTGAAGAAAGCGTTAGTTCTTGAAGCCTGCCACTTTTGATGTGGCGCTAGTGATGATTTAAACATTTTAAGCTCGGTCCACAATGGATTGGTAAGGTAACAATACTTCTTCTAACAAACTACTAGTATCAATAATTTAGATAAAACATTATAATACCTGGCTGATAAACAATGAAAAAATACCATCGTTGCGATAACCACTGCGCTAAGTACAACACGGAAGATTTTTCTCTCGAATCAACTTAACGACAAAACATGACAGCTTCCTTCGCTTATATTGTGTTTGCAGCATTTAGCCTTCAAGAAAACCGAGCTGTCAAATTAGCACCACACGCAGCACCAAGTTTTCGGCTTCACGATTGTTGTTGGGCCACAGTGGACTCAGCGCACCTACCGTCATTCACCATGGTCGACACCTCAGCAAGCGGATTCTGCAACAGCACTGACAGGTACGAGTCTGTGACAATAGAGGAAGATTAACAAACAAGTAAAAGGAGAAAAAAGGTGGTGTTTTGATTGCGTAAAATCAAAAGCTAAAGTATATAGCGAACTATTCATTTATGATATTTTCTAACTCTGTGAACTAAAACTAATTCTCAAACTTTAAAATTTCTTAAGGATTACTGCTGGTAAGCCAAAATAACTTAAAAATTTAATATGTAAATCAAATAAAAATTGTCTCTAAAATAGGATCACAAATAGTGCAGCAACGTTAAGAAGCATTATTGCATAATTATAATCGTACACCCAAGATAATCGAAAGGAACTAAACGTAAGTCAGAAAAATTGTGAACTATTTCAAATCTTCGAACAGCATGTAGAATATATTCTTTACTTAATTTATTGCATAGGAAAATTATATTCTCCAAAAACCGAATATTTGCATTTCATTGCCGTCGGTCGGAGAATAATAATTACGGAAAGATACCCGTTGAAACGACTTTCAACAATTGTTGTTCGTGGATGACAGCCGCTTCAGTCCTGTGCATCTGACCAGGTGTAGTGACTAACAAAGAATGATTTATTGAGGGGATACAAATCCAATGCTTACTATTTTAACATCCCCCCTTAAGTGAGTATTTGTATGACACCTAATAACTTCCCGTCTTCTTGCAGCTTGGGTCCAGGTAACGCCTTGGTCAGGATATCTGCTGCCTGAAGATTGGAAGCCACGTGTTCCAGCTTGATCGACTTCGCCTCTACTTGCTCTCGAACCAAGTGGTGCCGCACGTCAATATGCTTCGTCCTCGGCGAGTAGCCCATCTCCTTCTCAGCCAGGCAGATTGAACTCTTGTTGTCGCACTTAATGACCAGGGACTCGTTGATGTTGACGACGGCCTTTTGAGTGACCGTGGAAAGTGCCATGTATTCCGCTTCCGTGGTTGATAGAGCAACACTTGGTTGCCTTCGGGAACTCCAGGAAACCGCTCCGCCACACTGCAGAAATACGTAGCCGCTGACAGATCTCCTCGTCTCCGAATCGTTCGCCCAGTCGGCATCCCTATATCCAGAAAATGTCGGATCCGCATCTCTCCTGTACGTCAGCTTCCACTGGTCCGTTTGGAGTATCGCAAAATCCTCTTGGCCGCTGTCCAATGTGGAAGGCCCGGATCGCTGCAAAATGAACTCACCATGCTTACCGCGTGACTGATGTCTGGCCTCGTGCAATGTGCGATGAACTGAAGACCTCCAATCAGCTCGCGAAATGGAACTTCCTTAATCCTTTCACGTTCCCCCTCATTTCGTGGGCTCATTGTCTTCAACAGTCGCTGGTTCGCGTCCAGCGGGGTCGATACCGGATTGCAGTCCTTCATATTGAATTTGTCGAGCAGTTCCTCGACGTACCGCTCCTGGTCGATGGAAATAGCGTCGTCGGTTCTGGAGATTCGCAGTCCCAGAATCTGCTTGGCTTGGCCTAGGTCCTTCATCGTCACACAACTGCTGCTTCACATCGTCGACCAACCCTTGATCGTTGGAGAACAAGAGAAAGTGATCGACGTTGACTGCCACGATGATGATCTTGCCATTTCCATCTTGTAACACACGCACGTGTTGTACTTCGAGCGCTTCAGCCCCATCCGCTTTAGCTTGTGGTCCAACTTGATATTCCATACTCTGCTGGCCTGATCGTAAAGGGCCTTCTTCAGTCGGCAGACCTTCCTGGGTGCGGCTTCGTTCCGGAATCCCTCCGGCTGCTCCATGTATATCTCCTCACCGTCCAGATCACCTTGGAGGAACGCCGTCACAGCGTCCATCTGGTACACGATGAGATTCAGCTGCGTAGCCAGCGCAAGGAGGTGTCGAATGGTGGCGTAGCGGACAACGGGATAATACGTTTCGCTGTAGTCCACTCCTTTCATTTGCGAAAATCCTTTTATCGCAAGTCTTGCTTTGTAACGTTCGATGGTGCCGTCCGGATTGGTTTTGACCTTGAAGACCCACTTTTTCTGCAGAGTTTTTTGTCCCTTCGGAAGATCCACCAGACAGCACGTCTCGTTTGCGCTCAACGCATCGAATTCTGCCTCCATTGCTTCAATCCATCGGTCCCGGTTGTCCCGGCTTAGCGCTTCCTGCAGCGAATCAGGGTCCTTGGATACCTGTGGAATGTAGTCCGGCGAGCTATGGTGCCCGTTATCGGAAGAAAAAATCAACTTGCCTTGGACTGGGCGCTCCCAGTCACTGTGCCCAGTTGCGTGTTGCAGTCCAACAGCTTCTTCCTTCGAGTGTGGCGGGAGCGCAGTGCTGTCCAAGCTCTCGTGCTGCGAAACACGTCCTCGTCCTGGTCCTCGTTCATCTCGTCTTCGATTCTGGGGAGTTTCAAACTTTTGAGGCAAGACACTGTATGTAACCTTAAAATCTACATACTTGCCTGGGAATCGGCGCTCCCTCACGCTGCGCCTCATCGTAGGATGCTACGAAAAATGCGAGGGAAGCGCAAGCGGTTGTTGCGGATCCTGTGGCTCTTCTAGCACACTGTCCGCCGACGTCGTCGTACTGTTATTCTCCCTCTCTGCGCTTCTGATATCTACGTCAAAGTCAGCAACGGCCTGTGGCTTGTTGACCACGGTGACCTGTTGACCGCCATCCATGATCTCTTGCTGATCAACTCTCGTAAAAACCATCGGTTCGACGGTCAAATCGGTCTCTTCCGGTACCGGAACCTCCGCTACCTGACGCTCATCCAGTATTACCACATCCCGACTTTTGAAAATCTGATTGTTCTTCGGGTTGGACATTCGATAGGCCTTAGAGCTCTCCGAGTAGCCAATCGGTTGATTAAGTGAACGGCTGTCGACGCCGCTTCGGCCCAATATCTTTTGTCCAACTTGCCGTCAAACATCAGACTTTTCGCTCGCTCCTGAATCGTCCGGTTCATGCGCTCAGCCAACTTATTTTGCTCCGGATTGTGAGGCACCGTCTTCTCGTGACGAATACCATTCGCCTTGAGAAATTCCTCGAATTGCTTACCGGTATATTCGCCGCCGTTGTAGGTTCGCAGACACGTCAGCTTCTTCCCAGAAAATAGACGAAGGTCATCCTGCTCGCATTATCAATAAAGGTGGCGAAATACGTGTTCCCGCCAAGAGAAGGCTTTTCCATTGCTCCACGTTACATTCGACCTCGAGAAGATCGCTTGCCCTCGTGCCACCGAATTTGAACGGTAACCTCTGATGCTTCGCCTCGATGCAACGGACACAGGGTGAGATCGTTGAATGCAATTCTAAATCTGCTGCCTTTGCACGAATACGTGCAACTAGAAGCGGAAAAGAGTATGCTTAGACTTAAACGGCTGAAAACTTTCATGTCTGGTGACTTAGTCGGTCACCTGAGCATTTCACAAAGCTTTCAAAATGGGCCAGTGATGTATATGAATGGAGACTGGATGAAACCTGTGGAAAACCATGACATCCCTTACAACATATGTGAAACGTCACGTATAGATTGGGAAGTCGGAGGTCCCACTGTTCGCCATGGCTCCATAAAATTCTTCACAGATGGTTCAAAAATTGGAACAAAAACGGGAGCAGGAAATCTTCGGCCCTGGGGTAGAAATCTCAGTGGCGATGGGAAACTATTCAACGGTTTTCAAAGCGGAGATCTTTGCTATAATAAAATGTGTTAACGTTTGTCTGAAGAGGAAATATAGACATGCAAATATTTGTATTTTTACAGACAGCCAAGCGGCACTCAAAGCGTTAAGTAATTATAAATGCACATCCAAACTTGTCTGGGAATGCATTCTTTCATTGCGAAAGGTGTGCCAAGAGAACTCGGTAAATTTATTCTGGGTTCCGGGACACTGTGGCATTGAAGGCAATGAAAGGGCAGACGAGCTTGCTAAACAAGGTGCAAATGCACAGTTTATTGGCCCAGAACCATTCTGCGGTATATCATACTGTGCCATAAAAATGGAATTAAAATCTTGGGAAGTGCAAAGGGTGATGACCAATTGGTTGGTCACCACAAAGTGTGTTCAAGCGAAAAGGTTTATAATTCCAAATGTTACAATCAGTAAAAAGCTTCTGGAACTCAATAAGAGAGTTCTTTGTACCTATACTGGCCTAGTAACCGGACATTGCCCGAGTAGATATCATTTGAAAAACATTGGCCAGGTTCAGAAAGATATCTGTCGTTTCTGTAACATGGAACGTGAAACCTCGGAACATCTGCTTTGCAGTTGTGATGCTTTGTACAAGAGCAGACTTAAATTTCTGTACAGTGGCTATATGCAACCTAAATAAATTTGGAGTGCAAATCCTGGAAAGGTGGTGGGTTTTATAAACTCAATTTTGCCTGACTGGGAGACGCGTCTTGGGCTGGTCACTTGACAAATGGTGATCTAGCTTTAAGATGCGAATTAGAATAGTAAACAGGGGTATACCACAAAAGTTCAACTCAGTGGACGCAGTGGTTCTACGCCTCAACAAAAAAAAAAAAGACATCGCCCGCTTGAGATGTCCATGCCGACCACCATGCCAGGTAATTGCTTCACGCTGTCCACGTTAAGATGTCCTAGTCGTCGATGCCAAATATCCAGACTGGTGGCTGGACATGCCACAAACGCACTTGGTTGACCAACCTGGATCAGTTGGTAGAGGCCGTCCTTCTCGCGGCCCGTGGCGATGACTTCTCCCGTCGATTCGTTCTTGATCACACACGATTCCTTCGAAAAATTGACGAAGGAAAGGAGAAAGGAGATTTACTGCGAGGTCTGGAACACAGAGCACGGTAGAAATATCTAGACTACACCACTCACCCTCCACATCAGCATCCAGCTCGACGTTCCCCATGGCCACAACCAGTATCTCGGAAGCGTCTGCCACAAAGATGGACTGTGACACCTGCTTGGCGCCAACCAGAACACTCTCGTCTCTGCACATATGATCTCCGGCTCCGGAGTCCAATATCCACTCGTCCAGAGAGTTCCGCTTCTTACACGCCAAGAGTGCCTTCTTTTTCATGCTCCGAGAATTCTTCTCGTTCTTGGTCGTCGACTTCTGTGGACACTCCGACGCGTAGTGCCCAAGCTTCTCGCACTTGAAGCACCTCATGACCAACTTGTACTTCTTCCTGCTACTTTGCTTCGGACCAGCCGCTAGAGCCCTACTTGAACTGCCAGCTCCGGCTCCGGGCTCGATCGTCACGTCCTGGAGAATGTTCGACTTCACACAGTCTGCCGTCCACTTGATACCAGATGCGTCCATTCCCATGACCATCGGCTCGTATCGCTTCGGCAGCCCCATCATGAGAATCAGCGACATTCATTCGTCGTTGAGGGGGAAACCGATCTCCTGTAGCTTCTGGTTTGTGGTCAAAATTTCATCCACATACTCCTCCACAGTCATCGAGCTCCAATCGCATCAGCTTCCGCAGCAGGCTAGTTTTCCGATACTTCCCGGAAGCTTCTTTGGTTGTTCGGGCATTTTGGACTAAACTGTAATTATACCTCTCGATACTGAGGCAAATGGTCGCCAAGGCACGTTTCGCCAAATCCTCGCTGATCTGTATATCGTCCGGGGAATTTACAGCTCGCCAGGTTCGCTCCTTAATCATTACCATCCGCATTTCGAACGCCCACGCCGCGTAGTCGTCACGGCCCTTCATCTTCTCCAGGGATTAATGAGACGCACTGCTGAACGGAAATCGCTGATCGAACACTCTTAATTCCTGGTTTCCACGGGGAGCCAATTTCCTTTGGCCGCCGAAACCGATAGCTTGAGCAGGACCGTTTGGCGGTAGTCCGTCCTCAACTGGAAACCCATCTTGATCTGCTGGTGGTGGGAGGAAACCTTCTCCAGATCTTTTCACGGACATGCTTCAAAAAAATATATCTTGCTGACTTCTTAATGAAGACATTTTTTCACTTTTCGGCTTCTTGTTTGGCCGGTTGCTAGGCTACACCAGTCGCAAAGAGCTATCCTGGGCCCATAACCTGATAGAATGAAAAGGTATCTGACCAGGTGTAGTGACTAACAAAGAATGGTTTATTGAGGGGATAAAAATCCAATGCCTACTATGTTAACAGAATTGAATTGGAATGTAAAAAACTATCTTTGACATGGAAATGTTTGATTCGATCAGGTTTCCCATGTTGTTTATCTGTTTGCTATTATGGAATGTAAAAAAGTAATGCCGTTCATCTTTTCTAACCTGATGGGTTCTACCTTTCGATCAATAATTGTTTTGACCAACTGTTAATCACTTCTTCTTCATCACATCTCGACAATATTTGCATTACTAGTTATGAAATTAATCATCAGAAGTTCGTCCAATTAAAGAGCAAATGATATATTTGTGCTGTATAATTTATAAAAAAAAACATATTAAATTGAAGATAACCGATTACTTTATTTGTTATCAAAAAGTTTAGTTAGAGAAATATAACCGTATTTGCGTCTTATTTAAAATTATTTTTTTAGATTTACCTAAATATGCGTGAAATTTACTTAAAATTGGTTACCCATGAATAAGTAAACATTACCTATATTGTTAGTTCACCATTTTTACTCAAATATGGGTAAAGCGACATTACCCATAAAATGAGTATGTGCACCTTTCCGCGATTATGGGTAAAGTTTACTCCTATTTGGGTAAACTGATCTTAGCGTGTGCAATTGCAATCAATTGCAATCAGTGTATAATACCTCATCAAATAAATTTGATACCTGTAATACCTCATCAAAAAGCATTCGATTTCCATATTTGGCCAAACAATTTTAGGTCAAATATTTGCCAAAAATAATCACAGTGTGATAGTGTGAACAAACAACTTTGCAAACAGCATTATTTGGCAAAACTTAACGAGACAAATATTTGGCCTATTGTCAAACAGTGTGATATTGGCTTAAGATAATTCCTAAATTTATGACATTTACATTTTCTGCAATCTGATGCTTTTAATGGCAAATTTAAATATTGAATGATGACTTACAACCTTCTGAATTGATTTGTCATTTATATTTGATGTTATCAAATGATATAAAGTTGTTTTCATTAACATACACACTACCAAAATGTAATGTATATGTCTGCCTCCGGAGACCGACACATGCAAGCGTCATTTAGCACATAAGAATAAGTTGAAAGAGATGAGAAAATAAATTCAATCAAACACATCTTTCGTCGAATTGCGTATGTGTCAGTTTCAGGAGACATAATTTTACACGAAATCTTTATCTACGCTCCCTGACTTTTTACAAACATGAATTACGTCTCATGTAAAATTAATAATTTCTAAGTGTGTACACTGGCGAAAAAAAACCTAACGAAATTCATTAAAAAACCTTATGAAATTTAGCCACAAGGAATCAGTTTGAATTTCATACTTTTACCTTATGAAACATGTTGTTTGTTATCTACAATCTTTTAAATACGATAGTTTTATGATTTTCAATACACAGCCTTATGAAACACGTTGATGTGGATTATGATAACAAAACACGTGCGTTTGTTATGTAATGTTTGTTTTTAAAAGTATTTCGCTTCGATATTCATTATTTTCAGAGATTATTCCTTATTTTGATCACAATAAATGAAGAAATGCAGATTCAACCGTCTTTATTTGCAAATCAAAAAGTACCTCTCTATCATTCTGGGAATGAATATATTACATCCGAGATTACGTCGAACTTTCGCTCGTTTCGCCTCTCCATCGCTGCTGTTGCTTGTCAAACCGTGTTCCATAAATGTTGCAAAGCTTCCTGCCATACGCAAGAAAGCCATACCGTTTTGTTGCTATAAATTCCGACGACCAGCAGGTACCTTATCTTCTTATAGTCGCCTTATAGTTCTATAAGTCGTCATGATAACTGGAATGAGTTATTTGAGTAGATAATTTTCGGCTGCAGTGCCCTGAAAAATCATTCGAATTGTGTTAAGAATGGATACACAGGCAACGGCTACATTTGTTTTCAAATATTAAATTAAGTTTATAATTAATGAGAATAGTATAACCTCGCATTAATTTGTGTCGGATAGTTCTTAAGATGACCTCTCTTCGACCTCTAAAATTGTCCTATGTTTTTAAATCCCATGTGACGATTACGAAAATCATAAGGTGCTTCTATGCAACGTATAAACATCGTTTTGAATAGGTAAAATTTCATACGAGTCCTTTTGAAATTTGTGATAACCTTATGAAGTGAAAAATTTGTCAGTTTGTGATGTTTCATAAGGCATGAATTATGTATTGCAAAAGGTTTTATCCATCAGTGTAGGATAGATTTTTCAAATATAAAAAATAATTTTTTATTTTCTTCAATTTAAAATTTTAATTTTTTTTTTTTCTTAAAAACAAACCCCCACCCCCCCCCCAAAAAAAATTATTTTTTTTATAATTTAAAAAAAATACCCAACACAAAAAATCCCAAATTTTAAAATTTACACCCCCACCCCCCCCCCAAAATTTTCCGCCCAAATAAACACAACCCAACACCACCGATCCGGCCCCCCACCCCTACCGGAACAACCACCCCCCCCTCGCCCCCCGCCCCCATCCCCTTCCACCGACAAGACCCGTTTTCCCCCCCCCCCCAACAAACACCCACCATTGTACTTGTATGACGTTCTCCCTCCCCCCCACAGTGAAAAAAAGGCGCAGCGCCCATTAGAAGCTCTACCCCCGCTTGGTGGTTTCCCTATCCACAAGTGGAGCTCAAATTGTCCGGGGTTACTGGAGCTGATCCCTGAGGAAAGTCGAGAAAAGTTGGTTCGTTTAGATTCTACAGCGGACAACGAAGTGATCAAGACGCTTGGAGCCCAAATTCGGATGAGTTCTTGTTCATTACGAAGCACAACGACAACACGCCCAAATCCTTCACCAAGCGGAAGGTTTCCTCGGAGATTGGAAGGCTTTTTGATCCTCTAGGCTTGGTCTCTCCCGTCATCGTAATCGCTAAAATTCTAATGCAAAGGTTGTGGACCGCAGGTCTTTCTTGGGATGAGAATCTTGAAGGAGAACTGCTTCTTTCCTGGTTAAGGTTCCGTGATGCTCTACCACAAATGTGTGAGTTGAAAATACCCCGACGAGTTATCGTATCTAACGCCGTTGCCATGGAGATCCATGGATTCTCTGATGCCTCGAATTTGGCGTACGGCGCAGTCTTATACGTGCGAGCTGTGCTCCCCGATGGGAAAGCCGAGTTGCGACTGCTTTGCAGCAAGTCAAGAGTAGCTCCAATATCAGAATTGAGCATTCCAAGGAAAGAATTGTTAGCTGCTCTACTTCTGTCACGACTGGTTTTGAATGTACTCGGATCAATGAAGGTGGAATTAGATGACGTAGTTCTTTGGTCTGACAGCCAAATTGTGCTTGCCTGGCTACGCAAGCCACTGACCTCCCTCCAAATATTCGTGAGAAACCGAGTTTCGGAGATCGTCACTGAAATCAAAGACTACACCTGGAAATATGTGTCTACCAAGAACAACCCCGCGGAAATTGTGTCAAGAGGATCGCTACGCACAGCCTTGATGTCTAACGAGTTATGGTGGAAGGGTCCCTCGTTCTTGCAATCAGCAAGGTACGAATTCGAGCCACCACGCCAGATATCGGGTGAAGAGTTGCCCGAGATGAAATCAACTCCCCTCGTCTCTGCAGTTGTGTACAACGTCGATAATCTTCCTGTGTTTGCCAAGTTCAGCTCGTTCCGGAAGCTCCAGAGAGTGATCGCTTATTTACAGCGTTTCATCTCGAACTGTAATATGAAAGATCCGAATCAACGTTATCTAACGCGTTACCTCACAGTTCCTGAGTTACGGGGATCGTTGGAGACGATCATTAAGGTTGTGCAACATGAAGTATTGGGAGATGAAATCATCCGCATCGAGAGCAACGAACCATGTAAACGGATTACATCATTGAACCCGGTGTTCCAGAATGGACTACTGTGAGTTGGAGGCCGATTGAAGAATTCACCCTTACTGACCATAGCCAACACCCGTATATCTTACCGAGGCACCCATTTGTCGATCTTTTGATAAGAGCATACCATCTCGAGAATATGCACGTAGGCCCGTCGAGTTTGCTGGTGATTCTTCGTGGCCGATTTTGGTTGACAGAAGACCTGTACGAAAAATCACGAGGAGTTGCGTTACATGTTTCCGAGCCAGACCAACGATGACGAATCAGCAGATGGGAAATCTGCCCGCTAGCCGTGTGACTCCTGTCCTTCCGTTTGAAGTCACCGGCGTGGATTATGCGGGTCCGGTGTTCGTGAAGCAGGGACGACGAAAAACAATTGTGGAGAAGGCACGAGCTGTGCACCTGGAACTAGTCTCAGACATGACAACGGAAGCGTTCATTGCTGCATTGTAACGCTTTGCTTGTAGAAGAGGACTACCTCGAGAAATGCACTCAGACAATGGGTAAAATTTTCGGGGCGCCAAAACGGAACTGAATGAGCTCTACAATTTATTTCGGTCTCAATGTGCTGTGAATAGAATTAAAGATTTTTGTTTGTCGAAGGAAATTGCTTGGTGTTTCATTCCGCCGGAGGCAGCGAATTTCGGAGGACTTTGGGAGGCGGCCGTAAAAGTGCTAAGTATCACCTTAAACGCACTTTGAAGGACACTCATTTGACATTCGAGGAATACGTAACAGTTTTGACACAGGTTGAGGCTATTATGAATTCTCGTCCGCTCTATGCTACCTCACCCGATCCTGACGATCCCGAGGTGCTCACCCCTGGTCATTTCTTGATCAGGCGACCGATAACTGCTATTGCGGAACCAAGCTACAAGGACATTGCCGTTAATCGGGTTGGACGATGGCAGTTCCTACAAAAACTACGAGAAAATTTCTGGAAAAAGTGGAAGAATGATTATCTGCAGAGTTTGCAACAACGGACCAAGAGCCATATTCGGAAGCATAATCTACAACCAGGGATGATTGTGCTTTTGAAAGATCAAAACATGCCACCGATGAGTTGGAGATTAGGGAAGATCGTTCGAACCTATCCAGGATCCGATGAGGTCGACGTGAAGGTTGGTGGCACTGTATACAAGCGCCCAGCATGGAAGATTGCAATGCTCCCAATCCCAAGAGAGTTTGGTGTTTACAGTCCACTGGCGACCGAGTTGTTGCCTTGACGGAGTTGTGGAACCTAATCCGTCCTTGTCAGGGCAAGAAGAGTAACGTGTTTCTCCACAAGCTCCCAAAGGAACACTCGTCTTTCCCCCGGCTTCCTACTTGAGCGGCACCCTTCCCTTGCCTGACGTGTTTTGTCATGTCGCAAGACAGTAGTGAAGCCCATCGCGTCGTTTATTCCCCGGAGCCTGGCATGGCCCCGAGACATAAGTAGGTTGCATTTTATTTTATGGATCAGTTATTTTTTTTATTCTGTATGCATAAAAATTGTCACGCTGGTCAGACGCCCGCGACCCCCCTAGAAGGCCCTCGCGACTCCCCTGGGGGTAAAAAAAAAACTTGTCAAATTTCACCGAAATCCGTTAAATCGGTTTACCGAACGTTCAGCTGTTGAAAGTTCGGTAAAAAATTACCGAATACTGTAAAATTTTCTAAGTGTGAATGTTTCCAATTCATATCAGATAACCAGCTGAACGTAGAAATTTCAATTTGCTCTTCATGTGTCTTGAGTGACCGATCTAAACGAATGCCAACAAGGATTTCTCTGGTGATCAAACTGCATCAAGAGTGTTCTCATAAATTATGCCGTTTTTATTCTCCTGCATTCAGCTTCATAATAATGTAATTTGTCATCGAATAGAGAAGGATGCCTCTACGCTAGCGCTAAAATATTCTCTCGCAAAATAAATTATACTTATAGGTTGAAATTATGGAGCGATTCATCGTGACCACGGAGAACTATAATTCACACAATTACTACATCGCACACAGTACTGCCAACCGCGACCAGGATAAAAAGCGGAAGTGGAACCCAAACCGTAGGGACGAAAAATCCTACACAAGAACAGTCGATCAAAACTCACACAGATTTCCTTAACTCAGTTCGAACCCGGCGCCACTCTGGATAGCGTACAGCAACTTCTCCCTCAGGACATCCTCTTTCTCAAAGGCCGGCAGCTTCAGCAGATTCATGCAGGTGCTCGCCGATGGAAGACGATCGGTATCGCCGGCATTCTGTATACAAAACGGTGGATCTAGATCTTTAAAACCTAACAACGGCGGCCGCGAACAGCTGGTGACGAACTTCAGCAGCTGTCGCCGCTGGATGTCGTCGAACTCTTCCACCACCTTCCAGAACAACTGGATCGTTTGATGTTCGATCGTAAAATCTCCTCCGTAGCGAGTGTTCTGCCTAAGGTCGTTGACATCGACTGGGATCTCCGCCCCGGAGATCAGTACCTGTAGTTCCTTGTTACTGAACATGTAGAGCCACTCGACGGGCAGCACGTTGGCCAGGCCCTGCCGGAAGGCCAAACACTGCGAACGAATCTGCTTGTTCAGCTTGAAGTCGGCCATCAGCTGGATATACTCGAGGCGATTGGATGAGCTGACCATAATGTTGGCACCGTTCGGCTTCAGTTCTTCTATCTGTGGGGAGGGGGAATTTGAACGGTCATCGTCCGGGTGCGATGGGGAAGGTGGGATTCGCGACTTACCCTAGTTTCACCAAGCTCGTCACATACTATCGTAAAATCCAATCCCAAATCTGTGACATCCCCTTCGTAGGCCTTTAGCGACATGAGGTTCCTGTTGGGGGAGGGGGTGAGGTCAATGTTTAGCAAACGATTTCTGATTGGTTGGGTAGATGTTTTTATAACGAACCTGTGCAACACCGGATCCAGGGACGCAAGCTGATGAATGTCCACGTCGGAATGCTTTCCGGCTAATTTCGATAGGAAAAATTCCGCCAGCGGTAGTTCCACGAGAAGGTTTTCGTACAGAGCCTTCCCCAAAATTCGCCCGATGAAGTAGTAGTGTCGTTGGTAGTCCTCCACAATCTTGCCGACGCTCGGATTTGGATAAAGCATGTTGTCCTTGCTGATCCTGTTCGGTGGGGGGAAGGAAAGAAATGTTGGAATGTTCCGGAGGAAGTTGATCGATTTGTTGGAAGCTTACATGAAAAATCCTCGATGCGGATCGAATGCAGTCTTGATGAGCTCGGACAGAAACTCCCGGAAAACTCCACCGCCGTCGATGCCGGCCTCCCGCATTCCAGCCGAATTGACCATTTCGATACGAAACTTCGGTCGGAGATCGGGTTCTGCGGGGGAAAGAAACATGTTTCAGTCATTCCCTAGACTGTAAGGGTCATCCAAAAACTCACCGTTGCCGGGGCTCAGCTTGTCGAAGGCATCTTCGTAGAGATGCGATCGTCGCACGGTCAACTGTATGGACGGTCCCTGTAGAAAACCTTGCAAGTCACCCTGCGTCCGGAGCTTATCGGCCGCCACAAGTCCTTGGAAAACACCAACTCGCGTGTTGAATGCCACCACAAAGGGAATTTCCCGGAGGATCGTAATCGAACGGATCTGCTTCGTCGACAGCGGCGGTCCATCCTCCACATCCTCCCGGGTGAAATCCCGAATCGGTTGAAAAGGGCGTGGCCCTCGTCTGCCCCGAGAAAGATGCAGATCGGTGGGTTTGTCCAGTGGAAGATTAAGGTTCTGAGCCGTCCAATGGCTTTCCGGACAGAATACTCTTCGCAAATCCCGGGTGTGAATCTGTCTCAGCAACGACACGCAAACCTTCAGCAGATGAGGCCACACATTTTTGCTCTGGTCGTTGTTGTCGCACTTGAGCCGATAGTGGGTGGTGGACTCGTTGTTCAGCGAGGTCAGCATGGTTCGGTAGCTGTCCTTGAGCGAGGATCGGGTTTCGGGGAATGCAAGCTCGACCAGTCCGAGGGAGATCTCCTTCAACGTCGTACTGAGTGGGATGATTTCGGCGAGGGTGAATGGCATGATTTTACTAACCGTTCCGGGAAGGACGTTTTCCTGGCAGAATTCCGTATCGCTGAGCGTTGCGATGAGACGTCCAAACAAGGCACAAAACGATGCCAGAATAGGGACGATCTTATCCGAGTCGTACTTGGCTGAAAATGGAAAACAACTTTCAATAGCTACGATCTACCCACCAATTTAGAGCAGTTGTCTTACAGATAGTCAATCCTTTCGATAGCAATGAAATTGGTGACGAGAATCCTTGGCTGGCCGTCTGCGCCGTTAGGGTGTACCATAGCGAACGGATAAAATGTGGCTTCGATGCCAACATGTATAACAGCTTATATTCGTACACCGCCAGCCGATTGTACGTCATCAGATTGTGGCAGATCAAGCATAGATATTGTACAATGTCCGGCTTTTCCAGCACTTCGTCTATGTGCCGCACCACAAACGACACCCTCTTACTATCGTTCAGCATGCCGATGATGTCCGTTAGGGTTTGGTTTTCTATGCTGGTCAACATGGGAACATCTTCCGGCTCTGATTCAGAATCACTGGAATCATCGTGCTGCTGGTGATAGCTTTCACTCGCTAACCGCGGAAGCTTGGTGATATTGCTTACCATGGACGAGACAACTTTCACGTAAGCCCCGTAAAGTTCTTCCGTATTCAATTTTTCTAGAAATTTGTAAATCATTAATGCACTTCACCTAATATTCAAAGATTCAAACGATCTTACCAAGCTCCGCATCGCCCAGCTTCATCACACAGTACAGCAACGAACTGGACAGCACCAGCGTTTCCCTTTCCCGATTTTTACGAGCTTTTTTCGATGCACTGGCGAAGCTTTCGCCAGCCGCCGTTGTCGTCATTGTGGTCGTGGCCGCGCCGTCGTCCATTTCGTCATCGATATCAATCAGAATCGTATTCTGATAGTCCAACCGAACTTGGTACTCCTCGGCAATGTACCGAATCAGGCAGATGTACGGAAATTCCCCACATTTGGCCAACGACGGAACGATGTAGTATTTGATCTGATCGGAAAATCCCGGCGACAGGATGTGGAACGTGAACGATTGCAGGATGCTCTTGTTGAATACCTCGTTCGGCGTGGGCAACAACTTCAACGGGCGGAGCAACATCTTGAGCAACGCATCGGCAATCGGGTTTGGAATCGATGTTGTCTCCTCGTCCACCGGAGGAATCTTCTCCTCTATCAACTGACGCACGATTTTGAAATATTTCTGTCTTATGAGGTAGCAGAAGATATTCTCCAGGTAGTTCAGGCTTACTCGTGGATTATCCTTCGGGATGTACTTATCGATGGAGGTGTGAGAAGAATAGATTTCCAGCATACGCATCGGAATGGTCTTGAGGAAGAAAAAATCAAAGTCAAGATTTCTAAACAGAAAATACAACTAAGCAACACCGCATCACTTACCGGCGAATGTTCGGGTAGAAATATTTGCTGCAAACAGAGTCCCAACAGCTTCTTGATTCGATGGGTCCACATCGATTGCGAAGCGGCCACTCCAAACACCTCGCCGGGATTCTTAATCGCATACTGGCATAGGAAAATCTGAAGAAAAAAAAAGGAACACCGCTTCTTAACCAGTACTATGTAAAGCATTTTCTGTAAACCCAGCTTGGTCCCTGTCAAAATAAAACAAAATCGATTTTCCCTGCATCAATATTCGTCTCAGTTCGTTCAACCCAAACCGTGAACGCGAAAGGGAACCTGTTGCAGCACTCAACACACTCACCAGCCGTTCGCCGTCCTGTTTGATGTGATAGAAGAACTCGATCCGTTTGGTCAAATATTCCAAATCCTGAAGATTACGCATTCCGCACGTTCTCCGATACTGGTCGAAGCGATCCCGTTCCCGTCGCTTGACAACCTGCCGCTGGATGAAGCTGCGAACGGAGCTCTGAATTACCACGGCACCGTTCTGCTGCCGGCGAACATCTTCCCGCTTCTGGCGCTCTTGCTGCGCCTTCCGAATTATCGTGTTCCGATCCGGTTTCTGCGATGCTCCTCCGAGGTTCTGCTGCGGCCGTCGACGGAAGTCTCCGTCGAAGTTGAACATTGCTCTACGTACGGTCGACGAACAATATTTTCACACTATTGCGTAAAACCAGTCCTAGTGTTAAATTCTATTTTTCGTGTGAAAGTGAATTTAGGAAGCGAATTTTTCTACGACGAAAAACACATTAACAAAACCTTTGTTTTCTGCTGCAACAAATTTGCAAATCAGCTGTACAGTACAACACTACTTTCAAGTCTTTTTTTGACAACACTAACCCGGTACCGGAAAACAACCACCAAATTTATCATTTTCCACCCCCCCCCCCCTCGTCATCGGATGATGATGGCGATGTTTGCCGTGCACGGCAACAAAGAGTAACTCAGCCAAAATGTCAATTTTACTCAGTTCTATTGAGAAATCCAAGTAAAGCTAAAGTGAGGTTAAACACCATAATATCTAAAACTGAAATTGATAATAACTTTCTAGCTATGTTTCAGACTGTATGGAATTGGTCATTATCGTCATTATCGTCGGTTTTCTTATCTTTTTATCACCAATTACTTTGCTTAGACAGCTCGAAAAACCATTTTGAAAGAGCGCCATCTACGACGTTTAACCTCACTTTTGCGTTACCTGGATTCTTCCATAAAGATTGCTTATACTTATGACAGACGTACAACCATAGACTAACTCTAAGACCAGTAGGTCCCGAACAAATACGACTTTTTTCTTGGCTCAGTCAGTACTAGCACATCGGTCCCAAGCTCGGTCCCAAGCTTAATAATACGCCCCTAATAATGAACTCACACGAACACACTCTCAAATATTCTGTCAAAATAACACTGCAAATCAAAACAAAGGCGCAAATATGTATAGTTAGGTGCTGGCTTCAAGGTGTACTTTGGACCAAGGGGTTCGACAACAGTGATCCAATTTCAAATCGCTAGTTGCATATTGATTGTTGGTACAACGCTGACCGTTGTACGAACTGTCAAATACTTTATTATTAAAATTGGCACTTAAATCGGTCAATTTTTGCTTCGAATTGAAATCATGTGAGCCAGTATGATTTTCATTTGCCGCACATAATTTTTAACACCCGTCACTTAATGCACAGGTTCGTTTCCAATTAGACTGATATGGTCCGCACTCCGCAAATAATTTTCAATGGAGCGAAAAATGTCATTCAAGTGTGTTTTCACTTTGCCCTATTCTATCCATCTTCGCACTTAAAACGAAATAAAAAACCGTGCGCGAAAAACAATCAGCTGCTTTATCGTTCTAGAAGAAAAAAAAACTGCAAAATGGAGAGGCAAAGTGAAGTTTGCCGTGTGGTGGTTTAGGTACTTGGTTTGTCAGTGGAAGTCACTGAATTTTTTGAAGGTAATACATTACTATAGATAGATGTTCTTCTTTGCCATATTAACGGTGTTTATTGTGAATATTTCAGATCTGTCGAGCATTTTTGCCATTCCCGCAGAAAAGCTGCTGAACGCGATAGCTTCAAAAAGTGATGAAGTTTTTATGATGGTACAAATAAAACCTCTTTTATTCACACATTTCGTTTTATTACATGAAAAGTAGAAAAAATCCAATACTAAACTTTTTATGAAAAAATAAAATCCATGCACCTTCCCAAGTAACCATGAAGCTTTATATAGATACATCAATTTTGCATTATATTAGGATATAAGTTTATGGTATAAAGCAGTCTTATCATACATGCGTACTTAAAGTAGAACTAAAGTCGAAAAGGGCCCCACTCCTGTCAAATTAAAGCTAGCGCACATGCTTTATTGAAGCCCGAGAACAAGTATAATTAGGGCATAGTAACTTTTTCAGCAGTTGAATTACTGCTTTTACTGAAATGTTTTATTGCATTTTAAAAAGCAAATATAGAGCTTGGGATATTTTGGAAAAAAAAATATCAAAAATGTATTTAATTTTCTTCTATTTGAATTCATTTCCTCTGTTACGTTTTTTATTTAGGGGTATTAATTCATATTATTTCACGGCATCTTCGCGTTACATTGATGGGATTTATTTTTTATAAGCTCAAATGTGTTTCCTACATCGGGATTCGAACCAACGCTTCTCACGATTGATCGATAAATGCCGGTTGCGTTAACACTCTTAGCCAAGAGAGCAATGGAATTATACAAGACAACTGCATAATATAAACGAAGCATACTCTAAGCATACCCTCTTTGTCGTTCTATAAAAATATATTTCATGCAGCTATTTTTAGATTCTGGCTAAACACGTCGTTGAGACTGCGATACCCGAACCTTTTATCAGTGCAAACCTCAACCCGATACGAGTTACAAATGAAATCATACCCACCGCCGTTGATCACACAACAAGCCGACACAATTTTGATACCCGGTGCAGGTTGAAACTGGATCATAAATGAAAATTATATATCATATATATGAGAATGAAGATTCCTCGTTGAAAAAAACAGCTCAGTCCTCTGAATACCAACAACCAGAAAAACCTACGGCTCCCCATAATGCAGCTATATTCCAAACCAAATTTGCTGCTGCTAAGTCCAAGGTGAAGGAGAATGAAGATGACGATTCTGGATCTGACAGGCAGCTCGGCTCGATAATATGTTTCTCATTTCTAAAGTCAAATTGGAATACGTCATCCAGATGATACTGCACCAATGCTGCTTTTTAGCTAGCTGTTGTATTTCAGATTCCGGACAAAGCAAACACAACTGAGTCAATCGCCATCTTTCTATATATTCATCACCCTGCTCTAACCATAAATCTCATACAGATGAATCACTAATAGACCACAGACAACATCATCACATCTCCTCTTCTTTAAATATAGACAATGAAATTAATAATCGAAAATGCAATCGTTGAATCGCTTTGGCTTCCTGATTTTGCGCTGTGATCTGCTCCAATCCATTCGATCATCCTGATCAATGGCCTCCTTGGATGGCTGACACATAAGCCCTGGACTTGGCTCATCCAAGTTAGGACCGAGGCCGGGACCAATCGTTGAGTTTGGCTCGCAAGGCCATTGTGCCTCCGTTGGCGTCTCGTCTTCATGGTCTGTGAATAGATTAATATTATTAAAACTGAATACAGGATGGCAATATGTCTACGATCATTATACCACCATTTCCAGTAGCTACTCGCTTTAGATGACTGGAATTTCTATCGTATGATTTTCCTGTTTCGCTATTCTGGACTGTCACACGAGAGCCGTGCTTTGCAGTAACTGTCATCACCGTTGGATTGAACGTAGGTGTAAGCTTATTTCCTGGAAGAACGTTCTTCATGTATACCTCATCTCCTACACCGAGATTAGATGGTTTTGCTCTGCGACGAAGATTCTCTGCATCTTTACCCTTTTCCTTTTCGTGCAAATCACGATCTCCATGCTCGGTCGGTGGGGATTCAGTACACAAATCTCCCAAAGTTGGTAATTTGGTGCGGATGTTCCTTCCGAACATCAGTTCAGCTGGAGTCTTCCCAGTTGTGCTATGTGGAGTCGAATAATACATCGACAAATAGGTGAGAAGATCACGCTTCCAAGCTTCCAGGGCTTGACTAATTTTGAGCCGGTTCTGACGTTCTACGAGGCCATTCTCTTGAGGCCAGTACGGCGTGGTTTTGTTGAAGATAATTCCTCTATTCCGGCAATAACGTTAAAATTCGATGCTTACAAACTGTCGGCCGTTGTCCAAAGTTATGGTTCTAGGAAAATCCAACCTGACGAAAATCTTCTCCAGTGTATCCGACGTCTCCTTAGCAGTAATTTTCTGAAGTATCTCTTTTT
The DNA here is from genome assembly GCA_024533555.2 of Aedes koreicus. Lineage (NCBI taxonomy): Eukaryota > Metazoa > Arthropoda > Insecta > Diptera > Culicidae > Aedes > Aedes koreicus. Next base: position 82,774 of record JAHHFK020001972.1, on the reverse strand, counting down.
CTTTTTATCGGTTATAATAATAAATTATTACCAGTAAATAATCTCCAGAAGGCAAAGGCCCAAGAAAGTCTATGTTAATATCGATCCATGGAGCATCCGGCAATCTACGTCTTTCCATTGGATCGGGCCTATCTGGCTGGCTGACTAGTTGAATACCTTCACAGCCATCCACGACGCGGGCAATGGCGTCATTTATTCCAGGCTACCAATACGCAAGCCGCAACCGCTGTTGCATTTTGGTCCGACCCGAGTGACCATAATGGGCCAATTGTAGCATTCTTTGTCGAATTTTCGCTGGTACAATTAAGCGGGAACCCCGAATAAGGTTTGATTGTGCTTGAAGTGTAATTCCACACTCCTTGATCCAGATACTCGCGTAATTCACGCAGCTCAGGATCCTCACAAGATGCCTTTTACAACTCTCCAATATCCACTGCTTCCAGTTCAAGCACATTCCGTATATATACATCGCAATCTGGATCAAATGGTTCTTCCTCTGAAGTTTGAGCGAGACATGAAAGTGAGTCGGCTATGTTCGACTTACCTTTACGGTACACTACGTCGTAACTGAGCGCCCGTAACCTTAGGACCCAACGTTCTATTCTTAAACTTCGATGGGTTTATGGTCGGTCTCCAGTTCAAACTTAATGCCCACGAGGTAAATCTGGAACCGTTCGACCGCCCATACTAAGGCCAGAGCTTCCTTCTTCGTCTGAGCAAGTCGAACTGCTCTCAGGCCTACCGGAGAAGCATATGCAACAACTCTTGTTTTAAGCTTAGGATCAAAATGCGACAGTTGGTCTACGTGGCATATAGCTTTAAGGAATTCATCAAAAGCTTTCTGCTCTTCCAAAGTCCACTGAAAAACAGCTTTGTTTTTCGTAAGCTCTCTGACAGGGAATTAAATAGTAGCGAGGTTTGTAATGAATGCCCCAACGTAGTGCATAAGACCAAGAAAACTCCTGACCTCTTCACAGGTAATTGGTGCTCGGAAGCTCTGAAGAGCCTCAATTTTGCTTGGTGAGGGAGTCATTTCATCTTGTCCTAGGAAGTCGATTTCAGTCAGTTTGAATGCACACTTTGCGTGATTGAGCAAAACTCCATAATCACAAAATTTGTCCAAAACCTTACGAAGTGCTTCGTCATGTTCTTGCTCGGTTCTGCCCACAACGATTATATGTCAATGAAATTAATAGAAAGGCCACAATCCGATAAAATTTGTTCAATGATCTTTTGAAATATCTCTGGTGCACACGATATTCCAAAGACTAGTCTCTTGTATTGGTAGAGACCTTTGAATAAAGTGAAACAAAATACACAGTTAATACATCGTCAATACCTTGCATTTTTATTATCCTGTTGATTGAAACTTACCTTTATGAGTGATGAAAGTGTTCAATGGCTTGCTCTCATCATCTAGCTCCAATTGATGGAAGGCATCCTTGATTTCAAGCCTGGAGAAATACACTGCCCCATTGAGCATCCATCGAACATCCTCGATTGTTGGTAGTGGATGCAATTCACGAAGAACTGCTTTGTTTACCTGCCTCATGTCGATACACAATCGAATCTCGCCGCTGTCTTTGATTACCACGACAATCGGTGAAACCCATCGGCTGGGCTCAGATACATTCTCAATGATGTCCTTAGCAAATAATTTCTTAAGCTTATCCTCTACGCGCTCCAAGGTAGAGAATGGAAGTCTCAGAAATCGTTGAACAACTGGCTGGACTGATTTGTGGATCGGAATGTGTATCTTCACATCGTGGATGCTGTGAAACGAACGAATACTACTGACGCTCTGTACCTGCTCATGTTAGCTAGGAAGCCCGACAATCAAAACTCCCAACTGCTTTGCCATTTGCTTGCCAAGCAAGGGCTGAGGTCCATCCTTTACAACGTAAAACCATGCGTTCGTTTTTAGTTCTTTGTTTCCATCGTTAATGATGATTTGCGCGTCGAACATTTCCAACACCACCAGACAATCATTTTGTGCATAGGCTTTGAACTTTTTGGCTGACCGATTTCTCCTAGCCAACGTCTGCACTCCATTTTTCAGCATCATTTCCCAGGTTTTGTCATCGATGATGTTCGAGTGAACGCCAGAATCAATCTGCATTTCGATGATGACATCTCCTACTTTTGCCCATACCAACTTTTTTGAATCACTTGTCGACGAAAGCATTTCGACCAGTTCGGTATAATCTTGTTCTTCTTGCTCATCGCCTATCGCATGTATCTGTCGAGCGACATAAGGAGGTCCCAAAATGCGGTTGTTTCCCGGATGGGGTACGATTGGGCTGAAAGGCTTGAGAATAATTTCTGTTTGCAGCAGCTGCAGTCTTCATCAGTGGCTTATAGGGAGCAGCAGTAGAACTCCCAGGTTGTCCCATGCATTTGTAGCAGACTGCATGGAAGTGTCCCAGTTTGCCACAGTTGGAACACATTTTATTCCAAGCTGGACAATTTTGGCCTGACTCGTGTTGCTTTCCGCAAAATTAGTAGAGCCCCTTGACCCGTTGCACGATCTCCGTATTCTTACCCACCGCTGACAATATTGCTTGGCCGCTGATCTGTTTGCTAGCTGAGCGAGAAGCTTCAAAAGCATTCACCTGCTTTACAACTTCTTCCAATGTCAAATTTGTTGCCTGCAGTAGTTTTTCACGGAGCGATGCTGGTACGAATTGAAGCATCTTGCCGATAACAGCTATTGCGGAGCTGTCAGTTGCACTTTTCCCAAAATAACACTTCGATGCGTGCGTTTGCGTCCTCATCAAAAACTTCGTCAAACTCTCGCCAGATTTCGGTTTCATTGCCCAAAACACATAACGCTCGTATACTTCATGCCCCGGGGGGAGGGGGGCAAAATAACCGTCTAATTTCTCCACGGCAACTGCGTAAGGATCTGTATCTTTGTCACCTTGAACATTTGCTTCCGGGATGTTGTAGAAAAAATCCTGCAGTTCAAAACCACCATAAACCAACAGCAAATCCTTTTTTTTTTAGCTGCATCTTAGATCTTCGCAGCCCGGAAGCAAATTTCAAAGCCACGTTTCCACGTCACCCACTTTTGCCTGCAATCCGTAAGTGGAACATCTGCGCAGGAAAAAACCGGCAAGCTTGCGAACAGTCGATTTGTATCCATCCTTGAAAAATAATCAGTTTAGTTAGCACATCATCACGTAATATTCATCATTATCATTTACCTCGAAATGACAACAATCACATCAAAATCGCAACGTCCGCAACGAACGCAATTTCCACAAACTCTCCACTATCTCACCATGTAAACAACCTACCACAAACTCTCCACTATCTCACCATGTAAACAACCTACACTGTCAAGGCGGGGTTATTATCATTCGCCACTCTCCAGCCGTGGTAGCTAGTCTCGCTGTCAAGCCGCGGTAGTAAATCCGCGTTCTTGCCGCAGTAGCAATCACTCACCACTCTCTTGACGTGGTAGCCATCGGTATCAACCGATCACCACTTTCTTGCCGTGGCAGCTATCTCTTTCACACCGCTTCAAAAAAATCAACGGCGGTCATATATCCACCTCTTTTCCAAACTTCCGAATGTTTCTCACACAAATGTTAGCTAAAACATGACAATTATCACAGCAAAATAAAACCCACAAAAAAAAAACACCCCCCCCCCCCCCCCCAAAAAAACTACAAAAAAACCACCCCCGGGAAAAAAAAACCCCACCCTCTCTCCCAATTTTTTTTTTCACCCCCGCACAAACCACACACACAACTCAATCACCCCCTTCTTTCTATATATTCATCACCCTGCTCTCACCATAAATCTCATACAGATGAATCACTAATAGACCACAGACAACATCATCACACTAGCGATGAAGCATTTATTGAGATAATGCAATAATGCATCATTTAATGCGTATTCAACGTTAAGTTGTTTGTAGATATATGGTAATGCATCATAACATTTTTAATGTAAAGGTAATGCTACATAGCATGGGAGTTGTTGAAAAAATGTCATATGGCATTACTGTTGCTGATAGTCAGTCGAATTAGTGTTATGATATAATGCTTGTGGTTACTTGGGTTTTCACATAAAACGTATTAAAATACTCATTTGATTTTTGCTTGGACAAGTTAATGCAATCTATGTACACTATAATTAATATCTATTCAGCTCTTGCACTTAAAGACTATACATTTATTGCACATATGGTTAATTGGCCACATTTGATAAAAAATAAGTGCCACACCAATACAGAGCAATAACTTTGCACTTTGCCCAAATCTATAGGTGCTGGCACTTAAATATAAGGTGCATTGTTTTTTGAGTGCACTGAAAATAAATCAATAATTTTTATTATTAAAATTGGCACTTAAATCGGTCAATGTTTACTTTGAATTGAGATCATGTGAGCCAGTATGATTTTCATTTGCCGCACATATTTTTTAACACCCGTCACTTAATACACAGGTTCGTTTCCAATGAGACTGATATGGTCCGCACTCCGCACATAATTTTCAATGGAGCGAGAAATGTCATTCAAGTGTGTTTTCACTTTGCCCTATTCTATCCATCTTCGCACTTAAAACGAAATAAAAAACCGTGCGCGAAAAACAATCAGCTGCTTTATCGTTCTAGAAGAAAAAAAAAACTGCAAAATGGAGAAGCAAAGTGAAGTTTGCCGTGTGGTGGTTTATGGCTGGCCCACAATTGATACGTTGCGGATGCGTTTGCGTGAATTTGACAGTTTTCCCTCAGGTTTTCTGTCAAATTAACGTCAACGGAACGCAAACGTATCTATTGTGGGTGACCCTTTAGGTACTTGGTTTGTCAGCGGAAGTCACTGAATTTTTTGAAGGTAATACATTACTATAGATGTTCTTCTTTGCCATATTAACGGTGTTTATTGTGAATATTTCAGATCTGCCGAGGATTTTTCCCAATCCCACAGAAGAGCTGCAGGACGCGATAGCTTCAAAAAGTGATGAAGTTTTTATGATGGCACAAATAAAACACCTTTTATTCACACATCTCATTTTATTACAAATAAAGTACAAAAAATTAAATACTAAACTTTTTATGAAAAAAAAAAAATCCATGCACCTTTTCACATAAAACGTATTAAAAAACTCATTTGATTTTTGCTAGGACAAGTTAATGCAATCCATGTACACTATAATTAATATCTATTCAGCTCTTGCACTTAAAGACTATATATTTATAGCACATATGGTTAATTGACCACATTTAATAAAAAATAAGTGCCGCACCAATACAGAGCAATAACTTTGCACTTTGCCCAAATAAGGTGCATTGTTTTTTGAGTGTAGGAATAAAAAAAAAAAAAAAAAAAAACAATGTTTTTTTTTTCTTCCCCCCCCAAATATTAACTACTTCTATTTAAAAAAATACACAAAAAAAGAAAAAGGTTTTCCCCCAAACACAAAAAAATAAAAAAAAATTATAAGGTTTTTTTTAAAAAAAGAAAAGTGGGGAAAAATAAAATTTTATTCTAAAATATTTTTTTCTGTGTAGGGTCCATTTCAACTTTTTCCAACCAGATCCCACACACAGAAACAAATTTGATAGTAAATTTTACCATTACTGGGGGTTAGGTTGACTATTGCAGTATAGTTATCTTGAACCGACTACTAGGGGGAAGACATCTTTAATTTTCGCATTAAATCGTATTATAATACCACTAATTCAAGATTAAAATATTAATCTTGACAATAATGTGATTTAGAGTAAATTCGTTTTGGAGTGCACTCCAGTGAGATGACACTTGCCACCAATGTCGTTTATACCCAGGTCCGGGTCATCTGGCTTATTGGTATTCGTGAGATGTGGAAATGTATAGTGGTGTTTGTGTTTCGTCTCAATGTTTACCTTTTTACACGGAACAGCTGATTATGGTGATGTCAAACTATCAGCTCACAGTATGGAATGTTATGGTAGTTTGACGTCATCACCCACGTGCTCAGCAATGTTTACAATAATTTTGCCTCCAACACAAGTAAACTGCTCGATGTGCTGGACCTAAGCTGAACGACATTGACTTGCCACCAGGTGACGACTCCGCCGTACGTCAACAAATTAAAAAAAAGCAAACCATGCGCGATAACTATACACTGTTAATAAAATTATAGCATTGTATTGACAGTTTATGATATCATAATACCGTATAATGATATTATAATTTTATTATTTTCACTAATACTCATAGTATTGGCATTAAAATTAATGCAAGATTAAGTTGTCTCCCCCTACCGACTATGTTCATTGTCAAACCCACCCCGGAAACCCCCATTAAAAATAGTTAATCCAACATTTCCCATAATGTCGGAATAGTCCTTTTTCCCATGATCATAGTCAAAAATGCCATGAACGTGGTGAATTCGACCATTTTTATGGTTATTGTAACCATTATATGCGATAGTCATCCTGACCATGATTTAATTGTCGGTATAACGATAGAATTTTTCTCAGAGCACGTGCACGCAATCAAAGAACCGCAGTAGAAAGTATCATTTTTTTTTCGTTTTTTCCTATATTATCGAGATATTCAGCCGGGGCTGGTTCATCTCCCGTCGTAGTAACTCAAATACATTCTGGGTATTTTCCAGGGGGAAAGTCACTCTGCCATGTTGTGTTTGTGTTGACCGTGTTTCGGGAGTTGGAAGGTGACAGAAGTATAGACACTCAAGTAATAGACCGGTCAACGTGCTGCCATGTTGTATCCAAAACGAACATTTCCCATACGATTTGACAGTTGTTTGGATTCGTCAACTGTGCCAGACACACGTTGGCCGGTCTATTACTTGAGTGTCTATAGGCAGAAGGTGTTTCTGTGCTTCAACATATCTGTCAAAACTACACTCGAAAATGTATGTTCATTGGCCACCATAGTTTTTTGTTTATTCAACCCCCCCCAAAAAAAAAAAAACACAACAACACAAGAGAGGAGAAAAAAAAAAAAAAAAAAAAAAAAAAACCAATCAAAAAAAAAAAAACAAAAAAAAATTTATTTTTTTCTTCTTGCGGCGGGGGGGTTGAAGGAGGGGGGTTGGGTGGGGTGGGGTTTTTTAGGGTTTAAAACCGTGGTGGGCGGGTGGGTTGCCCCCTGGTATTTTCGTAACTTCTCTGATAAAAAATTACCTTAGACGAAGGATATCACAAATCCTCCAACCATTTATTTAATGGTTTGCACGATAAGATGAGAATACCTAAAAGTCGTTAAAAAGTAACGATAATCGCTCCAAAGTGCACATACCCAAATTATGCGTAAACACAGATTACCTAATATTGGGTAATGGTATTGAAAGAAGATTAACGTTAAAAATTACCGTTGTTTTATCGTTACTTTTTACTGAAAATTAGGTATTATTTTGTAGTTATATTTTACAGAATGCTTCAAAATAGACAATTTAACAATTTATACATTCGGATAAGTATTTAAATTTCGGAACTTATAGAGAAACAAAATTTAATGTTCAAACGTATAAAAATCTCAGTTATTTTATTCTGTATTCGAAAAATAAGTATCAATAAAGTATGGAGGAATCCACGTAAAGCTTAAGTGAGGTTAAACATCGAAGTATCTAAAACTGCAATTGATGATAACATTCTGGCTATTTTTCAAACTGTATGGAATTGGTCAGTATCATCATTATCAACGATTATCTACTCTTTTTTCTATCAACAATTACTCTGCTCTGCAAATAAACAGCTCGAAAAAGAATTTTTGCGTTACCTGGATTCCTTCATTACTGAAATATTTTTTCTACATCAACCTAGGCATCAACCCAACATTTTGGGTTCACACACGTTCCTTTTTTCGCTCCGGAGTGTAGCCGAATTGCACTTCGGGATTCTCTTTGGAGCTAGAATCTAAAAAAACGAATGCAAAAGTTATTACTTCAAATATTGAGACATTAATTGAAAGATTAATTAGAAACATAATTACGTTTTTGCTTAGAAAAATATGGCGACCGCGTTGCTTCATTGTTGAAAATTTATTCAATTTTGGGTAAATAATAACGTCCAATATTGACAAATGAACATTACCCAAATTTCAGTAAAAATGACTGTTTATTATCGTTTAATTTTACCGATATTTTGGGTATTGTCAACAATACCCAATTTTAGGTAAAATAAATACCTAATTTTAGGTATTCTCATCTTAGCGTGTCACACAAAAAACACACAAAAAAAAAAAAAACACCAACTTTTTTTTTTTTCCCCGGGGGGGGAGACAATCCCTTTCCTTTCGCGTGAGAGGCATGGATGTTAACCACTACTCCGGGGTCACCCCCAGAAAGTATCATTTCGAGGGTTAAATTAACCGCAACCATTAAAAATTACTATAACTGCGTTTTATTTTACCATGCCTGCGATTAGATCAACCATGGTACGGTGGTCTGTCAAATATACCACAAATGTTGAAGGTTGTACCATAAACGTAGTCAAATTGACTGGAATTTCATGGTAGTTTTGCAAATCAGAATAGTCGGGTAAAATCGTAGTTTCTACTACAAGAATTTTTCTGTGCACATTCTGCTCAGTTTACCCCCGTGAAAAATTGCACGTACTCATTTATGGGTAAAGTTGGCTTAACCCATATTTGAGTAAATTTGTATGGGAAAAATATTTAAATATGGGTAATAGTAAATGGGTATGTGCACTTTTCGCGACTATGGGTATTCTTCTCCCATATTTGGGTAAACTGAACTTAGCGTGCACGGACCTTTAGATCTTTTACAAGCCTTGAATACTGCCCTGCCTAATCGTATTGAATTTGACGTTTACGGAGGGTGATGTTTTGAACATTTATCGTGGAGCGAACAGAACGCACCATGGGTGCTCGCTCGCACGTAAGATCTTTGAAGCAGTACCTTCCTAAAAAGTCAAATTTAAAACGACTAGCTTTTGACGTTTTAAGCGTCAAAACAATCGAACCCCTGCTTTGCTATTCGTAATAAGCGAGACGCATGAAAAGAGATTCTCGATATAGGATTGAAAACTCGTATTCGTAAAACCGCGCTCGCGCAAACTTACAAATGGTAAAAAGAGATAGCAGTTAAATTAGGTTCGATCGATTGGAAATCCACCTTAGCTAGTACACATTGATCAGAGAAGGATAGCGAAAGTTTATTATTTTCCAACCGTACTCGCTCTCACATCATCGCCCGCGCTCCCCTCGTTGTGCGTTTCAAAGATCTCTTTTCGCTTCTCTCCACGGCCGTTCATCGACGGTCTCAAAATCGTACATTATTTTAAAATGGCCGTCCGCCATGGTCACGACGGATAACGAGCGATAGTATTGTGCGGAGTGTATTCGTGAAAAAAGTGTTTCTCATGGCATCTGAAGCCACGATCGCGAGTGTTTAGTGCTATAGTTGCCATTGGTGAACGAGAACAGTTCGTTTCTGTGAAGGAGGTGGCAGAATTCTGCCAGTGAATATCCGCCGGAAGGTTGGGACCATTTTTTCTACCACTGGGAAGACTGAAAAAGCCTCTCGTTGGACGGAGTCGGACGCGAAAAAACTTCCCGGGAGCGTTTTTTTTTTCCTGTGTGGCTTCTTGCGTTCTCTTTCTCTCGCAGGTGTTTGGTGTTACATTAGGTGCTTCTTTTCGACAGGCTCTCTCTCGCTCTCGCGCACTGGTGTGACACACGGTACGGCGGTGGCTGTGCTGAGTCGACGGATTTTTTTTTTGTTTTCCACTTAGTGGGAGTGTGTGCGTTTGGAAGCTGGTGTAATTGCGTGGATTAGTTCGTTGTGTGCGAGGGGTCTTATGATATGACGACGGACGAGTGTGTATCAGTGAAAAAGCTCCATTTGCCAAGAGTAATCGACAGTGTTGCCGTAATCGACGCAGGGCCTCGTACGTGTGGCGATGGAACACTTCGGCAGAATGGTGTTTGGGAGTTTTGTTTTTGATAAATTGGATGGCAAATTCGGTGGTAATGTCAATGTTGGATGTTTTATTTTATTGTGAGTTTTTCGTGTGTTTTAGTTATCCTTTTTAATTAATGGGAGAATCCAAAAGTATGCTACCATTCACATAATAAATTGTATAATGGCGCGTTTGTTTGTTGATGTAAGCTCATTTAATTTAATATTTGATGTCAATAAGACTTTGCGGCAGTTAGTAACAAAATGAGTAAATTAAAACAAGAATAATGGCAGCAATTTTCCAAACTGTCATTTAACAAACAAACAGCAAACGTTATGGAGTGTGATGTTTTTGAGACGTAAATGCTTTGTGAAAAACAGCCAGCCTGAACTGATGATAATGTATTTTCGCACTATGGTTGTTGTTTTTATATAAACTTTTTTTTAAACAACATTGCGGATTTAAGGGTTAACGATTTTTAATAGTTCTAGCATTAGTGTTTTAGTTCTTCAAGGGTTTATTTATGCTTATTAGGATTGAAGGCTGATTTTTACAAAAGCTAGCTTCTGGAAATTAGGATGTTTGCTGAAAGGATTTAAACATTAGGTTGAAAGAATCATATTAAACGCTGATTCTTTCGTTAATTTTGAATTTGGTTCTGCGAACAGTCCTCCAGGTCCTCCTGAGCCACATAACTCTACAGGATTCTATTGGATTACTTAAAAAGCGGGGCATGGGTACAAGGATATGCAGGCAAGCCAGGTTAAGAGGCTGCTGATAAACTAGCAAACCAGGGGTGTCACTCCACTGGAAGGTATTACCGTATCCGCGACGTTACACGCTGAGATATGCAGATCTCAAGGTACGCATGCAAAGTTTCTTAACAGTAATCGTGAGTTGAGTTCTCAACTGAGTTAAGAAAATTACACACGAGTGGAAAAACTTGCTCAATTCTCGCAAAGCTCTCTGAAAGCTCTGAGGACATACTTTTTGAAAATCTCAGACCCCACGTCCCCCCTTGTAGACTTTTCTCCATCAATTGTTTACAATTTAGTATGGAGCGTAGACTTTGGTCATATCTATAGATGGTTGCCAACTTGATCACATATATTTCGCTCCTCGTGGTTGCGCCAACCGACTGGCTATAAATTGCCACTGGCTTGGTCAACCGATTGTCTAGCAACGGTTGCCTAGCCAGCCGCTTGCTAGCAACAGCCAGCGGCGTAATCAACTACCTGTCTAACGGTTGCTCGCCAGTGCACACTGGCCCATCCCGATCAGCTCCAAGGCTGCCGAACGAATCAAGCATTTCGCGAAGTGTACCCCTTATGTATGAGACCTCCCTTGCTTACATTCGAAATCTGTGATAGGAAAATACTGTGCATTTATTAAATTTACTCGGCAAAACGAAATTATATTTGCGTTATTTTCAACGCTAGTGAATGTCCCGATCGATTGGTGCAAAAATTTAGGAAATCGATCGTGAAATGATTGAGCTATTAACGTTCAAAATGTAAACATATTTTGTGGCGCTCCAACTTTTCGTACGCGAAACGTGTATCCAAAAAAATTCAACCCAAAAAAAAAAAAAAAAAATTTCCCCCCCCCCCCCCCCAAAAAAAAAATTTTACCCCAAAAAACCCTCCCCAAAAACAAAAAAAACCCCTTGCCCCCCTCCCAAAAACAACCGAATCGGGTAAAATTGATCAGTGGTGCAAAATATATGAACTTACTGCACAATTACACGGAGAAAAAAGTACAATTCAACCAATAATATTTCATCTAAAATCAACTATATTTTTGCATTGATTTTTCGATAACCCATGTGCATATTTGTTACTATCACACATTTAAAGTTGATTTAACTATTGTATGCTTGAATCAGCTTCAGTAAAATATGGTTGATTCAACTATACAGTGGTTGCGTCGAAAAAAAATATTGTTGATATTTTGACAGTTGGATTGCACTGCCAGTAAATTCAACCATGATTATTGTTGAACAAACTGAATAACAATAGTTGGTTTGAATATGCTGGGGGTCAGTTCATTTTTTTTTATTGAATGAGATTTTCGGTTCCAAAATAGTTTGAATGAGAATGCAATTAAATTCATCACACAATTTAGGATTAATTTATGGCCGATTTTGTTTTATATTTTTATCGTTCCAACAATAGTACTGTTACGGTATTTTTTTCATTATTGATTCAATCTGGTAAATTTTCTTTAGTAGTTTATTTTTAGAAAACAACGCCACATTTTTAGACATCGTAGAATTTGCTGAAAAAAAATCAAAACATCTTGGTACATTGATCGAATTACTAAAAAAAAATACTCACAAATGAAAACCTCAATTTCTGTTAACCGATATGATTAATTGAATAATTCAACTAATTCCTCATCCAACACAAACTCAGTAAGAACTTCAATGTCGGGCGCATGATGAACTTGAAAGCGAACTGAAAACTACCAGGTTGTTGTTTTTATTTTTTGTATAGTTGCTTCAAGCATACACACTATTTGGAATTATAACATTTTTGTTTGGATTTAACCCTATGACAGATGTGTAAAAGTGCTGGCTATTTTAACTATGAAGTATGGTTAATTCAATTCGAAAATTTCTTTGATCTGAACATATTTTGTGGTTGAAACAAAATTGTGTTTGTTATAGGTATCAACTATCGAGATTGTTATTTCAATCTCCCGTCATTTCTTTCCGTGTAGAATTTATTAAAATAATCTTTCAAATCTTGGGATGGCTACAAAATATCAAAATAGTTTGGTTACAAAATGTATGAATAATGATTTGAGACATTTCCTTGTGGTGAAAAACATTCTTATGTGAAATCGTCAATTTGCTGAATTAGGTTCGATGGGATATGTTTCATACACTTACAGGGTGAGTGGAAATTCCTGTCAGTGATGCATATGGTCATAAAAATGAGAAGCTTGCGTGAATTTTAATTTTCAATGTATTTCCAATATGGTATATCTTTAACATTTAGTTGATTTAGTTCAGTTCAAATCTTTATCCCGTTGCCAGCCGCATGCGTTGTTGGAAAGCGTCACAGCGGGCATGTCTTGAGGCATGTCATTCCATATTTTCAACCTTTTCTTAAAAGTTTCCACGGTTACTCCTTTAGTATTCCCCAGTTTGCACGGCATGTAGAAGTCATGCATAGAAATCGAGAGGATCCAAATGAGGTGAAGAGGCAGGCCAATCTAGACTAAATAAAATCCGGAAAATTGTCCTCACACCAAGCCTGCGTAGCTTTCGCCTGGCGGGACGGTGCAGAGTCTTGTTGGAAGCAGTATGGTGCATTCTTGTAGTGGTGGGGACTAGTCTCATGCTGGTGGGGACCAGTATTTGCACCACTCACCGCCGTTCCTCTCCGAGGTCTATAAGTAATAGTATGACGAGAGGAATAATATGTTTGAAATAGTCGGTGCATGCCAAAAATAAACCCAACAGCAAGAGATAATTTAAACATTGTTGTATCAGAGCACGACCGGTCGCATATTCTTTTACTAGTCAAGGGGGTATCCTCCCCCTTGCCTACCCTGCATGTGGGGTAGCTTGGTAAAAGATTATGCGCCCGATCGTATACTACCTTCAGATGCCCTCCGCTCGTTTTCAACTTGTATATTTCAATATTCAAAGCCTGCCGTTACGCTAAACGGAACTATCAATACTTTCTCTTCATTTCTCTTAGTTCTAGCAATAAATTACTGTCCACTCCTAGAGTTGATGAGAAATTGTCTGCTTCTGATAAATTTCGTCATAGATCGTTACTCCGCGCATTAGGAGGATACAACAAACAACAAGTGTATTCTTGTAGTGTTTCTTGACGAACGAAAGCAAATGGTTGCTCAAAACATTATCGATGTAACATTTACTGTTGATTTTAACACCAGGTTCAATGAACAGCAATGAAACTTTGAAAATTTTGCAGCAACATCCCCAAACTATCACCCTTGAAACATTCATTTTGCTGGTTGTTGTGATCCTGTAGCAGGAACATTTTCTCGTTCGAAAACAGAATTTCACAATCACCATTCCACTTGAGCAGCTTCCGACGTCATTCGTCTCTTGCAATCTTCTGCTTTTCAGTGAAGCCATGCACCCGTTGTATTTTGTATGAATTCAGTCCAAGGTGGTCTTTCAAAACTACTCCTGATCGTTGACTGCGATGTTCCCAGTTCTTTGGCCATCTTTTATCCAGACTTACCAGGATTTCGCCGAATTGGCTCTCTCAATCGTTTGATGGCTTCCGGACACCTGACAGTGCGTTTACGGCCAGATCTGCGAGGTATTTTCTAAGAACCGGTTTTCTTTGTAGTGTTTGATGATGCGAAAGATGAATCTCTCGTCTATTCCGACTGGTTTCAATTTCTTTAAAATAGTACATAGTCTAAAATGTTTCAAAAACAAACTTATCACTAATTCCCTTTTCACGTCCGTGATTACCACAAGTCTCAAACGAATGAAAATTCAAAACAAACTTGCAAGCCGTGTTAACATTTGAATACACTCTAAGAGAAAAATGTGCAAACATGTCTGTGATTAACCCATCAAAGTTACTGTTTTCATAATCTAAACTCTTCCAAACATCTACATTTTTGTAAATTATACAATTTTTGGCATAGACGACGTCTTCTATATAGGCGTACACTTTACTTACTTATTTGATGGGCGACGACTCCTCCTATGGCTAATCGCCTTCAGCCCCCCTGGACATTAAGGGCCCTTAGGTCCTCCTCAACTGCAAATAAAATATCCATCGTGTTCGTGGTCTTTCACGGAGGCGAGGGCCTCTCCCTGGTTCTCTACTGAATATTATCCTGGCTTATCGTTCTTCCGGCATCCGTGCAATGTGACCAGCCCAACGCAGCCTGCCGTGTTTTATCTGCTTGACAATATATATCTCTTTATATACTTGGTACAACTCGAGATACATGCCACGCCGCCAGATGCCATCCTCTTGTCTACCGCTGAGTATTGTTCGCTGCACCTTAAAAAAACCCGAATGCTTTCCGGTCGACTTCCTTGAGCGTTCAGGTTTCATGACCGAACAAAACGACCGGCAGGATCGGAGTCGTATACAACGCGAATTTTGTCTTCGCCTGCAAACTACGGGACTTCAGCTGGTTCCGGAGATCGTAAAACGATTTATTCGCAGCTGCGAGATGCCTTTTTACCTCGCGGGTAACATCATTCTCGCACGTCACTAGAGCTCCAAGATACACAAATTGTTCCACTACTTCAAATTTGTCACCACCCAATCACTATTGGCCCCACGTTGTCTGCCGGCGATCATGCACTTCGTCTAGCTGGTATTAATTGTGAGACCAATGCTCACGTCTGCCTTTTAAAAGGCACAAATGCAAATTACGATGATATCGATGTCGTCCGCAAAACCTAGGAGCATGTGCAATTTCGTGACGATGGTGCCGCTCCTTTGCACGCCAGCTCTCCTAATAGCTCCTTCAAGAGCAATGTTGCACAACAAGTTCGAAACAACATGGTTACGAAAGATGTCAGAATCTCATCCACAACCCGAACACTTGATTTCGAACCCTCCAGCGTAGCACGAATCAGTCTAGCTAGTTTCGTCGGGAAACTTCTCTTCACTGAATCGTACGCCGCCTTGAAATCAATAAACAGATGGTGGGCCTGGAAGTTGTACTCCCGGAATTTATCGAAGAATTTGTCGCAGGGTAAACAGGTGATCCTTTGTTGATCGGCCCTCTCGAAAACCAGCCTGGTATTCGCCGACGAAGGACTCCTCCAGCGGTCTCAATCTGTTAAACAGAATACGTGACCCTATTTTGTACGCCGACTTGAGGAGTATTATTCCTCGGTAGTTGGCGCTTTCCAGTCTGTGCCCCTTTTTGTACAGTGAGCTAGAAGGTAGTTGTTCTTCCCATATCTTCAACAAAGTACGGCAAAGTATTTCGTGCGTACACTTGATGGGTACGAAAAAGGAGAGCGTCACAAAAAGTGGTCTGCTTTGGAACGTTGATAACTCAGTCATTTCTCGTTAGATACCCGAAATATTTCTTACAATTTTTTACTTAAAAACTTTTGAACCTTTACTAAAGGAAGAGTCCTGTTTTTTTTAACTTACTTGTTTATTAATGAGGCTCAAGTGCCACAGGCATAACGGAGCCGAGTTCTTTCTCATTTTTACAACGCCAATAACTTACTAACTAGATTAGTTTTGGAAAGCCGAAAAACTCGCGGCTTGGTCGAGGTTAGGGATTACAATGATTCGGGCAGGAACGGGGAAGTAGGAATCTTAACGTTGGCTTTCAATAGTAGATTGGCGATGCGATATTGTTGCTGTTGGTCTGGCGTAGATGTTGCATTGCGTTAAGCTGTAACGATACAATAGAAGCGGTATTACGGGGGAGAGGACGATGTGGACATGTTTAAACGACAGCTAAGAGATGATCAAACGAATACATCTATTTGTTTCAAGAACTTGTAAATTAGCCCCATATAGTCCAAGTCCAGCTTACCCAGCACGTCTCTGATATCTTCCTTTTCTGGTTTCCCTCGGGCCCGTAGGGATGCGCAAAGATCAGATCTGGCAATTTCGTAATCGAGGCAATGCCAGACAACGTGGTTGATGTCCTGATA
This sequence comes from Aedes koreicus, assembly GCA_024533555.2. NCBI lineage: Eukaryota > Metazoa > Arthropoda > Insecta > Diptera > Culicidae > Aedes > Aedes koreicus. The sequence goes on along the minus strand of JAHHFK020001972.1, from coordinate 66,249 downwards.
ACCTGCACTACAGCCGCATTGATTGGTATCTGAGAGCCCTATTCGATAGAAATGAGAGCCTAACGAGTAGTGATTGGACATTAGACGACACATTACCTTGATAAAATCCCGGCTAACATCCAACCCTTTGAACCACGATTTGTTCGATACCTGTGGGAGAATGGAATGTAACCATCTGCCCAAATCCCCTGCATCCGATTTTTGTTGCCCGCTGATCAAGACCTGTTCACGGAAAATAGCAAAAAAATCGTGGAAGGCGATTTGTCGACCATCAATATCGCCTGCCATAGCGCCCACCTTGACAAGTGAGTCCGCTTTCTCATTACCCGGAATGGAGCGATGAGAAGAGACCCAAACCAAGGTGATGGTGTAGGAATTGTTTGATAGGGCACTCAAAAGGCACTCGCTAGCGAAATACGGTGAGTGCTTTGCCGGCCTCATTGAAGTGAGCTGAGACTATCCGTAAATATAAAAAAAATGATCAGAGGGAAGAGAGGCAATTCGCTCGAATGCATAGTGTATAGCCGCCAATTTGCCGACGTATACGGAGCAAGGATTTTGAAGTTTGAAGGAGGTGCTATGAATTTCGTTAAAAACACCAAATCCAGTGGAATCATTTGTTTTTGACCCGTCTGTGTAAACCTTCCTGTCACATCTGATATGGCCAAACTTACTTGCAAAAATTGATGGAATGCACTCCGAACGGAGTGGATCTGGTATTCCACGAGCTTCTTGCTTCATGGTCAGATCAAAAACTACAGTAGAACTACAGAAGTCTTGGGAGTAATCACGATTAGGAACATTCGAAGAAGGGCTCACCTCCAGCGTCATGTACCAATGGTACAGTGTCATGAACTTAGTTTAAGGATTTCGTTCGATTAGCTTAAGAGTCCAGTTGTATAATTGTGAAAATTGATGAGTTCAAGCGATTTTTTGCAAGTGCTTCTAACAAAGACTTACAATCAAGCACCAATCGGTTTTGGGCTGAAATTTGAAATGGGAGGATGAATATTTTGAACGAAAAAAAAAAACTCTTTTTAATGTTCTATCTCTGAGTGTTTAATCCCAATGACCACACATGATTTAAATTGTAATTTCATAATTAAATTACATCCAAAGAAAGAATTATTATTTAATATTGAATCAACGTCAATGGGCGACTGATTTGTCATGAGTTTTAGAAGAATCCCATTACGCCGTCTCTAAAAGAAATCCTGATTCTTATTATAACTAATAAGAATAAGAAGAAACACCTTTCTAGTAGTTCTACGTCAACACTTCGTACAACCCTACCGGGATGTCCCTTGTAGATTTAAAAAAAATTGATTTGCTGTTCGCTGTGTCGCACGTCCAGGAGTTTCAAGTATTTTCATGCTGCCCGTTTTAGTATAACTTCTTCCAAGAAAAAAACTGAATTGATCGATTGAATAAGGAAATGGCAACTAATTTATTATTACAAAATTCCAATCATTTATTAATGGCGATGTTAAGCATTCATGAATTTTGAAACTTAGATCACCGACAAACCGACATGAAACTCAATCTTCACTTTTGATCAAGAATCCATAACTACCGATTCAAATGTGCAGCGATCCCATCTGTCAAAACCTATAGAATCATTTTATCTATATACAATACATTTGTCCAGACTTGCTCAGACATGAACCTTCTTATCAAGTTCCCAAGCGTGTTCGTGTCTTCAATAAACGTTCTCAGCGAACACGAAGATAGATGTGAGTAAAGACTGGACTCGGAAAAAATGAGACACAAAAATTATCACAAAAAATTCATTTTAAATCGGATACTTCTCAAATTTTCAGGGATTAAATAACTATATATTAGCTATGTTTTGGCATAATTTATTTATTGAATTTCCTCCCCCGAGCTGAATGCTCGTACATTTCTCTTAACACTGCTCATGAGATCTTGGGCGAGGCTTTGTCCATTTTCCTTACACAATTTCTCCCAGTTTTACTTCGAAGCTTCATCGGTTTTGAATGTTTTTCCGCTTTTCTTCAACTTCTTCTTCATTATCGCCCAAAAATTTCCGATCGGACGAAGTTCTGGTGTATTTGGCGGGTTCGCCTCCTTCGGGACCACATTAACGCCCTTCGCTTCGTACCCGAAGCGAGATCCGACCGCTTCGGCCCGAAGCGACATCCGGCCAGAACAGCGTGGGCGAGAGCGGAGGAAGGGCAGCAAGCGCTTCTGCAAGCATTCCTCTCGATAAATCTGCCCGTTTATGGTGCCGGTTGTAACGAACGGCTTGCAGTACCTTCCGCACTCGCAGATCGCCTGCCACAACAGGTACTTCTTCGCGAATTTGTCCATCTTTCTCTTCCGGAACTTTTCCGGAAGCTCTATGCGGGACGTACCGACAAAAAACTCGAGGCCGGGGATTTGTTTGGTGTCCGCCTTGATATATGTCTCGTCGTCCATGACGAGACAGCCTGGCTTGACCAGCCACTTACGGTACAGCTTCCGCGCACGCAATTTGGCCACCGTGTTTTGCTTGTCAGTCCGGTTTGGCGCCTTCCTGACCATAAAAACACGTAGCCCAGCCCACTTCATGGCCCGCTGGACGAACCACTTCGACGAATTGACCTTTTTGGCCACGTCTCGGGTGGAAAGGTTCGGGTTATTCTTAAAGTACTGCCTTATCTTCCGCGCCTTCTCTGGGTATTCCGTTTTCGGTTTTCGGCCGCCTCCAGCGCGCCGCTCGATGGCCTTCGTCTCCTGGAACATCTTCACAACGCGGGACACGGTGGAATTGTGGATTTCAAGCCTTTTGCCGATCCATCTGTGCGACTGACCAGGGGTGGCATTACCTAGCTCGAAACGAACGACTTCTTGTACGAACGCTTGTGTGAAAAAGTTCTTCGTTTCGAGATCCGCAATACGGCTTCAGGATTATTGATCACCGCGCCCAAGATTTGCTGGCGTAGTTCTTCTTGTTTCGAATGCATCTTGAAAACTACTTGACAGGTCGCGATGATTGCACACATAAACATAACACTCTAAACTAGTATTACCCAAAATTTCATTAATTTTTACCCACGCGATAAAAAGTTACACCCAAAACAAAGTGTCGCATTTGTTCCGAGTCCAATCTTTAATATAATTTGAACAGAAATATTAAGACATTTTCTATTGTCATTCATGTCGATTTGTCGGTGCTTAGATAACCTTATTTCCTCTTTTTTAATATTCGCCTGTCAATGCTAAAGGCCGTTCACACCAAAATCCGGACACACAAAAGTATTTAGAAAATGTTTTTGGTTCATATTATTTATTTCATTTTATAGATAAATGTAATACTCAACACAACTGCATTATAGATTTATATGGATTTATTTCCATAAGCTATTGCGCGCACTTTCTCATTCACTCCTTTCCTCAATCTTTGCACGGTGTCCTTGTCAATTTTCTAGCCACTTAGAACGAAATTCTTGGATCGTTGATACCGCTCCACCAAGCTTTTTGAGATTTCCCTTGACCATTGACCAGTATGTTTCAATCGGACAATTTGGTGGATTACAATCCTTGGGAACGTAAATAACGTTATTTTGCTCATACCAAGTGATTGTATCTTTAGCGTAATGACAGCTGGCCAAATCTGGCCAGAAAAAGGATTGAGTCGCATGTTTTCCCAGGAAAGGTAAGAGCCCCTTTTTGAGGCGTTCTTGCCGGCAAATCTCAGCGGTTACGTTACCTGTGGTTACCGGCAGGAACATATTGCTTGCCAGATCAGATATTTTTCAGGGAATTTGGTTTTATAGTTCCGTTTCAGATGTTCAGGGGCATCTTTCCGGCTAGTTGAACTGTGAAATTCCGTTCCTGAGAGATATTTGAACTTTTTGAAGCAGTATGTCTCGTCATCCATGTCAACACAATGGAATTTTATGAGAAGTTGTTCATAAAGCTTTCTGGAGCGTGTTTTTACCGACTGTTGTTGCTTTGCGTTACGATCTGGTTATGTTTGAGCTTTGAATGATCTCAATCCAGCCTTAGACTTCATTTTTTGCACAAAACCGGTTGACATTCTCCATTTTCGAAACTACGACACATTTCACAATGAAACTCACGCAGTGTAAACAATACACACTGAGGTCATTTCACCCAAAATTTCGTTGAAATCAGCCCAAAGGGCGAAATGTTACAGCTTATTGAAAGTGATGCAATTTAACTGTGGACACCCTTTATGCATTGCCTTGGAAAAGCCAATCATTTGAAATGAGGATGAAAAACATTCCATTTTACATCATTCGCTAAAAACCTATAAATCGCTATCGGAACTGGTACCATCACGAATAAAGGATCGAAACCCGCTTGCTACCTGCTACCTAATATATCCCGACTCCTTCAATTTTTGTGCTCCCGTCTCAATCTTTGCCCAACGGTTGAAGAAGTGTAATGTGAAATAAATTTCTGTCGTTGAATTGTTTCAAATTGTACATAAATCGCTGATAATCTACACAGTTTTGAAAAAAAAAACATCATATTAAATTTGGTTGATTGTGATACGAAACATTCTGTGTGTCAAAAGGTAAAAGTAACCAATAACGGCTTGATACGAAACATGGATGGTCGTCATACGGATCTAACCATAAGGGCCTGTTCATAAACCACGTAGACTGATTTTTGAAAATCTCATACCCCCCTCGTAGACTTTTCTCCATACAACTCTTTGAAATTTTGTATGGAGCGTAGACTTTGGTCAAAACCCCCCTACCCCCTCCCCCTAGAAAAGTCTACGTGGTTTATGAATAGCCCCTAAGACAATCATCCGATTTCGGAATGCTTTTCGTTAAAGGGCGCAATCGAATTACTTTTCAGACGATCTTGGGATGATGTTTGGGTTCAGTGTGGAACTTATAGGTACACAGAAAAAATTCTTGTAGTAAAAACTACAATTTTACCCGACTATACCTATCTCTAAAACTACCTTGAAATTTCAGTCAAATTTACTACGTTTATGGTAAAACCTTCAACATTTGTGGTATATTTGACAGACCTCATATTGATATGGTGCGGTCGATCTATTCGCAGGCATGGTAAAATCAAACGCATTTATAGTCAGGTGAAAATTGCTGTTGTTTGCGCTTAATTTAAACCTCGAAATGGTAGTTTCTACTGCGGTTTTTTTTGCGTGTAGTCAATGTTATGTTGCCTGAAAATTCACGCTTTTGAACCTAACGAGCATGCCTTTTATCAAGACTGGTTTTGATAATGAATAACTCTACGCCCTTTGCGAAAACAATATTTCTCGAGTAATTCATGTTAAGGGCCTAAAAGCCATTTGTAAACAATGACTTTAAAGGTCGATTTCTCTTGAATATTAGATCACTCTCGTGAAATGAAAGCAGCATCTGGTAGAAGAATGTTGATTCTACAATATGGAGCAGCTGGATATAGTGGGATTGTTGTGATTCGCGAGAGATCAGCGTTTAAATCATTGTTTACAAATGGCTTTTAGGCCCTAATCATAAATTACTCGAGATTTAATGAAAAAAAAAAAAAAACAAAAAAAAAAAAACAAAAATAAAAATTAAATGATACAAATTATGCATTGCATTGAAAAAAAATTTTTTTTTTTTCTTCCTCTTCCCCCCCCCACCCCCATGTTTCCGCCAATTACCTATCCACATAACCCCAAACAACCCACAACTTTCCTCCCCATTCCTCAATAATTGTTGCCACATTCCCCATAAAAACACCACCCCCCCAACCCCCCAACACCGCCAACAAGTAGTAAAAAACATTCGGAAACCCCAAAAAGAAACGTAAAGAAAAAAAGTTGAAGCAGACACAAAACCATCAAACGGCCAAGAGGAGTCTCTTCTCGGTCGATCTCTGATGGTTGTGTATAGAGAGCGCTGCGTTGGGTGCTTGCGTATTTGTTTCTCCGTGGAAAATCATCACCAGCAGCAGCAGCAGCAGCAGCAGTAGCCAGTACCAGTATAGTGTTGAACTGAAAGAACTTCATTCGTCCGTTCGTCGGTGTAGTCTACTTTATCATCGATGGCCCCGCGTCATTGTCGACATCTTCGCCGTCACGTCGTCGTCGTCGTCGTTTTTTAGTTGTAGCCGTGATCCCAGTGCACTTCAAACGTCATAGCTATTTGGCTTCTTAGGACAACTCCAAAGTGCAAAAGTGTCATGTATGGACGGAAGCAAGTCAATGAAAATTGATCAACATACATATCCGAGAGTGAGGAGGAATCAGAAGAAAATAAGTGAATGATATAAAATCGGAAGGACGACGATTGGTGCTAGAAAAAGTGAGACTCCTTTTGCAAAAACACACGCAAACACATACAGCCGAGAGTGGAAAAGTGGAAATCCTATCACTGCTTGCTTGGATTGCTGCGGCTCTAGCAACCAAAGCAAGGCAGCTAATCGTTCAGGTGGAAAAATTGCCGATTTGCCACCGTTGCTCTCGGGTTTCCGCGGCAACAGCAGTAAACGGATCCCTATCAGTTGGAGGGAGGCCTAATTTGGGTTAGTGATTTTTTTTCGGTAAAATTTAAACTCGACCGCACATAACAGAAAATGAAATTTGGAGGAACACCATGTTGAAAAAGAATAGAGATTTTGAAGAAGTTGCACACGCATTCACCTGTATGAAAATGTCAGTGTAGTGGTTAATTTCATGAAAACAGTGTATAAAGTGAAAGAAGGGAAAAACTGAAGAGCGAACCTTTATGGTTGAAGATTTTTTTTTTTTATGAGTGAAGAAGCAATGAACGAAGCGAAGTAGGAGTAATAACGGAATATGGGAAGAGGCGGTAGGAAGCGCACACACAACACCGTCACCCTCCAATCTTTCCCCTGTAGAGATAGAGCTCGCTCCCAGTCTATCTCCCTTGTGCTGCCTTGCTGGATAGTGATCAACACGGGATAGGCAATGTTTGCCCGCACACAAACACATGCACTGAACATAGCGCTGCAACTTTGGTAATCAATGTAGGCTCCGTGGTGTCACGAATACCAGTGCAAAACAAGTTAAATTTACACCCGCGCGCGTCTGTTTTCCACGCGCCTCACGGTCGCCTGCCACCCCACTGGATGGGTATGTTGTCACGGTGTGCTCGTTGTGTGTACAACGGTGAAGATAGGTCTCTAAAAATCACCGTCTAGCCAGGCCACGGTCAGCGTTGCCAGCATCAATGTACGGTGGCAAGATAGGTAAATATGGACTGAGCAACGAGCATGATGAAATCCGGGGAAGTCCAAAAACATGGATAAATTGAATTATGTTCCCAATGCAATATTGAGCTCGGACTTAAATTTAATCGAAGTGTACGGGGTGTTGTTTCACTACTTGGATGGTGATGTCAGTGGTAACGGCAGTGTGGATGGTTGATGAATGTTTGGGCCTGCTAAGAAATTTTAGATGGGGCGACCCTGGCGTAGTGATTAAAATATATACCTTTCATGCCGAAGTCTCGAGTTCAAGTCTGACCCCCGGGCAGGATACGAAAATACACAAAATAACAAGGTATCTGAGTGACAACGGCGGGAGATGAACCAGCCCGATGCTGGAAATCTCTATACGAAATAAACAAAACAAACAACCGAGTCTTAAACTTCTAGTCAACATGTGAAAAGGGCCTTTGTGCCAAAATGTAAACATTCAGTAATTCACCATGCACGGCTATCTAAAAAGCTACAAGGCACAGCCCACTGAGGTTGTACGCTAAGATGACGTAGGACTTCGTAGAACAGTCTAATGAATGTTGAAATATTTTTTTTTTTAATATTACGTGACGGTCATAAGCTTGCGCTTCGGAATAATATAGAGACCGTTTAAATTTCCGAGCTATGTTTGAAATTGTACACAAGATTTAAGGTATACAAAGAAGGGAAAACTGAAACTTTTTCGGCCACCGCTGGCTGCCAATTGAAGAATTTGGAACGGTATGTTAGATAAATTCCAAACAAACTCTTAAGCTGGAAAAATCAAATTGGTTGTCCTAAAAAGGACGGATTTTCAATGATCCATGTTTGATCGATCTTCTTTTGACCTGTCGTATGACCCATTCACATCTTTATTAATATTGTGCGACAATTCATTAGCCAGCAATACTAGCGTCATTTTTGCAACAGTTTTTAGCAGATAGGGAAGATGTACCTATATTAATCTCATCACTTTGCAATTCATCCTACTTGAAATAAAACGATATACACGTGACAGGATTAGTTAGTAATGTTTGTTGTAGTTATTTAACGTAAGCAAACATTATTAGAAAACGAAACCGATCCTTCAACTGCCCAATTGTTTGATTTATCGTAGGATGAATAAAGGAACAATGAGATTAATATGGGGGCAGTTACCCTAAATGATTTCAAATTTCAATTACTGGTAACTGGTCATGCTAATGTTGCTAGTTGATGCATTCTCTGCACACATTAGCGATGATGATGGTGGCTGGCTTATACCGTTCATATCACTCAACGTAGCGCCTTACCGAATGATGGCTGCCAACTAGATCTCGTGGTTGCGCCAACCAGCTGGCTACAAATTCACCACTGGCTTGGTTAACCGACTGCCCATCACACGACTGCATACCCAAGGGCTGCCTAGCCAAAGGCAATAGAGGCGTCAGCTTGTCCAAGATGCTTGTCACCGCCAGCTGCCAATTCAGTACTGGCTCATCGCCGCTCCTAGTTACTGCTGTATGAATGAAGCAATTTGCGAATGTGTACCCTTTATATATCGTTCATTGCTGCATATGAGATCTCCCTTACTTACATTTGAAGTCTGTGATGGGAAAAATACTGTGCATTTAATAAAATTACTCTGCAACTCGTAATTATAAGGCGTCACCTAATATTAGCGTTACTTTCAATACTTAGTGGCTAAAAATCAATAGTTTTAAATATTGGAATCGAAGCGTAGAAATATGTCCGATCGATTGGTGCAATTTTTTTTTTTTTTTTCGAAAATCCTGACCATTTTTTGTGGCGGTCGCAATTCGATTTTTTTGAACTATACCCCAATATAGAAACCAAAGACGTAGTGCTACGTCAAAAAAAAAAAACTTTTATAACTATAAAGTACCATCTTTGGAGGAAAACTGGCACTACCCGATTGTCCGACTTTCCCCGAATGGCGTTTTCCCGAGAGCGACAAACGGGGAACCGATGTAAATCGAGATTTCTATCCTAAAATAAACGTACTCGGGAAAAGCGAGAATCCAAAATCATCGGGAAATATGCGGGAAAAAGTCGAGAATTTTTGTCAGGAACCATGCTCACAACTTTTTCAAATTGATAATTTGAGTAGCGTTTTTGTCATCTACTTGCTCTAACGATCTCATTAACGGAATGAAACAGTGTTTTCAATCCAGCATTGCTGAAGAAGATACCTCAGTGCTCCATGGATGGCCGGCTGTCAACTGGAAGGCATTCATAGAATTGACTGGGGAAATCAGGCATCTGCGAGCCAGCCCTGGCTTTGAAGTCCTCAACATACACAATTCCGTCAAGGAGGAGCTGAGACAAACATTGGCATGTGGATCATTTTCTGCTGGCTTTGTTCAGCCTGTTTCAAAAACGTACCGCTTAAAAGATCTGACTAAACGGCTGTGCCACGTGAGGTTACGTACATGACTTACTTTTGTTTCTATTTTACTTGACTGGAACTTCTTGGGTGATCCTCATGACTGAAGCATCGCCATTGTATGTATTGCTGTAAATTTTAGTGCAAAGAATGTCTTCGCAAGTTTTTTACAATATTATTTTTTCCTTTTATATGCTATACGAGTTCAGCCAATCACCCCAGGTTGTCATTTTTAAAATACCATAAAGTCTCAGTCAATTTATATGATCGACAAATATTTGTCACTGCAGTGGACAGAAACCTACACACTTAGAAAATGTTACAGTATTCGGTCATTTTTTTTTTACCGAACTTTCAACAGCTGAACGTTCAGCTGTTGAAAGTTCGGTAAAAAATTACCGAATACTGTAAAATTATCTAAGTGTGTATTGTGTCAGTCACCTTAAAGTCAAAAGAATTTCAAACGGAGCTTTTCGTCGGCATTCCGATTATAAGTGTTCGTTGTTGTGGATGATGCGGTAGACGATACGATGCTGGTAAAAAGCTGAATTTTGTCATCAAGTCTGCAGCAATGGTCGAGTCGTTTCTCAGGGAATACCAGCCCTAATTTCCTATAGCTCCATTTCTTTTCGACGATTTGACGAGAGTACTTTGCGACGCTATGTAGAAAATGATCAAGCCCGAGCGTTTGACAGTCAAAGAAAAAAAAAAAAAAAAAAATTTTTTCCCCCCCCCCTTAAAAAGTTTTCCTTCCACCCCCCCAACCAAAAAGAAAGAAAAAAAAAAAAAATCCCCCCCAAAATTTTTTTTTTTTTGTTTTTTTAAAAAAACACCCCACCTAACCTCCTTCGACATACACTTTAACGCGTTACGTCACGTGCATTAACCCTGATGTTATAACTCACTTCACGGATATAAAGAGTGTCCACGATGAAATTGCCACACACAAAATTGATTCGCAAAATTCGAGTTTTCATCCGATTGCCATCAAATTTTCGGGGATTGAGAAATAACTATTAAACTTCATTTTACCATTTTACTCGTATTTTATGTACAGTCCATACGCAAATGCCAGCACCTTGGCCTTAACCCCGGCCATAAGATTCTGCACAACCCGTGAATCAACCGTTTTTTGCATGTAAACCCATACTTTCTTCAGTCCATCGACTGTCTTCACTACCTTAGGTCGTTTAAGAAGGTGCTGCTTCATAATCGCCCAGTACTTCTCGATAGGGCGGAGCTCCGGAGTGTTGGGAGGGTTGAACATTTTCGGCACGAAATTGACCTTATTGTCCGCATACCACTTCAGCACGTCCTTGGAGTAGTGGCATGAGGCCAAATCCAGCCAGAAGATTGTTGGGACGTTGTGGGCCTTCAGGAGAGGAAGAAGCCGCTTCTGGAGGCACTCTTTTATGTACACCTTTCCGTTCATCGTGTCCTGGGTCACGAAAGGTGCACTCCGCTTCCCGCACGTGCAGATGGCTTGCCAAACCAGGAATTTCTTCGCAAATTTGGACATCTTCTGAGTGCGGACATGCTCCGGAACGCTGAACTTATCCTTGGCCGTGAAAAACAGGTTGCCGGGGATCTGTTTGAAGTCGGCCTTCACATATGTTTCATCGTCCATGATGCAGCATTCCACTTTCGTCAGCATGTTGAGGTACAACTTCCTGGCACGGGTTTTGGCGGACTTGTTCTGCTTCTCGTCGCGATTAGGGGCCTTTTGTACCTTGAACGTTCGAAGCCCAGCCTTAGTTTTGGCCTTCTGGACAAAACTTCGGCTTAGGTGCAGCTTCTTAGCCACATCCCGAACGGAGGCGTTCGGATTTCAGTTGAAGGCCCCAACTACGCGGTTGTGATTTTTGGTGTTGTACGGAATACTTTTTCCTTCACTTCTGGGCTTCCGATCGGTGGTCAACCGTTCCTCGAACCGCTTAATCACTCGCGACACCGTGGAATTCACGATTCCCAACGTTTTAGCGATGGAACGATGCGAGAGATCCTTGTTCTCGTGATGAATGCGCAAGATTTTATCACGCACGAGCTGTTCTTTCGACTCCATTTCCGCGAGTTTTGATCACAGGACTTTAAAACTTGCAGGATGTAAATAATGCACTATGAACTAAATCCACCCAAATTTTCATTAAATTCTACCCAACGGTTAAAAAGTTAGAGCAATTTCATAGTGTGGCAATTTCATCGTGGACACCCTTTAAAAGGGGGCGCGAAAAAAACAACACGCCCGCCGCCCCCCCCAAAAAAAAAAAAAAGAAAGAGGCGCCCCCCCCCCCCCCCCCAACCCCGCCCCTCCCTCCCCCAAAAAAAAAAACAACGAAAAAAAAATATAGACAAAAACAAATTGGTCCTCCCAAAAAAAAAAAAAATTAAAACCAACTAAAAAAAAAAACACCCCCCCCCCCCCCAAAAAACCCACAGAAAGAGAGAGAATTAAAAAAAAAAAAAAAAAAAAGGGTGAAAACCAACACAAAAAAAAGTCCACAAAAATTTTTTAATAACTACCAACCACGTCAAAAACCCCAAAACCTTTATAAAATAATCTCCCCCCCCCCCGCCCCCTTTTTTTTCTCCAAAACCCAAATGCTTTACTATTTTTCTTCGACGTTTATGCTTCTAGAAACTTGAAAGATCAATTACTTGTATAGAGCGATTTTTGTTCTCGTTTGCAAATTACGCAATACGCAAGACGCCCGATTTGCGGCTGCTATCCGTTATTTTGCCTGAATGAAACAAATCAGAATTCCAATTGAACAATTTCCTAAAAAACTTCAAAAATATTTATTAATCAAATTTCTATTAACTCATTTTCCTTGTCGGAAAAATTAGGCAAACATTCGGGGAAAATGCGGGAATTTATAAATTAAGATTGTGTGGCCACCCTGGGTATTGCCATAGTTTGCGATCACCAGCTTTTACACATTGAGGATGTATGTTAGTCCCGAGCATCATCTTTTGGTTCTCTGTGTAATAACAGCTGATGCGGCCAGTAGCAACCTCGGGTGGTCAATCATGCTAATGCTCCTATTTTCAGAGTTTCCGTACCTATTATAGTCAAATCAGTTATGTTTTGTTAATACAATCTGTTTCCCTTCGATTCAGTTTGTTATGTTGGTAATGTTGAGCGTTTCTTGGTGAAATCAACCAAAAATATTATCTTCCATGACCCTCTCCGATTTAGATGAAACTGTGCACATGGTTTCGGTATGGTAAATCATGTTGTGGAAACAAATGGTCAAAACAATTTTTTTACACGAGAGTATTTTTTCAAAAAGGCGCATGTGTTTTCATATGTGTAATCTTCAAAATATCATAACTCGCAAACCGTTGATTATAGCGACATTGTGTCTGAGAATAAATTGTGAATAGTCAATAGGGCTTCGAAAAAATATATTATTTTTGCCAAACAAATAAAAAAAATTAAATTTGTTGTTTTCATATGGAGCAAATAAAACAGTTTCTGAAAAATAAAAAAAAACATGATTTTTACAGTCTAATTATGTTCTAGAAATTATTACAACATAATAATATAATATCATTCTTCAGGTCATTTCAAGTTTAAATGCTCTCGGCTTAGGAACTTCCTGAATGCGGCCGATAATGTCAAGATAATTGGAATTTTATGTCGGCAAAACAGTTTTTCCATGAAAATATTCCTTTTTCACAAGTTAGTTGTAATTCTCGGAACGACTAGTTTTTTATATAGACTGTTCCGAAAAACATAAATACACTTTCTTTCTCAAATAAAAAAGACCATACTGTGATTTTTGATTATTTTATTCTCAAACATAGTAAATAACAATGTGTTCTTTCCATCTTCATTTCAATTTGCTTGATTTTTCGTAGCTCTCTAACTTTTCCCTTAACACTACTCATAAGCTTCTGCACAGTGCTTTCTCCTACCATTTTCACCACTTTTGGCCAATCTTTCTTAAATTATTCAACACTATCCGCTGGTTTCATGTGTTTTCTCAGCTTCGCCTTCGCCAAAGCCCAGACAGTTTCGATAGGGCGAATCTCTGGGCAGTTTGTTGCCTGTCGTAATGAAAGGACGAGGTATTTTTCCACATCCGCATATGGCCTGCCACACCTTTACCTTCTTGCCGAATTTTTCGGTGTAAATGGCTTTCACTGATCCAGGAACATCCTTTCCCTTCGGCGAGGTATAAAACTGTGGTCCCGGCAGAGTTTTATAATCGAGTTTTATGTAGGTTTCATCGTCCATGATAACACAGCCCGATGATACCCCGTTTGGCATAAAGACGTTTGGCATACGGATGTTTGGCCGAATGGACGTTTGGCCGAAAATTGTCTATTAGCATAAATGTATTGCAGAGAAAACGAAATAAGGATCTAAAAAAGTATTGTCAAACGCATTGGATCTAAGATTGCAAGAACGCAAAAATGAAATGATTAAATTACAGTGACAGAATCATGGATTGCAAAAGCATGGCACTCTTAGCACGAACATTTTCGATCATTCAAAAGTCTACTTCATTCCAAACATCAAAATGTTTCCATGAAAACTATGAGCTGTTGACGTAGTGTTAAAGCTCAAAATTTGGAATTTTCTTAAAATGAATAATCCACTAGAGCAATTTTAAAAAATTTCAAAAATATATCGGGAAAATCAATATTCGACAGATATTCTCTTCACAGTTCAAAATGTTTGCAGTCCAGCATACAAGTGGCCGAAATATATCAAGAATATTATCGTATCCCGGACTTTTTGTTATGCGGAGAAAATTAAGCTAACAACCTTTTTTTGGGTCAACGGATACCAGGATTGTGACGGTTGGCTCGAGTTTTTGTTGCGCATCGAAGGACCTTCTTTCAGTCGTTATGGGCCAGAACTGAAATCTCTTTCAGTTTACTATGCGCGAGGTGAAGTGCAGAAAAAATATTTCTCGTTGTGTCTAATGCATGGCAGGTGTGAGTTTTTGGATGGATCATTGAAATAAAATAGGTCTATGTATATTTATGTGTATTCTTCATTCAAATTGTGAAATTCTCATGTACTTGTCCCATTTGTTTTGCTTTAATTTGATCATATTATCTCTCTACATTTTTTGATAATCGTCAGTTATTTTGAGGCTAGATTTTTCTGAGAAAGTTTATTGTAACTATTGTTCAAAAGGACGAATAACTCATTTGAGAAAAGTCGAAATTTAAAATCAGATCCTACTGTGAAATGCCATGCCAAGTAATTTTAAGGTTCGAAGCCATTTAGCCAAATATCTTTTAATCATTTGATTCCAAACAACGTCTCAAAAGTAAAATAAGAAAAATAAAAATTTAATTAAAGCTCAAAATTATCAAATATTAGTTTCTCACATAACTCACCAGTCGGTTCAAAATGTCTCAAATTGAAATGCATGAAATCATGAGAATTACATTTATTTGATCAGCGAAACTCCAAAGAACTGCTCATGTTTGAAAGAAGGTACAATCTCACAAAGAGTAATAAACCAGGCAAGCGCTTGATTCAGAAGTTTGCTTTCGAATACAGGAATATGTATCGTCATAGAAGGCCCATGTGCAAAGAATCAAAAGAAGGTATCTTTCGGAGGAACTGCATATTTCTTCAAGATTATAAAAAATAATGATCCATTCTGTCTAGCTGTTTAACATAATAAATAATTCCACCTAAAATCAGGAGTCTACGATTTTATCAAAATATATTCATACTTCTCATGTATATGGGCAAATGGCCGAATACTATTTTTTTCATTTTTGAACAAAAAAATTTCGTTTTTTAGTGAATTGATATAGTTGAAACTTAATTAGAATGCTTATTACTGCAAATTTGTTTATTTGTTTATTTGAAGCATACATCAACAGACCAAGTTTAGGTCCTAATGATGTTAAATAGGAAAAAAATACAATAAGAAACGATTACATAACCTCTTAAGTGGAGTAAAGACACAAAAATAAATAAGTAAAAATAAAATAATTAAAGCTATACACTATCTTAACTAAGTGCGTCAATTGATCTAAAAACGGTAGAAAATCTCCGACGAAGTGCGTTCCGCGTCAGATGGAAATCGAAAATGGACGCCACCCTATTGAAGATTCGCTGCAACCCGTGAATAGCGCTATTCAACCCATAGTTGGTGCGGCGAAAAGGAAGCCTGAGCATGGAGTTGTGACGCATTGGCCTTGGTTGGACGTTGATGCTAATCTGTTGAAGGATCCTTCCGCAGTCGATTCTTCCTTGTAGCACATCTGCAACAGTTAAAGCTCTACAGACATCTCTACGGACCCGCAGAGGCTCCATGTCGACCAGCTGACACCGACTTTCGTAGCTAGGAAGACAAAAAGGGTCGCTCCAAGGAAGTCTATGAAGTGCGAACCGAAGAAAACGGCGTTGAATAGATTCAGTTCGCTCGGCGCCATTATCATAGCATGGACTCCAGATCGCTGAATAGTACTCCAGTGTCGAACGAACGAGAGAATAATAGAGCGATTTTAGGCAGTGAATGTCGCTGAAGTTCTTCGCAACCTTGAATATAAAACCGAATGTCCTTGAAGCTTTGTCAACAACATACGATAAATGTTGCGTGTTCGTCAGTTTCGAATGCAGCACCTAGGTCTTTAACGCACTGCGTTCGTTCGATGGTCGTGCCGAGAAGATGGTAGTTGAACATAATTGGTTGTTTCTGACGTGAGAAGGTTATCACTGAGCACTTGGCCGGGTTGACCACCAACCGATTTAGAGTACACCAATCAGCAAAGGCATCAACCTGCGCTTGGAGTAAATGGCAATTGGCGTTTGAACAGATTCGCATAAAGATTTTCAGGTCATCAGCGAACGACAGGCGGGGCCCTCCGATAACATAGTGTACACAGTGCGACTTCGCGTAGTTTTGGGTCCATTCCGACTTTGTATGATATGAAGTTCATACGGCTCGTGTCGAATCCTCTTTTCACTAGCGGAACAGCCTTAATCGAATCTTCACTCTGCACGCTCGTTTTGACAAGTTTTGCGATAACATCCGGTTTCACACTAGGGTGAATGCGAGATAAGTACAGCCAGAACATCTCAACAGGCTCAGGAACGGTAAGCACTGTGGAATCAGTAACCGCTTTAGTACCACCAATAAGAGGTCTACTGCTTGATAAAGCCGTCTTAACGACGCCGTTTTAAAGGTGGTTGACGAGAGTGATTTCCAGGATCCATAATTGCCGGAGTAGATGGTCCGATTTTTTTTGAAAGCTGGGCAATAAGCTCACCTTGCTTTGCCATTTCGTTTTTAATCTCGGCATTCGCGATCTCCTGTTTCTCAGTAATAGATTTGATCACACTACCTAAAGACGAGATGGCTGATTTAAACCTTGCACATTTTATCAATTTAACGCACTCATCGCACATCCAAAACAAGTTCGGGCTTGAATGGATTACGTTCACGAAGGCTTTGTTCAGCTTTATACTTGAGCATTTCAGATGAATTATCCGGTCACAAAAGGCCATACAAGAAACGAACTCGTCGTCACCTTTGACAGGTTTAGCGCACTTGTCACAAGCTGAACTCATGATAAATTCAATTTCAAGATTTTCACTGATGACTTTTTTTCCTCCGTGTAGCCTAGCCGCAACAGATAAACGGAGTGCTTATTAGACGGTACACCACAAAAAATTAAGCAAAAAAGCAATTCGTACGCGAGAAATTCTTCGATCGAGACAATGCAAAATAAACAACTTTCGATTGAATTTAACACATACACATTGAATTTAACACATACACATGTCCGCACACATATTGATAAACTCTAAATGTAATAAGTCTAGAATATCGGGATGCTATCTAATGCGTTCGAGAATGTTTTTTTTTTGGACCCTTTTTTCCTTTTTTAGACCTAATGCGTTTGAAATTACTTTTTTAGATTCTTATTTCCTTTTCTCTGCAATACATTTATGCTAATAGACAATTTTCGGCCAAACGTCCATTCGGCCAAACGTCCATTCGGTCAAACGTCCCACCCCCTCTCAATTCAGCGAGGTATAAAACTGTGGTCCCGGTAGAGTTTTATAATGGAGTTTTATGTAGGTTTCATCGTCCATGATAACACAGCCCGTTTTCGTACAGCTTTAGAGCCCTCGGTTTCACAGAGATTCAGCCTGTTTGGTGCTTCGTTTTGGCTGCTTCTGCTTCCGACGAGTCTGCAGGCCCTTTCTCTCCTTGGCACGCATAACATTAGTCGCCGAAGTACTTAGCTTTTTCGCCACATCTTGGACTGATGATGAAGGATGAAGCTTGAAATAGTCTCTTACCTTTCTGTCGATTGTAGGATCTGCGGGACCGGGTTTTCTATCCCGTCTCGGGGAATCAACGAAAGAGCACTGTTGTTGATACTTCCGTAATGCGGTTTGAACGGCTCCGACGCTCACACCTTCTTCCTTAGCCAGTTTTCTGATCGAAAGACCACTGACGGTGCACCGTTTGTGCACAATCCGTTTTCTTTGCTCGGGAGAAAGACCACGCATTTTCAAACTTCCGTGCGAAAAATTAAAAGAAGAAATAGTTTAATTTGGATGTTTAAAAGTTTAATTTGGATGTTTAAAAATTTAATTTGGATGTTTAAAAATTTAATTTGGATGTTTAAAAGTTTAATTTGGATGTAAACAACATGACGCAGCCAAAAGTTGGTTGAATACTGCACGTATGTTGAATTGACGGTTAATCATTAGTGTATTTATAATTATCGGAACAGCCTTTTACAAGTGCATAAGGTTTCCTACAGGTTCGGTGATTTTGGTAGAAAATTGTTCTATTGTGGAAAATTTACATTGAAGTCGAAAAATTCGAAAAACAATAAGTGAAATAAATAGCCCACCCTAGTTTTTATTGAAATTCAGATTTTATTTTAAAAAAAATACATGTCGAAGAAGAACTTAGGAATGAGTATAAGAGCCAATGCCTCATGCCTACATGATAGTGAATTGACAAGCAAGCTCATGATAGTTTGTTTATTTTATTGTCGCATGACGGCCTTGAAATTTACCAGCTCTGATCGGATACTCATTTATCATGTTTTAATGATGATAACTTTCGATTACCTATGAATTGTTGTACTGAACTCCTATGGCGGTTACATTATTCTAATGGGAAACAAAATTAAGCCAACTTAAATCTACGAAAGGGATTGGCTTCGGCTTATCCACCTGGCAACTCTGACCGGTCGGTCGCTCGCTCACTCGCTACATCTAGGTAGTGTCAGCGCGAGAGTCAGAGTATTTTCGCGTTATTTTTTTTATTTTTGCTACAAAAGTTCCCTCGCGCTCGCACACAACAACACCGTCATATTATAGCGTTTTTTTTCGTTTCTCGTTTGACTGTTGGTTGGTTGATTCGTTGGTTTGCTTCTGGCTGCTGATGGTCCGTCGCCGTGTCTCCTTCTCATCATCATCATCATCTTCTTTCTAGTTTATGGCATTCTTTTTTCATTTTTTTTTTTTGATGGTCGGAAGGTTGTGAGTCTCATCGCAAACTCTTTACCGTGGATGGCGGATTGGATTTGATGATGGCTCATGCCTCTGGTGGCTGGGGATAGTGCCACCAATGCTCCTGCTTCTGCTGCTTGAGGAAGTCAAGTGCCCGAAGAAGTGCGCGCTGGTAGAGAGTCGAAAAGAAGAAAACAATATCAGTGAAACAACCAAATTAAACGCGAGAAGAAGCAGAAGCAAGCAAAGCAACAACAAAATCAACTATCCTCTACTTTCAGGAGTTCAACAGCAACATCACACGCGGAATCCACTAAGAAAGAATCAATAGTTCCATGAATGAAGAAGAGGAAGAAAGTGCAATAATATTATATTTTCTGTGTAATCAAACGCGGTCGTCCAAGCAGCAGCCGTACATGAAAACAGTCAAACATCGGCAGATAGTGAAAACCGGTGCGAGTGTGAAGAGAAAAACTCCATAGATGAGCAAATTTTTTGACAGCAAACAAGCTAACCGTGTATTGGCGGATAAAAATACGTACATGTGAAGAGAAGCAGTTGAAGCAAAGTGTAAAGAAAAAGAAACGAGATCATTGTGTTTCCATCTTGTTTTACTCCACCTATTTTTTTTTTTGTTTTTCGGGGCTGTACAGTTAATTAGTGTATTAAGATGAACCGGAATTTGGTGCTTACAAACTCCTACCGTAAAACGGGGCGAATAGAAACACTATCCAACATAATTCAAGGCGTACAACAAAAACGTTGGGCTGTAGAATGAAGTCCAGTACATTAAAGTATGGGTATTACCTCCCTCTATGAATGCTATTACAACTATTTGAAAACAATTACCAAATCCTTTTTTAATAAGATAAAATGTTGCATGTTTCTATTAGCCCCTAAATGGGGCGAATAGAAACACTTTCCAATATGTTTTTTTTAATAGTTGTAAAGAAATGTTCAAGCATTTCATTTAATCAAAACAAAACAGTTCGAATAGATTTATTGATAATATAATGTAAAAGCAAATAACAATGATCGAAACAACGTTGAACAATATCAAAAAGAAGAAGTTATGCCGGTTCATGACTTGGAGTAGGTAAACTTTACAAAGGGATATGTTCTTACATGTTCCTCATTAAGATTCGATGGAATCGGTGGTGTGTCGATCATTTCTGCCGGTTCTGGATCTTCCGAGACAATATTTGCGCTTCCAGTAACACTTTGTCCTGGTAGTACTTGAATCTTCGATCGTTTTTCTCTAGTAGTAGACGCCTGTGTTGGTCCATACCGAGCATCTCGTAGCAAAGAAATTAAACTCTCGTCAAACTTTTGACCGTCTCAGGGTTCGGTACTGTGGGTAACATCCGTAGCACTGGCGATCTACCCAACGGAACTATTCCACATTTTCTGAAGCCTGCTCGAACATTTTTTGGTCCTTGGTTCTTGATATCATCCACCAACTGCTTCAAAAGCCTTGGAAATCTGTCTTTTGGTAGAGACGCTTCGTATTTTCCTTGGGACAATTTCCATTTTTCAAGGATCTTACGCCAAGCAATTTTGAGCGGACGAAAAAATGCCACATCTAGTGGTTGTATTAAGTGGGTTGAGTTGGCTAGGAGAAAGATCAAACCGATGTCGTTATCGGAGCACAACTCAATGACCTTTAGCGTTAAATGCGATGCAAGATTATCTCCAATCAAAACTCGTTTTCCCGTTTGCTTCTTCAAATGCGATTGTAGACAACCAGTCTTCGAAAGAAGAACAATCAAACCAACCCGACTTTAAACGATTGTATCTAGCGTGCTGTGGCCCACCTTCAGTCCATGAATTTTACAAATGAAGAGCCTTGTACACGACATACGGAGGTAATATTGTCAACAATCAATGTGCAACTAGCGGTTTGAAATTGGTTCACTGTTGTAGAACCCCTAGGTCCGAAGTATACCTTGCAATAATTCTTGCGCTCTTCGGTATCTTCCGGTACTAGTATCTTGGTTGTTGTTTTGATTCACTATGTTATTTTGACACACCATTTGAGAATGTGTTGGTGTGAGCTACGTTGTTAGGGGCGAATCATTAAGCTTGGGACCGAGCTTGGGACCGATGTGCTAGTACTGACTGAGCCAAGAAAAAATATCGTATTTGTTCGGGACCTACTGGTCTTAGAGTTAGTCTATGATATTGTCGCACTAAACATCACCGAAACAGACGCTTTAGAACTATTCATAACACGTTCCGGGTACTTACGTCCTCGTCTTGTAATAACCTTCTTTTTTCCCGGGTCATCACATAGGTTCGTTTCATCGTAGTGTACGATGTTGGAAGCAGGAATATCCTGGAGTTCGTTGTTCAATCTGTCAAAGTACTCGTTGACGATTTTATTTGAAACGGCACACCGGTTCCTTTTGATGTTCTGGCACATCCCGTAGGACAGCTCCCGTTTATGCCTTCTTAAAAAGGAATAAACAAAATCCGGTCCTGGTAGATTTCGTTTGAATTTTGTAATTTTCTTTCCGGTTCTGTCTAAATATTCTTGAACAATGAGGCGTAACATCCAGGTATCTACGGGATACCCCCATTCCGAGCACAGTTTCAGCCTTTGCTCCAACAAGGCTTCGTCGGATTCAGAAAGGCAAGTTTGTCCGCCTTGAGGTTTGATGGAATTTCCTTTTTTTGCATGCCGATAAATTGCCGAGTAACTGATACCATGCTTGGCGTAAGGACATGTTTTTATTTGCAACATTCTCAATGTTGTGAATCCACTTTTTTATAGGATGTTGAACCTTTCGGTTTGTAGTTCCTAACCATTGTTTTCTGAAAATGAAGAGCGCGAATTACATCATATTAATTATTTGATGTCATTTTCACTTAATTTTCAAACAAAAACTTAAACAAGGACATTGTTTCTATTCGCCCCGCTTAAGTGTGAATCGAGATTATACAATCAAATATGAATGATTAGGTAAAAAATACCTGGTGTTGATCCGCAATTCCACTGTTAAACCTTGGCTAAGTTAATAATCTACCGATTACAGCACGCGAACAAGTTGAGAATAAATAAAATGGCTTCTACAAGATAAGTTTATGAGCACTCACAAACGCATGAAACTTGAACCTCCATGTTTTGAATTTTCTAAAAAAAATGACAGCAGTGTTGCCAACCCAGGAATAGCTTGGTGAATTTCTTTCAGTGTCATACTAACTGGGAAAAATATGTCCGCTTACTTTTTGAAGAAAATCATAGGCTAGTAGTAATATGTTTAAGAGTGGGAAGTTTTGTTTCTATTCGCCCCATTGTTTCTATTCGCCCCGTTTTACGGTACGAAAATTAAAAAAAAATTCAAGGAAAGGTTTTTTAGGTTTTTTATTAACACCAACACAAAAGCACACCACCCCCGGCTTGGGTTTTTTTAAGAAATAATTTTGCTGTTTCTTCGTTGGTTAAGTGGACAATCTTTTTCCAGTTCCTCCCAAAAGGATTTCCCAACTTTTTCACCACCCCCCCCCCCAAAAAAAAAACCCCCTAAAAAAACCCCCCCCCCTATCTGCCCTCTAAGAAATATTCAGGCTACTCTCCAATACACCAAATCTGCCATCGATAAATTAAAATACTCCGCATCGCCTAATCCTGACGGCATTTCTTCGTGTATATTTAAAAGATGTTGTGACGTTCTAGTCCACCCTTTTACGCTTCTTTTCAACGTGTCATTGCGAGAGTGTAAATTTCTTTCTGACTGGAAAATTTCCATTATGTTCCCAGTGCATAAAAAAAGGCGATAAGCGAAACATCGAGAACTATCGAGGAATGTGCCTGCTCGAAGATCTGTGAATCATAATTAACGAAATGCTGTTGGCTTCTTTTAAAAATTACATATCCTCGGATCAACACGGATTTTACCCAAAAAAATGTGCTTCAATGAACCTTGTGCATTTTACTTCTTACTGCTTGCGGCCGTTGGATCTCGGCGCACAAGTTGACACTGTATATACCAACCTGAAAGCTGCATTTGATCGTGTCGATCATGGGATCTTGCTTGAACATCTAGAAAGTCTCGGCGTTTCTAGAAACATGACCTGCTGAATCAGATCTTATCTTACGGACCGGAAGCTTATTAGGGCCTCTGATTTTTTCCATCCATCCCCCAGGATGCCGTTTATTTTATACCGGATTAATTGATCGTTTTGTTGAGCGGTGTACCTTTGTGGTGTACTTTGAGTATCCCCAAATGCCAGATCATTAAGACCGATAATACATGACTATAATATTGCTGACGTGTCCAGAAAGTACGTGATTTAGGAGTTATCCTTGACCCAGCGCTGACTTCCGATTGAATTACAACATAATCTGCAGAGCTAACGGACAGCTTGGGTTTATTCTCAAAATAGCCTTCGGTCTCTTTACTGCGCTCTGGTGGTGAGGTCGATCTTAGAATCCAATGCTGTGGTTTGGTGCTCGTAACAATCATGTTGGATTGAGAGGGTCGAAACAATTCAACAACAATTTATAAGATACGCCCTCCGTTATCGCCCATGGGAATACCCTCTCAATCTACCACCATACAAAGATCGATGTCGGCTACTGGGCATAGAAACTTTGAAGAAGCGCAAGCTGTAATTGTGACCAAAGTCCTTTCGGGAGATACAGATTCGTCGCACAGCTGAACATCTATGCACCAGAACGAATCCTTCGCCAAAGAGATTGTGTGCATCTGCACGGTAAATCTTACCTTACCTTACCTTACCAATCAGACTAAGGCCGGTGTGGCCTCTGCTGTACACAGAAGTTGTTTCCATTGTAACCGGTCCATGGCTGTACCTCGCCAGCCTCGCTGTCTGCGGAGGGTCCGCAGGTCGCCTTCTACTTGATCAATCCACCTTGCTCGTTGCGCGCCTCCTTTTCTTGTACCTGTCGGTTCGTTTTTCGAGAACCATTTTCACAGGGCTGTCGTCCGACATTCTTACGACATGCCCAGCCCATCGTAGTCGACCGATTTTTGCGATGTGTACGATAGGAGGTTCTCCCAGCAACTGGTGCAATTCGTGGTTAATCGCCTCCTCCACGTTCCTCTCCTCCACGTTCCGTCTTCCATCTGCATTCCACCGTAGATCGTACGCAGCACCTTCCGTTCAAAGACTCCAAGGGCGCGTTGGTCCTCGACGGTAAATCTGAAGTATGTAATTATGACTTCAAAGTAGGCTCTTTGCTTGAAGACTGGAATTATGCATAAAATGCCTAAAAAGGTTTTATGCAAAACGGCCTAAGAAGGTAATACGTCAAAAAGTGAATAAATTTAGGACATTTTGCAGCATGTGAAAAAGATGAGAGAAAAGATTTTTTAAATGTGATTGTGTGTAGAAACTAGTCACTTTAGGAAATGAAGATGAGATAAGAAACTCAGCGCCAATATTTCAAAAGGGCCTGCTTTTTTGTATTCCACGACATTCCCTATCGATTTATCTCAAAAACCCACACATTCAAATCAAATACACCATGAGGTAGAAACATGTTTTTTCTTGTAGTTGGGATTGTTGATTTGCAGGAGAAAGTTTTCCTTTCCGAGAAAGGGACGTAATTGTTTACAGCAGATCCGCCCTTTCGAAATGTTGGCTCTGAACTGGTCTTAGAATATGGCTCTATAGATACAAATTTGAGTTTATTTAAAACTTAAAAATACATTTCGTTTCGATTATCAAGCAAACATTTTTTTCACATCTGCGTAAAGATCAAGTACAGCTATATCGTTGAATAGATTAAAGGTCTCGCTGTCACACATCGGAATATTCGTCGCAACCAGACAACTGTTATGATGTGATGAACCACCAACTGTTGATAAGTTTTCAGGAGATCAGCTGAGTAATCCATAAATGCCTGGACTTTTGTCTCGGTCAGTGCAACATCACAAATAAAGAACTGTGTTAAAAGAAGATGCCTTATTCGGGAGTTCATATCTGGGGATCGTTTCCTTTGGGCGTCCAACTAAAGGGTGGTCCGATCAAAATTTGGTCAAACAGTGATGTGTGTTAGTCGATCAAAGTTTTTATTAATAAGTCAAATTCTTTTTCTTTTTCAAGTTCAGTTAATTCAGAATACAGGAGCAATATTCAGCTAAGCTTCCTTTTTACCGAATACGAATTGCCGGGTCTTTCGTATAACACCTGCCATAAGATTTTGTACAGTCTCTTTGTCCACCTTATTCACCGAAGAACGCCAGTTTGCCTTGAACTGTTTCTCGCTCACAACAGCTTTTTGAGTCTTCTTAAGGTTCCGCTTGACGATGGCCCAATATTGTTCGATTGGGCGGTGCTCTGGCGTGTTGGAAGGATTCTTGTCCTTAGGCACCACTTGAACGTTGTTGGCAGCATACCACTCCATGGCCTTTTTTCCGTAATGTCAAGATGCCAAATCCGGCCAAAATAGAACGGAACAATTGTGTCGCTTCAGGAAAGGCAGTAGACGTTTTTGCAGGCACTCGCTCAGATAAATTTCCTGGTTGACGGTTCCGGTCGCAATGTAAACGTTGCTCTTCAAGCCACACCAGATATTTCTTCGCGATCTTGACAGTTTAATGTGCTTGAAAATATCTGCCACCTTTCCCCGTCCGGTTGCCGTGTAAAATTCCTGTCCAGGAAGCTGTTTAAAGTCTGCCTTGACGTAAGTTTCATCGTCCTGTATCACGCAATCAAACTTCTTCAGCATTGTCGTGTACAACTTTCGTGATTGTTCTTTGGCCGACGTTTTTTGTTTATCGTCGCGATTTGGAGTCACCACTTTCTTGTAAGTCGACAGTCCAGCTCGCGTTTTAGCTCTATTCACGGTTCAAGGCTCCACTCCTAGCTTTTTTGCG
Organism: Aedes koreicus; assembly: GCA_024533555.2. Taxonomy (NCBI): domain Eukaryota; kingdom Metazoa; phylum Arthropoda; class Insecta; order Diptera; family Culicidae; genus Aedes; species Aedes koreicus. The sequence continues at coordinate 40,382 of JAHHFK020001972.1, read as the reverse complement.
ACATCTCGGACGGAGAGGTTGGGGTCCCGCTCAAAACAGCGGGCAACTCTTTTTGACGTCGCTGTGGCCTCCGGCTTTCGATTTTCCCCCGATCCAGTTTTCCTGGCTGTCGACAAACGTTTACCGAACACTTTTAATACGTTGGTAACAGTTGATTTAGCCACATTCAACAATTTCGCCAACTTGGCGTGAGAGTAGTTTGGATTTTCGCCATGCATGTGCAAAATTTTGATGCGTTGCTTCTCTTCCTTCGACGACAATTTGATAACTGAAGTGCTAATCTCAAAATCAAAATGGAGGCATGATGCTACACGCACACATCTTCAAAATGAGGGTGTGCAAAAATTTTTAATGCACGATGAAAGGATATGCGTCAAGTTTAAGTCGACCAAATTTTGATCGAAACACCCTTTAGTACACTGCTGCGTATGAGACCTCACATTTAAAGTCTGCATTACTCACATTTAAAATCTGTGATAGGACAATACTGTGCATTTAGTGAATTTAGTTTGCCAAATTGAAATTTTTAGACATAATCTTTTATTTGCGTTATTTTCAACATTTTTCAATTGTTGAAGTATAATTTTTGATAATTGAATCGATACCTGGGAAAATTTCCAACTGCTTGATGTAAACATCTTGAAAATCTATCGAGGATTGATTGAGTTATTAGCGTATAACTTGTATCAATATTTCGTGACGGTCGCTATTTTCAGATTTTCATTTAAAATCCTACCCGCAGACAGACGTTCGACATCATTTCATTTACCTGTGCAAAAACCTGGCTTCCCTCAAGATATCAAGTAGCAATTACCTAACAGATGGCGCCACAGGTATGTTTTTATTGGTAAGAGAAAAATGGGTTTTCTCAGTGATACTATCAGATATAATGTGGCAATAAGTTGACTAGGCGGCGTAACTGTGCAAGACGATTCCAACGTAATTAGAATCGAAATTTTACACAACAAATTTGAATTGATGAAAATTTGTCAGAAGCAGCTAATTTCCAGCAACATGAGAGGCTCCAGGAGTGGACAGTAATTTATTGCTAGAACTAAGAGAATTGAAGAGAAAGCATTGATAGTTCCGTATAGAGTAACGGCAGGTTATGAAAATTGAAAGATACAAGTTGAAAACGACCGGAGGGCTTATGAAGGTAGTATACAATCGGGCGCATAATCTTTTACCAAACCATCTGGGGTAGTTTGGTAAAAGATTGTGCGCCCGATTGTATACTACCTTCATAAGCCCTCCGGTCGTTTTCAACTTGTATCTTTCAATTTTCATAACCTGCCGTTACTCCATATGGAACTATCAATTCCTTCTCTTCAATTCTTTTAGTTCTAGCAATAAATTACTGTCCACTCCTGGAGCCTCTCATGTTGCTGGAAATTATCTGCTTCTGACAAATTTCATCATTAGATATCGTTACTCCGCGCATTTGGAGAATACAACAATAACAACAATCAAAGTGTAAATTTGAATTGTTTTGTTCGAGCTTGAATGTCTGTCTGCGCCCTACCCATGCCGGAAGGCGTAGTCTCCTAAATTCAGGCAAAACCGGCGCCAGTCCCGCACAAATGCAGGCCAAATCAGGCAAGGGTAAGGAGGTGTTGATGTTATACTCGCTTTGTTGGGAGCCGAGGAATCTTCTGCACTTCCACGAAAAATCACTGGGATGTTGGAAAAAGGGTTGGGTTGGCAGCAAAGTTCGCTTCGGTAAAAGATTCCCTGAATTCTTGTTTATTTTTGTTTTCAGGTTATTCTTCATTTACTTGGTTTGAGCGAGATGCACAAATACTAGGTGCGCAACTAAGTTCCCGCTGTTTATCAATAGATGGCGCCAGTAGTAAGTGCTGGTCGAATGTTGTACATCTCAAGCGTCATAAACCAAGCTCAGACATATGGTAAACAAACCGCTTTGCCAAATCAGTGATTTTGGTTTAGTGTTATATATTTTGGTTGTTTGAAGATGTCTGATTTCGTGCCAAATAATCGTCATTTGCGGGAAGTGTTGATTTTCTTCTTTCATTCGAAGAAAACGGCGGCTGAAACACATCGAGAGCTCCAAAAAGTTTACGGTGATGCTGCTCTGAGTGAAACAACGTGTCGTGATTGGTTTCGTCGCTTCAAAAACGTCGATTTCAGTGTTGATGATCGTCCGGGTGAAGGAAGGCCAAAATACTTCGAAGACTCTGAATTGGAGGCATTGCTCGATGAGGATCCGTGTCAAACGCAAGAAGAGCTTGGTTCAGGATTAGGAGTTTCCCGCCAAGCCGTTTCTAAGCGATTGCATGCGTTGGGAATGATTCAAAAGCAAGGAACTTGGGTTCCTTACGATTTGAAGCCAAGAGATGTTGAGCGTCGTTTTTTCGTCTGTGAACAACTGCTCCAGCGGCAAAAAAGGAAGAGTTTTCTACATCGCATTGTGACGGGTGACGAAAAATGGATTCATTACAGTAACCCAAAACGGAAACATTCATGGGGACTGCCCGGGCATGCTTCATCATCGTCGCCTAGGCCAAATATTCACGCTGCGAAGGTTATGCTGTGTATTTGGTGGGACCAAGTTGGTGTTATTTATTATGAGCTGTTGAAACCAAACGAAACCATTACCGGGGAACGGTATCGAACTCAATTGATGCGATTGAGCCGAGCACTGCACGAAAAACGGCCACAATACGAGCGCAGACACGAAAAAATGATTCTTCAGCATGACAACGCTCGACCTCACGTTGCGAAACCCGTGAAAACCTACTTGGAAACGCTCAAATGGGAAGTCCTACCCCACCCGCCATATTCTCCTGATATTGCACCGTCCGAGTATTACTTGTTCCGTTCGATGGCACATGGTCTCACTGGTCAGCAATTCCACTCATATGATGACATCTTAAAATGGCTTGATTCTTGGATAGCATCAAAAGACGAACAGTTCTATCGAAATGGTATTCACGTTCTACCAGAAAGATGGGAAAAAGTCGTAGCTAGTGATGGGCAATACTTTGAATAATACGTTTGTTACCTTTGTTTTCAAAATAAATTTCCTTTTTCACAAAAAAAAACGGCGAGAACTTAGTTGCGCACCTAATATACATTCAAATATCAGTCCCGATTCATACTAATAGTAAGGATGCTGTTCGGGCCACTCACACAGTAGGACGATGGTTTACTTCAAACTTGTTCACGTTAAACTTCGGATACATTTCTTTCAGTGTCCATCCATAACATTGTAATTCCTATTAACCTCGAGACGGCCGCGAGTAATCGGTTCCACCCCCTTAACCTTAGTTCTAAGATAACTGATGTATATAAACATGAAAACTTGGCTCTGTAAAGTTGATTCGATTGAGCCTGTACAAATAAATGAATTCATTTCTTTCAGTGTAGTTTTTGAATTATTTCATGGATCGCTGAAACGTTTCAGTTATATGACAGCTGAAACTCTCCACTTTATTTCGTGGTACAACATGTATACATTCTTGTTGCATTTGGTAAAGTGGACGTGCGCAAACGCATTCTGTATGAGCAGGCAGCAAAATCCGACGTTGTCGGTAAGCGATCTTGCCAAGAAACTAAAACTACCAAAAAGTACAGTGTTTAGTGTTGTGGATGTTCCGACTGTGCATCGGAAGGTTGGAAGCGGAACAAATCGAAACGTATGCTCCTGACAAATGGATAATTAGGGTGGCACCCATTATTGAGAAAAATCCCAACCTTTCTGTGCGAAATGTGGCTCGCAAGGTTGGAATATCAATATCATATGTGCAAAAAGTAAATCAGATGCATGAAATTAAGGCGTACAAAGTGTAAAAGGTGAGCAAAAGTCGTGCTTTACACCAAGTTTTTGATTTAAAAAAATCTTATACCATAATGGACGACGAAACATAACGTGCTCGAAGACTTTCGATAGCAACCACAATGCCAAGAAACGCCGTTGCTGAGTATTTCCGGACAAATAAGGTGTCTAAATTGTAGATGTGATCAAATGTTTCGTCTCTATCGGCACTATCAACAAGGATGTATACGAGAAAGAATGTCTGCAAAGGCGGTTGCTACCGTTTATAAGAATTCACGATTCTCCAGCAATGTTTGGCCTGAATTGGTCTATTATAACTATGCGGAATCTGTCCTGTAATTGTATAAGGCCAAGAGGTCAAATACGTGCCCAAAATAGCCAACCCGCCTAACTGTCCACAATTTCGCCCGATAGAAAAATTCTGGGCTCTGGTTAAGCGGAAACTTTTTGAAACAAAAAAAAAGCAAATGGGATCGACGATTTTAAGAGAAGATGGAGAACCGCCACCGCTATCGTATCTGAGAATACTTTTAACTATGCTTAAAAGCCGCATTGAAGTGATTTAAACAAATAAACAACAGTAAGAATGCTATTGAGGTCACTCACAAAGTGTGAGATTTTAATAACACCTGAAAGCCGATTTGTATCAACAGTAAGGATGCTGTTCGGCGCTTGAGAGTCGATTCGGACCGATTTATGTCAACAGTTGCGACATTAGAATGACAATCTAATTTTTACATTGGAACAACAGTAAGGAATCTTCTCTTGCGGGGGCTGCAAATTATATTTACTTAACTAAGCGCAGTCTTATTGAAAATTGAACTCCTTAAACAGAAGAGAACATTATGAAATGTTCTGTGCCAACTTATAGAAGCAGCCAATGCGGGATAAGATCTACTTAAAAATGAAAAAAAAAACCGATCCTAATTCCGCTGTACTTTGCGCGTATTACTCTCAACATGCCAATTCCGTATTGAAAATTAAAATGCATGATGGCTGGTTAATGCAATAAATTCACCTGTCTTAACAAGCACTGAAAAGCCACAAAGTGAAGAGCAATTCACCGAGGCTCTTAAATTCAGCATTTTCACCAGTACTTGCTGCTTTTTCCTTCTCGCATAAAAAAATGAAAGAGATAAACTTTTTGCATACGGTAAGTACGCAAAAAAAACTTTTCAATGAATGAAGCCTCTTCTGAAATTCCTGTTTGTTTACATTCGGATCATGCGCCGTTCCTCGTGCAAATATTCCGAATCCGCGAGACTATACCATCGTACAGTTTGTTCTCCAGCAGAGAAGCATTTCACTGTCAACCGACTGTATCCATTCCCCCCTTCTCATCTGTCGGTCGGCCATGGAGTACGGAAGGTTCTGTCCCACCATTCTATCCCACCGACACAAGGCAACGTCATCGGGAAAACTTTTTCCATCCAACCGACGACAACGATAACTAGGTGAAACATTCCTTTTGATGCAGAAAAAAATCTGTTCCTCTTGTGTTTACACGCACACGTCGTCGTCGTCGTTGTCATGGGTCGTCCTCGCTGTATGCAGTCCAACTTCGTAGTTCGTGCGCGGCCCGGTAGTGTGACAAAACGGCTAACAGGAGGATGATCTCTCTTCGTTTGCATGCACTGTTGTGTGCAGAGGTAGCTGGAATCGATTCTCGACGGTCGTCAAAGCACGCGCCGCGATTTCCACGCGTAGTGGCGGGCGAACTGTTCATATTTATTCTGCCTACGGGGCTTTTGCGATATTTTGTCCCCAGGGCTTTGTCGGTTTTTAGGCCTCAAAAGGGTTAGGGATGGGTTCAAAAATCGATTTAGGTAACTTTAAGTAACTTAAGTCTAACGAAGGATCTTTAGGAGATGAAATTGGCAAAAGTTTTATGTCATCTAATAAGTTAGCATACAGTTTACAATCAATCTTATCTTTGAGAGGCCTACGTCATAATGAGGTCTTTTGATTTTCCTTAAAAGTGTTACTGAAATTCTTTTCTACATAAAAACATACCTTACCTTACCAATCAGACTAAGGCCGGTGTGGCCTCTGCTGTACACAGAAGTTGTTTCCATTGTAATCGGTCCATGGCTGTCCCTCGCCAGTCTCGCTGTCTGCGGAGGGTCCGCAGGTCGCCTTCTACTTGATCAATCCACCTTGCTCGTTGCGCGCCTCTTCTTCTTGTACCTATCGGTTCGTTTTCGAGAACCATTTTCACAGGGCTGTCGTCCGACATTCTTACGACATGCCCAGCCCATCGTAGTCGACCGATATTTGCGATGTGTACGATGGGAGGTTCTCCCAGCAACTGGTGCAATTCGTGGTTCATTCGCCTCCTCCACGTTCCGTCTTTCATCTGCACTCCACCGTAGATCGTACGCAGCACCTTCCGTTCAAAGACTCCAAGGGCGCGTTGGTCCTCCACTAGCAATGTCCATGTTTCGTGGCCGTAGAGAACTACCGGTCTAATTAATGTCTTGTAGATGGTCAACTTTGTGGTTCGGCGAACTTTGTTCGATCTTAGCGTCCTTCGGAGTCCAAAGTAGGCACGATTGCCAGCCATAATGCGCCCTTGTATTTCTCTACTGGTGTCGTTATCGGCGGTCACCAATGAGCCCAGATACACGAATTCGTCTACTACCTCGATTTCATCACCGTCGATCTGAACTTGTGCTAGGAGGCTAACATTTTCTTCTCGTGAGCCTCTTCCCTTCATGTATTTTGTTTTTAACGCATTAATCACAAGCCCAATCCTACCAGCTCCAGCCTTAAAAACATCTCACGTGGAAATACATGAAATTTCCTTCAAAAGCTATTAAAGGTTAGACTGCACGTTTTTTTTTCTCTTGCAATGGATCATTCGAACCTTACAGTAAACTTTCCCTAGAAATTCCTACCATGTACTTCCAGATGATCCTCTTCCTCTACGCGTTTGTCATGCAGAACTAATCGTTGACTTCTTTCAGATTATCTTATGAACTTCCTCTACAGACTGTGGGTATCTTTTTCTCAGATGCGGCCAACCCTGATGTAGTTTTTAACATCCAAGTTCAAATCTTACCTCTGAACAAGTCACAAAAATACTCGAGAAGGTGTATTAGTGACTACTAGGGGGGGGGGGGGGGGGGGGGGTTGGGGGGTGAATCAGTCCAAGGCTCAAAATCTCGACGATAAAGACACACACCCAAAAAATCTCATAACTACCTATAGAATTTTCATATGTATCATCACACTTCGTAATCATTTTTTTAACTGTTGGAGGATATTCCTGTGATTCTTGCTGTTAACTACATCTAGCTATTACTTCAAAGCTTCTCAAATATACTTTTCTGTATAATTGTGATTTTTTGTGCCGCACAGACTGAAATTTAAGACTTAATTGCTGATTTGCCTTAATTACTAACATAAACACAGCTTTACTTATATTCACATCTTACATTTGGTATACACCTTTCAAATATTAACAACATACATCAAGTTATTTTGTCCAGTCTGAGTACGATGCACGTCGAAAAAATGCAGTTCTGCGTAATGCTCTTCCTGGGGCATTGAGACGAAGTCTCGCCAGCCGTTCAGGGCAGCTAATTTTGTTCTCAAGCAAGGCGAAAACGGAAGGTCTTTGCAGATATGTTCTTCTATCCCATAATGTAGGGAAATTGATCAGTGCACAGCGGTGCTCATAATGTGGCAGTTGGAGTCGATTTCGCCATGGAAGCCTACAAAGTGCAAATCTGATGCATGCCTTCTGTACTCGTTCGATTCGGTTGATTTGTACGAAATTTACGGGGCCTTTTCAACAACTCCAATAAACTTCGGACCAAAGCGATGCACAATTTTTCTTTTCATAAGCTCTTCTTGGTCTTTTAGGAAATGATATATGAATCAATCATACTTGCACTATTTAACTTCCTCAGGATCTTCATATGTAAGTATCCTCTGTTCCAGCTCTTCATGTTAACTAATATCAAACGTTCGTAAAAACTTTCTCAAATAATCTTATGAATTTCCTCCAAACCGTCAGGTATCCTCCAAGTTTCTTTCAACCTTCCAGAAAGCTTCCTCCAGTTCAGATTCAAACGTTTAGAAACGTTTCAGTTATATGACAGCTGAAACTCTCCACTTTATGTCGTGGTACAAAATGTTTACATTCTTGTTGCATTTGGTAAAGTGCACGTGCGCAAACGCATTCTGTATGAGCAGGCAGCAAAATCCGACGTTGTCGGTAAGCGGAAGAAACTAAAACTACTCAAAGTACAGTGATTAGTATTTGGCAGTGGATCGGAAGGTTGGAAGCGGAACAAGTCGAAAATATGCTCCCGCCAAATCGACGATTAGGTGGCAGCCATTATTGAGAAAAATCCCAACCTTTCTGTGCGAAATGTGGCTCGCAAGCTTGGAATATCAATATCATATGTGCAAAAAATAAAGCAGAGGCATGAATTAAGGCGTACAAAATGTAAAAGGTGATGACAAGCAAAAGTTCACCACAAAAGTCGTGCTTTACACCATGTTTTTGCCAAAAAAAAAAAGAATCTTTTACCATAATGGACGACGAAACATAACGTGATCGAAGACTTTCAATAGCAACCATAATGCAAAGAAACGCCGTTGCTGAGTATTTCCGGACAAATAAGGTGTCTAAATTGTAGATGTGGTCAAATATGTGGCCTCTATCGGCACCATCAACAAGGATACGAGAAAGAATGTCTGCAAAAGGCGGTTCCTACCGTTTATAAGAATTCACGATTCTCCAGCAATCTTTTGGCCTGATTTGGTATCTTATCACAATGCGAAATCTGTCCTGGAATGGTATAAGGCCAAGAGGTCAAATACGTGCCCAAAATAGCCAATCCGCCTAACTGTCCACAATTTCGCCCGATAGAAAAATACTGGGCTCTGGTTAAGCGGAAACTTTTTGAAACTAAAAAAAAAAACAAATGGGGTCGACGATTTTAAAAGAAGATGGGGAACCGCCACCGCTATCGTATCTGAGAATACTGTACGGAATCTGATGACGGGTACCACAGAAAGTATGAGAATTTTACAGAAAGAAGGATTAACATCTCAATCGGGTATCTCAGTCAGGTATCCTCCAAGTTTCTTTGAACCTTTCAGAAAGCTTCCTCCAGTTCAGATTTATTTCGATATGCATCTGCAAAGAACATCAACATTCCTAAAATTAAACTGTTATTGATTAACAAAAATTTAACAATCAGAATATATTTTTCATAAATCTTGTTCGCGACAAAATCTGGACAACCTTAAATGCGTATATCTCTGGAAATACTTCATCGAAATATTTCGCAGACTGATGAACTCATGTCTGTTCATTGTATAAAATCAATTTTTGGTGACACTACAATCTCTTAGATCGAAGATGGCGTCGAAAGAAGAGCAATTGCGAAAAGCAATTGTGTGCGGTAGCAATGAAAATCTGGATCTGTCAGTAAGAAAACTTGCAAAAAAACTTGGTTTTCCTGCAAGCACTGTCCATAACGTTCTTAAATCTTTCGATACACGTTTGACAACAGCCAGGAAGGCTGGGAGCGGAACAAAAACGGATCTCAGGAACCACCAGAAGGACGCGAAGGGGAAGCAAAATTTGCAGAAGAGACCATATTTTTCGGTACGTACTGTGGCTAGAAAAATCAAAATGTCCCCAACTTTCGTGCATACTTCCAAGCACCGGCAAGGTATGAAGTTGTTCAAGGTGAAAACTGTACCGAACCGTAATGATAAACAGAATGTGACGGCAAAAAAGCCGGGCTCGCAAGTTGTATCGCGAATATTTGACGAAGTTTTCCTGTGTGATAATGGACGATGAAACTTATGTGCTGGAAGACCGATTTAAGCAGCTTCCTGAAATGTCTTATTATACTGCCATGCAACGTAACGGCGTAGAGGAGCATTTCAGGACGAAGAAAAAGGCCAAGTTTCCCAAAAAAATTTTTGGTTGGGCAGGCAATATGCGGCTGTGGTCGAGCGAGCCAAAGCTTCAACACTACCGGAACGGTAAACAAGGAAATATACCGTGAAGAATGCCTAGCGAAGCGATTGTTACCATCCCTACGCAGCCATGACGCTCCCTCGCTATTCTGACCTAATTTGGCATCTTGTCACTACGCCAAAGATGTTTTGGAATGGTATAAAGCGAAGGGAGTCCATGTTCTACCGAAAGAGGAGAATCCACCTAACTGCCCGGAGTTGCGACCTATCGAGCGGTATTGGGCTCTCGTGAACTCTCTCAATATAAACAACAAGCTAAAACTATAGAAACATTTCAAAAATCTTGGACAAAAGCAGTTAAATCGATTGCAGAGAAGTCTGAACAAACCCTAATGGCTGGAGTAAACTCAAAAGTTCGTAGTTTCTTCATGCAGCCTAATTAAGTAACTGTAATCAGTTTTAAGATGACTAATAATGCACAATTAAATGAATAAAAAATGCTCTTGGATTGAACTAACAGGAAATTTGTTTTGTTCCAAATTTAATCTGTCCAGATTTTGTCGCGAACAAGCCTTAATTAAAGCTCTACTTGTCGATGCAATTTAACCTGTTTAAGAAGTATAGTTTGGTTTCTTCAAAAACATCTAGCCAAGTTGAATTATGGAGAGTGTGAGCTGTTTAGTGGAATACCTGTAACTAGAAAATAAGAAGAATGATTAGTAATTTCCATTTAATTCCAACTACCTTTATTGCTTATCTTGACAGATACGCGTATTTCGTCTACAATGTGCAGACTTCTTCAGTGTCGTGTACTAATAGCCAAGTTGTTTTTTTAACCCTCTTTAAGTGTGAACGCACCAGTTCCATTTAACCTACACTTGCTGTTTGGAATTGTGAATGCTTCTTTTTTTCTTGAAAAAGCAACAAAACCCAGGAATACGAAGAAGTAAACGTGCTCCTCTTTTAATCGTTTCCTATTAAATTTTCCCCTTTCTTACCTCTAGTATCTGCTAGACCTTAAGTATTCTAGTAAAATCACAAACAATGCACAATTGGGTCCGAGATTTAAACTCACTTATAAACCTTAAACCTGAACTGAAAAACCACTACAGGGTGTCTCACAATAGGTGTCACTAAAACAAAATGGGATTACAGCAAAACAAATCAACCAAATCATAGCATTTAGTTTTCATTTGAAAGATACATGTTACAGAAATAAACCGTATTAATTCAATTCGAATCTCTCGCCCTTTTCCTTGATAACTTTGCGCAAACGCTTTGAGGAATTAAGTCCCAAATATCAACCAAATATTTATTGAATCGATCTAAAGTAAGCCCTTTCGTAGGGCCTATATGTTGAACAAAGTAGACAAGTGGGTTGAGATCCGGTGAAGATGCAGGCCATTCTTCGCTTGTGATGAAATCGGGCAAATTTTCCGCGCACCACGCTTGTGTCTTCTTTGCCTTGTGAGCTGGAGCTGAGTCCTGGTGGAAACAATATGGTGTATTCCCAGTTGAAGCATGAGGAGGCATATGGTTCTTCAAAAACTGCTCGATTCAGTGTTGATTTTTACTTTAGGTTCTAAGGAGTGTATCGAAAAGTAGTTATAAACTTCCAAATAATAAAATAGGCATGAAAACATGGTTAAAATTAACATACTATTTCAGTTTATTATAGCTTAACATGTTTACAAAAGATCCAAACGGAAAAACTAGCCATCATGTTCATTTCTGTAGAATGCCCGTACCTTTGATTTGACACCTGCCATCAAATTCTGCACAGTGACCTTTGTGCACTTCCTGGATGCCGCTGCCCAATTTTTCTTAAAATCGGTCATGTTTTGGGACACTGTACCATCCTTCTTAAATATACGCTTGACTATTGCCCAATAGCGTTCGATCGGTCGCAACTGGGGACAGTTTGGTGGGTTGATGTCTTTTTCTACGAACTTGATGTTATTCTCCGTCAGCCACTGTAGAGTGGATTTGGCGTAATGTGCCGATGCCAAATCTGGCCAGAAGAGAGGAGGGGACTGGTGCTTTCTATACAATGGTAGCAACCTGTTCTTCAAACATTCCTTTTGATAAATCTCAGCATTTATAGTTCCTTTTGTATAGAAAATTGAAGAACGCAAGCCACATGTGCAAATAGCTTGCCAAATGAGCACCTTCTGACCGAATTTCTCCATCGCAACAGTCGTATCTGCGGTTGGCACACGTTCCCCAACAGATTTAGTATAAAACTGCGGCCCCGGTAGCGTTCTTGAATCTTCTTTAACGTATGTTTCGTCATCCATCAAAATGCACTGGTCGACATTGTCCAAAATGCAGCTGTACAGCTTTCGAGCCCTGGTTTTGGCACGAGACTTTTGTTCCGGAGTTTGTTTGGGCACTTTCTGCTTTTTGTACGTCTTCAAGTCATTCCTGCGCTTGATTCGTTGAATCATTCCGATGCTGGTCCTGAACTTCTTGGCTAGATCGCGAGTAGAGGCAGATTTGTTCCGTTGAATATGATCCACAACTTTTTGGTCCAAATCGGGGTTGCTGGAGCCGGGTTTCCGGCCACTTCTTGGTAAATCCTTGAGGGAGCACTCCTTACCAAACTTTTCGATGATGCGTTTTACACTTGCCGGGTGAACATTTACTCTTTTCGCAATCTGGTTGTAAGTAACACCCTTTTCGGTGCACCAAGTGTGCAGAATTTTCTTTTTAGTCTCAAATTCAATTCGCGACATTTTGAATACAACTTTATCAACGGAAATGAATGAACCGAATAATCATTTTTGACATGTAAACAAAGCAAATGGCGCTTACACGCTAAAAATATATACAGTAGTTTATGCGTAATAACGCATCGAATGTTTATAACTACTTTTCGATACACTCCTTAGTGGATTTTAACATGTCACAAAACGAAAATGTATGCATTCTTGTTCAAAAAGAAAAACAAGCGAATGTTTGTTCAACGAACGATAATCGACGATATGGGAACTCTCTTCAACTGAAATCTCGATAACGATTTTTCTTACATGTTATATGATATAAAATTCATCAGATGTGCATTACACATTGTGTGCATAGTCCTGAATAAATTGTCACGACTTATCAAATACTTGTGACAGGAAAATTTGAAAAATCTAATAAGGCTGATTTTTCCCAGACGGTACATCATTAACAAAACTTCCAACACTGTCATTTTAACTAAAAGACAATGAATGATTCTGTTCAAATGAATGCTCGTCTCCGAACATTATCATCTGGCGATCCTTCTGGGTCGCATTTCCACAGCCACTCAATCAACGAAGAGTGAATCACAAGTAGGCAGAGCTGTTGTCAATTCGACTTGCGTGGAGGAATGAAGTAATCTAGGGTTTTTTTTTTCATTAGGGCGAATTACAATTTTAGAGATTCTCTCCGGGCTTGCTCTCTTTCATTCATTACAGCGCCACTATTACAAAACTTTCGAGGGATTTTTTAGTACAGATCGAAACACAACAGTACTGGCTAGCTATCCTCTACAAATAGTAGAATGAAAAACGGAAAGGTGATTTTGGTTTATGAATGAAAGAGAGCGAATCCGGAGAGAATCTCTCAATTGTAGATTCGCCCTAATGAAAAAAACACCCTAGAATTTTCGCCGATTTTTTTGGCAGTCACCAACACTGAACTAGTGTGCGTGTGATTTAAAGAAACCGAGTTCAATGCATCGACTAAAGAGTCGGTTCACCGATGTGTACGCGTATTTGGTTTGAATATGTGTTCGAAGTGAATACGATGAATCAACGGAGCTGCAAGAGAAGAGAGAAAAAATATATTTATTCCTCGTGGTAGCGACGGCAATCAGCGTTCATGATGATGCATGCAATTAACAAGTGTATGTGTACATGTATGTGTAAAATCATTATTCTAACACAACAGGATCATCTGATGCGTCTTGTGACATATGCTGACAAATGAGGGATTACTAAAAGAATATGGTGAGGGCTTTCCTTTATACGTTTTATCTCTTTTTGTTGATGCTGCGAATGTTGTTTCTTGATAGATTTTTTTATGTTCTTATCAAACTTTTACTTTCACCTCCTTTCAGAGGGATGCTTCAATGGTGCTGCTTAAAAATAAAAATAATCATTGCTTGACGTATTTAGTAAATGGACCATTATATGCAAGGACATCTAATTTAGGTCCATATTTGTGAATAATATTTTCCATTTCAATACCAAAGATAGTAAAGCTGTTTGTTTACAATTGGTCGTCTCGTTCTTCCTCGCGCTGTGTACGAGAGCGGTTTTGGAAACGGATAAGACTTTGTACTGTTTGAGCAGTCTTTCATTAATATTATCTATTTTCTGTGTAAATACGCTCTCTTATTTAAAAAAAATTAAAGTACATAGGGTAGGGAACGGCTTAATCAGGGGTCACTATTTTAATCAGTTGTTAGGAAACAGGTCTATAACTCCTACATTTTCCAAATTATTTCCTTTTTAATGATACGATCATAAGCTTTATCTATTGGGCCAATGATTCGATGTATGAATCATGATTGATTACCAATTTATTACTGTTATTTTGAAGATTTAAAATACATCATCTAGAAACCATCAGTTTCTGACCTGCTGAAGAAGTTCGCTCAAATTTTGCCTTTGTGTATTTTGCATTTGCATCGCGTGTACCGGAGAGCATGTCTTCATCAGCTCTCTCCCACAATTAGGCTTGTTGCCAGAATGTGATGTTGAACATTGAGTAAAATTTATTACATATTTAGATGATCTGAAATCGCTATTTATTTCATGTTTCTTCCAGTCATTGGAGGTTGATCTATGCTTATGATTATATTGTCCATCATCTGGCACTATCATTTGCAATAAAAAATATGTTTTGGAGCTGTCCAATAGTACTCAACGATTAATAATGCTTCGCTGTTGAGCTGTAGCTATGGCATCACTGTTGCTTTTGTGAGAGCCCATGTTTCCTCTCTTCTTTGTTAACCATGGATATAGCGCACCGGTAATGTAACGTGAAGCCTGCTGTCTCTTGCATTTGTTTATTTTTAAACGAAGCATCCCGTTTGTCGTCACAGTCGCTTTGGCTAACATTTGCGTGAGAGTAAATGAAATAAGAAATACACATTGCCAATCTAAAGATCAATGACAAACTAAAAGTTTTCTCGTGTACGTCTGTCTCAAACCTGCTAGGAGACAAATTTGTGGTCGTAGCAATCGACATGTTTTGGTTGATTGTTTTCGAGAGCGGATGGGTAAAACGAAGGAGCGGGTTGAGGAAATTGACGTTTGCAGCAAATCGTCAACTGGCCTATTTAGTTTCGCCTTCGCACACATGCACAGAATCGCACTCATACAATATTGTTAGTTTATGTACAGATTGAGGAGCTGAAGAAAACATTTTTTTAATCGGAAAGCAATCCGCATGCGTTTAAGAAGTCCCTGCAATTGGGAACTTTATTCCATGGCTATGAAATTTTCTGAGCCTAATGCTCGTTGCTGAAGGTATGTTCCGATAGACCAGAGGTAAGCAGAGGGATTAATGTCTAAATATTGGCAGTTCTAATTATAGATTACATACAGCTTCATCAAATGTCTCAGGGGCTGACTAGACTGCTTAAAACCCGTCCCGCACCCTAAACCCTCTAACCTCACCTTTTCCACTTTCCCTCCCCAACCCCCTTCCTTCCTTCTTTTTTCTTTTTTTTCCCTATTTTCTCAAATTTTTTTCAATTTTTTAATTTTTTATTTTCACATTCTAACTATTATTATTTTAATTCTAATATTATAAATTATTTTTTTTACTCACACAAAGTGTAGGCTGAATGAGGGATTCGTGGTTATCTGGCCCAAGTCATGGATGACCATCATGCCTTCCTTGATGGAAATCGTCAAATCAAGATCAGTGAGGGTCTAATTGTCTTCCGATAGTCTACAGCGAGTTTGCTAACCCTATTTTTAACAAACCACCAGACGAACATCCTAATGAGTATTGCTTACTATTCATGTCCTGTAATAAGAGCGTGTTTATTTTTCTAATTGGACGAATGCCGACTGCAGCAGCTGCGGGTCCAGCAGAACTTGGCCGAAATCTAGGAAATCGAAGAGAGTTGTTTGCAAAGCAACAAATAATTTATTTCAACCAAATTTTAAAAAAAAAAATATAAATTCTTTTTTTTTTTTTTTTTTTTTTTTTTTTTTTTTTTTTTTTTTTTTTTTTTTTCTCTTTTCCGTCCCATTGGAGCGGTCCATTGCTTTTGGTGGATAGTGCTACATACTTTCAGCGTATCGTTAACCAAAACGAACCCTGCTGTTGACCTTTCCTCAACCATCCAACATCCCAGTGATTTATCGTGGAAGTGCAGAGGATTTCTCGGCTTACTTCAAAGCGAGTATCATGTCAACACGTTCCTTCCCATTCCCTACTTGGTCAGCATTCAGGCCCCGGCGACGCCGGTATTGCTTTATAATGGGTCACCAGTTTTTACACATTGAAGATGTATGTTAGTCCCAAACATCATCTGCTGGTTCTTTGTGTAAATACAGCTGATCAATAACGGAATTGCATCCGTGGGCGGTCAATCATGTTCATGCTCATGCTGAAACGTTTTTTTTATGTCCATGTAAATAAAGCTAATCAATTGCTAAATAGATCAAATTTGAGCACAGCATCGTGATTTTTTCGGATATTAAATATAAATTTAAAAATAGTATAAAAAAGCATTTAAAATAATAATAACTAATAACTAATTTTCATTTTGAATATTTTTGGTCATGTTATTTTAAAAACGTACGTAATGTATGTCGAAGGGGCCACATACTCAATATGTATCAAAGCAGATTAAATTTTTTATTACTTTTTTAGAGTTTATCTTAACGAGATGGCTCCCTATTCAAGAGGTAATCGAATTGAAGTACAATAACCAAGTTATCACAAGATTACATTTAGTGAAGTGCTTTGATGTAAGAATATATATACATAATAAGAGGTTTTAAAATCTTCACATTAACAAAGTCTAATCTTGAAACATTAAAGGGATAATTGATTTGCTCTTTTGGTTGATATTCAATATCCAAAGACTAGTTATTTCCCATCTCCTAGCGTCAATCGCCATCGGCATGTGTTATCATCTGGAATCGAAAATAAATACAAACTTAAATATCTACATGAATCCCCGCAAAGTAAATTACATCCCCATCGCCTTCTTGTTTGCTTTAAATTAGACGAAATTAATTTCTCACCACATACTAATCAACCATCCCCCTACAATTCCCTGCCACAAATAACACCTTATGATTGTCAAACTAGTGAATCCCCTCATCACAGCCAACCGGCCAACTAGATTGAAGCGTAATTTCCTTGCTTCCTCATGCGAAACGGCCATGGCGACGTGATCCGAAATTGTTTCGAGATTATTATTATTCCGGCCACCAGTGGCTCTGCGCCATGACTTTCTTCCCTGGTGGCCCATTGTTCTAAATTGAATCTTTCACCGCTTAAGGCTGGCCCTGTACCAAGAAGGAAAAAAAGAGAAAGGATTCCTAAGAAAGTACCCGACTAAATGAGGGAAATTTTTTCGATTCTGCCCACCAAGGAAAACGGCCGACGACGCATATAACCCGAAAGGTAAACATGTGATTTTATGTGCAGAGAACCCTCAGCTTAGTTGGAAAACTGCTGGGTGGGTCAAAAGTCAGGCTAAATATTTGCTTCCACCCTCGACTTCGGTTGGATTCTCTTAGCCGACGACGACGACGATTCGAGCCGGAAAAGAAAGTCGAGAAGAGCAAATAAACTGGAAAGCATTCGTAAGCTGGTCGGTGATGGTTGGCGGGACTTTGTTGGAAATTAGAAAATTGTCGGCTTTGGTAGTGGTTCTGTTTTATTTTTGTTTTGATCTTAAAGCAGCTGTTAACAGCAGTTGATTTTCCAGAAACTGCATCGCGTTGAGTATTCAAAACTTGAAACGAATTTGGGGATCTTCATCAAAACCAACTCAGGAAAAGTCTATTGATAGCTGATGAATTCCACGTACTGAAAATCACAATAACTTTCTGGCTATTTTTTTAATTTTTTGAAATTGGTCAGTATCGTAATTATCGACGGTTTTCTGCTCTTTTTATCACCAATTACTCAGCTTGAAAAGCTCAAAAAATAATTTGTTCAAGAGCACCAGCTACGTCGTTTAACCTAACTATTGCGTTACCTGTTTTGGTCTTTTACAGACATATTTTTTCGCTCCGGAGTAAAGCCAAATTGCACCTCGGGAATAACTTTGGTCAAGTAGGATCGGAATCCGAATCAAAAGAAGAATGCAAAAGTGATAACTCAAATATTGGGACATGGATAAACTTTTCATTGAGAAATTATTAAGACAAAATAATTACGTTTTCGCTTCGACAAATATGGCGGCCACGTTGTTTCAGTGATGGAAAATTTATACAATTTTGGGTAAATAATAACGTCCAATATTCGAAAATAAACATTACCTAAATTTCAGCAAATATTACTGTTTATTATCGTTAAGTTTTACTGATATTTTGGGTATTGTCAACAATACCTCATCTTTGGTAAAATATACTCCTAATCTTAGGTATTCTCATCTTAGCGTGAAGCTCTCAAAAAGTTTTCGCTAATTTTCAAAATATTAAAAATTATGACTTAACGTAAGATCTGTTTGAATGTGAAAGGAGCTTCAAAACAAGGTCCTAAAAATCTTGGAATTTAATCAGTTTTCTGAGGTACTTTTTATAAATATGGAGTGCTTAAGGTCAACCAATAAAACGTGCCACCTCTATAAAAAAATTGAACCGTTTCAGTATCATTTTCATCTTACTTGTATCAATGTCTGTAAAAATCTGTAACTTTATCGCAATATCTGTATAATGTCTGTAATCTGCATGAGGTCTGTATGCGTGATCAAACCTCGAGTACTTTTTCAAAAGGACGTAAGTCGCAAAATGTAAACAAACGCGTTGTGCATGGCATGTTATTACAAAATCATGTATATATGCCCATATTTGATTGACTTTTTGATAGATTATTCTTTAAAGTTTTAACTGACTTTTTACAAAACGGTGTTACATCCCTTTTGCACTTTTTGGAAATAATGCAAATACGTCACTTGTGTTGAAAAGCAACTTGTGAAACATTTATATATCATTTGAATTCCCCTAAACGACGCGTTAGTAAAAAAACTATATAACACAAGGTTAACAATTTAGACTTTTTTTAGTAAAAATTGATATATTTTAGAATAATATTCTTACAACGTTTTGTTGCAGAAGAAAAATTATACGTCATTTCGATAATTCGACGTATCTGTGTGAAATATGACAAATTGAAGCTACATTTCGACGAACAACATTCTGTATCAACAATAGAAAAGGCCCTATCAACATTTAAAAACAAACACTTTTGAGCCCTTTTCCGGAAGCCGTTGGCTATACACGCAAACCTACATAATTGTCGTGTAGGGGAAACTTTTTTCTACATGGTAATGGTATTGGTTTGCGTGGATGGCCTACGCTTTGCGAGGAAATATGCTCAGAAGTGTTTGTTTACAAATGTTGATAGGCCTATTTCTATTGTTGATCCAGAATTGCCATTCGCAGAATGGCGTATCATGTTGACGGAAGTAACATTACATCTATAATACTGACTTTTCAAAATGACGTATTATCTCTTTCTACTGCAGACCGTTGTAAAAAAAGAAAATTTCTAAATGAAACATGAATTTCCTCTCCTTGTGTGATTTTTAAGCAAAGTGATGTAATATATTTTACCAATGAGCCGTTCAGTGGAATTAAATTGGGAGAAACATGTCCGGTTTTCAAATAGGAGTTGAAATAAGCTCAAAAAAATTTAACGTTTATTTTCTCATTTCCGACCAAATGTTACTTACGTCTATTTGAAAAAGTATTCGAGAAATGTCTGTATAAATACAGACGTGTCTGTATATCTGGCATCCCTGCACTTGACCCACTTATCTAATTTGACTTTTCTCTCACTTCACCCTGTTCAGCTCAATGACGGTTATATGAGGTCCGGCCCAACAGGCTGCTTGCTGTGTTAGAAGAAAAAATGTATGGTGACGTCACACAACCATGCCATTTCTACAACGTGTATGGAATTAATGGAAATGATCAATTTAAATCGTTTGTTGAGTTTATTGTTGATTCATACTGACCCATTAGCTTCTCATAGCTTAACTCTTTCCTTCCCAGAATGGTTGTCGATGATATTAAAAAATATGTTCTTTTTTTGTAGAATATAAGTAATAACACACTCTGCTCCGCCGTATTCTATGCAGTAAAGGGTGTCCACGATGAAATTGCCACACACAAAATTGATTCGCAAAATTCGAGTTTTCATCCGATTGCCATCAAATTTTCAGGGATTGAGAAATAACTTTTAAACTTCATTTTACCATTTTACTCGTATTTTATTTACAGTCCATACGCAAATGCCCGCACCTTGGCCTTAACCCCGGCCATAAGATTCTGCACAACCTGTGAATCAACCGTTTTTTGCATGTAAACCCATACTTTCTTCAGTTCCTCGACTGTCTTCACTACCTTAGGTCGTTTAAGAAGGTGCTGCTTCATAATCGCCCAGTACTTCTCGATGGGGCGGAGCTCCGGAGTGTTGGGAGGGTTGAACATTTTCGGCACGAAATTGACCTTATTGTCCGCATACCACTTCAGCACGTCCTTGGAGTAGTGGCATGAGGCCAAATCCGGCCAGAAGATTGTTGGGACGTTGTGGGCCTTCAGGAGAGGAAGCAGCCGCTTCTGAAGGCACTCTTTTATGTACACCTGTCCGTTCATCGTGTCTTGGGTCACGAAAGGTGCACTCCGCTTCCCGCACGTGCAGATGGCTTGCCAAACCAGGAATTTCTTCGCAAATTTGGACATCTTCTGAGTGCGGACATGCTCCGGAACGCTGAACTTATCCTTGGCCGTGAAAAACAGGTTACCGGGGATCTGTTTGAAGTCGGCCTTCACATATGTTTCGTCGTCCATGATGCAGCATTCAACTTTCGTCAGCATGTTGAGGTACATCTTCCTGGCACGGGTTTTGGCGGACTTGTTCTGTAAATAATGCACTATGAACTAAATTTTCATTAAATTCCACCCAACGGTTAAAAAGTTAGAGCAATTTCATAGTGTGGCAATTTCATCGTGGACACCCTTTACCTACAATTGTTAAACAAACAAAAAGGAGTGGATCACTTGGTAGAATGGATAACAAATTAAAAAAAAACACAGAACAATAACCACTTTCTTCTCCGAACTTCCTCCTTCGGAAGTCCGTGCAATTTGACGGAAAGGTTATATTATCCTAATAATCCTAAGTAATCCTCCTTGGGCGGAGCGAAAATTCATGTTTTCAAAATAGGAAATCTTGATTTTCATGAAAATTCGTAATTTTGTGAATGAAAACCCGGTTTATTTCATCAATCTTACGTGTTGCGAAAAATTTGTGTTCACGAATGGATTCAGGGAGGTCCATTCCATAAAATCCAAGTCCAACTTGCAAAGGGAAGAGCCAATATTCTGGTTGTTGCTTAGGTAGATCATATTACTACGGAAGTACGTGTTTTTGTGAGTTTAATACACATTTTGCTCAAAAACTGGACGTGTTACAGCATTTCTGAGCCCATATTTGGATTCAGCGTAGCAAAATCTATAAAATCCAACCAGAAATGCCGACGGGAGCGAAAAAAGTTCCGATTTTGCCGACTAGTGTAATCAATGGTTATCAAACCAGTAAACAGTTGGAAACTGAATTAAATGACTTTTGATTTTAAACTTGTTCTAAAAGTTATATATAATGTCCGAAGTAATGCGGTATACAACGCATCCGACGCGCTATACAGTACACGGTGTTCAATAAGTTCGATACACTTTCAAAATTTGTTAAAAAAATGAAAACATGTTTTTTTATTTTTTGGATTTATGTTATTGAAAGCTATGTTTACAAGGAACGTTTACAACATTTCTCTTGGAATGACCCCCCCTTTGTACACTATTTCAGATCAAGCCTCAGACAGCATTGATTATTTGTCGCTTCCCCCAAAGTTACTCTGATTACTCATTGATTACAAAGATTATTGTGAGTACTGATAATTACTTATGATTATTCGTGATACCTCATGATTACATGATTATTACTTATGATTACTTGCGTGATTATTTGATTACAAAGATTACTGTGATAACAGATGGATTATTTATGATTTCTCATGATTATATGTGATTACTCATAATTATTTGAATAATACTTATGATTACTTGCGTGATTATATGATTACAAAGTGATAACAAAGGATATTGTGATTACAGATGATTACTCATGATTACTCATGGTTACTCAGGAGTACTTGTTGATTACTTATGATTAAATGCGTGATTCTTGATTACTTCCCTTAAATTGGCAATTGCTACCCAAAAATAGGGCTATTTACATGACTGTTTAGGTTATCTCTATTCAGGGTGTTAGTCGAAACCAAATGTCAAACCGTCAACCCAAAACAAAATCGCAAGTAATCTCGCGCCAAATTTCACGTGATTCCGGTTATATTTAAGTTTAAAAGTAAATGCGCAAACGGATGCACTCAAGAATCACGAAGATTGAGCTATCAAACGATAGGTTTTGGTGTTAAAAATCAATTGTCTCGTATTACGGGTTTATTAGAGAGACAATCCATTTCAGTGATAACATAACGATAGTGGTAACGAAGGTTGAGCCGTCGAACTAATAGTTTTGATATAAAATTTGATTTGTTCTATAATACGGGTATCCCTCGAATAAACCCGTATTACGAGACAATTAATTTTTAACACCAGCAGTTATTTCCAAATTAAGGGAAGTAGTCAAGACTCACTCATGTGATCATAAGTAATCATCAAGTAATCATGAGTAATCATGAGTAATAATCAAATAATCACGCAAGTAAACATAAGTAACCCGACCAGAAGGGCATAACATAAAAATATCAAAATTATAATCAACCTTGTTACGACTAACTGATTATGATATAAATTTGTTAAAAATGTTTTCATCTGAATAATTGTATAACAAACATATAACCAATTAAGATATAACACCCTGGGAGGCACAATCTGCGTGAAGAAATAGATTAATTATAACAATAACTGATATAATTTTGCTACATCGTAACAAAACTGTTACAAATTTTGTTTTGTTTATGTTATGTCTACATCATAGTTTGCTAATATTTTGTTACCCCTTGAGGATTTTTTGTAACAATTTCTGTTATTTTAACTACATCCGCGATCTAAATTCTAACAACCTCTGTTATAAAAAAGGCAGAACTGAATAACAACACTTGAAATAATTTTGTTATTTCCTTCTGGTCGGGAATCCATCAGTTATCACAATAATCTTTGTAATCACTGAGTTATCAAATAATCACGCAAGTAATCCTGAGTAATTATCATGTAATCATGAGTAATCACGAATAATCATGAATAATCACGAATAATCATAAGTAATCATCTGTAATCACAAAAATCTTTGTAATCACTGAGTACTCAGAGTAATTTTGGGGGAAGTGACAAGTAATCAATGCTGGTTGGAAACCAGGAATTAGGGAAAAAACAAATGTTGATCACTTTCTTTAGATAACGTATCATTTGGAATGTAATCTGTTGGTACCTAAAGATGAAGAGGTTTTAAGCCCATTTTAGAAAAAAAAGCTTAAGCTCCCCTGAAATGGGCTTTTCCCTCCTCCGGAAAAAATAAAATAAATAAAATAAAATAAAAATAACCGAATGTATACAAAGAGATTGACCCCAACCCTTCGATGGCCTTCGATGATTTTCTATGCGACACATAAACATTACCATGCGACACTTATATCACTAAAAGTTTAACTGTTTCACTAATACACGCAAGCTCCTTGGGCCGGCCCCGGGTATAAACGTCTTTGTGTTCAGCTTACGTCGCACCGGAACTGAGGGGTACTCGTCGTCCACAACATACACTCAGCGAAATAAACTTTCGATATTCATAAGATTGCATTATGATTATTTGGTTTAAGAAATCAGTATGAGTATCATAACTTTACCGTATGAAATATAATGATGTGGCAAATATAAAAATATTCAGCAACCGGGATTCGAACCTTGAACGTGGAGGTTATGGGTCAACAGATTTTCCCACTAGTATATATCAACACTTGTAAACAGGAATGCATAAAGGCTTACAAGAACAACGTCGTGTGAAACAAAATCCGTTCATAAGTCAACCTTATGAAATTCAAAAGCATCGTTTATAAGTTGAACCTTATGAACTTTTTAACATTATTTGCCTGAGTGTAGGCCATATCCTCAGTTATTAAACTTATGATGTGATAGTGTGCCTGGGTGTGATAGTTCTGGAAATTTAGTGGTGCGTTTTTGAAGAAAACACAACAAAAACCTGTCAAAGAGATTTTAACGGTAACCCAGCATTAAGGTTAGCTGTGGGAAAAAAACAAACAATTTTGCGTGCGTTACACGTCACTAAGCTTAATGCATCAAAATCTGTTTGAGCAAATCACAATCTATCAACTATCATGGCGTGAATGGCCATTAAGTTTCCGATAATTCGATTAACTCAAGCAAATTATGAACTCGAAACAAGTTCAATCTCACCCTCCCCCATCCCTTCCCGAGGATGATCAAAATGCTCCATTGTCCTGCCTGTCACCGAACGGTCAAGCAGTCATCAACACTTTACTATGAACTATGAATAGGGGGCGATATTGGCGTCATTATGCCATACCGGGCATCAACGAACACGCGCACATTATTATCAACTATTTATTCAAGAGGCAATAGAAAAATCCTACCACTTAGTAAAGAGTTTGAAGACCAACCAATGCACGCATGAAATGGTAGAGTATCGTCTTTTAGTCCATCTCTGTCATTGAGTGCCGCTGCCCACATCAGCCTACTGTGTTGTACCCTTTATAATATTAAGCTAGACTCCCATTCGGGGCAGCATCAACTTACCCATGCCAGGTTGAAATCGATAGGCGATAGGTTATGAAACTTTGCTCCGTTCCGAGCCCATTGCTTCTGACAGCTGTTGTTCGTGTAGACTAACCGGAAAGGAGTGTGAGAGCAACAGACTGATTCGTCAGTCAACCGAGCCACTAGGTTGACGACTGGATGGAAATCCGAGTCAAAAAACGAGCATAAAGCAGCGGCTGGATGATTATTATTTTCATTCCCGGCTCGTAGAATCAACATCTTCATCGTCAACATGTGGGGGATCAGTATTGAAGAGATCGAAGGCTCAAGTTCAACCAGACAGGGAGACCAAGGGCGCTTCCCTCGGCCTTTCATACATGTGAATGTTATTCTTCAATATTTAACGTGTTATTATGCTGTATTATTAAAGTGTACTGAATGTGAAACGTAATAAAAGGATAAAATGTTTGGATGGGGAACGCTTCCTGTCCATACGTTCACGTGAGAAAGTGGCTGACGGGTTGGGTTGAGGTGTAAGCACGGCACATAAATAATAAATATCGATACTTGCGGCGGTGTTCAGTTCCAAGACGATCGAAGTAAGCGGCTTTTTGCTTTGACGGGAAGTTGTGAAAGAGGTTGCTAGAAGCTGTGATGAAGTGGAAAATGATGAATTCCAGCACAGAATGGCAACACGTTCTCGTTAGCGGCGTGTGATTTCAACAACTTTCATTTCAAGGTTGAAGTGAGTCTGTGGAAATATGTGTGCTCTTGCTTCACATCTTTCTGGAGTCGACATCCCCATCATCCCCGTTTCTAGGAACGAAGGCTCGGAGAAGGTGGAAATCAATACATATGCGCTTAACGTGATACTTCCTTCAATCCCATCTCCATCGAGAATTCATGGAAAAATCCATGATATCCTTCATCCCGATTGGAGGTTCTCAGGTGTCAAAATCGATTCCGGTCGTGATTAGTTCGATTGCCCGACCGTCTGGCCGCGAGAGCGCACTCCTCCAGAAAACGATTATTACGTGCTCAATGTATTCCATTGTGGTGGATAAACGGAAGGAAGAAGGTGGATGTTTCTTCGAGTGGGATAATGTTCCATTGTTTTAGGTTGCAATCGAATCGGCTGCTCGGGACGAAGAGAATACACACCTGTAATCAATTTTTATTGCATAAAGGATACATTTCCATGCAATAAAAGATTCCTAGGTGACCCATATTCATAATTTCTGGGAAAGGTTGCAGCGTTATTGGACAGCAATGATTTATTCATATTTAATTGAATCCAATTTGGACATGCTACAATGTTCATTTAGGCCTTTGTTCTTCAACTGGGCTAATGTTTGATGGAGTAAGCTCATAGAGTTACTCAGTTGCCATTGTAACGTTTATTTGTATCATTGATATTTTTTTTCTAGCCGTATATTGGGTGTGACAACCAAAATTCAGTCCAACAAAAATGCCTGTAAGTTGATTGCATTTTTGAAAAAAAGAAATTAATGCTATTCTTTTTAAAGTTTAATAAGTAAGCAATTCATAAAAAATATTCTGCTGAGCTTCTGGTTGATCAAATCAAGATTCATTGTTCATGTTCATGTTTCAAAGGCCTCAGTCAAAACTGTGAAAGTTCTTTCATGCTAGTATACTGTTATATTCATTCAACATTAACTTTAGATAAACAAAAGAGAAGCCAATCCCTAGCAAAGGAAAATAACAAGCTGATATCATATAAGTAACTAGTTCTGTTATCCCAGTTATCGTTTAGATTTCCGCTGTTATCGCATAATAAATTTATTTATCACCATTGGCAAATTTTCTTATCATATGTTTTCATTTTGAACACACTATTTTTTATGAATTTTAAAACTATAAATATTTCCAGCATATTTGAACAAGAAATTTTGCTTTTCATCAAAATATTTTTTCAGTTATTAGCATGAGAATTTGATTTCAAATTGATAACATAATTTGAAACTATTTCAATAAATTTTCTTACAATACAGGATTTGTTATCAAGTTGTTCGCAGTGATAACAAAATAAGTTATTATTATGATATTCAACGAGTATTTTTTTTTTTTATTCATTCTGTTATTTTGGCTGTTTATTCAGTCTCAATGATAACATATTCAGTGATCAAAAAATGGTAACCTGGTATTAGAACTTGTTATTAATTTGGTATAACCCTTTGCTCGGGAAAACATACACCATACTGTAACAGTAAGCGAACCGAATTCTCCAATCATCCAAAATGCACGTTTTGCAATTACAGCCATACATAACCTTGCCAACCAAATAAGTAATTTACCTTCTCAGTCACTCAGAATAGCGAACCCGAATGCACGAATTATGTTACATCCCCGAGCAAAGCATTATACCAAATTGATAACAAATTCTAATACCAAGTTATCACTGTTTGATCACTCAATATGTTATCATTGAGGCTTAATAAACAGCCAAAATAACAGAATGTATAACAAAAAAATACTCGTTGAATATCATAATACAAGCTTAATTTATTATCAGTGAGAACATTTTGATAACAAATCCTGTAATCTAAGCAAATTTATAGAAATAGTTTCAAATTATGTTATCAATTTGAAATAAAACTCTCACGCTAATAGCTGAATTTTTTTTTTTGATTAATTTCTTGGTCAAATATGCTGGTAATATTTAAAGTTTTTCGTTCAATTAGTAACGTTCGCAAAAATTGTTTGTTTATAATGATAACAAAATAAGTCGATGGTGATAACTTAATTTGTTATGTGATAACAGCGAAAATGAAAACGATATCTGGAATAACAGAACTTGTTTTTTATATGATACCAGCTTGTTATTTTTCTTTGCTAGGGTCGTCCAACGCGCTAAAAAGCAAAGTATGCACATTAACACCATCGAATCACAAAAACGTCACGTCATTAAGGGAAGGTCCATTAATTATGTCACGCAGTAAGGGGGGAGCGGGGGTTTTGGAAAACGTGACAATCCATACAAAAAATTTTGAAGGTCCATACAAAAAACTTGACAAGGGGGGGGGGGGGGGGAGGGGGTCTTATAAAAAGTCACTTTTTGCGTGACATAATTAATGGACGTTCCCTAAGGGCATCCCATTCTGGCTACAGTAATTAAATGTAAATCACACCAAGTCAACGCAACAATTGAAAAATGTAGCACAACAACAATTCCATTGATAAGCCCCTGCAATTTCATGAAAAAACGCCAGAAACCATCGACTACACTAGAAGCACACTTGTTGCTATTCAGTTGAGATACCCAAGCAACACATAAGTTTTATAACGGTTGAAAATACTTGTATTTGACTAGATTTGGTTATAAAGAAGGTTACTCAACATAAAAGCATGAAGATGTGTTACTCGGGTAACATAAATATGACTTGCTAAGTCATAATCAAGTTACTACAACTAATTATGATCGTAGTGTGCTACTTGGGTACCGAATCTCTTTGGATTGCGATCCACTCCTGCCCACTGGGATACACAGGTTTGGACACCGCATTGGAAAATAAATTCCCCCAAAGGTTCTGCGATCCTGTTTTGCCCCTTCGGGACAAGCAATTGAGGACACCGCATCCACTCTGGATGAGCCTGCAGACATTATTAAAGGCATACCCAACAAACATCGGTGTTGAATTAGAGCTTATTCAAGCAAATTTGGAGAAGCTATTCAGCTGTTTCTTCTAGAATAGCTGAATAGCTTTTCCAAATTTGTTTGAACAAGCTCTAATTCAACACCGATGTTTGTTGGGTAGCCCTGTAGGGTGTAGAAATTCAAGTAGAAGCACAATAAGAACAAGGATATTGTCTTCGACTATTCCGTAAAACAAAAATTCTGGGCATCAAATGGTGAGTTTACAACCTAGAAGGAGAGCGTGACAAACCAGTGGGTGTCAGATGTATTTTGAAAACAGATATTTATATTTTCTTACGTATAAATTCATGTAATCGGTATTTGTGAGGGACCACAAAGCCACCCGATTGAAGGGAATAGGCTGGGGAGAGTGGGAATGCCAACTCCCGATTGATAACAATTTGTGGATAAAGGGTGGGCTCTTCATATTCGATAACTCGTGTTTTCGACAAGATTTATCATTCTTGTTGTTAGAATCCCGTAAAAAAGAATAGGTGATGTTTCCTATCCTATCCAACATTTAACCAATTTTTTGGCGCTTCATACAATGGGATGATAAGGTCGATCAGTGGTTATTAAAGCTTGATCAAGTCAAACAGACAGTAACGCCCCTTGCTGTCGGACTAATTTTCCGTGCTACAATGAGTGGTCATCATCATCATCATGATGTCCAATCTCGTATTAGCATCTAGGAAAACATGAGTCAATGTTAACATCTCTTGCAAATTGCACATTGTTTACCTGAACAACGATTGAACAAACATTGATTAGACAGGTAGTCCTCTAAACTACCCAACAAACATCAGTGTCGAATAATCGCTTGTTGTAACAAATTTGGAGAAGTTATTCAGCTTTCTAAAAGAAAAAGCTGAACAACTTCTCCAAATGTGCTTAAACAAACAGTTATTCAGCATTGATGTTTGTTGGGTAACCATTCCTTATCTAACCTACCCAAGCAACACAAAACGTTCATACTTGGTTGCAGCAACTTGATTGTGACCAAGTTGAACGACATTGAAGTTAATTTAACCGATTTGCAGCATGTGTGCTACTAGAGACTAGCTTCATATTAATAACACGGAGAAAGAAAGAATAACGCTTGAGTCATTTAATGTATGAATGCACTGCCTATCTTACTGCAACGCTCCTAGTTATCGGATCTGCAATTGTTCGCCAACAGTTTGTTTTGAAATGTTTTCTCTTTCAGTGCTGACAAGTTTTTGACGATTCATTTTGTTTCAAGGAAGTCGTTCTTGATGGAAGCCGCAAACGGAAATTAAATTTTGAACACCCACTTTGAAAATCCGACGTGGTAAGGTTCAAAAACCGCGGCGTCGTTGATATTGGCTAAATCTACCGTGTGCAGCATTCTCAAATAATTCCGTCAGCGGCATACTATCAATCGGCAGGATCTGAGTAAGCGTCGTAGGAATATTATAATATGAACTGAAAATTACATGTGTGCCAACTGCTGTTTTGTTGCAATTGTATACAAACTTGCGCATCCATTAGGAACCAGAAAATTTAGACAGTGTATGACAGCTATGAGAAAAAAAAAGAATTTTAAATTTTCAAATATTTTACAACACCTGATGACCTGGAAGACCTGAAATACATCATGCAAAAGACAGTATATCCCAAATTTCGATAACCTGAAACCAATTTATATGCAATAATATACTATCATTGTTGGAGAACAGGGTTACTCACTTCGATAGACCAGCAATGTTCCTCCAACACTCGAAATTCGATACGCCCTTGTAGAGTAGTCCAATTTGGGTTTCTCTTGGATGCTATGGGAGGGCCCGTGTCCTAGGGTCTTCAAGGATTGGCAGTTTCGGATAACCGAAGAATAGTTCTAACACTCGCGGTTAGATTTAAATAACAATTGTATTTCGCACACTACATTTATTACAAAACACTACATTTATTACTAACATATACTAATTTATTGCACAAACATAACACAACGCGTGCGGTCCCACTCGTGTGCTGGACCTTTTGATGTACCACCAACAACTGGTCTATCTCCTTTCTAACGATCGTCATCCAACCTCCGATCGCCGCCTGCGATGATATCGGGTTGATCCCTCCCGCCGTTATCTTCTCGATTCGAAATTCACCACTGCAGATGGTATAGGGTGATCTCATTCTCCGTTTGTCCGGCGAGAGCGTTATTGCATCTGGACCTTCGTGTTGATTGTCGGTGTGCTATTGTAGCAATCAAAGCAGATGATCACCACGAGACAATAGGCACACAGTCGTATCGTCTGGATTTAATTTTGTGGGATGGTGGATGCTGTGCCAGGGTTGTAGCTACGAGTAGTCGTGCTCTCGATGATAACAACAACAAATGCTAAAAAATATATATTGCCTCTATTTCCCGTAATGTTCTTCCATGTTATTAGGATGGATCTAAGGCAAGGATGTTCCCAAAGCACCCTGCAACTACGAACCCAATGTGAATAGTAAAATTCTCAATGTGACCTCCAGGCATACGATCCTCTGTAGCAGGTGGAAACACTACTTCATGTGATATAACCACAATGGAACTGACTCTTAACTTCGGGTCTTGACAAAGAATCCCTGCTGAGCCCTTGCGACACGTCAAGCCGGCCAGTTCAGCGCAAGGGCTCCAGGGCAGAATTCTAATGGCATAAATACTCCAACAATCCGTTGAGAAGATGGCAGCATTGCAGGTACGCTAAAACAATTCCAAATAGTTTTTAAGGACTGTTTATCAAAGAATCTGGACACCTATTTATCAATGGTTTAGGGTTAAAAATTAATTAAAAATTGTGAATTTTCGCTCAGTTTGCATAAACATTGTTTACTTTGGCAACACACCTGAAAATCGAAAAAAAAAAATTAAAAATTTCGAACGATGGGTAGGATTAGCTTAGCTTAGCTCGCAGATTAATTCTGCACAAATTGTTTTTCGAAAAGTTGTCGTTTCGAAAATTGGCAAAAAGCGGGAAGTGCACTAATTTTTGTTAAAATGTTTGGAGAAACGTGTTTTCTTGTTTTTGAAAATTTACCGAAATCTGGATGCAAAAAGGGGGCATCAGACTAAAACAAGGAATTAGCAGCGGTACGCCTTTTGAAATCGCATAAACCGTGTTCCGTTCGTGAAATTGCCAAAAAAGTGGGCATTAGCGTCGGAACTGTGCAGAATATCAAAAAAACGTAACAATATCATAACCTACAAGAAGCAGAAAGCATCCAAAAGAACGGATTCACAGAAAGCTTCTTCGAAAAACGATCACGGAACTTTTATGACGTTCTCTTCCAAAAGCCAAACCGGTGCATTTTGATGGACAACGAGACGTACGTTGAATTGGATTCCAGTACACTTCCGGGCCGCAATTTTTTAATGCTGAGTAGAGAACAGATGTGCCTGATAACGTGCGATACCTCCGAACTGAAAAATTTGGGGAAAAGGCTTTGGTGTGGCAAGCCATTTGCTCCCGTGGCTTGAAGAGTTTTTCATATTTCACAACGGTGAAAATTACAGAAAAGAATGCATAAAAAACGGCTTCTACCCATCTACAGAAAGCACACGGATCCTCCATTGTTTTTGCCAGATCTGGCATCTGCTCACTACGCTTCTGCGAAGGAAAAAGTCGTTTATGCCGAAAAATGCCAAAATCCCGCAAACTGCCCTAAAATGTGTCTTATCGAAAGCTACTGGGCAATAGTTGAGCGGCATCTTAAGGAAGATGGAAGAAAAGCAAGCTCTTTTGACAGCTTCAAGAAAATTTGAGTTACAGCAGAACGAAAAGTTACAGAGAAAGTTGTGCAGAATCTAATGGAAGGTATCTAGAGAAAAGTCCGAGCGTGCTTCAGAAATGAAAAGTAAATACTCAAACTCACGTGAATTCAATCATATGCATGTTAATTTTAATGTTAATATAATACAAACTTATGAAATAGTTCGACAGTAAATATTTTCGTTTACGAAACAGTTGTCCAGTTTCTTAAATAAACAGTCTTTACATTTACACAGGATATTGACGAAAAATTGTTTGAGGATAAATCAATAATATCTTCAACAATAAGGAATTAAGCAATTTTGTATGATAGCCTTAAGCTTGTACCATTGAAAACATTTTTGATTGTTTTCCATAAAACATAAAAGTAGGTTTCATAGATCGTTTGATTATTATGTATGGATAGTTTGCACTTATGCAAAAGTATGTTTCTACATTGTTCATATTCTTCTTCCCAAGCTTAATGTGTATTCCTCCACAATGCATGGCCAGTCTCAAAATCTTAGATTCTTCCCTCCCTCTACGTATGTTGTGGACGGACCTATAGTGGTTCAAACTTGAAAATGTACTTTCATAGTCAATAAATCACGTTTAAAATTTAAATTGCCAAAAAATAGGGGCAAAAAAATATTGCGTTATATCGAGGTAACGTTATATCGAGGTAACGTTATATCGAGGTAACGTTATACCGAGGTATGAATGTACTTCTTTTCGTCTTCTGCGTGTTGAATATTTCAGATTTTCGTTAGATTGAAACTATGAAAATAATAGACCGAGCAGAACTGTTTCCAACTGACACAAAACGGTGTCAAATGCTTGCATTTCTACCCACTGAAGGAGCCTTTATCGCCAAAATGAAACGTCCCATTTCTACACTGAAAATGTTTTTTCGTAAATTAACTTTCACTCGTTTCGTATACATGAATTTTCTTCATAGAACAAATGTTTCGTGTATTGTTTGAAATATTCAACATTGCTTTGCATCTGGTGAAATGCTATCATTACACCTTTTTGTACAATGCACGAAATGGATTTCGTGAAGACCAGCCAATCGCTGCTTCTCTTTTATCTTACTCATGCATGTCGGTGTTGCCGCTGGGATGAGCGGGAATTATTTATGTATCCCAATCTAAAAATTAAAGCGCGGTCAAGATTTATAACTTCAAACTGATTGATCAAGTTCCTTATCATGATTCCTCAAGCGCTAGAGAGATAAACCACGGATTCAATAACAGCTTTTCCCAAAAAAACAGGATCGAATCCCTTGCCAGAAACATGGAAAAAAACGCTGGACTACTCCACGTGGTTGCGCATTTTTCCGAGTCGATAAAATAGATCTGTCAGTCATTCATGCAACCACCAGAGAGATGTTTCTTTTTAATTTGTAACTAAATGTTCGTAGTTCTTAGTATTGTTTTCGTGCAATGCACAAATGTTCTATCTGTTTCAACAAACGTTTCGTGCTTTTGACAGTTGCGCTTGTGGCATTCATTACGGAGGTAGCTTCATGAAAAGTACAAATCAGTTTTGTTGCAGATAACAACGAATAGATTCGTTAGTCCCACCTTCGATTTCGTGTTCTATATATATAAGAATGAATTTCTGTCTGTCTGTCTGTCTGTCTGAACCTTCTAGACTCAAACACTACTGAACTGATTGACGTGAAATTTTGTATGTAGGGGTGTTTGGGATCGGGAAAGGTTCTTTAGATAGTTGAAGACTGCTCCTCCTTCTGGAAAGAGGGGCTCCTATACAAATGAAACACAAATTTAAGCATAACTCGAGATCTAACCAAGCATATGGAACCAAATTTGGCATGTGGGGGTTTTTGAAAGCAAAAAATGTTTCAATGGTAGTAAAAGACCCCTCTCCATTCTGAAAGGAGGGGCTCTCTACAAAAAAATAATACAAATTTCTGCATAACTCAAGAACTAATCAAGCAAAACAAAGAAAATTTGGCATATGGAAGTTTTTGAAGGCAAGAAATGTTTCTATGGGTTTGAGACCCCTCTGTCCTCTGAAAATAAGGGAGAGAGGGGAGGGGTCTCCAATACGAATGATGCAGAAATTTCTGCATAACTCTAAAACTGATCAAACAAATGGAACCCAATTTGGCATATGGGGGTTTTTGAAGGCATGAAATGTTTATATGGTGGTTTAAGACCCGTCCTCTCTCTGGAAGGTGCGTTCTCATACAAATGAAACACAAATGTTTGCATAACTCAAGAGCTAACCAAGCAAATGGAACCAAATTTAGCTTGCGGAGGTTTTTGAAGGAGAGAAATATTTCTTCGGTGAATGAGAGACCCCTCTGCTCTCTGAAAAGTGGGAAGGGGGTCTCCCATCCAAATGAAACACAAATTTCTGCATAACTCGAGAACTAAACAAGCAAATGGAACCAAATTTGGCAGGTGGAGGTTTTTGAAGGTATGAAATGTTTGTAAGATAGTTTGAGACACCTCCACCTTCTGGAAGGGGGGCTCCCATAAAAATAAACCACAAATTTCAGCATAACTTGAGAACTAATTAAGCAATTGGAACCAAATTTGGCATGTGGAGGTTTTTGGAGACAAGCAAGGTTTATATGGCAGTTCAAGACCCATCACACAAATTTCTACCTAACTCGAGAATTCATCATGCAAATGGAGCCAAATTCGGGGTTTTGAACAGCGCTCGAAAACCTTGACATCCTTCGTGAACGACGAGTAGAATAAATATTTAGTGTGCACAATTTTCTCTTTCTTCATTTTGTTCTATCAGTCAAACAATAGGCATTTAGGAGGATCAATTCGAGAAGTGGCAGCAAATACGTGCATTCAAAATACGTTGGTGCTTCCACTTAATCGATTCTTCAAATGAAGGACTGTTCTTTCTTCTTCATGGTAGAACATTGAAATTGAATGAGTTGTTTGCGCTTATTTACATTCACTGCTTTCTGGAACGAATGAATGATGAAAGTAAAGCAACACAAAATAAGCCCCCCAAATTTTTCCTCCCACCCCCTTCCCACAAAACCCTCGTTGTCCCCCCCCCGCCAACCCCCCCACCCCACCCAACCCCACACACCACAAAATATTCCCCCCCCCCCCCCCCCCCAAAACCCACCAAACACCCACCACCCCGCTTTTTTTCCCTTCCCCCCCGCACCGTCACTAGTATAATTGTAAATTAATTTTCAGTTTAAATGATCTACACACTTAAAAATTATGGTCTCAGGACACCGAAATTTACATGACTTGGAAATGTTTAAATGAGTTTTCAAACAAACCAAATCTGTAGGGTTAATTTGGAAATAAGAAGGGATGTTGAGTTTTTGACACAAATGTTACTCTTCAGTTTATCTAAAAATACTTGTGCAAAGATTGTTCAATTATTGAGCGATCTGTAGTGGTCTATCTGAAATCCGTTGAAGAAAGAGGGACAATGCGCGAGTTTCACTAATAGGCCAATAACCGACTCCTAAACCCTAACGTTACTAATAAACCATGATGCATTATCAACCTCAAACATGCGCAGAACCAGTCCATCACCAAGCCGTGTGGCTTTGTTGGAATTAAATGTATTTCAATCGCAACATTAACCATCATGTTCCCATTCCTCCCCATGCTGCTGATCCATATGCCCATTGTGCACGGGAGAACGGCGGAATGCTATCATTATCTCCTTGATTGGATTCGGCGCTGGGTTGGGAAACGTATGTACGGTACCTAACCTGGGCAGGCAGCTTAGTCTTGGCTCGGCGATTTATGCGGATTTGTGTGAGAGGTGTGTGCAGTCATCTTTCAAACTCCACAACAACAGCTGACTCTCGATATGGGTCCTACCAACTCGCGAGACTGCATTCAACCATTTTGTCGGTGGTGATTTAATGCGATAGGATGGATTTGTGTCTATTGCCCGGTTAAAATCCCCATTGTCTCTCTTTTCTCCCTGGCATGGACGACGGAATTTTGCTGGGCTGCGATTTCAGCTCACTGATTGTGCCACAGCCTCCTAAGCCAACTCGCTCGTCGTAACTCGTTTGCTCAAGCCGTTCTGTGGGATTTCAGCTTCGAGCCTCAATCCAAGCAGGCACTTCATACACGAACCACGGTGGTGATAGAGATTGTCATCGAATATTAAACGGTATAAGTGAGGCATTAGGTCTTCATGCTGTGTACATGTGATGTAAGGCTTCGATGCAGCGCGAGGTCGATTGCCAATAAAACGGGGTCAAACGGTTGCCCCAGCGAGATCGGTTGACTATCAGGGGTGGGCTTTTTAGGAGAAAAAACAACTCGTCCCAATCAGATTCAAATCCGAGATAAAGCTCTGTCACTTTGCTTCCAAATCTGAAAATGCAGTGATGTCATATATCACAAAATATGAATACACGCGAGAAAGGTCAACACACGACAACAGTTTACGATCGGCTCTACACAAAATTATGATAAACTGTTGAATAACGAATATTTTACGATTCTTTATCACCCATATAAAGCTCTAATAGACGATATTTTTACATCGCGATCCCATCCAGAAGTCGATAACGACGAGCGAGTCACAAAAGTGGTTACATATCACGTTTCAATCTCCAACCGGAGAAAACCTCAATAGACAACCGATCAGCACTCTCGGCAATGATTGATTTTAATAGTCTGGTGACACGTTCCCGAAACCCTCTAACGCCGTTGCTCATCTCGCTAATCTCCTTCGTTCTTTCGGTGTGTTCTTCTGTTTCAAATGATTTGCATCCATAAGTGGTGTTGGCCGTCTCCTGAAGAGCACGCGTCTCAGCTCGGCACCATCCCAAGGGTGAATGCTTTCTGGCGAGGTTCAAATTAAGCGAAACCATCAAGCGCAGATTAACGATAATCACGACATTTCGCTTTCCTCCCCACCGCGGCCGTCCAGGATCTGGTCCAGGTATGGTACACACGCCATGCAAGACGGAACGGATTCTTAGAGGTCTGTACACATAAGGTTTGGCCTGTTTGGCTTGCGGCGGCAGCAAGGGTTCGTCGTTTTGTCTGAATGTCGTTTAGGAGTGTAATTTTTGCGTAGGTTTTGACTGCGAAAGCAATTGCTGAACGTCGACCGGGTCGATGCGAATGTGCATGTGAGTGACCGAGGGGATCGGCTAGGGTGGCTCTTTGATTGAGAAACTTTTTTTGTGATTTTTTTACCACCTCTTTGGATGCGAACCACCCCGAGTACAATCTAGAATAGCCACAACCTCCACCGAAGACTTAATTCTTTCTCCAGGGCGAAAAGTCAGTTGATTTAAAGGACCACAACCGAACCAAGCCCCGCCAAACCAAGTTGCATGTACGGAGGTATTCTACACATGTAGGCACTCACTCTTCCCGACAATCCAAGGCGGTATGGAACGCCACGCCGCTATAATCTACCGGGGGGCGAGCAATCAATTTCCAATCGATTCGCTGCTTTGGCAGAAGATTATAACCTATCTCCATAAACCACACTCGCGCCATCGATGGACGGAGTTCCCTCTCAATCTACGTAGAACATCGGATCCGGAGCGGAGGGTTACCAGCGGGGAAGTTAAAGATTGCAATTTATCGTTCGATTGTTCCACTGTCAAACGTAATTTGAATAATTCAGACTTCGGTGCGAGCGGCCAATGATCGCATGTAACATCAACTCGGACGGGCAATGACTGTAGGGATGCGGATTATACCGTCAATCAGATTTATCAATTTCACAATTGCGTGCCGATGCCGATGCCGCCATAGTAGTTGGCACGACGCAAGCGTCCGAAGTGAAGTTCCTTCAGGTGAGTGCGCTCCGTTTAGCTACACATGCGACTCCTACACCACCGCCAACCGACGCAACGGAGAGAGTGAGTAATGCGAGGCAATTAACTTGATCCGATCAGTACTGAGTGTGGGTTTGAGCTGGAGATAAGTTCAAATGCTTGTTCGGATGATGTGGCCTGCTTGGAGTAGAAAACCATTCCCAGTGTATCACAATGTTACCTCTGTCTTAGAATTACAACGGAGTTAGTTTGAAACAATCATTAATCTCCGCAAAGTGACTTTTGATAAAAGCATCTTTAGAACAACGAATCATCCTTATTAGGCCACACAATAGTTTCTACTCATCACCAGCAAACAATGCATGAATCATGTATAAACTTTTCTCGACTCCGAAAGACTTCCTGAAGCGTCAGTGTATCAGTCAAAGTCATTAAAAATTTACAAACATCCTGCTTTCGACTCCGCTCCAGGATTATAGTAAAATACGAAAAGCCATACGTTCACCCGTGCCGCACTCGCGTTGACTGGCTTCAAAGTGAAAGTCATGCTCAACTATTTCCACTTTTGAATTGATTGCCGCTCGTTGCTGCCGTGGGGGTTTTCTCTGCATGACGGAAGCTTTTCTGAACCCCTTTCCTCGGGGCCCGGTCATAAAAAGCCTTGTCCGCATCCTTCCAGGCAGCCCAACTCTTCCTGAGCACAGTCAAAATCGCCGAGTCACGTTCTGCTGCTACCTATCCAGAATGCTGAGTGAAAAACGAAGTCAGTCCGAGTTTTATAGTTCCGGAATTGCACAAACCCCGTCGCCCTCCAACTCCATTCGCCCGAACGCATAATGCACCCGGACCCGAAGCCTTAATGTCGGATATTAATTATAACTAAAACGGATATTAATGTATTGTGTATTTCGTTGCTTTATGAACGTTCATAACAACCACGGTCAGGCGCGAACGACCGAAGGCAGGCCATGCCCGTTTTCAACTTTGAATTCAGATTTGTGTTTTGTCGGTTGCTTCGATGCTTTTGGTGCTTTGATGACGGTTCCACCAAGATGGTTTGCGATTTTGTTTTACAATTTTGCGGGAAAGGTTACTCCAGGGTGGCTATTATATTTACAAAATACAAAAAAAAAAAGATAAGATAGACAATGATTGTTCAAGGTTTTGACAAAGACTACGTCTGACGGTAGGATAGGTTGTGAAATAAAAATTTGAACAGTCGCTATCGGGAAAAATGATAAATTTGAATGCTTATAACTCTATTATTCAGCGATAGATTTTCAAAATGCAACGTCAATCAGTTGGAATTTTTTCTGAATTATGAATGCACAATCTGAAATTATTCCTCAAAAATTGTAAACAATTTAACCTTTTAATGCCTAATTTTTTCCAAGCACTATTATACAAGCATTTTATTTATTTATTTGAAGTAGAGTAGCGTAAGACATAAATCTTTTAATATTTCTACCTCTGGTTTTCAACAAACTAAAACAATTTATACAAACCTAACAGTCTCAAATTATTCAATTTATTCGGTTCCAAAAATTGATCAGCCACTCTTGAAAATTATTTCTGACGAAGAACGCTTCACTGCGGGTGAAAATGAGTTCCAGTTTACCACACCTCAAACCAACAATGAACTTGCGTAACTTGCCGTGTTTATTGAATGATTATTGGCTGGTATCAATAGGTTTGAACGATGAAGTATCGGTGGAGACTGCGTTGTCAACAGGTTTCTCAAGAAAGCGCAAGATCGATGTGCGTAGAAGTTTGGTAGGGGACATCCAATGAGGTTCTGTTGCAGGTGACTCACGTGACCATAACGGCTCAATCCGTAGACATACCTGACACAGCAGTTCAGTGCCACACGTAGCCGACCGAAGGAGTTTGCACTAGGACGGTGTGGAGAACATCACCGAACAAGAAATGGGACAGGATCAACGATTTGAACAATTTCAGTTTTGTGCCAGTCGGCGCTGTATAGGCACAACAATACAGCGTGCGAATACTAGCATAGTTCTTTCCACACTGTTGTGCTACTAGACCATCCCACTGCAGATCACTTTGAAAGATGAATCCTAGATTGCTAGCACTTTCAGACCATTCAATACTTTGACCGTCCATTACAATTCCAGCTGTGGGTAGAACAAAATTTTCAACTCTGCGACGTCGATTTGTGATGAACATCACCTTACTCTTAGCTGGATTTACGTGGTGTTCATTCCGCCGCGACCAATCTGCAACTCGTTGAAGATCATCATTCACCATCCTGACTAAATCGCGAGCACAAGAACCAAGCCGGCCGACGTAGAGTTGCTCATCATCTGTGTAAATCTGAATGGAGCAGTACTTGAGCACCGTCGGTAGGTCATTTATATGGCAGCAAAAGAGTAGGGGGCCGAAAACTGAGCCTTGAGGAACACCGGATGGTACCTCCGCACTGCTTGAGTAGCGTTCACCACAGACTACCGTC